>CM028129.1:606932500-607600000 GCA_016271365.2 Neoceratodus forsteri
TGCAGAGGGGCCATGCCTCACCACCACCCCTGCAACCCACCATGCACAGGTGTATAGGGAATCATGGTACTCACCTGCGTTCCGGTCAGCAGGGTGCTGCTGACACCCAGCACCACCACTGTGCCCTGCCTGCATGGCCACACCTGTGGCATTGTCCTACCCATGATGCTTCTGGGCCATCCGGACCCTACTGCTGTCCTCCGGGCCTAGGGGGGAACATGGAGAGAAGCTCATCAGTACACATCTGACCCATAGGCCCCTCCACCAGTGCGTGTGCCCACACAGCCTGTCTGGGTCACGGTGGCACAGGGTGGACATGATGCACCCACACAACTGACAACACAGGTGCTGGAACCCCCAGTGGCATGGTCTGCCAAACTCTGTGCCCCGAGGACAGTCGGATATGACTAGTGATGGTGAAGGAGCACCTACCTGGCCATGGCATGGCTCCCTGCTGGGCATGCACCTGCAGTCATTCCAGGTGGTTGGGGTCACGCTGTTGGAGGTCCCTGTAGTGGTGGTGACACTGATCCCCAGTTCGACTACTCTCATTGGCCTCCTCAAGGCCTTCAGTGACCTCCTGCCACACCTCTGTGCGAGGCTTCAAGAGGGGCACCTGCCCAAACAGGGCACCTGCATGGGGCTCCACAAGAGCCACCAGGTTCGCAAGCTCAATGGCACTCCACACAGGTGCTCTGGTGTGTGGCATCATACAGCCTCTGCTGAGCTCAAAATGGTGCCTGCTAGTGCACGTGTCCCACGTGCTGAAGCAGCGCAGTACTGCACTGCCAGTTGCAATCGTGCTGGTACCGGACTGCACATTAGGGGGGCAGCCATGCAGCTGCATGGCATCTAAAGGGCAAAGGTCAGCCACAGTGTCAAGCATCTGTCCATGCATGGAGTGCCACTGCATTATTGGGAGGCCCCTGTATGGTGCGCGGTAGGGTGCATGTGTGTGATGACATGCAGTGGCCTACTGCGCAGAGGTGCCATGGTGCCCACGGCACACCATGGCACATGTGCCCTATCAGAATACTGTGCATGAGTGCCACAGGCACAGTAGTGGCTGTGCACTGTACTGCCTCCTGTGCACAATGCATATGCTGTGCCCCTAGCGTACATGCCAGCACCGCATGCATGCATAGTGTAGGGCCGATTGCGCATGTCACACTGGTGTGCCACAACCTGAACATGCTCAACACCATTGCACAAGGTGCAGCCACATGATATTCAGCCAGGTTATGGAAATCAGCTCATGAACCATTGCACAGCGCTTCCACGGCATTTGCATCCCATTACAGTTGTGCATGCCCTCATTTGCATGTGATGCACTATAAAAGCGACATGGAAATGCACACACCATGGATTGGTATTTCAGCCTTTGGAGGTAGGTGCCATGCTGTGGAGACATGGGGACAGTGGTCTGGGAGGACTGTATGGGACTGCACAGTCCATGGTAACACCTATCCATCTCCCCAGGCACAAGCATGACCGAACGTGAGGAGGATGAGGTGCAGAGGAGGGTGTGGAAGCAGAGGCCCAACTTCAACAGAGCAGAATCAGATGCCCTGTTTGAGGTCTACCTCGACAGGAAGCCACTGCTCAGTGGACAGAGGGGGAACACCACAGACCTATGCGGCGGCGTGGGGTGAGATGGCACATGCAGTCAACCAGCAGGGCAGCCACTAGCATTCTGTGCAGGAGTGCAAGAAGAAGGTTGGCACGGACAGGAGGAGGATAAAGAACAAGGTGGCTGCCATCAGGGCAGTACATGCAGCCACTGGTGGGGGCCAGCAGGATGTGCCTCGCCTGACGCCACTGGAGGAGGAGGAGGTGGCTAGCAGCATGTGGCATTGTGCCATTGAGGGTGTTCCTAGTGGAGGCTTCCAGATGGGTGGCAGCCCATCACTACATGGTAGAACCGGTGCTGGCAGTGTGTGGGAGGTGGGGGGGGCTCCAGGGCCAGGCAGAACCACTTACAGTACTGTGTTCCTTTACAGCTCCTGAGCATCTGCATGGGGAAGCGGTGGTGGGTGTGTCCACTGAGGGGGCGGCCCTGGAACTGGTGGAGTGCTCATCCACCTCCACAGGTGTACGAGGGAATGACCGCCTGCAGCCCTGCACAGCTGTCTGGACTGATGCCTGTGGTGCGGGTGTGGATGAGGCCCTGGCTATGTTCCAGTGTGACACCGGTCATGGTGTTCTGTGTGTTGAGACACAGATCGGGGCCAGCTCCAGTACCGATGATGATGTGATGCACGTCCCGGACAGTGATGTTTGTGGGTCACAGGGGGATCCCATGAATGGCATCTTCCTAGGCGGCAGTGCGGGCAGCACTGGCGTGGTTGCCTGCCCAACAGCCCTTGTCCTGGCTGTGTCTACAGCATCCAGTGGGGCAGCACTGACATGCGGATGCGGTAGTGGGGTTGGTGGCACCACTACAGCCATACTGGTGGTGCCCGGCGATCGGCAGTCAGAGGGGCAGCAGCAGCAGCTGAACTGTGTTGACATGGGGACAGGGGCAGGGGGCGGCAGCAGTACACCGTGTGAGGACGTACCCCAGGAAGGCACCACCGTGCGGCACCCACTGTCATGGGGCACTGTGCTGTAGGGTCAGGAACATCATGGGGGCCAGCATGTTGGCCATGCAGATGACCCCTTGGATGACCACATCCATCTACTCCAGGCCTCTGTGGATCAGCAGGTACGACTCATGGTAGTGGTGGATGCACTCCAAGTGTAGCTGCACCAGGCAGAAGAGCAGTGCAGCAGGGACCATGCCCTGCTCCTGGCAGAGTTAACTCAACAGTGGGTGGATGTGACCACAGCCATTGACAGGCACACCACTGCGATGATGACTGTCGTGGCTACACTGGCTGACTGGCTGTGTGTCTGGCCACTGCACACCCCACAGAGTGTAATGTCCACCCCCCCATTCTCGGCATTGGGATGACCCCTGCCATGTCGATGCCGAGTTCGGCTGTAGGCATACCAAGCACACCTGGTGCGGGCATGTTTGGTGGCCTGCAGACACCTGCATGGACACAGTTGCATTCATGCAATGTCACCCTTGGGGGACCATCGGTGCCACCCCATGAGGCCACTGGTCAGCCTGTTACAGCTGGCAGGTCTCAGAGGAGCCACTCATACATCCGTGGTGGCCGTGCTATTGTGCTGCATGACTAACCCTTCCCTCTCTATGACCGCTGTCTGCCGCTGCCCAGTGTGCACTGTGGTGTTCTGTGTGTGACACATGGGTGTGGTGCCCTGTCCTGCACTCAAACGATCCCTGTGCACACACTCCCAGCTGCTGGCTACTGTGGCATGTGCATGATGATGCCAGCATAGCACTGTCTGCCACTGTGCAATGGTGCTCAGAGTCTGAGGCACGCACAGTGCCAGCCACTGGGTGTGGTTGTGTCGGGTCCTCTGTGTGTGGGGGGGCCTGTGGGGTTGGGGGTGCATGTGGCCCTGTGGGCATGGGTTGGGGTGTGTGTGCAGCCCTGCTGTTCCCTGCCTTTGTGTGCAGGTCCCCGCCCATTTCCACACCCCTGCCTCCGACCTTACCTAGTGTCCACCCCTGCCTGTCTGTCGGCTATGCTCTTGTCCCTGGTGCTTGCACGTGGCCATGTTGACCTACCTGTGTGGTCCAAAGTGCTCCTCTGTAATGGCATCTCAGTGCTGCTGGGCCATCCGGGCCATCCGGGGATCCCTTCACCCAGGGGGTGGCTGCCTAACACCAGCTGTACCGGCATCATCATCATCCCCACCGCTGTCCCCCTCCTCGACCTCAATGGCTGTCCCACAGTCAGTGGCCATGTTGTGCAGGATACAGCAGGCCAGGAATAGCCCTCAGGCCTTTGAGGGGCTGTACTGTAGGACATCACCTGACATGTGCAGGCAATGGAACTGTGCCTTCAGCAGCCTGAACACCCGCTCAATGATATTCCGTGTTGTGGTGTGTGCCTCATTGTCCTGTTGCTGCACCGGGGTCGAGGGTCACCGGTATGGTGTGAGCAGCCAGGGCAGCAGCAGGCACCCACTGTCACCTGTGTGTAGAGGGGTATCATTGGCATGGTGGTCTGTGGCACTGTGCCACTGGCCCTCTAGGCCATTCCCCATGGCACCCCTGCCCATGCCCCACACCCCCCCATCTTCACCCTTCGTCCGGCATGCACTGCATAATCACCTACCAGATGGCCAGTGAGGATGTCCCCACTCTTGAACCTATGGCACAGTGCAGACTGGTGCCAGATGAAGGCATCGTGTGCTCCCCCAGAGTGCGTGGCACTGACACTGATTATGCGCCCCCTGGCATTGCACACCACCTGGCAGTTGACACTCGGGTATTCCTTGCAGTTAATATATGCTGCCCCCTCCGGGCCAGGTGGCATGCGGATGCCAACATGGGTGCAGTCTATGGCCCCAAGCATGCCAGGCAACTGTGCTACCCTGTGGAACTCCTGCATGTTTGCTGTGTGCTCCGCCTGTATGCTGGGGAAACGGATGTACTCCACAGCATGTGGCAGCAGTGTGCTGAGGAATTGTGTGAGTAGACATGATGCGGCCAACTGGGTTATGCCTGTCGTGTCCCCTGTTGGTCTCTGGAAGGTGCCTGTGGCAAGCAGGCATATGACAGCTGTGATCTTTGTCTCCACGGAAAGCGCATGGCTGCATCGTGTGGGTGCCTACATCTCCTCACTGCACAGCTCACAGAGCCACCTCAGAATAGCTCAGTTCAGTCAGTACTAGCCCACAAACTCGATGTCACTGTATAGCTCAAAGCTGACATGGGCACGGTACAGCTTGTTCTGGGCATACAGCCGATGGGCCCTTCCACGTCCATGCCTCCCTGCAGCCTGCCTCCTCACACCCCTCATTACCACCTCCATCTGGAAGGTGGCACTGGCCATGTCCCTAGTTGGTGTTCCCTACCTGGGCTGCTGTCTACCTGGTCCCCCCCCTGGCTGTGTGCTGCTGGTACTGCCCCTGCACCGGGTGCACCCCTGGCACTTCACCACTGTGTGCCCTGCCTCTGCCCCACTGCTCTCCTTCCTCTATGGTATGCTCAGGCCCTTACACACACACGCACACTCACACTCACTCACTCACTCACTCACTCACTCACTCACTCACTCACACACACACGCTCACTCACACATGCCTCCAGTAGCCCTCCATCCACCTCTTGGCCATACCTGCCCCCTGCTTTTTTGCATGGCTCCCTGTCAATCTGTCTCCACACTCCCCCACTATGGCTCCTCTGTAGCGCAATCTTCCTCCCCTCACTTGCTCCCTTTTATATTCGCTCTTATCTGCTATGGTGCAACTTCCGGTTGCTCCGCTATTGTGCATGTCGCCTGCTGTTGAATATCGCACTGTGCACATTATTCCTGGTTCCACCCCCTGCACTTGAGCATGCATTCATTACTGTTGTGCTACGGCACATTGGGTTTTGTACCGCGCATCCGATGCCGCTGAAAATCACACTTTGGCACATGTCTGCTCTTGCGCGGGTGCATCCCTATTGCGCATGGCGCAACTACTTTGAATATCCCACCCAATATCTATAACCTCATTTGCTAAAATGATTTTCAACTCATCCAATTTATTGGAGAGGCTTCTGGCATTAAAATATAAACATTTTATGTTGTTTGAACAACTATTACTTATAGGTGTTTTTTTAGGAGGAGGAACTATTCTCTCCCCCAAATCAAGCAGTTTAAATGCTTGTTTATATAATCTAGGAAATGTTGGCTCAATATCTGGTTTCCTTTATAGCTCAAATGTAGGCCATCTCTACAATACAAATCTGGTCTCCCAATGAATTCTTCCCAATGAGTAAGGCAAGTTTGATTTTGCCTAAGGCATCTAACTCGGAGCCAATTATTAAACATACAAATTGTTTTATTATAATCTGTGGATGCCCTTGGCACAGGTAGAACCTCAGAAAATGCAACCTCACACCCAAGTTCAACCAAGATATTTGACAGTGCAACTAAATCCATTTTAATATCAAAGATACTGGAATGCGAAAAATCATTAGTGCCAATGTGGAGTATCACAAGGGGGTTATTACCATCATTTGCCAAGATGGCATGAATCATACTTGTAATATCTGCAATTTTAGCACCCCTAAAGCTTGAACACGTGCAGTTTACTTTATCAGAATCACAAATAGCCCTATCTAGATGTTTCACCATCGAATCTCCTATAACATATACCTGCCTATGAGATACTTCTAATGAATTAGAAACCTCCATCATTAAGGAAGTTTGTATGGGGCTAGGGTTTGAGCTAGATGAAGAAGGATCCATAGGTGTTACAGGGGCAACCAAGGGTACTAAAGGAGCATTTACTAGAAGGGGACAAGAGGTTTCAATGGTGTTTGGGGATGGTGAAGTATCAACCAGAATATTGTGGTTAACTGATGTGAGTGTATTATTTACTGTTACTTCATGATCTATATCAAGTGAACTGTGTTCTTCTAGTTCACTTAAAGCACTAAACCTATTACTTGTGTCCAAAGAAAATTGAGCAGCTTTGCGTCCCTTTTTGTATATATGTCTACTCCGTACCTCATACCATTGCTCATCTGAATTTATTTATTTATTTATTTTTTGTTAACCGGGTAGGTACACTAGACAGCATAGCTGCCTATTTTCAGATACAACCCGGGAGATTACAAGAAAGGGTACATAGACAATAGTAGATACAAAAAAACATCATGAGACAAGTAGAAGTCAGACACAGTACACTTATACAAAATTTTCAGCAAATTACAGTACATTTGCAGGAGTGTCTACACAGTCAGGATCAAGTGGTCATGTTCTCTTACTTCCCAGATGTAATGCAGTTGTTGAAAAGGTATGATTTTCATCTAGATGTTCAGGATCAGATGTAGGCATAGAATGGGGAGCTAACTCATTTGAAGTGGGATCTAGTGATATTTGATCTAAAGCCTTAAATCTGGCCTGCATTTGCAACTGACTCGTTTCAAGCTCAGATAGCCTAATATTAAACAAGGCTATCGCTTGTTTCAATGAGTGATTTTCAACACATTTGGGACAAGTAAAACCAGTAGTAGTTGCATCTTTAGTAATACCATTAGTATACATTAAGCAGGAAATGCATTGTACCCCTTCAGACTCGGGGTTTAGATATTTAGAATCGGCTATGTTGTACGTATGACCGTCAGGCATGGGCAGCAGCTATTTGAACCCACTCTCACAAGTTAGAAATATTCTCAGGAGATAGTACCAAATATAAAGATACAAATACTTAACAGAATACCTCTGTTGTCCCACTGATCCCACTGAACATGTGGAACATGTGCAGACACGCGTGTCTCGGTGTGCATCACTGAGAGCGGTGCGCACCCGCCCTGCCCTGCTCGCCCTGCTCGCCATACACCTCACTTATATGGGAGTGCTAATCCCAGAAGTGAGCAAACAAGGGTCATGCTGCACTAGTCTAAAATTTAAATTTTAAAGTAGGACAGTGCCTCTCCAGTGAAACTAAAGTGCAAGCAAATGATTTTATCTGCTCCCTCAGCATTAAACTGATGCAGTTTAGTGCAGACTGAAGTCCGTGGGACAGAACGTCATGGAGCTGCAGACTATCAACCTAATTCCCTGCAATAATTAGGGGAATAAGGGCTCCAACACAGTATAAAATGTACACAAACACATACACTAATCATACAATAAAAAAGGAGTCTGCTCCACAAGTAAAGTTTCATTTAAAATATAATACAGACAGGTAAATGTGGTTTTAGCCCCAGAGTTGGCACATAGCCAAACATCCTCCTGACAGTGCTGTGCTGCTCCTCTACCTCTCACTAATGTGTACCATAGAAGAGCTCAAGCTGTGATTGCTAAGAGGCATGCAGAGGAGATGGACACACTTGCTGGCACATGGCCGTAGCAGTACATGACAGCTGTGCATGCCCCCACCCTTGACTGGCTACCCAAGTATCCTGACTCTCTGCTCCTCACAACAGTGTGCTGGCATACCTGCTTGCTCTCCACCTTCTACAGAGTGCTGGAAATCCTCATCACACACTTGCTTTAGGCACAACAGCACCGCTCCCTAATGTCATGCAATCCCCAGTAGTTTTGAGCAGTGAGCTCATTAAAACTTGCTCAGGGTCACAGACTGGACAACCCACTGTATAAAACAAACATTTTTTTCTTTTTTTTTGTGGAAGGGCACTGTGCCAGATGGCTGTTGAAAGTTTCTAACTGTATTTGTAAGCATATTTTATTTATTCTCTATTCTCAATTTAATTTACCACAGGTTTTTTATTAAGTAAACACTGTGTTGCTAAATGCTTTTAAATTTTGGCTTATGTTTACTTTCTGAGCCATCATTCAATATGTTTATTTCCCTCCATGAAAGATTTTGTTCATAATTAAGCCCTTGCATTACTAAATCGAACTTTATTTCTGGCACAGTAGGGACCAGGACATGTCTTTAAATTTATTAACAGAATAAAAAGTCTGGTATCAAAAAGAAGCAATAGTATTCACCCTCTGTACCAGGCTGGATAGAGGCAACAGGACAAATGGCAATTAATAATGCACAAATACTTTATTCCACTTATAAAAGTCCATGATCAAAATGCAGTACAGCAAAAGTGCAAAGGTGTGAGCGGTGTGTGCCTGCCCTACTCTTTCATGCCTGTGCTTGGTGCTTTTTCAAGAGAATACCTTCCCCTTGAAAAAGTGGCAAGTACAGGCACAAAATGTTGGGGCGGGCAAGCACCACATGCACCTTTGCAATTTGCTGTACTGCATTTTGACCACGGATTTTTATATGCAGAATAAAGTATTTGTGCATCATTAATTGCCATTTGTCCTGTTGCTTCTATCCAACCAGGTATGGAGAGTGAGAGCAAAAGGTTCTTAGAGGTGGGGACCTAATTAAGAACTGTTACACTGAGGGGCCCTTTGTTTTAAATTCAGGCTCTCACTCTTCCAGGTTTAAATGACTTTTTTCAATTAGCTCCATTCTTGTGAGCCATTCTTCACTCTGTGACAGTAATGTGCCTCGGTTCATTTTTTTTTTGCCTTTCATGAAAGACTTTGTTCATAATTTAATAAACTATATTGCGCTCCGGTAGTCAGGGACACAACAAGGGTCAAGCTGACCACACCAGACAAACTATCTGAAAAAGTAAGGAAATTCATTGCAAAAATCTTTGTTAATGTACCATTGGGGTTGAACTATCAAAAGTAGGGAAATTCAATCTTAGGCTTCTCAAGCGTAAGACCCCACTCCCACTGTGCATGCAGGAACAGGCATGAGGGGGACTTAGGGTTCCCAACCCCAAGACCCCCCCAAACCTCAGCATCAAACCATAAGACCCAACCCTCA
The DNA here is from genome assembly GCA_016271365.2 of Neoceratodus forsteri. NCBI lineage: Eukaryota > Metazoa > Chordata > Ceratodontiformes > Ceratodontidae > Neoceratodus > Neoceratodus forsteri. The sequence goes on from CM028129.1 coordinate 606,941,879, forward strand.
CTCTGTATGCAGAGACAGGTGTGACAGGTGTTCCTTGACATTCTGAACCCTAATATTCACCCCATTCCAAGAGTAAGTCAGGTAAGATTGGTACAGAATAAGAAAATGGGGTGAGCAATAGGGTTCAAAATGCCAAGGCACACCCGTCACACCTGGTCCTGCATACAGAGTGGGTTCTTATGGTTGGAAGCTGAGGGTGAGTTGGGGTCCTTGGGGTTGGGAACCCTAAGTCCCCCTCATGCCTGTTCCTGCATGCGCAGTGGGAGTGAGGGTCTTATGCTTGATTGATAATTCAACCCTAATGGTGCATTAACAAAGTTTTTTTGTAATGAATATGTGTGTGTGTGTGTGTATATATATATATATATATATATATATATATAATATATATATATATATATATATATATATCTACACAATATATATTCTACCATTGCATCCATTGCATGAGAGAGAAAAAAATGTAATTTGCATTTCCTTGACTGTCTGTTTACAGATGACAGCCTTGTCCATTCATTTACTGGAGTAACTATAAGAAAGAACATCAGGACCCCTACTACACTCCTCCTACGAAATGGCTAGCACCAAGGAGGCTTAGAAGGAAGGGTTTTTTTTAACTAGATTCTAACAATAGATGCTATGGATAAATGGCTCATCACCGACAGAACAAAAATATTTAAATGAACAGGCAGACACAGAAAGGAAATATTGCCGTTCATGTTTTATCAAAACCCAGCTTAAAGAGGACAGGAAATTAGTTCTTATATGCAGCTATTTATAATGCTACCAGTTACAGAAATAATATCCATAAGCCTGAATGATCCATAAGTAACTGCACCTGAATAAAAAGCAATATAAAAACAGTATTTTGCATTGTTTTGATTCTATGGGCAGCATTCTGTTACAGTTCTTTTCATGGAACCATTGATTTGGAATTTTAAGTATATCACGGTTTGAGAAAAGAACTAAAATAATGGTTCTGATAGGACAATGGCTCACATTTAGCATTCTGTACTCAAACCATGACATAGTAAACACTCCAAATTACTGGTTCCATGAACAGAACTGTGTAGAATGTTGTCAATAAAAGGAAAACAATTGAAAACACAGTTTTTCACATCAGTGTTTATTAAGATACAGTTAAATATAACTCTTTGGAGGCAAGTTTATCACGTCTTTTAGTAGGAACATTGCAAACTGTTGCCAATTAGCACACATTTCCTGTCCCCTTTAAGGAAAGAAAAGTCACATACTGTGTATAGTTCCAGCAGTGAGTTTGTCAGAATGACTGAGCTGGCATTGCTCATATATTTCATCAGATTATAAAACGTCTGTTTTCAAAACCTCAGTATCCCAATAAAGTGACCTCTGAAGGGCAAATGCAGTGCACTACAGTATTGTTTTAAACAAGTTGTAGCCATCAATTGTAAAGAACGTAGCAATCACAGTGACAAACCTGAGATAAATGCAGAGCATCAAAGCACAACTGAATGACACTTGTAAGAAAACATGCTTGACAACAGGTAGCATTCACTGTGGGATCCTAGTCACACTCCCCCAGCACAACTTTAACCTCTATTTGTTAACAATCAACAGTACAAATGATTTATTCCCTCACACACTTGTTCAGAAGGAACTTATATATGTGACTGCTACATCTGAACTTTATTGGAAATGACTATTGCACTGGTGCTTGAACTTTGATCTCAAACTGTTACTTTGATTTCCAAAAAGTGATCTGTTTCTACTATAAAGCATATCAGATTTTTTGCCTTTCGCATTTACGTATGACTACTGGATCTTAAAGTTTTCTTATATATGGCATTGCTCGGTGTATTATCATTTTTATGCTTTGCTAGAGCACTGCATTTGCTCTTCAGAGGTGACTTTATTGTTATGTTGAGGTCTTGAACACAGATGTCTATATGTTACATAATCCCATGACATTTATGAGCAACCCATGTAAAGCTATTCTGACAAATTGCTCATGGAACTATATATGTGTTTTTTTGGGGGGGTTCTTATGTATGCTGTGTTTTGATATTTTTACTTATGCTGGGTTTTGATAAAATGTGGATGGCAATATTTCCTTTCTGTGTTTGCCTGTTATTTATTTATTTAGTTTTTGTTGACCGGGTAAGTGCACTAGTCAAATCCTGCCTATCTTCAGGCACGTCCCTGGGGAGAGGGATACTGATGAATGCCAACTGACCTTGAAGCAGATTAAGCTGTTGGTGGTATTTTTAGTGAATGAGGGAAATTTGGCCAGGACACCGGGGAAATTCCCCTACTCTGTGGTAGGGGGCGCTGTGCTGCCTAGGCAGGATGGCAGATGGTGTTGGGCCACCAGAGGAGGTGGATGTGTTATGTGTTCAGCGGACCAAGGTTTCTCCCCCGAACTCGGATTTTATGCTTCCGGGAGATATGGATGCCGCATTTGCTACCGAATCTGGTGTTTGTGCTAAGCAAGTAAACTTACTTGCTGCTCAAGATGAAGAGATATCTGCTCATTTGGGAAGCCCAAAATCTTCTGTAGCTGCGGTTCTCTTGGAGTCGGATTGTGATGCGACTGGGTCTCTGCTGTTGGCGGACAAGACAGTGGAGGTTTCTTGGAGTGATGACGTGGAAGAGAACGGTATGCAGAAGTGCCATTTGGTTGACTCGGCTCCTCCTCACTCTCAGTAGTCCAAGGAGCAAGCTCTTCTGGATGCCGGCTGGGTTTGCCTGAATGGCAAGTGGGTACCTGATAACAATTGGATTTCTTTTTCAACTCCTCCGACAGTTTCACGGGCTACAGATCTTGAAGGGCAAGTACTTTCTACGTCTAATCCAGGGATAAACATTGGGGAAGTTGTTAATCATTCAGATAAAATTTCGCATGATTCTGGCCATACTACTGTTCCGGATCCTCCTTCTCAGTATCATAGGAGAGATCATGCTGAACCAGGACCTAGATTTTCAGATCTTTTTTGAAGAAATGTCTTGGAGCAAGCACCTCACCGTAATGTAGTTTGGCTGCGGTATCAGGGTGGCTTACAGGAACATCCTGATAGACTGTATGTGGCATGACAAATATTGAAGGACTCAATGCAATTTTTGGCTTCTGACATTTATGCTTTAATAAATGTGAGGGGGAAGGCACTTTTGGTGTCAGTTTTAAAACATTTTCTGGCCTGGATAAATTTTGGGCTAAATATGAAAATTATAAAGCTACTCCCTTGTGGGCCCCTATTTGGGCCATACCTCTTACTAAACCTTTATTTAAAACAATTAATGTCTTGTTCAGGAATGAAGGGGTAAATGTGGGGGATATTCAGTTTTGGCTGGAAAAAAGATTTTCTGTGTTAGGGCCTCCTACACCCATTTTTGATGATGAAGGAATCTGGACAGGCACCTGGAAATTTAAGGTTAAGCTCAATATTACTAATAATGAGGTACAACATATCCCTAATAGCTTCTTTTTGGGTAAAGATAGTGGGGTTTGCTTTTACCCTGGACAACTGAAAGCTTGTTATAAGTGTGGGAGTAGGAGGCATCTCAGTAGTGCTTGTGACAAAGTGAATTGTATCCTTTGTGGAGATTTTGATCATGACAGTAGTACTTGTAGGAATGTTTTTCAGTGTAATTTATGTGAGGAAAAAGGTCATGCCTATCATCAATGCCCTTGGGCTGGACAAAATAATCAGGGTGGTTTAAATAAGGAAGATTTAGTAAACCATGCACAGGACAGATTTCAGCGTGGATTCTCTAGTAAGGCCCCAGCCCAAACAAGGCCTACTCCCTCTGACTCTAGTACTACCATCCCTGACCCTCCTGAACCTACCCCCCAGTCTGATGATTCTAGTACTCCAGTAACTGTAGTTCTAGCTGTTATTTCTACCTCCATAATTGCTCCTTTGGTTATGCCCCCCCCAGAGGGGGAATTTCAGGTCCCACATCCAAAAAGAGTTACTAGAGCTTCTAGCAGGAAGCATCAACACCCTACAGGCCTTCCCACTCAAAATGTCTTCTCTGTTCTACAAGACCCTGAGGGTGGATTAGAGTCTGATGTTTCCTCAGTTTCAGGGGAAATGGAATGTGAAGAAGAAGGGAGTTCTGAGGTTTTACTTACTAAAAAAAAGAGTGGTCGGAAAAGAAAGAAAGACAGGACTCCTTGACTTCTATTAGATGTCCACTCTTCATTTGGGTTCCCTTAATACCTGCAACATTAAAAGCTACAGGAAATGATGGGCCTGTCTCCAATTTTGTACCTCTTTGGCTGTAGATATTAATTTTCTTCAAGAGACTCATCTCATGTCTTTACAAGATGTTTCTCTGGCTAAACAGGGGTGGCATGCTGGGCCTTCATTTTGGTCCTTTAGTTCAGACCAAGCTGATGGATTGAGTATTTTGTTTGGTACTATGCAGGTCCAGGTTATAAGACTGGTGGATTTAGTTCCAGGGAGGGTTCTCATACTAGATTGTTTCTATAAATGGTTTTTGCTTAGATTAATTATATTTATGCCCCCCAAGTGAAGTCAGCCTGGATTGACCTCTTTAATCAGGTGCATCCCTACCTGTACACCCAGAGAAATATTGTTTGGGGTGGGAATTTTAACTGCAGTCTAAATATGAAGACAAAAGTTCATATGCAACAGAAAGTCTATTGTGATACACATGCATTATTGGGTAGCGTGGGTACTTCTCGGTTGAAGGATGCTTATAGATCCCTATCTTCAGATTCCAGCCATACACATTCTAGAAACATCTTTAGGTCTAGGATTGATTATTTTTTTCTCTCTAGATATTTAGTTCCTACTTCTTGTGTTTTACGATTTTGTGCAGATTCTGATCATTTGGCTTTAGTGTGTCAGGTAGGACTTTCATCTGTCCCTCCTCATTTTCCTTCAGTTTCTAACAGATGGAAGTTAAATTTGGCCCTTTTGGATCAGGATGAGGTTAGGAGTCAGTTGGCACATTTGTTTTATCTTAGAAAATCTGTGGCTGAGTTTTACGAGGATTAGGCTACTTGGTGGGTGGACAATAAACAAGAAATGTGTTCATTTTTTATGAGGTTTGGTAAAACTGTAGGTACCAGTAATTATATTAGATACCTAAATTATCAAAATCAATATTATAGGTTGTTATCCTTCCCTAATAATTCTGACCCTAGTCTTCAAGATCAGATTTGTAGGTTGAAGGATTTGATGAAATGCTATCAGTATGATAGGGCAGCATCCTTACAGGCAGAGATGAGATTTGGCTTACAAAAAATGCCTTATGTGGATCCATTCTCTGCCTGTAAGCATCGCTTGGACACTAAATTGATGGAGGGTTTATGGGATGATCATGGCCGTGTCAGGTATTCGGAGGTGGAAATGCTGGACATTGTTTCTCAGTGGTTAAAGTCCCAGCATGGGGTCCCTTTTTTGCAAAAAAAACAGTGGGAGGATTTTGTTTCTTTTCCAGTGCCAGTAGTCTCAGATAAACAAATTAGTGATTTGGAGAAACCCATCTCTTTAGCTGAAGTTAAGGATGTTATTTTGCACCTTAAAGCTGGGATTTCACCCGGCACAGCTGGGTTAACAAATGAATTTTATAAGTGTTTTTTGGATGAGGTTATTGAAATTTTGTGTCACCTTTATAATGAGATCCTGGGGTCTGGGGCTTTTCCTCCATCCTTTTCTGACGCGCTAGTTATATTTTTGTATAAAAATAAGGGTTCAAAACAGGAATTTGGAAATTGGAGGCCCATTAGTCTTCTAAATGTAGACTACAAAATCTTGGCTACCATTTTGTGTCATAGATTACAGTTTGTTGCAGAACAGGTAATTTGTGCTGTCCATACCTGTTCTGTTCAGCGTAGGAACATACAACAAAATTTGCTCTTTCTTAGAAATATTTGTGAGTTTGGTAGATAAAATAAGCTAAGTGGGTATCTCATAGCTTTGGATCAGGAGAAGGCTTTTGACAGAGTCTCTCAGGAATGTTTGCATAAAACATTGCTGATGTATGGTATTCCTAGCAAATTTAGGTCTTGGTTGCAGTATTTATATAAAGATGCAGTCATTTTTCCTTTAATCAATAGACTTATGGGTAGTAGCTTACCTTTTTTTAAGAGGTGGCAGACAAGGGTGTCCCCTAAGTCCTTTATTATATACTTTTGTGTTGGATACAGTTGTTCGATCCATTATTCATAATAATAGCATTTATGGGCTTACACCTGCACTCTCTCGCTAGCATCCCATAAATTAGCAGTGTATGCTGCTGACATCTGTCTTATTGTCCAGGATCAAAAGTAGGCTGAGAAGCCTTTACAAGTTTTTTCTGATTATGCAGCAGTTGCAGGAACCACTGTGAATTTTCGTAAAAGTTTTGGGGTTTTTAATGGTCAGGGTTCTTTTTCTACTGTTGTTGGACCCGTACAGATTTCTGACACACCCATTAAAGTGTTAGGGGTCCTTTTTGGTTCTGGGGATTTAGCCTTTCTCAACTGGGAGGGAAAACTTAAACAGGGAGAAGCGAGGTTCAAAGGTGGAAGAATTGGTCTCTAGCTAAAAAGAAATGTATTATGATTATTAAGAAATATTTATTACCCCATTTTCCCTATATTAGCTCCATGTTTCCAGTCCCTTTTCAACTTGAGACTAGATTATTGAGTGTTTTCTTTCAGATACTGTGGGGCAGTCAGTTAAACCCTGTTAAAAGGGCATTTACATATTTGAAAATTCAGCATGGAGGCCTTAGCATGATTAACCCAGTAGTGTTTTAGCTTTCTTTCTTTTTTAAATCAAATTTTAGATTTCGGACTGGTTGTGCTGAGTGCCCCTGGGAGAGTTGGACTTTAGTTTTGTTTAACCTTTTTTTTTCAAAGATGGGCTTCTCAGCTTCCAAGGATTACTGCTTCTCTTTTTGTCCCAGATTTTGCTAGACAGGCAATTCAGAAGCTCGGCCTGTGGGGGGGTCAGTAAGCTACATGTTCAAACCTTAACACGGAAAGCTCTTTATTCTGATATCATGACCCGAAATTTTGCAACTCAGGTAGATTTTCTTCAATGTGTCCCTTCTAAATTATGTTTTGCATTACAACTTTTGACAAATAAACGCCTCCCTATTTATCTGTGGGATGTTCAATGGCTCTGCTGCCATGGCAAATTAGGTGTACGTGGCAATTTGAAGCATAAACCTTTGTTGGAAAGGCAACGTCTTTGAACACAATGTGTTGGACAAGAGGAGACTATGAATCATTTCTTTTTTTCCTGTGCTTATGCTATGGAATTTTGGATTTCTTTAACCACTAGATGGCAGTGGAGACCAGTACAGCATGTAACTTATTGTATTTTAATTTGGGGGGACTAAACAGGTCTAGTTCCCAGATATAATTCTAGTACTTTGACTGTGATTTTTGCATTTATTAAGCACTACTTCTGGCAAGCTAGATGTAAATATTCTCTGCATCATATTGATACACTTGTGAGTACTCTGATTAAACAACTTGAAACTGTTATTTTGCATAATAAACAGAAGGAACAAGCTATTATGGATTCTAGACTTTATAATGTATTATGGAGGAATGTACCTTGGGTTTCTTTTGTGGATGTTGGTTGAGATGTTTCATTTATTTTTTTCCCTTGTTATCAAACTTTTGTTATTTATATAGGATTGTATAATTTGCTTTTCATGTGATTTTCATTTCTGCTTTGTGACTCATCTGTTTCCTTTTTGTGATGTTTTGTTTTTTCAATAAATAATTCCCCTACTCTTGCACCAGGGGGCTCGTCTTCCTGTGTGCAGGAATGGAGGAGCACAGTTTGAAGCTGGAATGAGGAGGAAGTGCTGATGTGGCAGGAGAGATGGCTGATCATTCTGTTGGTGTGCTTGAGGGTGAGCAGGTCTCCCAGCCCTCAGGTCCATCTCAGGAGACCGAACATGCTATGATATGGTTTATGGAAATGGAAAATACAGCAATTATGGGTGATACAAACCCAGTGAGTGGCCCTTATGGGCTGTTTGCTTCAGACGATGTTTGCCTTGACAATATATTGCAACAGAATAAAGCCTTAAGAAACTTGACTACAAATGCAGAGACAAGAAAATCTTTACCAGTTTTAAAAGATACGATTACTGCAGACTCTCAGCTTGCATCATTAGATTGTGGACTTGTCACTGCAGCGGTGAGAATGATTCAAGACGAGCTGGCTGAGACAAAGGCCAGTAAGCTGACAGCTGAGCATCAGCTGAGTCAGTCTGATGATGCACTGACATCAAAAGAATTCTTGTCAAGCTGAGTCAGAAACATCGAGGGAATGCTTGACAACTACAACAGGGCCTGTCTTGTTGGAAACTGCTGTGCCTCCTCAAACAAAGGTCCCTGGGACAGTGAGTACACCTCTTTACACACATTTAAAAAAAATTGATGAAGAAACGCAAGTATTAGGTTTGCAGAAGGGAAGGGCTGAGGAAATTTGTCCTCCTCCAGCCCGCGAACACTCATTAACCTCATTAGAGCATTCTTTAATGAATGCAGGCTGGAAATGTGGAGAACATGGTATCTGGGTCCCAGATCCATATCACAGCCCAATCCCCAGTCAAACTACTACCTCAGTGAATAAGCAGTCGAATATCGAGGTACAGACGAATCCACAGGTTAAAATGGCAGCTGCACGGTCTGTGATACATGAAACTGATAAAAGTAACATCACTGAAGAAGTGCCTTCATAACATTCAGAATCTTCCTCTTTGGAGTTGGAGGTTGCAGGAAATATTTCGACAGAGTGGGGAGATATTGTGGAGGCTGAATTACAGAAGGCTAAACAAATACCCAACTTTCAGAAACAATCTCAATCAGCTTGGGAGAACCTTCGATGTAAAGATCCATTTTCAGGATCACCCCCCCTTTACAACGACGTAATGCAGTTCAGCTAGAATATCTAGGGGGATTAGACTTTGCACCACACCGATTATATGTGGGGAGAACATTTTTGAAAAGTTTGATGGGTTTCTTTTCTAATGAAATTCATGCGCTAATTCATGTATCAGGATCAGTATTGTATGATGTGAGTTGTTCTACTCCATAGGGCCTGGATCTCTTTTGGTCTAAACTGGACTCTTTGAAATATACTGAACTTTGGTTACCTTTTAAAATCTTACCCTTGACTAAACTTTCAGTTAAAAATGTGACAATTCTATTCCACAATGAATCAGTATCTGTTCATGATGTTACCTATTGGTTACAGAAGAACTGTGAGGTGTTAGAAACTCCTACCCCTATATTTGATGCCGAATGTATATGGAATGAGGGTGGATATTTAAGGTTCATTTGCAGAATAACAGTTTGGGCCCAGTTCATCTACCAAATAGTGTATTTTTGGGGAATGAAAGAGGTCATTTGTTCTATCCAGGACAACCTAGGGCATGTTTTAAGTGTGGTGTGTACACACATTTAGGCTCAGCATGTGACAGATTAAGATGTAACCTATGTTTAGAATTTGGACACCATAGCTCTGAATGTCAAGCAGATTTGAAATGTAATTTATGTTTTGAATCAGAACGCACTTATAGAACATGTTCATGGGCAGCTCAAAATCGTTCGGACCAGAGAAACCAGGATATTATAATTCAAGAAGCTCAAAAAAGAGAGATGAATAAAAGGAAAAAGACTCCTTCAGGACCTCCTCCTGATACCCAGTGGGCTCCCTCTCCCTCCCCATAGTAGTTATCAAAGAAACTGAGGAGGTCCCAGTAGTTGTTCCAGAAGAACCAGAGAGTATTTCAGAGCCACCCCCCAGCCACAAAATGATGCTTTACCTATTGCTTCAGAAGTGGACACTATGGATATGCCCCCCCTCAGTTTGTTAAAAGTACTGCCAAGAAACGTAGTCTAAAACAGACCAAACCTAGAACCAAGGTAGCTAAGGCTAATTTTCCAGAGGATGAGGACATTGCGTTAACTAATAAATTCAAACTCCTGTCAAATGAAATCCAAGAGTCTGAACAGGGTGGTGATTCAGAGACATCCTCATGGGCCCCTCACTCTTCTGACTGTGATAGGGAGACACAGGAACAAAAAGAGATTAAAGATAGGAGAACACGGACAGAGTCTAAAGTCAGGAGAAGTGCAAGGTTAAGGAAACCACCATGAAGTTGCAATATTTCCCCTTTTTTTCACTCCTGATACCTCTGCTTAGTATAGCTACTATTAATGTTAATAGTATAAAAAATACTAAAAGGAGACTGATTGTCTTAAATATCTTAAAAGAGTTAGACAGTGATATCTGTCTTTTACAAGATACCAGCTTAAATACTGTTTCCTTAGTGAGGGAGGCCCAACAATTATGGTGCTGGGGCACTTCTTTCTTTTCCTTTGGAACTGAGTCTTGTGAGGGGGTGGGTATTTTATTTAAGGGAGACGGCTTTAAAGTATCGGAGCTTGTGGAAATTTCACTGGGTCGGGCACTAATGGTAGATTTCACATTTAAGTCAGTGGGGTGTAGATTGATAAATGTGTATGCCCCCCTTACAAAAAAAGACAGGACAATACTGTTCAATACTGTTAAACTTTTCTTAATCACAACAAAAAATGTAATCTAGGGGGGATTTTAACTGTGTTGTGGAAAGAAGTGATAGGGGAGCAAAGACAAAAAAATAAGTCAAAGCTTTTGACACTGTTCCACATAGAAGATTGATAAATAAGCTGGGTAGACTCTGGGTGGGTCAGAAGTTGGTCAACTGGGTGGCAAACTGGTTGAAAGGCAGAAAACAGAGAGTGGTGGTAAATGGTATACAGTCAGAAGAGATGCAAGTCACAAGTGGGGTACCTCAGGGATCAGTCCTGGGGCCAGTCCTCTTCAACATCTTCATTAGTGACCTTGCAGATGGACTAGAGGGTAAGGCTTGTCTGTTTGCAGATGACACCAAGATCTGCAACAGAGTAGATGATCCAGATGGGGTGGGCAGAATGAGAAGAGATCTGGATAAACTAGCAAAATGGTCAGAAGAGTGGCAACTGGGATGTAATGCAAAGAAGTGCAAAATCATGCACATAGGGAAGAGAAACCCTGAAGCCACCTATAGGCTGGGAGGGGAGTTGCTAGCAGTCACAAAGGAAGAAAGAGACTTGGGCATCATCATCACTGATGACCTGAAATCATCCAAGCAGACCTCTTAAGCAGTAGGTAAGGCTAGGGGGGTGTTAGGGTGTATTAGTAGGGGTATCACAAGTCGTAAGAGGGAGGTAATAATCCCTCTTTACAAGACACTGGTTAGGCCCCATCTGGAGTACTGCGTGCAGTATTGGAGGCCACACCTTCCAAGGACATTAACCAAATTGAGGCAGTCCAGAGAAGGGCAACCAAAATGGTGCAGGGACTGCATCAGAAGACATATGAGGATGGATTAACAGAGCTCAATATGTATACCCTTGAGCAAAGGAGGAGAGAGGTGATATGATCGAGGCATTCAAACACCTTAAGGGCATTAACAAGGTGAAAGAGTCTAACATGTTTAAATATAAGAAAAATAGCAGGACAAGAGGACACAGCATGAGATTAGAGGGGCCGATTAAGGGAAATGTGAGAAATTCTTTTCACAGAAAGGGTGGTGGATGCATGGAATGGCTTACCACAAGAAGTGGTGGCTATGAATACAGTGCAGGGCTTCAAACAGGCATGGGATAGGCATAAGGGAGCAATACAAATGACTATGAATAGATAGGCCACTGACAGAGCAAAGGCCGATGGCACATTTATAAGGTAGAAAAAGAAATGGGCAGACTGGATGGGCCTTGCAGTCCTTATCTGCCGTCAACTTCTATGTTTCTATGTTTCTATGTAAAATATACTGTGACTCTAATTGTCTTCTTAACATTTTAGCTCAGAGTCATTTACATCATTCATATTGATCTCTTCATAAAAGGGGAGGGCATACGTATTATAGGTAGACGATATCAACTAGGATAGATTTTATCTTTACAAAATCTAATATTAGTGTAATTAAGGTTTTGACCACCCCATTAGAAACTTCAGACAATGCAATACTATCAGTAACCTTGGGAGACATCAATGGTCCTATGTATGGTCATGGGTACTGGAAATTAAATACCACAGTATTGTCAGAGTATCATTGGGATTAAAATTACTGAATTTCTTAAGGCATGGATGTCAGTGGTAGTCCTTTATGATAATTTAAGCACTTGGTGGGAGACCACCAAAACAGGGATTAGTAAGGTGTTTCACACATACTCTACTGCACGTCGACAGAATCAGTATAAAGATTACCTTAAACTACGCTCGCAGCTGAGTAAAATATATTCGGTTATCGATGGAAAGCACATTAGTTTAACGATACAGGCAACTCATATTAAAGAGGCAATGTCGGCCATACAATACTCTAGAGCTACAGCCTTGTTACATGAGCACAAGTTATGCTCCATAGGTAAATCAGGGTTTGGGGCTTTCAAAAGCTGTGCAGAGTGTGTGTCGGATCAATTTATGGCTTCACTTAGTACAGAAGATGGAGTAGTGCTTACAGACAGTCTGAGTATTTTGAAAAATGTGTGTAACTATTTATCGAATATGTATAAAACTGCACAGATTGATGAGGGAGTTTTAAATGAGTTTCTTGCACAGCTTAAATTACCTGATATACCCCTAGAGACTCTTCAAGATCTAACAAAACCTATTTACATACAACAAATTGAGGTGACAATAGGCAGCCTCAAAAAAAATACTGCCACAGGACTTGATGGGCTCCCAACTGAATTTTATGAAACATTTAAAGATTTAGTATCTCAAATTTTGATGCTTATCTATAACTGGGTATTACAAACTTCAGTGATAGACTTCCATTTCTGTATAGCCATACAAATATTAGGTTATAAACATGGAGATAAAACTAAACTAGAACATTGGAGGTCCATAAATTTATTGAATTCAGATTATAAGATTCTGATGAAAATATTACACAATAGATTACTTAAATTATCACCATACTTAATTTCTTTTCAGCTCAGACTTGTACGGTACCTGGCCGCTCCATGCAACATAATTTATTATTGATTCGGGAACTGGTTGAATTGGGGAAAGAGGAGTATCTCAGAGGGTACATTATGTTATTAGATAAAGAAAAGGTCTTTGATAAAGCCCCACATTCATTTATCACGCAGGTCCTTACGTATTATGGTATCTCATGCTCCTTTGTACACTGGATTTCATTACTATATAGTAATGCAAAAGCAATCACGTTGGTTAATAGGCATTTAGGTAATTATATAGATATATCTCGGGGAGGGAGGCATGGATGTCCACTAAGCCCCTTACTCTATGTGTTTTGTTTAGACCCAATGCTACAGATGATACAGCAGGACTCCGGGATTAGGGGCATTCAGCCAAAGGGAGGGAGGGTTGAGACAAAAGTAACTGCATATGCAGATGATGTGTGTGTCATTATAGCAAATAAACAGTCTGGAGATAGGGTTTTACATTTAATTGAAAAAAATTCATTGCCAACAGGGGCTACATTAAATAAATGTAAGAGTGTAGTTTATCCCTTAAACAGATTAGTTTTACCACAGGAGTCCTGGCATGGTATTAAGGTAGAGTATGACTCGTTTCAATATCTAGGAGCGTGGTTTGGAAGAGGAGATAATAGTATACTGAATTGGACTGCTGAATTAGAACAGGCTTCTGCTAAAGTTAACATTTGGAAAGCTTGGAGTCAAACAAAAAAGAAAAAAGTGGCAGTAGTTAAGACATTTTTACTCCCGATATTTTTGTTCATAAGTGCAGTATATCCTTTACCCCGTACCTTAGAAACATACCTTTTGAGTTTAGTGTTCCAAGTAATATGGGGATGCCACTTAAATCCTATTAAGAGAGAAATACTATATTTGCCAATAGAAAAGGGTGGTTTAAATTTGTTAAATCCTGTAGTGTTTTTCTTTATGGTATTTTTTTGTAACAATTTGCCTGATTTGACTAAACCGAGTACTGCACTATGGATTCCCTTTGCTGAATGCTGGCTTAGGCCTCTCTGTCAAACGTGGGGCACACAGGGATACATGTTAAAACTAAGTGTGTGTTCTTTAGACCGGCTCTGGGAACACTGAAACAATGGCACCTTAGTATGGATATATTAACAGCCTCCTCAAATAAAGGCCTATGTAATAAGATACAAGCTCAAATTGGCCTATCTCAGGTCCAATTTATATGGGTTGCTCAACAATTTTATTCTGCAATTTTAGAATTATTGAAGGACCCGTGTATACCTCCAAGATCATGGGACATTATTTGGTTGAGTGTTCATGGGCAACTTTTTGTGAAGGGTAATGCTAAGCAAAAAAAGCAGGAAGAGAGGATGTGTCCGAGAATGGGGTGTATGGCGCAGGAAGAAACTATGACTCACTTTCTTGTTGAATGTCCATTTGTGAAAGAGATATGGGGACTGTTAGCAAAGAGATGGAAACACCCCCAGTGGGGACGACTCACTTATGCAGAAGTGGTGGGGGGATATAATTTGATTGAGTTTGGGTTACCGAAAGCGATGGTTCAACTACTCCTTTCGTATATCAAATGTGTGTTATGGCAAGTAAGATGTAAACTTGCCTTGCAACAGTTCTTTCAAGATCCAGAGACAGTAATGTGTATTCTTGAAGCAGAAATTACTAAGCAATGTAGGTTTGAACAACAGTCTATGAATTACAATGTGTGGAAAATTAGGTGGACTAAAGTTCCATTTATGAAAGATAAGATAGGATGTATTGTTATTTCCTATGTGTATGTATTCTGAATGTATGACAAGAAATTGTAAAACATGGTTCAGTTTTTTTTCAATAACATTTTCCCCTACTCTCCTGTGGGGGACCCTTTGTCATCCTGGACTTTGGCCAAGATGGCGGATCCTCTGGATCCTGGTGGTGGAGGAGAACATTTTTTTTTTTTTGCCATTAAGTCTTTATTCCAGTTTTCTTTTACAGAGAATGCATACAAGAAACATGAGTATAAACCTAAAACATAAAGGAATACATTGATATGTATTACAATTACTGGCAGGCGTCATTCTCTGCGATACCCCCCAATGAAAACCAAAAAACAAAACCAAAAAGTAATTAAAATATAAAACCCCCCAAAAAGAACAAAATTCCCTCACCCCCCCATTCCACCCCACTCCCTCCCCACACAAGACCTTTTAAACTGTTTTCAACCAAAGGGGGTACCCATATCTCTTACAGTGAGTAAATAGTATAAAAGGGCCCCCATGTCTTATCAAACCTGGAAATCTTATTTTGGAGGACGGCTATCATCCTCTCAATCCTCAGGCTAGAGAGAAGTTCCTCCAGCCATTCAGAGTAGCTAATCGTGCTAGAATCCTTCCAATGTCTGAGGACCACTTTTTTCAGGGTAATTGAGATCAGGGCCATATAGAACTTCCTATTCTTAACCGTAATATGGGACATATCCCCCACCAGACATATTTCAGGAGTAAAAAGGTCTTCCAGGCCCAGCAAGGGATCTACCTTGTTTTTAATATCTGTCCAAAGCGGGATTATTTTTGGGCAATTCCAGAAGATATGCATCAGGTCCCCTTTTCCGCATGACATCTGTTACATGTGGGATCCGCTACCAATTTTAGGCTCGCAAGTTTCTGAGGGGGAGTAATAAATGTTGTGGAGAATTTTAAACTGTATGGCCCAGATATTCAAAAGGGTTGCGCCATGCGCAACAGGGTTGCGCATGCGCAACTCCAAAAATGCGCCATGCTGCGATATTCAGAAGGGGCCAGTTGCGCCACCAAAAACATGCTGAGCAACAGCGCAATGGAAATGAAGGCATGCGCAACCGAAGGGGGCGGGTCCATGCATAAAGTGCGCAATGCGATATTCGAACACTTGCGCAATGCGCAAGAGTGGCTCAGCCGAAAGTTGCGCAGTAGCGGAATTGAGCCAAAATAAAAAGGCTCAAGGAAGCGGCGCAAGAACCCTAGCAGGCCGCAAACTGGGGGAGAGAGACAGAGAGAGAGAGAGAGAGAGAGACAGGAGCTGGAAGGGCAGAGAGGGACAGTGGGTCCAGGAGGACAGAGAGGCCAGTGGGGGGTGCCCGGTGCAGTGGAAGCAGCAGTGGGGGCAGCGGGGGTAACACAGGAACAGCAGCGGGGGCAGAAGCGGGGAGATGGACAGTGCCAGCTCCACATGGAAGCTGTAATGAGGGGTGAGACACCATGCTGCAGGGGGCGTGGCCGCGAGGGGCCTGTCAGCCGTATGCCCCGACAGGCGTATCGGCCCGTGATCAGCTCGAGCTGTACACAGACGCCGAGACTGTGGGCCGGCACCACCTGAACAGGGCAATACTGAGACTGCTCTGCGAGCTGTGCAGTGATGTGATGCAGGCACCTCACGACGGAGTCACGCCTGTCCGTGGAGACCAAGGTGACAGCCTGCATGTGCCTGCTCACCACGGGCACCTTCCAGAGGCCAACAGGGGACACCACAGGCATTACACAGTCAGCCACGTCACGCATCCTCACCCAATTCCTCAGCGCACTGCTGCCTCATGCTGTGGAGTACATCCATTTCCCCAGCACCGCGGCAGAGCGTACAACAAACATGCAGGAGTTCCACAGGGTAGCACGTATGCCTGGCATGCTAGGGGCCATAGACTGCACCCATGTGGCCATTCGCACGCCACCTGGCCCCGACGGCCAGGCATATTGGAACCGAAAGGGTTTTCCAGTGTCAACTGCCAGGTGGTGTGATGCCACTGGGCGACATCAATGTCTGTGCCACACACCCTGGTGGAGCACATGATGCCTTCTATATGGCACCAGTCTGCACCTGTGCCATTGATTCAAGAGTGGGGACATCCCCACGGGTCATCTAGTGGGTGAGTACAATGTATGGAATGCAAACTCTGGGCAAGGGTGGAATGACACAGGTGCCATGGTAGTGGCACACAAGGATGTGGGCAATATGGACCTGACATGACACTGATCTCCACTATCTCCACACAGGTGACTGCAGATACCCACTCCGTCCCTGGCTGCTCACACTGCCGGGCCCGCCACGACCCCAGCGCAGCTATGCTTCAATGAGGCACATGCCGCAACACGTAACATCATAGAGCGGGTGTTTGGGATGCTCAAGGCATGCTTCCGATGCCTGGACACCTCCGGCGGAGCCCTACAGTACAGCCCCCAAAAGGCCTGTGGGATATTCCTGGCCTGTTGCATCCTGCACAACATGGCCAAAGACCATGGGATAGCCGTACAGGTCCAAGAGGGGGACAGCGATGGGGACGCCAATGGCGCTGGTGATGTTGGTGATGAGCAGCCCCCCCAGGACAGAGGGACCCCCGACTGACCCGTCAGACCCAGCTGCACCGGGACACCATTGCAGAAGAACACTACGCCCAATACAGGTAAGTCATGGGGACATGTGCAGGCAACACTGTCCATGCGCAAACCACAGGCACACGGGGGAACACACCGTGCATGAAGGTCAGGGGAGTTGAAGGTTCCAGGCATACCAACACACCATCAGAGAGGGGTGAGCACTCATATGGACACACACACACAGCAGGCAGCGTACATGGGCAGCAGCACAGCACTGCGGAAATGACATTGCCAACACACAGCACCACTGACCACCCCCACCACCTGGACTGTCCCGCGTCGTGTGTCAGGACCTGGGCACCCTTGCACCTTGGTGTACAGTGCAATGCAGGCATCATCATGCACACGCACCTGTGGACAGCAGTTGGGAGAGTGTGCAGGTGGTCTGTGTCAGCGTGGTGAGCAGAGCACCCAGCAGTGCACTGCCCACCATGACACACATTGCACACAGGGCAGCACCACAGAGGGCCTGCACTGGGAGACAGCTCAGTCAGGTAGCACTGTCCCACGGCCAACACGGATGCGTGGGTGGCCTCGCTGTGGCCCAGAAGCACTGGCAGGCTGAGCAGGGGCCACATCGGGTGGCGCTGGTGCACCACCAGGGGTCCGACTGTGCGAACACGACCTTGCCAGGACAGGGGTCTGCATCCTGCCAAACAAACTTGCACCAGGGGTGCTCGGGATGCCCACAGCAGAACCCGGCATCGACAGGCCTGGTGTCGCACGATGCCGGGAATGGGGAGTGGAGAGCGCACTGTGTGGGGTGTGTAATACAGGGGCACCTGACAGTGTGGCCAATGCGTCCGCGACAGAGACCACTGCCTGGGTCAGCCTGTCAATGGCAGCGGTCACATCCGTCCGCATAAGGACCAGCTCGGCTCCTTACCGAGCACACTCCCTGCTATGCCACTCCACGGACACAGACAGTGCCTCAACGGACCTTGCAACCCGCCCCTGCAGCTGTACCAAGTCCTGCAGCATGTGGGTGTGCGCGTCCAATGGGTACTGTGCCCCAATGGCATCATGACCCCCAGGGTGTGGACGGTCCTGGTGCACAGCACCCCTTGAGGGTGGGCGCTGTTCGCCAGGACCAGGTATGGGCGGATCAAAGGGCGGTGGACATGTGCCACTGCTTGACACTGTACCCCCAGACCTGGTGTTCGACTGCTGCTGCCGCCCCTCCAACTGCTGAGCCCCCAGGTCCACCTGTTCCACCTCCGTGCTGACAACAGTGCCAGACACCTGCACAGCCACCGGTGTTGCTCCACCGGTGCTGACAGGCACAGCCTGGGACTGTGCCAGCATGCTGGTACACAGGTGTGAACCAGGAAGGCCCAGGGGCACGTGCTGGCCTGCCATGTGTCCGTCATGGGACACACACCTATCACTGCCCATTGCAGGCCTGCTATCATCAATGGTGAAGGTGCGTGCCACTGCCATAGGCACAGTATGCTGGCATACCTGCATGCCAGACTGCTGAGACACAGGCTGTGCACCCCCTGCACCCATACCACTGACACCGGAGTTGTTGGCCCAGCGTGCATGCTGCTGCAGTGCCTGCAGGCTGGTGGCCGAGGTGGATGGTCCCTCCTCCACATCCAGCAGGTCTGCATCACTGTCTGGACCCACCACCACCACCGTCTCCTGAAGACGAACAGGATCTGTAACAGAAAGAGAGTACATGTGAGTGCATGTGAACAACAGCCCCCCCAACAACACCACCATGTCATACCATGCAGTGATGGGCTTCCACCTGTCTGGAATCCTCTGCCTGGTAAACCCGCAATGGCACTCGGCTGCATGGCCGTGACCAGTGTCTCCTCTGTAGGGGTCAGCTGCAACACCACTGGTGGGCCCCCACCAGTGCCAGCACGTGCCGCCCTGAAGGCTGCCACCTGCTCCTTCAGCCTCCTGCGGTCAGTCCCCATCTTCTTCTTGCATTCCTGCACGGAGCGCTGGTGGCTTCTGTGCAGGTTGATGGCCCAAACTACCCCCTCCCATGCAGCTGCACGTTCCTGAGGGGTGCCCCTCCATCCACTCAATAGTGGCTCATCCTCCAGGTAGGCCTGGAAGAGGGCCTCCGTCTCTGCCGCGGTGAAGTTTGGCCTCCTCCTACGCCCGCCATCCACACCCTCAGCTTGGCTCTGGTCAGTCATGGTGATCTGTATGGGTGGAAGTGGACACCTGTCACTGTGCAGTCGACAGCATTTCCCCATGAGCATAGCTGCCGGCCGGGGGTGGAAGCCCCCCACGTTTCCTCTCCACATGGCAGATACTGATAGAAAGGGTGCCCTTTGTCCCTTTCTAAGTGCCCTTTTCATGCTCAGCCCCCTCAGCCTTTATCATCCTCCGCCCATGAGCATTGTCCTGAGCATCACACAGCATGTAACTCACCTCTCACCTGCAGTAACCAAATCTGGCCAGCACAACCCACTGTCGCATTTTTATAGCGCAACACATGCAAATGAGGTGTGGCGCAACTTTAATGACATGCTAATCACACCACTGCGCCTTTGAATGGCTGATCGAATGATTTGCATATGTCGGCTGAATATCGCATATTTGCGCTTTGCGCAATACGGAAGGTCCGGCTGAGCCAATGGCGCAGGTTTGTGGCTACGTGCTACACTGCATTGCGCATGCCCAGACAGCTTACACATGCGTCTATCGTGCTGCAGACCTGCTGAGCATGATAGGCGATTCAGGCCATGGCCACCATTGTGCCAGTGGCGCTACAGCACTGGGCACTATATGGCGCTGTGGCACTACTGCACGATAGTCCACTGTGGTACTGGTGCGCAGCTTGGCAGTCGTGCAGGATGCCTATACATCCAATGGCACTGTGCGTAGCCTTGCGTCATTGCCATGACCTTGTGTATGCCCTCTGACCCCTGGCACTGTTGGCATGCCATGTGTATGTCCCTATTGCGCTGTCTGGTGACAGCGTCATGTGAAGTGACGGCACTGTTTGAACAGCGCGATTGGAGCCTGTGGTGGTCTATTATGCAACAACTCCACGTGGGGTTACGGCGCAGCGGGGCGCCATATTGCCTGCTGTAAAGTTGGTGCCATGGCTAGGAGGAGGGCGGTGTCCTGGAGCCAGATTGAAGTGGCCAACCTGGTGGCCCTAGTTGAGCCACACTATGAAGGCCTGTATGGTGAGGCGCCCCTCACCAGTGCCAGGACTCAGCTGTGGCAGCAAGTGGCCACTGACCTGGTGGAGGTCACTGGATGGGGCAGGTCTGCTGAGCAGTGCCGGCACCGGTACAGTGACCTCCGCCGGAGGGAGCCAGAACTTTTGTCGCGGCTGCGGTCGCGTGCCAGGCGGGGCGTAGTGCCTAGGCCAGGTGAGTGTACCATCTATGCACCTATATTCTCTGTAGGGGTGTGTGTGTGCTTGGGTGGCTGTGCATAGGTGCCGGCTCGGACACGGTTGGCTGTGTCAGTGTGTGCAGCTGTGCGATGGATGGTTATGGCTGTGGGCAGGCACTCTCACTGGGGCAGGGGCACTCTGCTTTGAGTCACACTGATGTTTGTCTCAACATATGTCTCCCACAGGCCGGAATCTGAGGGACGGGCGGCGGTGACATGGGCGTGCCAGGGCCCGGTGCTGGGGTGTTAGCCCCAGCAGCAGCAGCAGCATCAGCAGCAGCAGCGCAGAGCCAGCTGCTGGAGGAGTGTGAGTATCATTACTTCATGGATGCTATTGCATGCTGGGGGGGGCAAGACCACCAGCCATGCACAACACAACCATGCAGGAAAGGGGAGGTCATAATTCCACTATACAAGACACTGGTGAGGCCCCACCTGGAGTACAGTGTACAGTTCTGGAGACCATACCTATGTATGGACATGGACTGGGTAGAGAGGGTTCAGAGGAGGGCAACACGGATGGTGCATGGTTTGCATCACAAGTCCTATGAAGACAGGTTGAAGGAACTGAACATGTACTCCCTGGAGGAGAGGAGGGAGAGGGGGATATGATGGGGACGTGCAAGTATCTTACAGGGGGGAACAGAGTGCAGGACAACACTATTTTTAAGCGTAAAAGATGTTCCAGGACTAGAGGGCATGGGATGAAGTTGGAGTGGGGACGATTCAGAGGAAACATGAGAAAGAATTTCTTCACAGAACGGGTGGTGGACAAGTGGAACACCCTGCCAGAGGAAGTGGTGGGGGCTGACTTGGTCAATGGATTTAAGAATGCACGGGATAGCCATAAAGGAATTCTGGAGGTCAGGGTAAGGTGCAACAGACTTATAGGAAAACAGAGTGAACTTACAAGGTCAAATGGCCAGACTGGGTGGCCCATAGGCCCTTATCTGCCGACACTGTCTATGTATCCATGTATGTAGGCATGACACAGGTGACATGCATCACTGTGCAGTATCACAGCACGCCTGTGTATGCGTCACTGGTGGTCCAGGCATGCACTGGGCACATAGCTGTGTAACTGGCATCGCACCACGTTGCCACATCACTTGCCAGCCTAGTTTGTACTGTGATTGACGTGGGCAGTGTGTGTGGGCAGTGGTGCACATAGCTGGTGCCGCCTGTTTGTGATGGCCATGTGCATGTTCACTATGGGTGGGTGTATGCCATCACAGGTGCGGGACATTGGGCTATATGGCTTGCAGGTTGGGTGGTGTTCAGGGTTGTGGTCAGTCACAGCCATTGACTGTGTTCCCATTTTCCTAGGCCTCATTGTGCTCTGGAGGATCGAGCAGGCACTGCAGCAGCTCACCCAGGTCTCCGTGGACAACAGGACCATCCTCAGCAACATGCAGCGCCATGGGTCGGAGGCGGCACAGCCATACACAGAGCACCAGGCGGCAGAGGACCAGCCTCAAGGCCTTAGGCCGGATTCCCTTCCCACTTCACCCATCCCTCCCACCCTGCCTTCCCTCTCCAAGTTCTTCATCCCTACCCCTTGCCACCCTACCTTGTACCCTCCCCTCTGTAAATAGTTATGTTGTTGTGGATTTTGTAATTACATTTTTCTAATACATTTATATTTTGATATGATTACTGTGTTGGTCTCTGATTTGCAGCTGGCTATGGTTGCTCAGTTGCAGTGGTGTGCATGCCATCTGGGCTGGTATGGTCCTGGGTATGTGTGTGTGTGTGTGTGTGTGTGTGTGTGTGTGCATGTGTGTGCATGGAGAGGTATCTCCAGCATGGCAGTGGCTTTCGGTTGGTCTTGCCATCTGCTGCCACCCACTGCTGGGTGCACAGGGTGTGTCTGGCTTGTAGGCTTCTGTGTTGCACGGGGCTGACGTGTGCTGGGGGGACTGCTTGGTTTCCTGCAGTGCCAGTCACTGCACATGGGTGGTGTCTTGGGGTCACAGTGCAGGGTGTGCTGTGCATACGGGAGGCTGATGTGCACTGTGGTTGTCAACCCCCTGTGTGTGGCACTCTCCGCCTGCCAGTGGTTGTGCTGGGGTGTCATGGCTCTGCTATGCTTTGTTGGCTTGTCCCCATGGGCACGTGGATCATCCATCCCACCCCCAGTGGTGCTGTGCTTGGGGTGTGCAGGTGTGGTGTGGGTACTGCAGTGTGTTTCTGTGCCCATGTGTGGCATGGCTGGCGGTAGGCCCCAGCCTGCCTCCCTGGATGTGCAGTTCCATTGCTCTGGGGGGGGCTGTGCTTGCGCTATGGCAGCTCTGGAATGCTCAGCTGAGCTTCCTGGTTGCGCCATAGAGCAACATTTTGGCTCAGCTTCTCCTTCCTGGTTGCACGATGGCGCAGTATGTGCGATATTCAGACGTTGGTTGCTTGCGCAATTTGCTCTGCTCCATGTTTGAATATCGCACCTGTTGCGCATTTGCGCAACTGGTTTGTGCTTGCTCCTGCTGTTGTGCTACTTTTGAGCGCAGTTTGAATATCTGGGCCTATAAGTCTTAGCTGGTCTTGCCAGATGAATTTATGGCAACCTTGCCAGAGGGCCGACCAATTCAGATCTTCATCGGGAAACACTGTGACCCAATATGAGCATGGATCAAGGTTTTGGGAGTAGGCCCAATTAAATAATACAGTGTATACTTTGGAAATTGCCTGTGAGAGGCCCACCAGAGGTCCCAAGGACACATAAAAGTCCACATGCGGAGCCTGGACTGGACTCCTACCTATTTTGTTGAGTAAAAGGTGTCGAAGCTGATATACTTTAAAGATCACCTTGGAGGGCAGATTGAATTTGTGCAGAATCTCCAATGAGGAACATACGTTTCTCTCCTCGTTGAGGAAATCTTTCAAGCAACATTTATCTGGCAGGGTCAACCAGGTGGGGATGATAGGTTTATTATCAATCAAAAAACGCTGGTTACCCTGAATAGGTTGGGACCAGTCCTTGACCTGGTCGTATTTTAAAAAGCTACAAAGCTGAGCATGGATCTTTAGAGAGACTCCTATCGGGGATTTCCTCAGAGGAGAGGGAAGTAGTTTTGGATTGAGATAAAGTAAAGCCTCAGGGAAAAGACCATATTTCTTGATAAGAGCTACCTCAGATTTTGTCCACAAGGGTACAAAGGTTGTCTGGGTAAGACAGTCCGTATTCTGAACCCATCGAAGATATTTATTAACATGACCCGCCCAAAAATAAAGAGCAAAATGTGGTAACCTTAAACCCCCGAGTAGTTTAGGCACAGCCAGTTTGTGGTAGGCCATCCTAGCTTTCTTATATCCCCAAACAAAGTTAGCTATAGCCACATGGAGCTTCTTAAACCATGAAAGTGGAAGCCAGATGTTTAACATACTCAAGGGATAGAAAAACCGAGGGAATACATTCATCTTAACTATATTTTTCCTACCCCATAAAGAAAGTGGAAGTTGTGCCCACCTTTTGAGATCTAAATCAATGGTATGCACCAGGGAATCTAAATTCAACTGGCATGTCCATGTCAGGCTCCTCTTCAGGGTAAGACCCAGATATTTGAAAGAGTCAGATTTCCACCCTAGACCTAGCTCAGTAATCTCTTGCTTGAAGAGGCTTTTACTAAGGGGGTAAATCATGGTTTTATCCTGATTTAATTTATAATTAGCAAGACAACTATATTCCTGAATAGACTCTAATAAAGCTGGGACTGATGTGTTTGGCCTAGAAATGTATACCAAAAGGTCATCTGCATATGCTGTTACCTTAATGGCTTGATCCAGTATTTTGATGCCGTTTATTTCCCTGTTACGCACTATGCGCCTGATAAGGGGTTCCAAATACAAATTAAAGAGGAGGGGGGATAAGGGGCATCCCTGTCTAGTACCTACATATAGAGGAAAGGGGTCTGATGTGGCCCCATTGTAGGTGATTCTGGCTGTGGGACTTGAGAAAAGGACGCCTATCCATTCTAAGAACATCTCTGGAAACCCAAATTTACCCATTGTGGTTAACAAAAACCCCCAGTGGACCCTGTCGAATGCCTTCTTGGCGTCCAAGGAGACCAAAGCCATGGGAGAGTTGCTCTCCTCGGACACCGAGAAGACATGGGCCAACATCCTGAGATGGTCGGCAGCGGACCTGCCTTTCATAAAGCCAACTTGCTCTGCACCTATAAGTTTAGGTGACACCCTGTTCATTCGTTCTGCTAATAATTTCGCCAGAATTTTAATATCGTAATTTAACAGGGAGATAGGCCTGTAGCTAGCTGGCTGTTCGGGAGGTTTGTTTGGTTTTGGAATTAGAACAATGAGCTCCTCGGAGAGCGACTTATCCAGCTCATGGCCAGTGAGAATATATTGGAATAGCATAAGCAACAGTGGGGCTAATTGTTTAGAGAATTTTTTATAGAAATTGGAAGAGAATCCATCCGGACCCGGTGTTTTGTCTAACGAGAGGCTTTTAATAACTACCTCAATCTCCTCTTGGGTTATATCGGCAGTCAGACATGTCCGGTCGGATTCCGCCATTGAGGGGAGCTCCAAGTCTTCAAGAAAAGCAAGTATCTCAGGTTTGGCAGGAGGGGATTCCATTGCCCCGTACAGGGATTCAAAGTAATTTCGGAATTCTTGGACAATCTCTCCGGGGGTGGTTTTAATATCACCATCTTCCTTGGATTGAATCCCAGAAATTATTCGGGAAGATTCTAACTGCATGATACGCCTTGCCAGGAGCCTTCCCGCTTTTTCCCCTTGATCTAGGTAATTGGCTCTAGTTTTTATTAGAGCTAATTCCACTTGTTCCCCTAATAAATTAAGGTACAAATCTCTCAATTTAACTAGCTCCAGTTTATCTTCCTCCCGGGGGTGGGGGAACATGTTGGTCTCCTTGGTCCTTATCCGGGCCAATAAGTCCGACATGATGCGTTCCGTCTCCCTTTCCTTTTTAACAGCCTGCCCAATTAAGATGCCCCTTATAAAGGCCTTGAATGCCCCCCAAAACATATCTAGTCAGATGTTGTCTTTCAGGTTATTTGTAATAAACTCGTCTATTTGTGTTGAAATAAATTGGGCCACATTAGGTTGTCTCAAAATCTGATTATTTATCTTCCACCTATTACCTCTTTTGGGCAAAGATGAAAAAGATATTGAGGCTGACACTGCGGCATGATCTGAGGGAGGTCCCGCCACAATTGCCGAGTCCAATACCCCTGGGAGGAGAGTTCGGGAAAGCAATATGTAGTCAATGCGAGATGCTGTGCCATGAGCTTGAGAGATAAAAGTATATTCCCTAGATTTTGGGTGGAGCACTCTCCATACACCTGCTAAACCAAGGTGATCCACTAATTCCCTCAAAGCTCTTAGGGAAGGGGTAGGACCCATTTGGGAATGTCTGGACCTATCCATTAAGGGGTCTAAGGCCAGGTTGAGATCTCCCCCTAAAATCATGGGGAGTTGGTTGAACGGTGTAAGTGCTTCCAGTAACTTTACAGCAAAATCCTGCGTGTCAACATTGGGACCGTAGACAGATCCAATTCGGATCTCTGTGTTTTGCAGCTTTCCTTTGACAAGAACATATCTACCCTCATTGTCCTGGATCACCTGCAGGGGGGTAAAGGGAACCGACCTGTGCACTAATATCATAACTCCCCTGCTTTGCGTATTACCCTGAGAGGAGAAGACCATCCCTATTTGTAATCACCTCATACTGTTTTTCTCTGTGTGGAGTAGATGTGTTTCCTGTAAGAACACACAATTTGCCTTTACAACCTCTACATGCTTCAGGATCCGATACTGTTTGGACTTAAGTCGGGCCCCCTTGACATTCCAGCTAAGGCATTTAATAACCTTATTTGATGCCATGATTCTTCATATTAGCCAATATCATGATCCAAACAAACCACTTCAGTATACCAAACTTCGGAACCTGAGATCTTGTGCCCCCCCAAACTCCCAAACACAATAAAACCCATATAAAGTGTCCACCCAAGCCCCTCTATCCTCCACCCCCACCCTGATAGCCCCAGCAGTGGCAAAAACCTTCCCCCAACCCACCCCTACTATCATGGTCCATGACAACAGTGCACATAGCCCACTCTTCACCACCCCTGCCCCTCCCTCCATCACAACTACTCTTAATCGAACAATTGACAACCTGCTATATTTGTTATCTACCTTATGTAACAATGTTTAACCACATTTACATACATTAGACATCACATTAAATAAAACAGGATCCTATAGGAACCTCTGTAATGTATTAACCTGAGGCATGTATCATTCACCCTGTAATTACAATGAATTGTGCAACCCAGTTAAATAGAAACCTATGTAAAACAATATTGGACCAACCCCTGCTGGTGATCTAATGTAGCACTATAACCAAATACTTTATTCTGTAAATGTCCATAAATGCTTTTGCCTCTTGGGCGACTGCACCTATTAATTCAACCCTTAAATTATAAGAAAACTGTATCTACTTAAACTTGAATCTAAGTAAGTCCCACACTGTTGTGCTGTGTTATAGCATATAAGCAGTCTCTGGCTCCCTCTTTGGCGGATCATTTAAATTAAAATACCAACTTCTGGTTAAAATGAAGCTTTAAAAACGTAATTTTGCCACTATGCCGGCTGAACATATCAAAAATAGGAGCTCTCCAGTCCTTCCTTCTTCTCCATGAAATCAAGGGACAGATAAACATATTGTTATGTCTTGAGCAAACCTTGTTCCCTAAAATAAAACACCACCGTGATAAAAGCAAGCCAGCATTTCACCTTTGAGCAAAGAAAGTTCAGCTACTTCTTGGGACTGGATCGCCTAATCTCAGTGCAACTGATGACCACCAGGCATGTTAGGCGAGTTTGCAAGTCCCCATCGCAGGAGCACCAACAAAAGATCATCCATGAACCCGGACAAACACCATGTGTTCCTTATACTGCTTCGATCCCTCTGAACATTTCAGGGATCTCTGAAAAGGTTGGGGAATGCAGTTTGCAGAGCAGACGTTACAGCTTCCACAGTTTCATACGATTTTCAGCCTCCCGCTATCTGTACCTGAAATTTCACTGGATAACCCATTTTAAATTTAATACCAGCCGCGATTAATTTGTTAACCAGGGGGCGGAAAGCAGCTCTTTTTTGCCGGACAGATAAAGGTAAATCTTGCGCTACCCGGATCTTGGCTCCTTCCCAATGTAATTCCTAGGCTTCTCTGGTTTTTGATAGGAATAACTGCCTCTCCTGATAATTAAGAAACCGGAATATTAGGGTACGTGGCGGCACAGTCTGTGGTGGTAATGGACGCAAGGCATGGTGAGCCCTTTCTATGATGTATGAGGGTCCGAATGGTGAGGGACCCACAATTTTTTCTACCAGTTTCTGAACAAATTTGATCGGGTCTGGACCTTCCTCCCTCTCAGGTAGTCCGATAATTAAAGCATTATTGCTGCGACTCCTTCTTTCCAGATCCTCCACTTTCAGCTCGAGCTTGGCAATTCGTTGTTTCATCTGGTTCACCACGGAGTCCATTCTTGCATTGTTCTCCTCCAGGGACTGTATTCTTGCTTTGTTATCCGTAGTCCTCTGAGCTAGATCTTCGAGCGCACAGGTAATGTTTTTAATTTCGCCTGCCATTTCCTGCATCTCCGTTTTGAAAGGGCAAAATTCTTCTAGAAATCTGGTTAAAGTAAAGGTTTCTTCCTCTGAAACTCCCGACGTGGAGCTCTTCGAGTGCTGAGAAATCGAAGCCCTGGATTTTTTCGTGGCCTTCTCCGGAGTAGCAGGTGGGGTATGTTTAGGAGGGACTTTATGCATTTCTGTTTCCATTAGGTCTCCAGTTGCATTTGTAGGGTCTTCTGAGTTGGTAGAGCTATAAAAGTTCCTTTAAAGAAAGCTGTAACATGATTCTGGGCTGTTTTGGAGGAAGGGTGGTCGGAGCACTCGGAGAAAGCAGCTAGTCAGTGCTCTGCATCACGTGACTCCCCGGTGGAGGAGAACATATGATGGCTGCTGGAGCTCGTGAGTTGGCCTCCTCCCCTGCTTCATTTTCACTAGAGGCTTGTACTGTTGTCGTTCCAAAAGCTATGGATGTTACTGAGGTTGGCTTTTCTGCAGTTTGTTCTGGGGCTAGATTGCTGGTGGCTCCTGTTGAGCATTCCACTAGTTATGGTTCTAGTACTTCTGCTATGTTCTCTGCAGAGGCGGCGCCTGCTGCGCTGTCCTAGGAGTCTTTGCATTACCTGTCTTTTTTGTCTCAGAGCAACTATTTGCGAGCTCTTCTTGCAGAAGAAGAGCATCATGAGTCGCAAAACTGTCAGGCTGGCTCCATTTCAGATTTTCCTCCTGTGGATCACTCATTGCCTAAAATACAGCTCTCCTCTAGTTACTGTGTTCAGTTTGGAATGCCAATGGACGGTCTACCTCCTGGAAGCCCTGTCTTTCTAGGACCTACCGAACGGCCGTTTACTGGAGAGGAGGTGCAGGATTCGGGGCTTCCTTTTCAAGAAGGTACTGTAATTTCTGTTGATCATTCTAATTTGTCTCAAGAAGGGAAGATCTCTGGTGCTCCTACTAAGGCTTGTTTTTCTGGTTCAGAGGGCTCTCCTATCCTGCTTACTACCCCACCCTGCACTGTGCTAGCTGTTCCTGATGCACAGGTTTCCGATGTTTCTCTTCCTGATTATGACAATAATGTCTTGGTAACTGACAGGGCAGTGGCTGAAGCCTTAATGGCAGCTGGCTGGGTCAAATCAGCACCTGATATGTTGTGAGTATCTCCTCCCCAGCCTGAGGATGCAGCCCCTGACCCTTTGGCCCTTCCTTCATCCTTGGAATTGTCTGACTCTCTGGTACTTTTTCCTGCTGCCGAGGTTGCCCCTCTTAGTTCCTCACAACCTGTGTCTTTCCCCTCTGTTGTCATCACCCTTGTGACTCCTGACTTGGAACTTCCACCTGGTGTTCTTACATTGGACCCTGGCCAGATTGCCTCCCCGAGCTTTTACAGCAAAATGTTCCCGACCCTAGTGTTTCTTGAGGACCTGGTAGATCCTTTCAGAAGACCTATGCAGGCCTCTTTCATATACCTCCTGTACCTGCTAAATGCAGGAATGCTGTTCGTCTCAAGTATAAAGGGGGTTTGGACTCCTTCTCAGACAGCATTCATGTGGGTCGCACCTTATTGAAAGACAGTATGGGTTTTTCAGCTCAAGAACTTTATGCTCTAATTCATACCTTTCGGGACCCTATTTTTGATGTTAGCTTTAAGACTGCTGCTGGATTGGAACTTTTTTGGGAATGTTACCAGTCTGTTAAATGGAATCCAGAATGGTCTGTGTTCTCAGTGATTCCCTTAACCAAGCCTGCCTACCGGGCAATTTCTGTGTTATTTAAAAATAAAGGTGTTTCCATTTCTGATATTTTGTTCTGGTTATGATCTAAATGTACAATGCTTGGCATTCCTGACCCTATCATGGACTCTGAGGATATTTGGATGGTGGGGTGGCGTATCAGGGTACAGCTTCCTATGGAAAAGGGGGTCATCCAACATTTACCCAGTTGTTTTCATTTGGGGAGAGATCGTGGTTTCCTCTTTTATGCTGGCCAGCCCCAATCTTGTTTCCAGTGTGGAGCCCATACCCACTTGAGTAGCACTTGTGACAAAATGAAATGTTCGCTGTTTGGAGGAATTGGTCATGTGGCCTTGTCATGCCAAACCCCTATTAGCTGTAATCTCTGTGAGGAGACTTCTCCTACTTTCAGGGATTGCCCTTGGGCCTCCCATGATGCTGGGAGTGCTGGTTCTGATATGGAGGATGAGTCTCCTGCTAAGCAGCCCAATGAGGCACCCTGCTCCAGGGATTTTTCCCATCAGCCTGATTCCCAGCTTTCATGCCCCTCCCAAGTTACTGTGTCACCTTTAGTGTCCTCTCCTGTGCAAGATACCTTTCCTCCCTCAGATCCAGTGCAGCTTCTCATTCCTGTGCTTTTTTCTATGGACAGGGAAGATTTGGCATTGGCTAATACTGCCCTTTCTTCACAGGATTCTGTGGCAGATCGGGGCGTTACTGTTCCTGAATTGCCTTCTGTCCACTCTACCTCCCGAGCTCCTGTCATGCCTCCTCCTATGACGGAGGAATGGGAACAACAAAAATCCAGAAGAATGACATGCAGCGCCTCCCAGAAATTGCTGCAGGGTTTGATTGACCTGGGTGATTCTGATATTGGTCTTCAGAATAGATTTTTTCCTTTGACTAAACATAAACAATGGGAGGAGGAAGACGGTGATTCTGATTCCTCTTCCAGGATTTCCTCCCAGCCTGAGAACATTACTGACTCTGAATTTACTTTCCAGGACTCTAAAGGGGGGACTAAAAGGAAAAAAAATTCCAAACGTTTTTCTTTAAAGGTTTTCTGCTAATCTGGGCTCTACTGACACCTGATGATGGCTTTTCACTTGACTTTGGGCTCTATTAATACCAATAGTATTAAAAACCATAAGAGGAGGCTTACTACTTTCTCTATTCTTGCAGGACATCATATAGATGTTTGTTTGGCACAAGACACACGCCTGCACATGCTTAGAGAAACTAATAGGGCATCTCATGACTGATTTTGGGGTCTTTCTTTTGGTATCTGGGGGAGGAATCCTGTTCTGGTGTTGGTTTTTTGATGTCAGATGCTGATCTCTGAGTCTCTCGTCTCATTGATTTGATTCTTGGCAGGGTCTGTATCTTGGACGTTAGACTTGGAGCTGGGGGAGTGCAGCTATCCCAGACAGAGGAGGAGAAGGATCTGGGGGGTGCTCATTACAGGGTCAATGAACAACTCTGCACAATGTAGAAAGGCAGCTGCAAAGGCCAACAAAATGCTGGGTTGCATTGCAAGGGGTATATCCTCGAGGAGGGAGGAGGTGATTCTGCCACTGTATAGGTCATTGGTTAGATCGCACCTGGAGTACTGCATGCAGTACTGGCACCCGTATCTGAAGAGGGACATTAAGTTACTGGAGGGGTGCAGCGCAGGGCAACAAAGATGATCAAGGGGCTGGGGGACTTATCATACGAGAGGAGGCTGAGGGAATTGAACATGTACTCGCTGGAGGAGAGGAGGGACGGGGGGACATGATTGACACTTTTAAGTACATGAAAGGAATAAACAAGATGGGTAGATAGGGGTTCAAAGCAAGGGGGAGAGGGACACTAGGGGCCATGATATGAGACTGGAGGGAGGAAGGTTCAGGAGGGAGATGAGGAGAAACCTTTTTACAGAGAGGATAGTAGCTGGGTGGAATGCGTTACCTGCAGAAGTGGTATCCAGTAGAACAGTGGACTGCTTCAGAAGAAGATGGGACAGGACAAGGGGGAGGGTCAATGTAGGGGAAGGGTGGAAGGGAGGGGCAGCTGCAGAATAAGGGGTGCTAGCTTCACATTCGAGCAGACTTGATAGACCCCTAGGCCTTTATCTGCTGGCAAACTTTGTATGTTCGTATGTTTGTATGAACTAAGATTGATTAATGTTTATAATTATCAGACTAAGTTTCAGAGGGTGGATCTCTTAAAGAAAGTGCAGCCTTTTCTGTATACCACTAAATCTGTGTTCTTGGGGGGTGACTTTAATTGTGTGTTGTCCCCTTCGGACAAGACTGGCTGTACGCAAAAATTGTATGCTGATACTAACTTTTTGAATGCCATGTATAAGCAGGCTCATTTGAAGGACTGTGTTGCCGAAATATATTGTTTACCTGATCGCACCTTTTCTAAGGGAAATTTAATGACCAGGATTGATTTTCTGTTTGCCTCTCAGTGGCTTCCGGTGAGGACTTTTTCAGTCTCTCCTGTGGAGACTTCGAATCATAAATAAATTCAAACTTTGGTTGGCACCCCTTTAAATAAACCTAACCCCAGTCCTATTTGGAGGATGAATTCAGCCTTGTTGGATGAGGCAGACACCTGGTCTGCTATACAGGAGGAACTGGAGGCCAGGTTTTCTGTTTTGAGCTATATGAGAACTCATTGTTTTGGTGGCAGGACACTAAACGTGACCTGAAGGACCTTTGTGGCTCCTTAGCAAAGAAGGTTGCTAATTTGAAATGTCTTACTTATTTACACCTTCGAGATCATTTACAGTTACTATTGTCCCATTCAGTAGAAACTGGAGAAGTCCTCTCTGATGATATTCAGGCTGTCAAAGCTGAAATGTGTACTTATCAATATGACAGGGTGCACTCCTTATTGTTAGAACACAAATTTGGGACGCAGGGTAGGGCACAGAATGTTAATCCATACGACTGTTGTTCATGTAGGATTCAATCTAAATTTATGTCTTCCATGCAGAATGTTTCTGGGGCTGTTGTGACTACCAGGGATGCTATACAGGAGGCAGTGCAGGAGTTTGTTGACACCTCATTTTGTGAGATAGATTTGCCTCTCCCTGGAATTGCTGACTTTCTACATCAGCTTGACATCCCTAGGTTGTTGGAGGCTGACATAGTGATGTTGACTTTTCCTGTGACTTGTAAAGAAGTTGTTGATGTCATAGGGAGTCTACCTACTGGGTCCTCTCCTGGACCTGATGGTATTCCTGGGGAGTTTTATAAGAAATCAAAGGGACTGCTTGGCCAGTATCTAGTGTCTGTTTTTAATGATGTTCTATCAGGCCAGGTCCCAATTCTGTCAGCTTTGGCAGATAGTATTTTGATTTTTTTATATAAGAATAAAGGTGATAAGGTGGTTCTTCAGAATTGGAGACCTATCAGCCTTATCAATGTTGATTGGAAGATTTTATGTAAAATATTGTGTGAACGTCTTTCTTGGATTGCTCAAGAAGTCATTTCCTCCAGTCAGGTATGTGCTATTCATCACTGTACTTTCGGGGATGTGGCAGAAGTTTTGAGGGAGGTTTTTGATGACCCTGGAGTATCAGGTTATTTGATTTCCCTTGACCAGGCTAAAGCATTTGATGAAGTTGCACATGTTCATCTTTTTCAGATATTGAAACAGTATGGTGTTCCTGACCTTTTTGTTAATTGGCTTAGGACCCTGTATGGTGTGGCTTCATCTTGCCCCCTAGTCAATGGAAGACTTGGGAAATATGTTAAGATTCAGAGAGGAGTTCGGCAGGGGTGCCCATTGAGCCCTCTCTTATATGTATTTTCTTTGGACCCTTTATTGCGGGTCTTGAATTTGGGGGTTAGGATCTCATCCATGCATGTGTAAGGGGTATTTCTTTTCATGTTGCACTTACGCATGCGGACGATACCACAATTCTGGTGGCAGATAGGGCTTCTGGGGAACAGGCTTTGCTGTTTGTGAATGCTTTCTCTGGTATTTCTGGTTCTCAGGTTCATAAAGTTAAAAGTAAAGTCGTGAGTCTTCGAGTTTTGGAGGAAACAGGAACGGATGTTGGGGGTATCCCTATTGTTAGTATTCCAATTAAACTATTTGGGTTTTTGTTTGGAGCCCCGGATCCTGCTTCTCTGAACTGGGAGCGGGCTTTGGCTTTTGCTGATGATAAGGTGGGCAGATGGAAATGTTATCCTATGTCAAAAAAGAAATGGGTATATATGTATAAATCTTTTATTGTGGCTTTATTTCTTCATGTTAGTCAACTGTATCCTTTGCCTATTAAACTTGAGGTCAAGTTGTATAGTGTGTCCTTTCAGTTGATTTGGGGAAGTTGTTTGAACCCTATTAAACGGACTTGTACTTATTGGCCTATTGCTCAGGGAGGTCTCAATTCGTTACATCCATTTTATTTTTTTTTAATTTATTTTTCTTTATCATAATTTTGTGCCCATCTTATTTGGTAAGCAATCTGTGTGGGCCCCCTTTCTTAAGGATAGGTGTCTTTAGTTTTGGCACAGGTGGGAGACTTTGACTTGGGGTAAATTTTCAGGTATTCCACATGACATGTCTCCTTATTTGTTGGATGTCTGCAGGAAACTTAAGGCTTGGCATGTTACCACCACAGATCTTTGGCACACTACTAGAAAGTTGGAATATCAAAGGATTCTGCATGCAGTGTGCTTTCATGTTCCTTGCCTTATTTTGCCTAATTCCATAGTTCTTTCTGATGTGTTAGATCAATTGACTGAATCTAGAATCCCCCATAAAATGTGGGATACTGTGTGGCTTTGTTGCCATTCCCGTTTGAATGTCAGGGGTAATCAATTTCATAAAGGTGTTTCAGAGCAGTCTTGTTTGAGGTAGGGCTGTGAATCATTAATCGAAACAATGTCACATTTGTTTTTTCAATGTCGATATATTAAGGATTTGTGGGGTTTATTGGCCTCCTCTTGCGGCATTCCTCAGACACGGGTCATGACTTATGACATGTTAGTTTATTGTCAGTATGAGCCTGGGTTTTGGAAGGGTTATTATAAGGGGACATGTTGAGTGCTTTTCACTCTAATTAAATGGGTTATTTGGCAAACGAGATGTAAATTTGTGCTGCAACAAAAACAGTTGTCTTTAGTGGGTTTACAGCTTAAAATAGACCATGAAATTCGAGCGCTTTATGTTAAGGAACGACTAGCTTTTTCAACCTCTTTGCTGCATACATGGTGGAGGGGGTGGAACACTGTTCCTAGTCCAGTCCCCACCTAATCCCCAACTCCTTTCCGAGTCCCACACCCAGTCCTTGCTGGTAATCCTCTCCTGAGTCCCCAACTCCCAGTCTCTGACTCCCAACCCCCAACTTCCCCAATTTCCCAATCCCTTCCTCCCACAAGCTCTTCTTTCAATCTAACAAATTCTACTTTTGTTTTTGTTTTTTTGGGGGGAGTGGCAGACTGGCATTGGACTTCTTCACTTGCCCAAGGGCCAAAAAAATGCAAGCAGCATAAGCACCGAAGAAAATAATTGATTTGGTGATCCGCAATGTGAGGAGTAGCCAAGAGAAGCTGCTCCTCCTTCTCCATTCTCCTGATTCCTCTGCGTAGCTCTGAAGTTGTCCTCATGGGTTGCTAGAGCAGCAACCCAATCAGGTGCTACCTTAGAGAGATGGATAGTTCAGCCATCAAATGAGGGACCAGAGTTTTGTCTCTGGTCCCTCCTGTGGGTTCCTCCTGCTCTGGTGCTTCTAGCACTGCAGTTCTCATGATAGGAGCCATCTGAACTGATCTGAATGGCTCAACGTGTTTGGAAGCCGTTCTTTTCCAAACAACTTTGGCATGTTCAGGTCAGTTTGTATTTTTGACAAACTGGTTTACCCATCCCTAAAAAGCAGGTGCAGGAGCTCCTGTCTGAGTAAATATCTTGCTTTTTTTCATTTTGTCCCAGCAGATTAGGGATGAATATACTGTAAGTTCAGGAGCACTACAACACTGCATAAACAGTTGATAAACCACATCACAGGGGGATGACCAGCAGGGGAGCTGATCTCCACAGCACCAAATTTCAAACAGCCACTGGGAGCTTTAAAAGCCATAGTAGCCCTGTAATCAGCACAGTTAGCCACCATGTCAGAGGACATGACTGATTGCCTCAGGCATAGTGCTAGATTCGCTGTAGCAGCAACAATAGGTATTGCACTTTAAACAACAGCAGTCCCTTGAACCTATCCTATGCTATTCCATCTGAGCAAATTGGAGATGAGGGTATTTGCAGGAGCACCTGGCTGATTTAATTATTCTGCTGCAGTTCTCTGCTACACTTAGTCCCAGCAGACTGGGAGATGGGCTAAGGTGCATGAGTGCCTGCTTTCAGTTCATTATCTTTTTTTTGTTTGTCAATAGACTGAGGGATGGGTAAAGGTGCAGGAGTACCTGCTTTAAGTCACATATCTTTCATCCAAGCAGATTGGGGATGATATAGTAGGTGCAGGACCACTTGGCTGATTTTAATTATTCTGCTGCAGTTCTCTTCTACAGTTTGTCCCAGCAGACTAGGACACAGGCTAAGGTGCTGGAGCGCCTGCTTTGAGTTCATTATCTTTCTTTTGTTTTTCAATAGACTGAGGTGTGGGTAAAGGTGCAGAAGCTACTGGTGTTGATACAGGATGCCCTTACATATAGTGTAATTCTGGACAATCTTACTTATAGGCTTCAATGTTCAAAAATGTTATAAAAAAGTAAGATATAATCCAAAGTCCATCAAAACTCATATATTTATTAAACTCTTTTTCTTCACACCCATATACATGAGGCAACAGTTTCGTGGCTTATTATTTTGAGAAGTGAACTGGCCCATTTTAGAGTGTGACCAGATGGTAATAGAAACAGGGCGGCATGGTGCTCATTTTGAGAGTAACATATCAGGACTTCCAGATCAGTGGAGTTCAAATAAATGAAAATTAAGTGCCAACACTGTTCATATACGATTGGCCTGAGGAAGTGATGTTAAGCCACAAAACTGTTGCCTCATATATATGGGTGTGAAGAAAGAGTTTAATAACTATATGAGTTTTGATGGACTTTGGATTATATCTTACTTTTTTATAACATTTTTAAAGGTGCAGAAGCACCTGCTTTAAGTTAAATATCTTTTGTCTGAGCAGATTAAGGACTAAAGTAGGTGTAGAAGCACCTATCAAAGTAAATATCTTGCTTTTTCTTTTCCACTTTGTTCCAGCAGATTTTTATAGGCAGTGCAATGGGACTGAGAGCAGGAATTTCCTATCAGGAGCAGGAAAGGAGCAGAACTGACAGCAGGAACTTCCTGT
Source organism: Neoceratodus forsteri (assembly GCA_016271365.2). Lineage (NCBI taxonomy): Eukaryota > Metazoa > Chordata > Ceratodontiformes > Ceratodontidae > Neoceratodus > Neoceratodus forsteri. The sequence goes on from CM028129.1 coordinate 606,979,266, forward strand.
CTGAAGCAGAACATGATCTTGATTGACATCAGGTGCTTCCTTCATAATAAAATACAAGTCCTACTTATGATGAATCTAGTAAGTTGCCAAGGATGCGGGGCACTCGTATTCAGGGATCCTTTTTGGAGGGTGGGCAATTGCCCCATATGTAATAATTTTTATGAGCTCAGGGCTCATTTAGAAGCAGCTTGGAAGGAAATAACAAGGCTGCAACATCAATTGTAGTGGAGTTCACCCCCTCCATGTCCACTCCATCAGAGGATCACCTGCCCAGGGGGAGTGGAAGGTGATGTGACCAGGACGGGGTGGAGTTGTAAGAAAAAAACAAGGAAACCCTGCTCAGCCAAATGTAATATCAACTGCAAATCTCTTTGCACCACTGGCAAAAGTGTGGGATCCAGACTCCAAGAGGGGGGACATAGTGGAAGTCGAAAGGACAAAACAGAACACGGCAATGGTATCCAGTGGCAGCAAGGAGAAACATGACAGGAATAAACATAAGGAAATACTCATAATGGGAGACTCAATGATAATAAGAGTCAAGAGGCACCTGAGAGAAGGTATGCAAACAAATGTCACAGTAAAATGTCTTCCCAGACCCTCGGCCAAGCGTGACACAGAACATAGCGGGAGGATAGTGGACAAAGTGAGACAAGGACGGAGCGTACTGATTCACTGCACAACCAATGACTTTGTAAATCAGACAGTAGAAGAGACCAAGCAAAACTTTGTTAAGCTTAGTGAAAGGCTGGCTGCCTGATAAACCTCTCTGGCTTTCTCAGAATTCCCCCCCAGTGTGGGGCAAAGGTGAGAGTACAGACAAGAAAAGAAACAAGAAGCTGGAAGAATTTAATGTATGGTTGAAAGCGTGGTGTCTTAAAAAAGGCTATCACTTCATATGTGACTTGGGAGACTTCTGAGAGAGAACATTTTTCAAATACGACAGACTCCGCCTGACCAAGAAAGGGGGTGAGTGCACTTGGTCAGAAATTCAACGTCCATTTTGGATGTTTAAACTAGGTGAGGGGGAGTCTGTCGCAAAGGAACCTATTGGTTACAGCAAAAATTATAAGAGCTTAGCCAGCACCCCCCCTCAAGCCAGGAACTTTATCCCACAATCTGGGAATAATCAAGGGGAGAAAATGGGATATGGAGGGGCTGTAAATGGAGCCATAAGATTATAACCAGCTGGTGAGGCCAAAAGTGGAGAGGGAAAATACTAATGCCAGTACATGGAAGGGGGTTTGCTTCAGTGCAAGGAGCCTGTGACAAAATGAGTGACCTACAGACAGTAGTGGCAAACTCAAAGATGGACCTAGTTGTTGCCACAGAAACATGGACAACAGAGAACAATGACTGGGATCTCTCAATCCCAGGCTAAGCACTGTTTTGACAGGATAGAAAATGTGCTGGGGGGTGGGAGTACACCATATGTTCATGATGGAATAAAACCCAATACACTTCACATTAACAAAAAGGAAGCAGTAGAGTCCTTGTGGGTGCAGCTCAGCTTGGCATCAGGTAGGAAACTCTGCATCAGAGTGGTATACAGACTGCCTGATCAGGCAGAGGACAAGGACAAAGAACTTTTGGAGGAAATCAGAGGGGTGACACAGAAAGGCGATTCAGTGGTGGTGAGGGATCTGAACATGCCTGATGTTGACTGGAGCATCCCTATGGCTAGATCCTCAAGAAATCTAACTGTGGTAGAAGCCCTACAAGACTGCCTACTCACTCAAATGGTTAGCACCTCAACTAGGACAGATACCACCCTCGATGTGATCCTCACAAACTTGGAAATGGTTAGTATAGTTAGGCTTATGGAACCATTGGCCAACAGTGATCATAACTCTGTCTGGTTTAAGTTATACCATAGGGATCTAAAATCTCAATCCAGGGCAAAGTCTTAAATTTTAGGGGAGCTAACTTTAAAAAGATGAGGAAAATAGTCAAAGACAAATTAGAATCCAGGAGAAGTTGGAGACAGAAGATATTTGGGAAATGGTTAAACAGGCCATCCTAGAGGCTTTCAAACTATGCATCAGGACAGTGTCAAAAAAGAATAAGCATAAAAGACCAATATAGTTCATTGACCAGGTAAAATGCAATTAGGGACAAAAGAGAAGCTTTCAGCAAGCACAAAAGAAACAAGGGAGATAAGGAATGGGACAAATTTGTTCAGAAGAGCAAGGAAGCCAAGAAGGCAGTGAAACTACCTAAGGCGGAAGCTGAAACAAGGATAGCGGTGGGAATCAAAAAAGGGAATAACAATTTTTTCACTACATTCAAGAAAAGAGAAAGAAAGAGGAGGGATTATTAGACTTAGGACAGGATCATTGAGAATCATTGAGGACAATGGATAGAAGGCCACTACTTTGAACAATTTCTTCTGTTCAGTGTTTATGAAGGAACACAGTCGACCAATTCCAGACAGTGGCATTAAAGCAGCTGACAAGGGTGAACTGCTCATGGAAATGCCATTAATTACTGACCAGCAGGGTCAGGGAGGCTCTAGGGCAACTAAGGGTGGACAAAGCAACAGGACCAGATGGGCTGCATCCAAGGGTGTTGAAGGAGCTTGCAGAGGAACTGACAGGCCCCTTGGCATACCTGTTTACCAGATCACTGCAGACAGGAGTCATGCCAAGGGACTGGAGAAGAGCAGATGTGGTACCTCTACACAAAGGAGGGAGCAGGGAGGAAACTGGCAACCACAGACCGGTAAGCCTCACATCAGTGGTGGGGAAACTAATGGAGACCTTAACTGAGCAAAATCTAGTAAAGTACATAGAAGAGAATGATCTTTAGGATATCAGACAACTTGGGTTTGTAGCAGGCAGGTCATGCCAGACAAACCATTGCATTTTTCGACTAGGTGACCAAGGAATTGGAGAGGGGCCACCCAGTGGACCTCATCTACTTCAATTTTAGCAAAGCCTTTGACTCAGTGCCACACAACTGCCTGTTGAGGAAGTTGGAGGACCTAAGCATGGCCAAGAGTACAATCAGGTGGGTAGGAAATTGGCTATGGGACAGAAGGCAGAGTGTGGTAGTAATGGGGATGAAGTCAGGTGAGGGGGAGGTCACCAGTGGAGTGCTCCAAGGGTCAGTCCTGGGCCCGGTCCTGTTTAATATGTTCATTAGTGGCATTGACATAGGCATCCAGGGCAAGCTTGCACTCTTCACAGATGATACTAAGCTTGCTGGCAGGGTTGATAGCAAGGAGGTGGTTGGGGACCTAAAAAAGGAGCTGCAGAGGCTAGAAAGATTGTCTAATATCCGTCAGCTGAAGTTCAATGCAAAGAAGTGTAAGGAGATGCATCTAGGCAAAGTGGAACCCAAGGACTGAATATTGGGTCAATGGGGTCAAAATTGAAACCTTCCAGGAACAAAGGGACCTAGGGGTCATCATATATGGCACCCTTATGCAATCCAGCCAATGCAACAGAGCTTTCAGCAAGGACAGCAAAATGCTGCTGTGTATAGGGAGAGGTTTTGGCAACAGGGACGGGGAAGTGATTATCCCACTCTGTAGGTCACTGGTGAGACTTCACTTGGAGTACTGTATTCAGTATTAGGGTCTAAACCTTTGGAAAGACAGAGATAGACTAGAAGTAGTGCAGAAAAGGGGGACCAAGATGATACAGGGCCTCCGAGGGCTCCTGTATGAGGAGCACCTGAATGAACTAGATCTGTACTCACTAGAGATTAGAAGGGTGAGAATGGATATGATCAAGGCTTTCAAGTTCATGATAGGTATGAGTAAGGTACCATACTCAGTACTCTTCAACAGAGTACCAAACACAACTACTAGAGGTCACAAATGGAAACTGTGAGGTGGGAAGCTTCAAAACGGATCAAAGGAAGTACTAATTTACAGAGAGAAATGTGGATCATTGGAATAGGCTGCCTACTGAGGATATGGGAGCAAGGAACGTGACAGCATTCAAGCTGGGGTGGGACAGAGTCAGAAGGGGGGCCAGGTCCTGGGACCCGTAGAAGGTCTCGGAAACTCATGGGCAGACTTGATGGACCTTTTTCTATGCTTCTGTGTTTCTATTATTACCTGTCTTCTTGCTATTGAGTGCAGTACTGTGTATCTAATCTTGCTGCAGCCACATGAAGAATTAATTTGTCATTATGAGCCCCCCATCCACTGCTATTCAAAAGTCTCCAACTTTTATATTTACTGGAACAATGCAATATGCATTAGAATTATGATTTTGATCAGACATCATGTTATTGAGTGCAATATTGAGGATTTTAGTTTTATATTCATCAAACATTAGAACAAAACAGCATAAATTACATAAAATATAAAACATAAACACTTTTTGACGTGGCCATCTACTACAATCTGAATACAGTAGCTGAATTTGTGCTAGTACCTTTTCTAATCTAGTGACTCCATCACTATTAATTTTTTAGCACTAAATGTTAAACAAAAATTAGCAACACTGTTTTTACCTTATTTACTATGTGGCTGGTATCTGAGTGTTTAAGAGTGATCTGTGACAGGGAACAGCCTCTGATGTATGACCACACATAATTTGCATAAATAATGAACAAAAAAGGTTGTTGAAAGAATCATGGTATACATCCCAATTAAAAGGAATACTACCAAACATACAGTACCTCTGTTTACATGCAGAAGGGATGAGACAGTAGGGTGTAACTTACAGATGCAACACTGGAAGAGGCGAGAGAGCAGGAGTCAAGAACTGAGAGGAGCTAGGATAGTTCTAGATTTTCCTGTACCTTTGTCAGAGTGGAGAAAAGTGAGATAGGGTGATAGTTCCTTTGGGTGTAATGCTCACCCCTTTTGCAGAGTTGGAGAATGTTGGCATTCTTCCAGGCCCTTGGTACCTTGCTTTAGGATATATATCCTACCTTGTATGGCTAGAATTTATGGGATAATGGTGATCGCCAATGGGCGAGCACCATTAGGCAATTTATTGCCAAAAAAATGTTCGCGATGTACTCCCAAGCGCAGAAAAATGACACCAGGAGTTTTAATTTTACTCTTCTTTATGAGGGGCATCTGTGCATGTTGGGGTGGCAACATGGGGAAAAAATATTAGGAGGGTGCAACAAATATACCTGCACCCAGACCCAGCACCATTCCTTCCCAACCCTGAACCCACCCACCACACATGGAAGCAGCATGGCAGCTCACCACGGCACCCCACAACCCTCCATCCCCTCCACTCCACACACTTGGCATGCTGGCCCCCCTCACACACATAGGCACGTAGCGACAGGATGTCACTATTTCGCCCACCCCACATCCGGTCACCCACCTTCCCCAGTCGCCCCGATGACAGGCACTACGATTGAGTCACCCATTCAGTAGTCACCCAATTGCAGTCACCAAAGTCACGGGATACTGTTTGACTATGAAGCAAGTTACGATAGTACCACTTAGTACCATCTAGTTCTATACCTAAGCTACACATACTGCAAGATGCCTAGCTTTCTCTTATAGTTTAGTTTAGTTATTTAGTTCTGTATTTTAAAAGTTGTTTTTTTTATTTCACTTTCCATTTTTGTCCCCCATTTTTTCACCTCGCCAGCAGCTGGGGCCTTCCTCCTCCTACCCAAGCTCTTCTACACACTGCAGGAATCCATCAATGTTCTTCTAGCCTACCACCAGCCTTTGACAGACAACTTCCCCAGATACCCCAACCATAACCCATGGCTTATCTTGCATGGGTGGGATCCCCTGGTTTCCCCAGGCTGGGAGTACGATTCTTCATTCAATCGTCTGGGCCCAGGAGCAGGAGGAGTCAGCAAGGCATAAGAGGAGTAGAAGAGATCCTGTTGTGACAAGGAGGGCAGAGTGGCTTCATCTGCCTGGCATGACTGAGGATATTTTTTTCCCTGATAAGCCCTCCCCTTATCCCACCCCATGGCATGGTCATGAGAGGTGACCCAGTGAATCACATATCAGGACAGTTAGAAGGGTGGGTAAGCCCCTCCTTCAGTGCTCCCCTGCCAGCCGCACTGTAGGAAGATGATGCCTCTGCCTCACTTGCCAGGCAAGTGGGTGCATGCCAATGTGAGGTCATTGCAGAGGGACCATTTATTCCTTCCTGCATGACACCCACCGTCCCATGGATCACCAGGGGGCAGTCATGCTACAGAAGGAGGTGCCTTCCCTCCCTCCCTGAAGCAAGAACCATCCAATGGCTCCAGACATCATTGAAATAATTCTCATTGCCAGTTTAAAAAAATGAGTGTACAAACAACTGTCTTTCTGCAATCATGGAGTTTCATTGCTGGTGTATAGTCACGGTGCACCAGCATTTATTGTGGGGTGTGTGGCATCACTAGGTAAGGCAATGCAACTCCTAAGTGTGGTACGTTATGTGCACCTGCAATCAGGGATGTGTAGATTTGGTGTACATGGCCTCAGTTTTGCTGTGGATTTCCACTGAGCATGCAGTACCTGGTCGGGTGGGTGGGGATGTCTTGTAGTACATTTATACAGTTGTATTTTATTTCTGTCACCTGCTGCTGGTTGTCTGTGATTGGTCATGTTGCCTTGGTCCTCCCAGCTACTTGCATATGTGTGTGTGTTTGTGTGTGTGTGTGTGTGGTGCTGGGAGGGGTGGGGGGTGAATGCGGAGTTAGGGTTTTCAACCCTAACTTCGAATTTCCTCACTTTTGTCACTGCGGAACAACCCTAACTGATGCATTAAATGGATTTTTTTGCCATGAATCTCCCTTCTTTTTTATAATGAGGAATATTAATACTGAATGAAATGTGTTGGGTGTATACCACTCTCAGCACATGAGTAGATACCTACATACATTGTTGAGTGTGCAGGCCCTTTGGGATCCACCCTCTCACCACATGATTATCCGTATGTGTGCAGTGCTGAGAGTTTTGAGCCCTCTATTCCTGCGCTGTCACCACATGATTTGGTATATGAATGCAATGGTCAATAGAACAAACAATGTGTTCCCCGTACTGCCAGCAAAAGACTTGTTGTACAGATACAGTGCTGGGAACACATTTTTTTTGTCACCTTGTACTACCACGAAACGAATAGATGGATGAGACTGACATGTTAAGTACAGCAGAAATCCCAGTACTAACAGTTAGAGACATAGTGATGAAATATCGGACAAACGCTGATACTTGATTAGTGCTCCAAAAAACTAATATACTTCTGTTGGTTTTCTATCTAATTTTATATGTCTCTCAGTCATCACAGTTTCATGACAGTGACAAATTCCATTACACATAAGAAATAATAAGATGTAAGTGTGGATCTGATTGTGTATTTATGACACTAGGACATGTAAGTGTGCTGACACTATATTTATCTGTCATATGTCTTTGTGTTATCTATTACATTACAACTAGCATTGTATGACACAACAGGAAATTATGTACTAGAACCATTTACCTATGGAAGTCACACTGTTAGTATTTCTCTTATCTTAGTTTGACAGTCTATGAAGATCTCCATATCTCTTATTGCCTTTGTTGGAGTCATGTCTATCATTGGTGTGTGACATAGCAAATCATATGGTGCTGGCACAACTGTAGAACACTTGTACTAATAACACCTGACAAATGTTTGTATCTTACTGCCGTCCATATGAAGAAATTTCTTATTGCGTTTCATTTTATTCAACTTAACATTGCCATGGCACACATCAAATCATATTACTCAGGGCTTTCACATACTATCATTTTGCACTAACTGATAGCATTGTGATAGAGCAGAGCTTGTGGCATCCTCTGTGTCTCAATCACACTTACATATGACCGTACCCTTACATGTGTGCTTCTCTACCTTTACTTGATATATATTTTTTCACCGAAGACATACATATAAAAATTCATTTTTGAAAACAGTGATAATAAATATAATGTTGTTAACACTTTCAGGCCCAGATATTCAAAAGAGTTGAGCCATGCGCAATAGGGTTGCACCTGCGCAAGTACAAAAATGCGCCATTCTGTGATATTCAGCAGGAGGCAGTTGCGCCCCCCAAAACACGCTAAGCAACAGTGCAATGATAATGAAGGCATGCACAACTGAAGGGGGAGGAACCATGCATAAATGGTGCAGTGTGATATTCAACAATTTGTGCCATGCGCAAGAGGGGAGCAAGCGGAAGTTGCGCCATAGTGGAAATGAGCCAAAATAAAAGGGAGCAAGGGAGAGGTGCAAGAACACTACAGGGAAGCCACATATGAGAGCAAAACACAGCAGGACACACTGGGCAGCAGGGACACACATGGCCAGGCAGGAAAGGGCACCTGGAAGCAATAGCCACCGGAGAAGGTGTGGGGAGACATTGCAGAAGGGGGAGGCATACCACACAGCAGTGAGGCAAGCACAGGCAGGTGTTCCTGGTGCAGGGGAAGTAGCAGTGAGGACAGTGGGGGGAATACAGTAACAGCTGCTGAGGGGATGAATACAAGCCAGGGACATGTCCAGTGCCACTTTCCAGATGGAGGCCATTATGAGGGGGGTGAGAAGGTGGGCAGCAGGGGGGCATGGCCGTGGAAGGGCCCATCGGCGGTATGCCCCTAACAGGCAGTAATGAGCCTGCACCAGCTTCAAGCTGTACAGTGATACCGAGATTGTGGGCTGGTACCACCTGAATCGGGCAATTCTGAGGTGGCTCTGTGAGCTGTGCAGTGATGTGATGAGGCACCCACAGGACGGAGCCATGCCCTGTCAGTGGAGACCAAAGTGATAGCTTTCATGTGCTTGCTCACCACGGGTACCTTCCAGAGACCAACTGGGGACACCACAGGCATAACCCAGCCAGCCACATCATGCCACCTCACCCAGTTCCTAAGCGAACTGCTGCCACATGCTGCGGAATACATGCATTTCTCCAGCACACTGGTGGAGCACACAGCAAACATACAGGGGTTCTACAGGGTATCACATATGCCAGGCATGCTAGGGGCAATAGACTGCACCCAAGTGACCATCCACACACTACCTGGCCCAGAGGGGCCACATACATCAATCGCAAGGGCTATGCCAGCATCAACCACCAGGTGGTGTGCAATGCCAGGGGGTGCATAATTAATGTCTGTGCCATGCACCCTGGGGGAGCACATGATGCCTTCATCTTGCACCAGTCGGCACTATGCCACAGATTCGAGAGTGGGGATATCCCCACTGGCCACCTAGTGGGTGAGTATGCAAACCACATGGACAATCATAGGGCCTGGGGGGGCATGGTCAGAGCTGACATGGATAGTGGCCTACATGGCCCGGGGCAGGGCAATGCTGATCACCAAACTAACCTCCACCCTCACACACAGGTGACAGTGGATACCTCCGTCCCTGGCTACACGCGCCCTACCCGGTGGCCTGTGACCCCATCGCAGCAACGCTACAATGAGGCACATGCCACCACACATAATGTCATTGAGTGGGTGTTCAGGATGCTGAAGGCATGTTTCCGTTGCCTGGACACCTCTGGCGGTGCCCTACAGTACAGTCCCTCAAAGGCCTGTGGGCTATTCCTGGCCTGTTGCATCCTGCACAACATGGCCAACAAATGTGGGATAGCTGTACAGGTTGAAGAGGGGGACAGTGATAGGGACGATGAGGACACCCATGATGATGGTGATGGGCAGCCTCCCCTTGGGTGCCGGGACCCCCAACTGCTCCGGCTGGCACAGCTGCACCGGGACACCATCACAGAGGAGCACTTCAGCCAACCCAGGTAAGTCATGGGGCCATGTGCAGCCAACAGTGGCTAAGACACAACCCACAAACATGCATGGACACACACCAGGGGTGCATACCATCAAGGGAAGTGACAGGGCGTGGAACCACACACACAACCAGAGATGGGTGAGGTCTAACATGCCATGCAGATGGACACACACACATACACACACACAAACACACAATGCACCAAACTTGCACAAAGGGTAGGAGGCACACTGACCCAGAATGCCACCCCTAGCCACTCACATGTCCACAGACCACCACGCCACTGCACTGTCCATGTGTGTGTGTGTGTCAGATGCTGAGCACCATTGCACATAGGTGTACAGCACAATGCAGGCATCACCATGCACATGCAACTGCGGACAGCAGCCAGGAGGGTGTGCAGATGGACTGTGTGTCCGTGTGCACGGCTGGGTACCCACCCATGCACTGCCCACTGAAAGACACAATACACACAGGGCAGCACCAGACAGTAGCTGTGTTGGGAGACAGGTCAGTCACGTGACACAGTGCCCGGGCCAGCATGGATGCATGGGCAGCACCACCGAGACCCACCAGCACTGACAGGCCGACCACTGGCCTCATGGGGTGGCATCGATGGTCCCCGAGGAGTTCCACTGCATGAACATGACCGTGCTCATGCAGGGGTCGGCAGCACACCGAACATGCCTGTGTCAGGTGTGCTCGGGATGCCCACAGCTGAACCCAGTGTCGACAGGGAGGGTGTCATACGACGCCGGGAACGGGGGGTGGACAGTGCACTGCGTGGTGTCTGCAACGTATGGGCACATGACTGTGTGCCCATTGTGGCCATGACAGCAGTGAATGCCTGAGCATGCCTGTCAATGGCAGCAGTCACATCATCCGCAACCCGGTCCATCCCTGCCAGGATCAGGCGGTGTCTCTGCTAGCTCCTCACCCTCCAGAGCCATGCGCGGTGCATACCAACCACAAGCCGCATCTGCTGCTGGACTGATGTTGCACGTAGGCGGGTGCTGCGTCCAAGAGGTCATCTGCCTCCTCGGCATCCTGTCCCTCAGGGTGTGCATGGCCCTGATGCTCAGCACCCCTTGAGGGTGGGTGCTGCGCACCAGGACCAGGTCTCGGCATGTTCTCAGGCGGTGCACAGATGCCACCGCTGGACCCTGTACCCCCAAGCCCATTGGCCGACTGCTGATGCTGCCCCTCTGGCTGCTGCTCCCCTGGGCTCAGTGGTGCCACTACAGTGGCACAACAGTTCCACTGTCCTGAACAAACACCAGTGCTGCCCTAATGGCACTGACAGACACAGGCTGGGACTGTGCTGACACGCAGGCCTCCACAGCAGCACCACCCACAGCCATGGCCATGATGTTACCTGCTGTGTGGCCATCCTGTGGCACACATGTGTCACTGCCCATGCCGTTAATGACATCATCATCGGTGATGGACTCGGCACCGGCCCGAGTCACAGCATGCTGGCATCCATGGACACTGTCATGCTGGGACATGGGCAGGACTTCCTCCGCATCTGTTACAACAACATCAGTGTGGACAGCCAGGCGGGCCCACTGTCGCACTGAGCCACATATACTTGTGGAGGTGGATGGGCCTTCCTCCATCTCCAGCTGACTGTCCTCAGTGGACAGGCCCACCACTGCTGACCCATGCAGATGCTCAGGATCTGTAAGGGAAAACAAAGTCGCGTTACTGCATGTGACCTACCCTGCCTCCCCCATAGACAGACCATGACTTACCATGCAGTGATGGGCCACCACCCGTCTGGAAGCCACCACCCAGAACACCCTCAATGGCACAATGCTGCATGCTTCCAGCAATCCTCTCCTCCTGTAGGGTCAGGTGTACCACCTCTGGCTGTCCCCCACCTGTCGCAGCTCATGCTGCCCTGATGGCAGCCACCTTCTCCTTTATCCTCCTCCTGTCTGTGCCCATCTTCTTCTTGCACTCCTGCACGGAGCGCTGGTGGCTGCCATGCAGGTTCACAGCACGTGCCACCTCCTCCCATGCAGCAGCATGGGCTTAAGGTGTTCCCTACAGTCCGCTGAGAAGTGGCTCCTGATCCAGGTAGGCCTCAAACAGGGCTTCGGTCTCGGCCTTGGTAAAATTAGGCCTCCTTCTCCTCCAACCACTGTGTTCCTCCTCTCCCACAACTTGCTAGGTCATTTTTTAGCCTGGAAGAATGACAGTTGTTACCTGTGACTGTGCAGTCCCATGCATGTCCCTAAATCCACAATCCACACTCCCAAACAGCATGCAACTCACCAATAGACTGCAGTAACCAACTATGGCCACTGCAGCCCAATGTCACACTTTTATAAGCAACCCATGCAAATGAGGCGAGGCGCAACTTTAAGTGGATGCAAATTACAGTGCTGCGCCATTGCATGGCTGATTATCTGTTTTGCATATGACGACTGAATATCGCGCTGTTGCGCTTTGCACAATTGTGTTGAAAGTGCTTAGCCAAGGGCACAGTTCTGTGACATGCGTCGTACACACCTCACTGCGCATGCCTGGGTTGCTGACACAGGCGTCTGCCGTGCTGCTGACGTGCTATGTGTGGGAAGCAATGCAGGGCACGGCCACCATTGTGCCAGTGGCACTACAGTGATGTTCACCTACATGGCGCTGTGGCACTGGGCCATCATAGGTGCACTGGGGCAACAGTGTGGTAGGCCACTACTGGAGGTAGCACACAGGCAGTCAATTGTGCTACACGCATTGGGTTCCAATGGCGCTGTGCGTGTCCATGCACCAGATACTCTTGACCCTGTGCGTGACCTTCCCCCTAGGCGCCATGCGTCAGGCATGGGTGCACCACTATCATGCTGTTCGGTGACAGCGTGATTGGGAATGGCAGCGCTGTACCAAGCAGCATCTGCACATGGGGAGCCACGCTGCAGAGATCCATATTTGCAGACCGAGCTGAGAGAATGGCATGCAGGAGGGCTGCTCAATGGACACAGGTGGAATTGGCCAACCTAGTGGCCATAATGGAGCCACACCATGGACCACTATTTGGGGAGGCACCCCTGGACAGATCAAGGAGCCAGGTGTGGGATGAGGTGGCCACTGCACTGGACAAGGCCACTGGATGGGGGAGAACAGCTGAGCAGTGCTGCCATAAGTACGGGGACCTGCGGTGGAGGGAGCCGGACCTGCTAGCCCACCTGCGGGCACGTGCAAGGAGGGGCATGGTGCCACGGCCAGGTAGGTGTTACGTCAACACACTTTTATCTTCCATATGGGTATCACGGTTGTATGTGTCCAGCACATGGGAGAGGGACCGTCCAGTGTTGGCTGTGGTGGTGTTATCAAGGGGTGGGGTGGGTGGGTCCAGCTGGGTGGGAGGGCACACACCTGGGGACAGGGGGTCTTTGCTATGGGATTGTACTGATGTTTCTCTCTCCATGTTTGCACCACAGGGCCAGAGGAGCAGCGCCTGGCCTGTGAGCTGCGGCGCAATGAAGAGAAGAGGGAGGCCAGGCAGGGTGAGGGTCCACAGCACCCAAGGAACTGGCTCAATAATGGTGAGTGCCATACCTCCATGATTACTATTGCATGCTGTGTAACAGGGTGGGCAATGAGGCATGGCCACCATCCATTGACACCACTGCCATGTACCCAACTTGTTACAGTCAGCACTGTCCAGTGGCAATGCATGTCTGGGAGTGCATCGATGGTTGTCCATGCGTGCACCTGGTACATGGCTTTGCCACTGCCTTTGCACCACATAGCCACGTCACTAAATGGCCACGGTGGTGCTGTGCATGACATGGCCAGTGGGTGTGTGCAGCATTCCGCATGGCTGTATGCACCTGGGTGGGCAGGTCATGTGGACGTGATCAATGTGGGTGGTCACACACCATCACAGAGGTATGTCCCATGGCCATATGCCATGCACAGTGGGTGGGCTGTATGGGGCTGTGCATTCACATCTATTGACTGTGCTCCCTTGTCCTAGGTGTCTGCCAGCTCAACGACATCCAGGAGGCACTGCGGGAGATCCTGCATGTGGCGAGGGCATCCTTGGATATCCTTCACCGGACAGATGACATTGGGGTCCTCAGAAGGCACAGGCAGTGGAGAAGCCAGAGCGGGTAGCGGGACTCCCATTGAAAGTCCCTCTGCCCCTGATATCTCCTAACCCCTGGACCCACCCTCACACCCCTCCTTTCCTGTCCCATTTGTCCACCCCTGCCCCTTACCCACCCCCACCTTGTTTGTGGCCCCCCCACCTTGTATATATTATTGTACATAGTTAACTTTTATATGTTGTTTAAATACAGATATTTTGATATGAATACTGTGGTGGTCTCTGATTTACAGTGGGCTATAGGTGCTCAGCTGCAGTAGTGTGCATGGCATCAGGGGTGGTGCAGTCATGGGTATGTGTGTGTGTCCGTGTGGAGGTGACTATGGTGTGGGGGTAGCTATCAGTCTGTGTCTGTGGTGTGTGTGTTGTGCCCTGTGCACTGGATGACTGTGTGCAGTCGTCCATGGTGCATGCTCTGTGTCCATGGCACCCCTGTCAGCCCATCCATGGCCTGTGCAGCTGACACTCATGCATGTCTGTGACCTGCATGGTCTGCTGGCATGTCAGTGGTGGCTGTTCATGCAGGGCAGCCACTGTACCTGTCACAATGCTGGGTTGCCTCCTGTCACTGGTGTGGTGCATGTCTGCCTTGGGTGGCACTGTGGCCTCCACAGTCGTTGACCCACCTCCATGCTGTGGCTTGTGTGTGTTGCAGGGGATGTGCACCACTGTCTGTGATGTGCTCTGGGAAAATGCTGGTGGTGTACAGGTCCACAGTGCCTGCACAGAGTGTCTGGCACTCCTGTGCCATGGTGGACTGCAGGTTGTGTGTACACAGTTTACATGGGCCCACACTGGGGGCTTGGTTGCTCCGCTACTGCATCCCTGTGTTGTTGTGCCCTTGGGTATGGGTGGGTGTCTGCCCATGCACTGTGTGGCATCCAGTGTGGTGCATGCTTCCACGCACCACTGTGAGTGTCTGCGCTGGCTGTTGTGGCCAGTGCTGGGTCGGGGTGTGTCATTGGGAGAGTGTGCAGGGTGCTGTACCACTGGTGGTGGGGTCCGGGGCATGTCCTGTCCCGTGTGGGGTACCTCGTGTGCCGACACATGGTTGGTCTCTCAGCAGTACCTCGGGGGGGCTGTGCATGGTGGCACTGTGTATGCTGTTGTTGCATTGCTGTGTGCTGCCACCCGCTGATGGGTGCTCATGGTGGGGCTGCCTTGCATGGTTCTGTGGTGCACAGGGTTGCAATGTCACAATGGGGGTGGTGGCATGCATGGGGTTTCCTGCAGTGGTGGACACTGCTCCTGGGCAGGGTGTCTGGGGGTCACAGTGCAGGGTGTGCTCTGCATTGGGGGGATGGTGTGGCAAGGGGTGGTCAGCCCTCCTTGTGTGCCAGTCACATCTTGCCAGGGGGTGTGATGGGGCACCATGGCCCAGCTGTGGGTTGGTTGCTGGTCTCCATGGGCCAGTGGTTATTCCAGCCCTCCTCCAGTTGTGCAGTGCATGGGGTGTGGGGGGATGATGTCTGTTCTGCTGTGTGTTCCTCTGCCCATCTGTGGCATGGGTGGTGGGCCCCTACCTCCCTGGTTGTGCAGTTGCATTGCTGCCCTGCTGCTGGGGGGCATCCCTGGTTGTGCTATGGTGCCTCTGGACTGCTCAGCTGCCCATTCTTTGTTGCGCTATGGCACATCTGATCTGCTCAGCTTCCCCTCCCTAGTTGCGCTATGGCGCAGGTGGTGTGATATTCAGTCGTCAGCTGTAGATGCAGTTTGGCCGGCTCAGTTTTTGAATATCACTCCTCTTGTGCATGGGTACAATGGACTTGTGCTTGCTCCTGCTATTGCGCACTTTTTGGGTGCAGTTTGAATATCTGGGCCTCACTGTACTGAACTGTAATGTACTCACTATGTTATACTGCTTCACCAATACCATTGTTTGCTAATTAGTTACAAACACATGGTTAATATTCATCATAATAGTCTGGTCATGATGTTGTGAGGTCTTACTATGACACAAGACATAGCCAAGTGCCACATCCTTTTAATAGGTTAACTAACTGACCATCAACACAATTCCTGCCACTGCCTTATTGCTATTATTATAAAAACATTTCATTAAACAGAACAAAATATTCTTCAGCATATTGTCAGCAGCTACAGATATGTACGTAAGAGATTGGTACAAGGATGTAACAATGTAGATAGTCAATTAGAGAGGTTCATCTCTCAGAACCTTGCAACCATAGCAGTGGAAGTAATATGTTGAAATGGTACCTGTCTCACTAGACGTCCACCCAAAATTAAGAACAAAACACAACAAATATTTTTTATAAGAAAATAAGTGTATTGTTATTTTTTACTCAAAATAGAACATATAAAATATGATTAATAAAATATATAAATTATTTTCCTGTATAACAAAATATGTTACAGTTTCATAACATGCAGAAGAAATAAAAAAATAAAGAAATAGTTTATACAGCATATATAGAAAATGTTATTTATCAAAAGATGCATTATTGAATAAGAAATTCAAATAAAACAACTGAAGTATGAAAAAGGAAAAAAAAAGCAATACACATCTCATTTAAAGAAGAGGTGTGCTGCTGGTCGAGGTAGTCCAGGACAAAGCGTGGACACTATGTGGAGGCACACAGCAAGTGGAAGCTGTTGCGCTACGGGGGGGGGTGGAGATACCAGAAAAAATGCTGTGGAGGCTGCTCAATGTGACTCAGACGTGCTTCTGTTTGGTGGTGCAGGTGAGCCAGTGCTGCTTGGCTCACAGACACCTGCCGCTGTGCACACAGGCTCGAGCACAAGATTAATGGTGGCCTGCTGCACTGTGAAGAGGGACATTAATTTTTCTTGTCCCACTCTCAGCGCAGCAGTTTCTTCTTTCAGCCCATCAATCTTCCACTCGATCCTGCGGACACAGCGGCAGTGGACTGTGCAGGTCTTCTTACGAGATTTATCTGGAAAGAGAAAAAAAAATATCATGAATATACATGTCTTAAAAAGCAACGTTATTGCCTGTCTTGAAGCTCAGAAGATTGTATTATTTCCCACATATATAGTGTAAGTAGATGTAGGTCTGTATTGTCACACACATACAGCAATGTGTAAATTGTGAAAAAGTTCTAATTGTCCGGCCTGGTGGCGGTGAGGGTTGACGCGCTGAATGACACACCTTGCGCTACGTTGATGACCTGGGTTCGGGAATGTACTCAGGACACTGGGTGCTGGCAGGGGAAGGAGAGGATCGAGCGTCCATAGGGAGTGCTCTCTTCTGCTTGGGCCAGTAGTGGGTTGGTGTCGCTCTGCAGCGGGCTGTAGTGGAGACCAGGAGCACTGCAGAAGATGTAGGTGGGAACACCATAGAAAAATGGAAATCCACCTCTCGACCAACCAAATGACAGCTACCGGTCCTCTGTTATCGCCGATGCCCTGAAAGTGCCTCTCCACTTTAGCAGCACCCTGAGGCCAAGTATGTCCTGGTTGACCCCCTGGTGTTTTCCCCCTTGGAGTAAGGGGATCCGCCCGGCAAAGGGTTACATCCAGGTTACCTCAAGGGCGATTGCGATATGAAGATGGAGGGCTCAGGACGGGACAGGCGGAGCAGGTGAAGGAACTAGGCAGCCCGATGGAGTGGTGGGTCAAAGGGTACGAGGGGTGAAAAAAATAAAATAAAATTTCACATTGTGGCTCTGCACATAGTCTGTTTGACTCACGATATTTAGAAAATGATTTAATTTCAAAAAGTTTTATGACTTGCAACACTGGTACAGTTATACTGAATACTTCCTCTGTATCACATTCTTGGTATATGCAATGACAGTTAACTATGGCTACCACAGTAAGCTATGCAACAAATTACATAGCTTAATTTTCAAAGGGCAAAAACAAATGCCACATGTTTAACTACTGTATTTGTCCATATGTTGTTAACAATCCATGTCTGTTACAACCCTGGCACTGCTATGTCACTCATCACATGTTATGAAATGTTGTTTAAAATGTTCTGTGGAACATAACCACATGTCAGACAGTGTTTTAGTGCCACTGTTGTGTATTGCAAAGAATACAGAATCATGTCATTATGATGCTGAAATGGTACGTTATCCCTGATCTTAAGCATCTCCATGTATAACTTTTCAATTCTATTAGTCACTGTTTTCGTAAAACAAAACTTCTACACATTATAAAAGGGACACAATATCCAAATAATTACTACAATATAAAGACAATCTTCAGTCAATTTTAATAGCATTAAATTGGTTAATGTGAAAACAACAGTCAATGCTGTAAGTACTGGTACAATAAATGTAGATACTTTGCATCTGGCAATGTGTGACTATTGTTGAACAATAAAGAATAGACTAGCCACATTTTTAAACACTGAGGATTTCCATTTCCAGTTAACAATTAGTCCTCTGTAGCACATACTGCGTACTGTGCCAAGACACTGAAATGATACTCTTCATAAAGCATACAGAATAAGTTATGATGTTTGTAGATTTAGCTAGCATCCCATAGGACGGCACTTGCTGTAATAGTCCAGCTCACAGTGCATGTCATTTGTATAATTTAGATGTCATACTGACGGCTGCCACTACTGCCTGCCTCCTGCTTCACCTGCACCACAGGTTCACTCACAGCCTCCCTGGCCACTGAAACAATATGATCACATTATTAAATAATCGTCATTTGAAAAACCACAATAAGTGACAATACTTTCACTGTCTAACATACTGATAATATTCTGTAATACCAGTATACAAGTATGTAGTATCATTCTGTATGTGGTTGTCCACGACATGTTAAAAGTAAGTGTATACAAATTTCATAATGCATAAACTGTTTTAACAATGCAGACATTTACAGTAAGAAAAGATCACTTAAGAACATATACATATTTTCACATGGACGTAGCGCACGGGACAAATTTAAATAGCATACCACGATTTTGACCTGTCACAGAGCATAATGCAGACATTATCAGTGCCCTACTCACCAAAGGCAGTTCTTTCTACAAACACCACTAGCCAGTTTGCTACAGTTATGTCTAATGTGCACGTTTGCATAAAGTACAGAATGTCAATTGAACACAGGAGCATCACTACCTCTGCCTGTACTATGTTGTGGCACTGGAACAGCAGTCAGTAGCACATGTGAAAGAAGACTGTTTAATCCTGTACAGTATTAGGCCTGAGTGCTTGTACAACAACAAGAATGTTTGTACAGGTGTAGAACAGTAGTAGAACATTAGCTAAGTGCCAACTGCATGCAAACCAGACCATTATGAGATGCAAATGTTATGTTTCTCACAGGCTACATTACCATACTTATTTGCATGTCACTTTTGAACATGGAAAAGTATGCCTGCAATGACACATGTTTCCACTGGTCCAATGGTTTCACTTAACCCACACTAGCATATTAGCACTGTGCAAACAGTGTGGGTGCAATTTCGCAGTATTCAGCAGTGTGCTTTCACATATGCTGATGCCTGCTGCAGTACTGGGCCTACCCATTTGCTGACACACACACTGATCTCATAGTACACCTGTACCTACATTAACATCAGTGTGCACTGCTTTGGTTCTGTAACTTGAATGTCCTGCTTGGCATATTCAGACCTGTCTTCTCCCAGAACGAAGGTTGCCTTGCAGTTGTAGATCAGCTTGCCCTGTATGATTAGCATGGAATATTCAGAAGCTATTTATCAATGCTATTCCTTTAAAATATAGCTTTATTTGTCATGCAGACTAAGTTTTCCAGCCATGAACTGCTCATTTCACACCCAAGGCAAAGTTAAAAATATCTGTCCCTCACTGTCAAGAGATGTCAATCAATCAATCAATCAAATCTTTATTTATCCAGGCGATCACCATTGAGCAAGCTCATATACAAGGTGAACCTGCTGTTGGCAGGGAAAATTGTACAGTTACATATAAATATGCATAACACAAAAGGAACAACATGTTTACAAAACTGATAGGAGCAGAGTATTTACATTCCAAGTCACATGTACAAGAAAGATATACATAACACAACCGAACATAATATATATATATATATATATATATATATATATATATATATATATGTATACAGTACCCACAGGAGCAGTATGTATATGGATATACAAACCATAGAAGAAAAAAAGAAAGATTATTTATATTCCTGCCCTGCGGAAACACATTACAGGCCTGGATGGGAATTCCTAAGCTATGGAGGTGCGCATAACAGTGTGTAAGCCTTAGGTAAATGCGGCAGAAGGGGGGTGGTGAATAAAAGGGATGCAGAGGGTGCTAAGGGCAAGTGGAGCACAGGAGGGGGGAGTAGTAGTGGCAAGGGCTGATTTGGATAAGCAGCTGGGGCTGGCGCTGAAGAAGAAAGGAACAATAGTCAAGTTGCTAGGAGCGATAGAAGCAATTACAGATTTCAGCAAACATTTTGTCATAGAGAGTCTTAACCCTTACACTGCCAAGGTTTTTCTGAAAATTGCATATCCCTGCTGCCAGAGGTTTTTTCACTGGGTTTGTACACTTATCGGTTATAACGTTATTACATAATTTTTCTTAATTCCCTGGTAAACTTTTTTTGTCAGGGTAGTAAGAAACTAACACAACTATAATTCAAGGTTAAAATATAACTTTTCCAACAAAGACATTTGGAGATATACATGTTTATTTAGTGAAATTTCGATTGTTTTTGCGAATTTGTATTCACAAAAAATATTGAAGTTTGCAAAAACGTTAAAATCGGTTGCATCACTGATAAAAATTGTTGTCTAAAATGTAACTAATTTTCACTTTCAGGCTACAAATTCTTCATATAAACACAAATTTCACATTGGTTTCTCACCTACAGATTATGAGAGTGACCAGAACAGACCACCTATGGTAGGGCCATGCTGGCCTATGGGGGGGTGCCTATTGGATTATGGGGTACACGTCACAAAATACATTAAGAAAAAGTAAGAAGTAACCTGTTTCAAATGATAGGGAAGTGAATGAGTAAATCAAGGGCCAGATTGCACTTATAGCTACCTACCCAAGGTCACATGACCAAAAACAAGATGGCTGACACCATTCAGCCATTTTCTGTGTCAAAATGCTTGTGACTCATTTATTGAGATCACTAGATCATAAAAGTGGTAAATGTCAATGGATTACACCCTTTCTTATGGCAGCAGTGGCTTGGATGAAATTTCTGATCCCTAATTTCACATTATAGACCCACTTGCAGATAGCCGGGGTGCCATACCCAACCACCCCTGGTATGTCCATGCTGGCCAATGGGGTGTCCACCTATTGCATTATGGGTTACATACCAATAAATTTAGAAAGGAAAAGTAAGATGTAGCCTGTTTTACATGACGGGGAAGTGAATGAGTAAATCAAGGCACAGACTGTACCCATAGCTACATCCCCTGGGTCACATGACCAAAAACAAGATGGCTGACACCATTCAAACATTTTCTGTATCAAACTGCTTCTGTTACACGTTTGTAGGGATAACAACATTATAAAAGTGGTAAATGTCAATGGATTACACATTTTCTTACATCTGCAGGGGCTTGGATGAATTTTCTGATCCCTAATTTCACATTACAGACCCACTTGCAGATAGCCGGGGTGCCATAACCAACCACCCCTGGTATGCCCATGCTGGCCAATGGGGTGTCCACCTATTGCATTATGGGGTGCATGCCAATAAATTCAAAAAGGAAAAGTAAAAAGTAGCTTGTTTTGCATGGCGGGGAAGTGAATGAGTAAATCAAAGCCCAGATTGTATCCATAGCTACATCCCCTGGATCACATGACCAAAAACAAGATGGCAGCTACCGTTTCATCATTTTCTGTATCAAACTGTCTATCTTATACATTTATTGTGATAACTACATTATAAAAGTGGTAAATGTCAATGGATTACACCTTTTCTTACATCTGCCAGGGCATGGATGAAATTTATGTTCACTAATTTTACTTTATAGACCCACCAGCATATAGCTGGGGTTCCATACCCAACCACCCCTGGTATACCCATGCTGACCAATGGGGTGTCCACCTATTGCATTATGGGTTACATACCAATAAATTTAGAAAGGAAAAGTAAGATGTAGCCTGTTTTACATGACGGAGAAGTGAATGAGTAAATCAAGGCACAGACTGTACCCATAGCTACATCCCCTGGGTCACATGACCAAAAACAAGATGGCTGACACCATTCAAACATTTTCTGTATCAAACTGCTTCTGTTACCGTTTGTAGGGATAACAACATTATAAAAGTGGTAAATGTCAATGGATTACACATTTTCTTACATCTGCAGGGGCTTGGATGAATTTTCTGATCCTAATTTCACATTACAGACCCACTTGCAGATAGCGGGTACCATAACCAACCACCCTGGTATGCCCATGCTTGTGTGGGGTGTCCACCTATTGCATTATGGGGTGCATGCCAATAAATTCAAAAAGTAAAAGTAAAAAGTAGCCTGTTTTACATGACAGAGAAGTGAATGAGTAAATCAGGGCCCAGACTGTACCCATATCTACATCCCCTGGGTCACATGACCAAAAACAAGATGGCAGCTACCATTCAATCATTTTCTGTATCAAACTGCTTCTCTTACACATTTATTGTGATAAATACATTATAAAAGTGGTAAATGTCAATGGATTACACATTTTCTTACATCTGTTGGGGCTTGGATGAATTTTCTGATCCCTAATTTCACATTACAGACCCATCTGCAGATAGCCGGGTTGCCATACCCAACCACCCATGGTATGCCCATGCTGGCCAATGGGGTGTCCACCTATTACATTATGGGGTGCATGCCAATAAATTCAAAAAGTAAAAGTAAAAAGTAGTCTGTTTTACATGACAGAGAAATGAATGAGTAAATCAAGGCCCAGATTGTACCCATGGCTACATCCCCTGTGTCACAGGACCAAAAATAAGATGGCGGCTACCATTCCATCATTTTCTGTATCAAACTGCCTCTGTTACACATTTATTGTGATAATTACATTATAAAAGTGGTAAATGTCAATGTATTACAACTTTTTTTACATCTGCAGGGGATTGGATGAAATTTATGATCACTAATTTCACATCATAGACCCACCAGCATATAGCTGGGGTGCCATACCCAATCACCCCTGGTATACCCATGCTGACCAATTGGGTGTCCACCTATTGCATTATGGGTTACATACCAATAAACTGAGAAAGGAAAAGTAAGATGTATCCTGTTTTACATGAAGGGGAAATGAATGAGTAAAACAAAGACCAGACTGTACCCATAGCTACATCCCCTGGGTCACATGACCAAAAACAAGATGGCGGATACCGTTCCATCATTTTCTGTAGTAAACTGCTTCTGCTACACATTTATTGTGATAACTACATTATAAAAGTGGTAAATGTCAATGGATTACACCTTTTCTTACATCTGCCAGGGCTTGGATGAATTTTCTGATCCCTAATTTCACATTACAGACCCATTTGCAAATAGCTAGGGTGCCATACCCAACCACCCCTGGTATGCCCATGCTGGCCAAAGAGGGGTGTCCACCTATTGCATTATGGGGTGCATGCCAATAAATTCAAAAAGTAAAAGTAAAAAGTAACCCATTTTACATGACAGGGAAGTGAATGTGTAAATCAAGGCTCAGACTGTACCCATATCTACATCCCCTGGGTCACATGACCAAAAACAAGATGGCAGCTACCATTTGATAATTTTCTGTATCAAACTGCTTCTGTTACATATATTGTGATAACTACATTCTAAAAGTGGTAAGTCTCAGTGGATTACAACTTTTCTTACATCTGCAGGGGCTTGGATGATTTTTCTGATCCTTAATTTTTCATTACAGACCCACATGCAGATAGCCGGGGTGCTATACTCAACCTCCCATGGTATGTCCATGCTGACCAATGGGGTGTCCACCTATTGCATTATGGGGCGGATGCCAATAAATTCAAAAAAATAAAAGTAAAAAGTAGCCTGTTTTACATGACAGGGAAGTGAATGAGTAAATCAATGCCCAGAATGTACCCAAAGCTACATCCACTGTGTCACATGACCAAAAACAAGATGGTGGCTACCGTTCAATCATTTTCTGTATCAAACTGCTTCTGTTGCACGTTTGTAGGGATAGCTACATTATAAAAGTGGTAAATGTCAATGGATTACAACTTTTCTTACATCTGTCGGGACTTGGATGAATTTTTTGATCCCTAATTTCACATTACAGACCCACCTGCAGACAGCCGGGGTGCCATACCCAACCACCCATGGTATGCCCATGCTGGCCAATGGGGTGTCCACCTATTGCATTATGGGATGCATGCCAATAAATTCAAAAAATAAAAGCAAAAAGTAGCTCGTTTAACATGACAGGGAAGAGAATGAGTAAATTAAGGCCCAGACTGTACCCATAGCTACATCCCCTGCGTCACATGACCAAAAACAAGATGACGGCTACCATTTGATCATTTTCTGTACCAAACTGCTTCGGTTACACATTTATTGTGATAACTGCATTATAAAAGTGGTAAATGTCAATGGATTACAAATTTTCTTACATCTGCAGGGGCTTGGATGAAATTTATGATCACTAATTTCACATTATAGACCCACCACCATACAGCTGGGGTGCCATACCCAACCACCTAAGGAAGGCCATGCTGGCACATGAGGGGCACACCTATTGCATTATGGGTTACATACAAATAAATTAGGAAAGTAAAAGTAAGATGTAGCCTGTTTTACATGATGGGGAGGTGAATGAGTAAATATAGGCCCAGACTGTACCCATATCTACATCCCCTCGATCACATGACCAAAAATAAGATGGCGGCTACTGTTCAATCATTTTCTGTCAAACTGCTTCTGTTACACATTTGTAGGGATAACTATATTATAAAAGTGGTAAATGTCAAGTCATTACACCTTTTCTTACATCTGCAGGGGCTTGGGTGAAATTTCTGATCCCTAATTTCTCATTACAGACCCAACTGCAGAAAGAAGGGGTGCCATATCCAACCACCCATGGTATGCCCATTCATGTCAATGGGGTGTCCACCTATTGCATCATGAGGTACAAGCCAATAAATTCAAAAAGGAAAAGTAAAAAGCAGCTTGTTTACATGCTAGGGAAGTGAATGAGTAAATGAAGGACCAGACTGTACCCATATCTACATCCCCTGGGTCACATGACCAAAAATAAGATGGTGGCTACCGTTCAATCATTTTCTGTATCAAACTGCTTCTATTCTAAAACCTGTGGAGAAAAACCCTACCCTTTTCCTATTCAAAATACCTGTGGAGAAAAACCCTATCCTTTCCCTATTCTAAAACCTGTGGAGAAAAACCCTACCCTTTCCCTGTTCTAAAATCTGTGGACAAAAAGCCTATCCTTTCCCTATTATATAACACATCATGAAGTCCACTATCCTTGACAGGACGGTGTCTAAAGTCCGGTAGGGAAATGTCCTGCCGAGTCTTCTCTGAGACATTGACAGTTGCAAGATAGCTGATCTGGGAAGGAGACATAGAAATCTGTGGTTGCAGGAGCCTAGTTTCCAGATCTGAAACCAGTTCTGACCTGGCCCCCTGCCACCAAGAGTGAATCAGGGTCTTGAAATCTGAAGTAGCCAAGGGTTTGGGAGGTGGATCCTGTTGAGACTTGGGGGGAGGAGGAGGGGGGGCATCTGGTGAAGGATAATACCCTTGAAACCCCATGTAGTTAGAGTAAGGGCAAAATCCAGGGCAGAACTGCCCCAAATGACTCCATTCTGGAGTGGAGCACCCTAGGTAGGGATCCCTTGGATACCCAAAAGGGTAATGTGGGACAGTTCAGGGTCGATTATAAGCCCCCCAATGTCACACCTAGCATCAGATGAATTCACGTTGGACCCGCCGCTGTGTAGATGGGGGAGGGTCCGGCATCGAGACAGCCCACGGCAGGGTCACTGATGTTGTAACCAGCGCAACCTAACCTGGCACTGGAAGGTGTTCTGTTGGTCACGTGACATTGGGCGGGTGGTCCCCCTTCAGGTATTGCTAGAAAAGTCTGCCGTGCGGCCCGATGCCAGGTGGTGCAAGTCCTATATGTGATGACCTACTGATGGAACCCTCTCGAAGTAAGATCTGTCTTTTCCTATATCTATCTCCAGCCTTTATGCATGTGAACAGTGCAAAAACCTGTCTAGTATTACCTTTTACTATTATGTTTTAGGTCACTGTATTGCCCTTGGAAAATTAACACATTTTTTTTTATGTTACCCTATCCTACTATGCCTTAGTCCCATGTTTTGTGATAGTTTTTCCCCACACATTATATAAAATAGTTGGTGGTTGTCAATACACAGGAATGATACACCTTCACCCTAAGGTTCACAGATGAAATACAAGATATACGTCACCCATGAGTTTTATATAATTAATAGAAAATGGACCTAGTTTCTTCAGTATCTCATGGTTACAGTGAGAACAGCAAATTAAGTAAGGTGTTAACGAAAGTGGTGTGTATTTAGGCCACCATACGGTATCTTATATAGTGTACTATACAGTAGGAAAGAAACCAAAATAGTTTACTATTTTTTATTACCATTAGCATTTACCATCAGTTGTCCACATTTCACCGATGCAACACTTTTTCAAGTGTATGGATCATCATACACAAAGAGCATTCCATCAGACATGGTAATGCCAGAAACATGTGGAAAAAAAACCTCTCCATTCCCTATTCTAAAACCTGCAGAGAAAATCCCTATTCTTTCCCTATTCTAAAACCTGTGGAGAAAAACCCTATCCTTTCCCTATTCAAAAATGTGTGGAGAACACCCCTATCCTTTCCCTGTACTAAAACCTGTGGAGAAAAATCCAATCCTTTCCCTTTTCAAAAACCTTTGGAGAAAAAACCCTATCCTTTCCCTATTCTAAAACCTGTGGAGAAAAACCCTAACATTTCCCTATTCAAAAAACCTGTGGAGAAAAACCCTATCCTTTCCCTGTTCTAAAACCTGTGTAGAAAAACCCTACCCTTTCTCTATTCTAAAACCTGTGTAGAAAAGTCCTATCCTTTCCCCTTTTAAAAACCTGTGGAGAAAAACAGTATCCTTTCCCTATTCTAAAACCTGTGGAGAAAAACCCTACCCATTCCCTATTCAAAAAACCTGTGGAGAAAAACCCTATCCTTTCCCTATTCTGAAACCTTTGGAAAAAAATCCTATCCTTTCCATCTTCAAAAACCTGTGTAGAAAAATCCTACCCTTTCTCTATTCTAAATTCTATGGAGTAAAATCCTACCCTTTCCCTTTTCTAAAACCTGTGGAGAAAAAGCCTATCCTTTCCCTATTATATAACACATCATGAAGTCCACTGTCCTAGACAGGACAGTGTCTAAAGTCCAGTAGGGAAACGTCCTGCTGAGTCTTCCCCAAGACATGGACAGTTGCAAGATAGCTGATCGGGGAAGGAAACATAGGAAGCTGTGGTTGCAGGAGCCTAGTTTCCAGATCTGAAACCAGTTCTGACCTGGGCGCTTGCCACCAAGACTGAATCAGGGTCTTGAATTCCGAAGTAGCCAGGAAGGGAGGTGGATCCGTTGAGACTGGGAGGAGGAGGAGGAGGGTGTCTGGTGGAGGATAATACCCTTGAAACCCCATGTAGTTGGAGTGAAGGCAAAATCAGGGTAGAACTGCCCCAAATGACTCCAATCTGGAGTGGAGCACCCCGGGTAGGGATCCCTTGGATACCCAAAAGGGTAATGTGGGACAGTTCAGGGTCGATTAAAAGCCCCCCAGTGTCAGACCTGGCATCAGATGAATCCACGTTGGACCCGCCGTTGTGTAGATGGGGGAGGGTCCGGCATCGAGGCAGCCCACGGCAGGGTCACCGACGTTGTAACCGGCGCAACCTAACCTGGCACTGGAAGGGATTCTGTTGGTCACGTGATGTTGGGCGGTGGTCCCCCTTCAGGTATTGCTAGAAAAGTCTGCCGTGCGGCCCGATGCCAGGTGGTGCAAGTCCTATATGTGATGACCTACTGATGGAACCCTCTTGAAGTAAGATCTGTCTTTTCCTATATCTATCTCCAGCCTTTATGCATGTGAACAGTGCAAAAACCTATCTAGTATTACCTTTTACTATTATGTTTTAGGTCACTGTATTGCCCTTGGAAAATTAACACATTTTTTTTATGTTACCCTATCCTACTATGCCTTAGTCCCATGTTTTGTGATATTTTTCCCCATACATTATTTAAAATAGTTGGTGGTTGTCAATACACAGCAATGATACACCTTCACCCTAAGGTTCACAGATGAAATACAAGATATACGTCACCCATGAGTTTTATATAATTAATAGAAAATGGACCTAGTTTCTTCAGTATCTCATGGTTACAGTGAGAACAGCAAATTAAGTAAGGTGTTAATGAAAGTGGTGTGTATTTAGGCCACCATACGGTATCTTATATAGTGTACTATACAGTAGGAAAGAAGCCAAAATATTTTACTATTTTTTATTACCATTAGCATTTACCATCAGTTGTCCACATTTCACTGATGTGACACTTTTTCAAGTGTATGGATCATCATACACAAAGAGCATTCCATCAGACATGGTAATGCCAGAAACATGTGGTAAAAAACCCTCTCCATTCCCTATTCTAAAACCTGCAGAGAAAATCCCTATTCTTTCCCTATTCTAAAACCTATGGAGAAAAACCGTATCCTTTCCCTATTCAAAAATGTATGGAGAACACCGCTATCCTTTCCCTGTACTAAAACCTGTGGAGAAAGATCCAATCCTTCCCCTTTTCAAAAACCTTTGGAGAAAAACCCTATCCTTTCCCTATTCTAAAACCTGTGGAGAAAAACCCTAACATTTCCCTATTCAAAAAACCTGTGGAGAAAAACCCTATCCTTTCCCTGTTCTAAAACCTGTGTCAGAAAACCCTACCCTTTCTCTATTCTAAAACCTGTGTAGAAAAGTCCTATCCTTTCCCCTTTCAAAAACCTGTGGAGAAAAACCCTATCCTTTCCCTATTCTAAAACCTGTGAAGAAAAACCCTAACATTTTCCCTATTCAAAAAACCTGTGGAGAAAAACCCTATCCTTTCCCTGTTCTAAAACCTGTGTAGAAAAACCCTACCCTTTCTCTATTCTAAAACCTGAGTAGAAAAGTCCAATCCTTTCCCCATTCAAAAACCTGTGGAGAAAAACCCTATCCTTTCCCTATTCTAAAACCTGTGAAGAAAAACCCTAACATTTTCCCTATTCAAAAAACCTGTGGAGAAAAACCCTATCCTTTCCCTGTTCTAAAACCTTTGGAGAAAAATCCTATCCTTTCCATCTTCAAAAACCTGTGCAGAAAAACCCTACCCTTTCTCTATTCTAAATTCTGTGGAGTAAAATCCTACCCTTTGCCTTTTCTAAAACCTGTGGAGAAAAAGCCTATCCTTTCCCTATTATATAACACATCATGAAGTCCACTCTCCTTGACAGGACGGTGTTTAAAGTCCGGTAGGGAAATGTCCTGCCGAGTCTTCCCCAAGACATGGACAGTTGCAAGATAGCTGATCGGGGAAGCAGACATAGGAAGCTGTGTTTGCAGGAGCCTAGTTTCCAGATCTGAAACCAGTTCTGACCTGGGCCCTTGCCACCAAGAATGAATCAGGGTCTTGAAATCTGAAGTAGCCAGGAAAGGGGAGGTGGATCTGGTTGAGACTGGGAGGAGGAGGAGGAGGAGGGGTGTCCGGTGCAGGATAATACCCTTGAAACCCCATGTAGTTGGAGTAAGGGCAAAATCCAGGGTAGAACTGCCCCAAATGACTCCAATCTGGAGTGGAGCACCCCGGGTAGGGATCCCTTGGATACCCAAAAGGGTATGGTGGGACAGTTCAGGGTTGATTATAAGCCCCCCAATGTCAGACCTGGCATCAGAGGAATCCACGTCGGACTCACCGTTGTGTAGATGGGGGAGGGTCCGGCATCGAGACAGCCCACAGCAGGGTCGCTGATGTCAAAGCCGGCACAACCTAACCTGGCACTGGAAGGCGTTCTGTTGGTCACGTGACGTTGGGCGGGTGGTTCCCCTTCAGGTATTGCTAGAAAAGTCTGCCATGCGGCCTGATGCCAGGTGGTGCAAATCCTATATGTGATGACCTACTGATGGAACTCTCTCGAAGTAAGATCTGTCTTTTCCTATATCTATCTCCAGCCTTTATGCATGTGAACAGTGCAAAAACCTATCTAGTATTACCTTTTACTATTATGTTTTAGGTCACTGTATTGCCCTTGGAAAATTAACACATTTTTCTTATGTTACCCTATCCTACTATGACTTAGTCCCAAGTTTTGCAATATTTTTTCCCCATACATTATATAAAATAGTTGGTGGTTGTCAATACACAGCAATGATACACCTTCACCCTAAGGATCAAAGATGAAATACAAGATATACGTCACCCATAAGTTTTATATAATTAATAGAAAATGGACCTAGTTTCTTCAGTATCTCACGGTTACAGTGAGGACAGCAAATTAAGTAAGGTGTTAACGAAAGCAGTGTGTATTTAGGTCACCATACAGTATCTTATATAGTGTACTATACAGTATGAAAGAATCCAAAATAGTTTACTACTTTTTGTTACCATTAGCATTTACCATCAGTGGTCCACATTTCACTGATGCAAAACTTTTTCAAGTGTATGGATCATCATACACAAAGAGCATTCCATCAGACATGGTAATGCCAGAAATATGTGGCAAAAAACCCTCTCATTTCTCTATTCTAAAACCTGCAGAGAAAATCCCTATTCTTTACATATTCTAAAATCTGTGGAGAAAAAAACTATCCTTTCCCTATTCTAAAACCTGTGAAGCAAAATCATATCCTTTCCCTATTCAAAAACCTGTGGAGAAAAATCTTATCCTTTCCCTTTCCAAAAACCTGTGGAGAAAAACCCTATCCTTTCCCTATTCTAAAACCTGTGGAGAAAAACCCTAACATTTCCCTATTCAAAAAACCTGTGGAGAAAAACCCTGTACTTTCCCTGTTCTAAAACCTGTGGAGAAAAATCCTATTCTTTCCCTTTTCAAAAACTTGTGGAGAAAAACCCTACCATTTCCCTATTCAAAAAACCTGTGGAGAAAAACCCTATACTTTCCCTGTTCTAAAACCTGTGTTGAAAAACCATACCCTTTCTCTATTCTAAAACCTGTGGAATAAAACCCTATCCTTTCCCTATTCTAAAACCTGTAGAGAAAAGCCCTATCCTTTCCCTATTCTAAATTCTATATATCGTCTTCAGGCTTGTGACCTGTAGATAAAAAACTGTCTGATCTTACTCTATGCTACACCATTGCATCAACATTTTACATACTCTGTGATATTTAATTTAACCAAAGTAATGTAGCTCACCCTCACATGAAGTCATCTCTTGGAGTGTTCAGAACTAGTCCATGCATTATAATTCATTCCAACTGATGAGACGGTGAAGGTGAAGTTTGTTGTTGTGCAATGCGTACTAGTAGGTCTACAAGGCTATTTATGTTAACACTAAAGGTTTCCACAGCCTGTTAGACAAACTCAGTTTGTCTCTTGCCATAATCCCAGAAAGATATCAGTTGAGTAGTATCATAGGAAGTCAAGATGTAAAATGTTGTAATGTAGCATCATTGCAGTGTTTCTCTGCTGGTATGACAAAGGTAAAAAATAAATAAATAAAGGTGAAAAAACAAAGTACACCACCCCTTTTGCTAGATATGGGTAGCAAGTGTGAATCACTGTTGAGGTACCCAGCTGGACTAACACTGTTAGCAGTTTCATGAGGTCAAACCCTGAATTAATTTTGAAACATGAATACATACTGTACATCAATACACACATCTCAAAACCTAAGCTAAACTGTAACTTACCGTTAGTGACATCACGTAGTAACCTACCTTATGCACGTATTATTTCCAATTTATTTCCCATTCTGACTGTTGTATGAGTATTTCTGAAGCCAGAGGACATATTTCATACAATGCACTGTGTATATAGATTACAGTGATTGTCATATGGAAGATGACCCCGACGACAGTCGATAGGGCATTTGGAACGTGTATCCGTATACCTTCTTCACTATTAAAGACTTTTAGCCAATATACTACAATCTGAAACACAGAATTTAAAGACATTATACCAATGACGACCTGAAAGTTATAGTCCATTGGATTATATACTGTACATTCCCCCGCCACTGCATCTATAAATTGCATACCTCTATAGGATTGGAGCTACAGCCCTCTTGATGTCACTGCAGAACATATCGCTTCCCCTGATCCATTAAGTGGACACCATCCTGCCGATACAGTTCTGGGAAGAGGGACATGATGTCATCATGCTTGACCACGCCGACTGACAATCCTCTCATGAATGCCCCCATCTCTGTGTTGATCTTTCTCCTTGTTCTGTCCATTTTCTTCAGTATCAGAAACATTCCTCCACTGCCGGCGCGGATGATGTGGACAAGGATCATGGTTCTCAGCATTGGTGCTTGATCAAGCAATGTCCTCCTTCATCTTCCGTAGCAGCATCATTGACGTCTTCAATCCTAAATCATTGCCTCCCAGGTGGATGACGATGACATCTGGTTTGGATCCCCTCAGGCACTCCCGTCGCAACATTGGCACCATTTGATCCCAATGCATACCCCCTCACCTAACCAACGTACATTTACTGGAGTATCGAAGGTCAGCACTGGTCCCCCAGTTCGAGACCACTCCTGAATCCCTGCCCAATGCACGAAGGAGTGTCTGCAGATCCATACAGTCTTCTCTGGACACTGCATATCTGAATTAAGAAAACACACATATTATAGCATCGGAGTGTATCCAATCTATGACAGGTAGTAGTGCTCAATTCCTGACATTTGCTGGCAAAAGACAACATGTCTGGTATGTTCCAGGAAATAAAAAACATTTAAGAGTGATTACTAATAGTGGCACTCAGAGCAAAATTATGCATTTGCGGTACAAGATCTCATGAAAACATTACGTGATTGGTGGTTTGAGAAACTGATGGTTACCAAATGGGAAAGGTATTTTGGAGTAGTCATGTTTGATGACCTAGCATGAATAAAGCAGTACATGTTGTTCAGCCTTCCCATGTCATCCCACACTTGTATCCCTTAGGTGGCACTATCTCAAGGGCTACTACCCTGCCTGCATGGCTAGTTGCAGGTTAAGGGCATGTGTACTGACACGGGTGCCTCCACCTGGAGGACAGGTTTGTTAGTAACAAGGCTAACCTGGATACAGCTTTCTGGGACATTGTAATCCCTCTTTTTCCCCTTCTAGTAGCATAGACAATATGCAACAAACATTTTCACAGTAGCTCCTATTCTGTATACACTTCCCCACACTGTTTGCACTTACCACCAGGGGTGGTTCCACCAGTTCAATCCTGGAGACCCCCTGTAAAACAAGGTTAGGCACAGTATATAACAGTATAGTGCTTTTGGTACAAACTGGAACCACAGTTGGATTAAAGAGAACAGGAAATAATTTCCAATAGGCAGCAGTTTATAAAGTTCTTATTCTCAGAAATGATATGCATTATTCTAAATAATCCACATTTAACTGTACTTGAATAAAAACTTGATACGAAAAACTGTATTTTGCATTGTTTTGTTTTTATGGGCAGCATTCTGGGATGCAGCACTTGGCATTTCCCACCTATCTTACATCTCGATCACTCCACCATCTCGGTCTCTATACCAGGAATCTACACCAATTAACCATTCCATGGTGTCCAATGGACACCCCATGTCTTCCCACACTGGGAAACAGCAACTATAAAACATGCCATGGGGTCCAATGGATACACAATGCTGACTATGATAGAGGGAATTCTTGTGCAGTCCATTCCGGGATGCAGCACTCGGCATTTCCCACCTATCTTACATCTCGATCACGCCGCCATCTCGGTCTCAATACCGGGGATCTACGCCAATTAACCATTCCATGGTGTCCAATGGACACCCCATGTCTTCCCACACTGGGAAACAGCAACTATAAAACATGCCATGGTGTCCAATGGACACGCAATGCTGACTATGATAGAGGGAAGTCTTCTGCAGTCCATTCCGGGATGCAGCACTCAGCATTTCCCACCCATCTTACATCTCGATCACTCCGCCATCTCAGTCTCGATACCGGGAATCTACACCAATTAACCATTCCATGGTGTCCAATGAACACCCCATGTCTTCCCACACTGGGAAACAGCAACTATAAAACATGCCATGGTATCCAATGGACGTGCAATGCTGACTATGACAGAGGGAAGTCTTGTGCAGTCCATTCTGGGATGCAGCACTCAGTATTTCCCACCTATCTTACATCTTGATCACTCCGCCATCTCGGTCTCGATACCGGGAATCTTTGCCTGTCAAGCAATTTACTATTCTGTGTCGCTATCACTTGTATTCGGTGATCTGGGCATCCCATATTTCATCTTTGAATGGTATTCAGAGAAGCATTTATCTACACACAGGCCCTTGCCGCAATCTGCACACCAGTAGGTCGATTCTTTATGCCTCCCTTTCTTTGTGCACACCACACATCTTCAGGTAGGGTACAGCTTCTTTGGTCTTCTTGGTATTTTTGATGGGAAGTGCTTTCCTTGTAGTCATTGGCATGGATCCAATTTTGTCGATTGCCTTTTTTGGCTATGCTGTGGAAGATCATTTATTTTTTTGCTTGTCGTTACAAGTTCTTTAATTACAGTTCATTGGAATTCCAAGTGTGTCATCTTCTTTCTTTCTGGGGAAAATTTGTTGTACATTATGTACCCCTGAATTAACATGGCATTCAGTAAATAAAAGAACTCCTTCTGCCATACCTTCTTGCATCGCCGGTTAAAATTGTAATACCCTGCCAGCTGATCATTTTTGTCGACTCCACCCATGTATCTGTTGTAGCCCAGTATACATTTTTTTTTTATCGACTCCCCAGTCTTCCAATCCTTTCTTCCGTATCGACAAATTCAGTACTGATGTTGTTGACAGCATGTATATGTCCCTCTTGTCTCTCCACTTCATACAGAGCATTGGTGTCTTCCTGAATGTAACCTTTTCTTTCATCTTCAGCTTTATGTCTTTTATTTTGGGAGGCATTCCCTTGTGGTTGGGCATAACAGTTCCAGTTGCACCAACTCCAGATAAAAATAGATCTGTGTGAGTTGAGGTCCAGTGTAGTATCTGTCTGTGTAAATCCTGTAGCCTTTCCCTTGCAGTTCTTCTCTAACAAGATCAAAACAAACTCTGTATGTATGTCCTTTGCTCTGTTCCTCATCGACTTTGCCTGTATAGAATTGCCAGTTGCATATGTATCCCAAGTTTGATTCACATAAGGTGTACACCTTAATTCCATGCTTCACTGGTTTTTGTGGATTAAATGTTGTGTAACTTAGATTTCCCTTCCACAGACATATACCTTCATCCAGGGAGAGGTCCCGGTCGGGAAGATAGGTTTCTCGTGATCTCTTCAGGAATTGCTCATGTATCTCCCTAATGTGAAAAAGTTGATCAAATCCCTCCATCCCTCTAGGCTTCTGATCTGAGTTGTCAGCCATGTGGAGAAAAGAAAAATCAGGTTGAATCGGTTCCTTGCCATCACACTGCCCCAGAATGGTGTGTGGTGACTTCATCCAATCCCAGTATTCATCTTTACTGCTCTTCACTACCAGTCCCATCGCAATGTATAATGCAAAAAACCTCTTCAGTTCTTCTTTGTCAGTCATCTTCCAAGCCCTGGCCCTTAAATGTGGTGGCAACTCATCAATTGGATGTGCCAGAAAGAAATCATTGGCATATCTATTTGTTTCCCTTGCAATAAGATCCAAATCTTCATCCGTCAGACAAAACAGTTGTACAAATCCAAGTGAACTTTTTGGGACTGGTACTTGGAGACCTGAAGTTGCAGTGAATAGGTGTCCATTGTCACTTGTTGTTGTCACCTCTTCCCATTCGTCTTCTCTTCTAACGCTTTGTTCTACCGATGACCGAGCCCTTTTACCACGAGTCTTCTTATGCATTGCACCTACTGATGTTGTGGGGGTCTCTTCATGATCTTCCTGCTCCACATCGGCATGTAATCTTGATCAGTAACTTCTTCATCTTCAGAAGACTCATTCCGCACTTCCACCAGATCCAGATTGTACAATCTTTCTTCAACATCATCTTCACTATGCGATTCGGAGAAATCGGATTCGCTACACTTCTGGATCTCGGCCAAAACATCCAATGGAGTCATTTTTTTGCCATGATAATTATTCTGTAAGGTGTGGAGAAAAAAACTAAACAAAACAAAAAAACACATCATTGTTGCAAGTTATCTTTGTTGGGTGATTCTAACAATAATATGAAAAATGAAGCCCCTATGAATACCAGTTTGGCTCAATAAACCCTACTCCCCAACTCCCCACTGTGCACTGATTTATATTTTCAAACGCACCACAAAATATTCTATGTTCTGTTGAATTATGTCAAATATACTGCAAGGAATCAACCTGAAAGACAAAAAAAATAAGTTATATTCGAAGAGTTACATGTAATATCTTTAACGGAATACTCAAGCTCATTTTCACACATACGGGAAGATACAGTGATATGATAATAGAAACATCCCATCCTGTATCAGGTGCAACATCAAGTTAAGCATTCACTAGTGTACAATGTCAACCCGCAATATATCACTATAGGTTTATGACTGTATAACATCAGTCTGCATTTTACCACCCTCCAGTGAGTTGTAATTCCTCCTGATGTTGCCCGGTTATAAACAAATATTGTTTTCCTTACTACACTGACCTAAGGAACACTTGATTACTGCATATAAATATATATATATATATATATATATATATATATATATATATATATACACACATATATATATGTGTGTGTGTGTGATGCTTGGCATCGGCTGACATGAAAAGCCAAGTAGAATATCAGATTTGCAAGGTAAATGACTTTGTGTTTATGACTGGATAACATCAGTCAGCATTTTCGCCGCCCTGTAGTGCGCGCTACGCCTCCTGATGTTACCTGGTTATAAACAAATAGTGTATTTCTTACTAGTCAAGAAAATCACCAAATTGAAACCTTTCTTGTTTTGGAACTTGCAACTTTAATTAACCATACAATATGCAGTATCACAACATAGGAAGAACTTACATATATCAAGTTAGGATCAACAATTCACAGTACAGCTGATATCCATCAAAAGTCAAATGTTCCAAAAGTGTCTATGTGTCAGTGAACTGATAAATATAAAATCAACCATTGTTCTCTTCTGATTTTCGGTGCTGTCCCAATGAAGATGATGCACGAAAAACTCTAAGGGATCAAGTCAGGATAAGTGTTATTAAATTGACCTTAAACATTTGCAAGAACACATCATACATTTTAATTCAGTGATAAAAGCAACCAATTTTATGTCTTATTAATAAAGCATATACATTCAAAGTATTGTTTATAGTTTGTGAATTCAATTCTCAGTTCTTCTGATTACATTTGTTTTATATCATGTCATAATACTAACAGTATATTACTTGAACAAATAACTGCTGTACAAGTAGAAGTGAGAGTGAAAATATGTATTATTATATATTATCTTTTAAATGATGAACTGATTTTATCAGCAGCATCCATTGAAGCACCAGATGGTGCAACCTATGTGGTGACGAAATGGTAGGTAATTTGTAGTCCACTGAACAACATGGAATGCATTTTAGGTGGTGGTGGCTGACATGTGAGGGATTGCTGTGGGCCATTTTACACCACTGGATGCTTAAATTGTTGTGGTGCCTTATATAGGAGAGGATTATGGTCCATTTAAGAAAACTTAATCTTTTTTTGGTGGTGTGGCCTGGCATGGGAGGGCTTGTGAGGGGCCATTGTACACCAGGGAACAGTTAACATGTTGTAGCGCCTTATATGGGAGGGACTTGTGGTTCAAATGAACAACCTGGTGTGCACTTTTGGTGATGTGGCCTGATATGGGCGGGCTTGTGGGGGACCACTGGACACCATAGGATGCTTACATTGTTGTGATGTCTGCTTTTCATTTGGAAATACTAACTTCTCATGCCTAAAATCACTCACACTCACTACAGTGCTGAAACCCAGTGGGCCCGTTTTTTCCTTTTTTATTTCTTTAGCCATCCTAACCACTTAGCATTTAACAGCTTTAAAGACAGGCTGTTAGAAAAAAAAGTCAAAAAATACTTTTTTTAAACCGGTGGGGACTGGTACCTCACACTGAGAAAGAAGCAGTCCACTGTTCTACTGGATACCATCTCTTGCCAGCAATGCACTCCACCCAGCTACCACTCTCTGTCCTGCTAGTTCCCCAACTCCTCTGTCTGAGAGGGCGGACTGTACACCACTCCCATTTCAAGAGACCTATTCTTGGAATCGTGGATTTGCATCAAAAGTGACTGTGTGCTACCTCCTCCCCTTCCTCCATTACATCTCATATACCATGACCAACCCATCGAAAAGGATACCCAATTTGCCAATTGTCACTCAAATCTCTTCAAAACCAGGCACTGCATGAAAGTACAGTTACGTAACAACTTACCGTAACAGTATATCTTCGAGAGATGCTTTTGCAGTAGGTAATTACATACATGACTGATGCTGGCAGGCAGCAGGACCCCATGGAAAAATTTCTAGCTAGCAGTCCCTGGCTAGGGACCACCCGGTAAACAAAAGCAAATAAATAAGTTAAGCATTCCCCCGTGTACAATGTCAGTACACACACCCTCCTATACTAGACCCTACCACTAATTTCTGCAAAAATGTATATTTTCTATCCAATAGTCTGTCTTTCCCCAACCCCCTTTCTAAACAAGTCAAATATTTATTTTACCAGTCCGCCATTGCCCGGACTATACACAATTATAACAATGGTCTGAGAAATGAAGCTTTCTGATTGGCTGTAAACATTCTAACAGCCTTATGTTAATCTTTTATTAATATACTTGTACAGCTTACCCATATATTGATCATGTAATGTGCATTTCATGTATATACTGTTATTACCTATCTGTGTTTGTACTTTAAGTGTTTATGTCACAGGACCTCCTTGTGAATGAGCTTGCTCAATGGAGTTTTCCTGCAATAAACTTGAACTTGAACTTGAAAATTTAATACTGTTTAAAAAAACATTTTTATTATAATAGAAATAAGGCACTCTCAGAGGTTATGTTAATGGTCAGTTAATCACCCTTTAGGGGCATGTCGCACTCAGCAATGCCTCGTGCCACATTATGCCACTACAGGGTGATTAACAGACCATTAACATAACCCCTGGTCATGCCTTATTGCTTAAAAACCCACATTTTGTCCAAGAATACATTTTGTGATTCCTGTAACTGAAAGATCTCTTTTGTGCCCTGTAGTCCCCCCCCACCCAACACGGTAACAAGTCAAAAGATTATGTTGCCAGTTTGCTTTTCCCCAGTCTGTGTACACACACACACACACACACACACACACACACACACACACACACACTGAGGCCAGGAATACACTTTATTATTGACTTTTATGCCTGTATAAATGTATCTTTGGTCCCCTGCTGTCTCTGTCTCTAACTTTTTCTATCTCCCCCTACCCTGCCTGTACACAGTGTAACAACCTCACTTTTCCACATCAATGGCCTCCCAATACCCTCACAAACCAAGCACTGCCACAATTGTATCATTCCCTGTTGTTCTGTTGTACCCCAATTCCCTCCCATATCAGGCGCAACATGTAATGCATAGAACTAACCTTGACAACTGAAGAAACTGATGTTTGATAATCTCTGAAAAGCTCGAACCAGGACCCTCTACGAGATAGATGTTCTTGTCGATCTGTAAGATGTCCAATCAGGAGCTTTCCTGCTGAAAGACAAAGTGTGATAGTAAAAACATCCTATTGCATATCAGGTGCCACCACAAGTTAAACATTCACTGGTGGACAATGTCAACTCGCACAAACCCTCCCAAACCAGGCCCAACCGCAAAACAAAAAAACAAACAAAAAGAATTTTCCAGCACACCCTTCCCTATTCCTGTCCAACTCCTCCTGAACCCTCCACAGTCTCTGCCTCCAATAGTCCCCTGGGCAGCACAATCCCTAGTTCCACCACCCTCTCGGCATAGGTCGTGGGACCATGGCCACTGATCCCATCTTTACCTACCACTGAGGCAGGGGTTCTTAATTTTAATTGTGACCGGAGAGCCTTTTGGATGGTACAGTGGAATTTCCTTACATGTGAATGTGTTGTGAGCTTATAGTGGGTCATGATTTGGTTCCCCACTGTGGTTTGAATTGTATTCTGCTTGCTGGAAGCTGCATTACAATTTCCAATACATGTAAATGTGCTGTGTGCTGCTAGTGCAGGGTATTGTATGGGGGCAGAGACCTGGAGGTAACAGAACAAAAAAAAGGACCTAGGCATCACTATTAGGGGACCTGAAGGTGGAAAGGCACTGCAGAAGAGCAGTGGCCAGGGCCAGCAGAATGCTGGGATGCATCAGAATGGGGATTACCAGTAGAAAAATGGAGGTCATAGTACCCTTGTACACCCATCTGGTTAGACTGCATTTGAAACATGGAGTCCAGTTCTGGAGGCCGTACCTCAAAAAGAATGTGGGGAGACTGGAACGAATTCAGAGAAGAGCAATGAAGATGGTAAAAGGGCTCACCCACCTGTCCTATGAAGAAAGGTTGAGAGATTTGAACATGTACTCCCTGGTACAGAGAAGGGGGGGCATGATTGAGACCTTCAAGTACCTTAAGCATACAAACTGAGTGCCAGTGGAAAGCATCTTCCAGCTGAAGGGAAATCAGAGGACGAGGGGGCATGGCTTGCAGATAGAGGGGGGCAGTTCAGGGGTAACATTAGGAAGTACTATTTCACAGAGAGGGTGGTGGATAAGTGGAATAGGCTCATGGAGGGTGGTTGGAGAAGCAACATTGGAATGCTTTAAAAAGGCATGGGAGTGTTGAGGGTGGGGGGGGGGCGCATGTCCTAGCAGATAGCTAGACAAATGGGCAGACTAGGTTGGCCTGTCGGACCTTTTCTGCCATCACACTTCTACGAATCTATGAATATTTTTAATATTTCATGACAATTAAACAGCATGACACCAGATAAAGCAGATCCTGTCCCTTATCCTTCAAACCCTCCTGAAGTTTTCCCCCATCCTCAAGGGAGTCCACCACCCCGTTTCCAAAAGCCCCCTTCCCTCCTTCACTTTCCTCCTTTCATTTATGCACTGGGGGAAAGCTTCAGTTTTGTCTGCAGCTCTGACTGATATCCTTGCTTCCAGGCCTTTCTTTGCTGTCTTACTTTTATTCTTGCAGCCCCCCAGTGCTGCTCAGTATTTGTCTCTAGCCTTGCAGCAACTTGATTCTTTCCAGCCATCATAGATCTTCATATAGTGTATGGTGGAACGTCATTCTCCACCGAAATCCATCGTTGTCGAAACCTTGTAGTCACACACTAGTGACATTCGTAGTGCAGCAGAAGGTTTTTTTCTACTGCACTGCGAACGTCACACACTGTGTCCTCCAACAGCATTTGACAGTTAGGGCTCACTCCATAGAAAGGACACATAGCGAAAGCAGCAATGTCGGCGGCAGTACTAATGTTTAGTTAAAACATTCAAAATGTAAAGTTCTGAAACAATTAAAATGTCAAGCGTGAACACATTCAAAATGTAAAGCTCTTTTTTCCTTCTAGTAACCCAGTAAAAATGTTTGGAAGCAGAAACATGCTGTAGTGATTTTTTTTTTCTCAAAAAACGATGTTCCACCATACACTATAAAGA
This sequence comes from Neoceratodus forsteri, assembly GCA_016271365.2. Classification (NCBI taxonomy): domain Eukaryota; kingdom Metazoa; phylum Chordata; order Ceratodontiformes; family Ceratodontidae; genus Neoceratodus; species Neoceratodus forsteri. Next base: position 607,020,933 of record CM028129.1, read on the forward strand.
AAAGTGCATGGGGAACAGTTGACAACAGGGTATCTTTCACCTCGTTGGCTGCGCTCTCGAGGTAATCCATTGTCATAGTGCCAATTCGGTGAAAGAATAGCCCTGTTGTCAACTGTTCCTATGCACTATCCTATATTTTGTTTCTATTCAGTTATCTAAGGTCTCCTTTTGTGCTAAAGGGCCACTTTTTAAACTGTTTTCCCTATTCCTTACAAGAATGTAGACTTCTGCAGCTGCAGTGAGCATTTTCTTCAATGAACATCGCATGCACTCTGCATTACAAGCACCATGCAGTGATTTCAGACCCTGCTACTCCAGGAGCTCAGTTTTCAAAGGCTGATGAAGGGCTTGTGTCAAGCCCTGTGTCAACACCATTCCTTGGTGCAGCAGCGCCAAACTCCTTTGACACAACTGCCTCTGATTTTAGTACAACGGGTGCAGTTGTGACACTTTCTATGATCTATAGTACAGTAGCTTGCACCAAATATTTGGCACAAGCCCCATAAAAGGGGTTCACAAATGGTGCATGGTAGACCAGGGAAAACCTGGCCTAACATGCAGCATTTGACTCTCGGGACCAAAGATCCCGATCACCAGCTAGATGAATGCCACAAGCCCCATGCACCAAACGTTGAGTGCAACAGGGGCTTGAGGCATTCACAGGCTTTGAAAATCGAGCCCCAGGTAATTTTTTTTATGACTCTTTTTTCCTCAGGTGATCAGAGTAGTGGATTCTCCCGTCAATGTCCCCGCGATCCCCCACCCAGCCTGAAACCCTCCCACAACTGAGTCCCCTCCTGGAGCTCCACTAATGCTTTACCTTGCTTTGCAAGTGACCCCCTGGCTTACCCACCTGGGGTGGGGCCACCACTCCCACAGGTGCCCTAGACATTTAATTTCATCCAGGCTTGGTGGTGCTTGAAGGATTGAGACCCAGATGGGTGGGGTCCAGCTGTGGGCATGGAAGCCAGGGTGGACAGTCGCCTACCAACATCCTGGGGCTTTTCCTTGTTCTGATGGTTCTGCCCCTTAGCCCTCCATCTAGGCAGTCACAAATGTGCAATGAAGTCCGGTGGAGGGGCACGCACACTCCCGTGCACAGTCTGCTGTGCTCTGCCTCCTCTCTTATGTACATGCTGCCATCACAGTACCTCCCATCTGCCACTGGGGGGCACCTGAATGCCGAACTGTGCTACCCTCCCTCCCCAAGAAAAGGTGAGCTGTCTACAGATGCTCCAGCCTTCTCCTCTCCTGCCAACCCCGGTGGCCCATGCTCACTCCCAAACATGGGTCGCTGTCATGGCACAAGGTGCAGCACTCAGCACCTCAACCCTCAGTGCCACCGGGCCAGCGAGCCCCATGACCTTAATCGTGAAAAATTCTGCCTTCCTAAAGTTTCTTGTCCAGGTCACAGATATTCACCTGTTTTCCATTACCAGGGAGAGGGTGAAACAGTTGTGGATTTTGATTCTTTTTGGTTCATGGGCTTTTATACTAGTAGTGTTCCTATGCCCACTGTTGAGAACAAAATCAAGGATGAGCTAACACCCAGCACCTTGTTGGAAATACTGGTCTTGGAAAAAGTCCTAAAAGGGGAACAAGAATACAGCCTCAGCCCTGCCATTAGTCCTCTCAAGGTGCCCATTTATACCTGGGAGATTGAAGTCCCTCAGGATCACTCCTGAATCTAATTTGGTTGCTCTCATAATTTTCACAACCATGTTGGGCATTATATTTTACTGAATGTTTAGGGGCCTATAGCACACCCCCAGCTTGATTCTGTTGCCTTTTTGTCCCCGAATTTGACCCAAATGGACTATGTGACAATGGTTTCCTCATTATGTCTTCCTTGTCCTTGTAGTGGTATGGTGGAGGTGCTGTTGACAACCTGGGTGACCACACCTTTATAGTAACTTCCCCAGGCCAGTTGTGAACATGTGTGTGATTATTTGAGGAAGGGCAGGAGAATAAAGCAGGGGAAATGCTGCAATGGCACACTAGTTGATGGCCCTCCTCACCCGCCATGTCAACAGCTCTCCAGTATCCTGTCAGGACCCTGCCAGCCAACACCAAAGTATCCGTAGCATTCCTCCTCTTGGTCAGAGAAAGCTTCCAGCATGGACAAGCAAGCACCATGGGAATCAGGAGCATTAGAGGTGCACCTCACTAGGTCAGAGGAGGTACCAATAGGTACAAGTCATGCCTTAAGTGGTGGAGTTACTGGAGATCAGGTTGGTGCCTGATGACAACTGGGAATGGCATGGTAGGGATGGGGGGAAGTTGTGGGGCTCAAAGGAGTGTAAACTGTTGCATCGCACTGAATCACAATCTGGTGTATGAGTACCAGCCACCTGGCTGTAGTAGCTAGTGTTAATATCCCTTTTTACAATGACCAAACTGCTATTCACCTGTATTGTTAACACTGGTGTGAGTCTGCAGCTGTTTTTTAAAGCTAGTGGTGTACACCACATGAGGACTTCAGCTTCCACACTGGTGTCCAAGTGGTGTCTTGCGAACTGCATTGTGGGACCAGTCCTGCAAGGAGTGCCCTGGTGCACTGTGGAGCTATAGTACCCTAAGGCAGTAATGCGTGAAGTGGCACCTATACACTATACATAAGAAAAACCCATACCAGATCAGCTTCTCTGTCTGGGAGAGGAACAGAAGAGCCATACCAGTCTGAAGCCTGAACAGTTTACACTTGCAAATGTACACTGATGTGTCTCTTCAAATCACCTACACCAGTGTAGAAATGGCCAATGTAAACAGGACTAATGGCTACCTTGAACTCTCATGGATGATAGGGCCTCTGCTGTGTGTGCATCTCGGATATGGAATTCCTTTCCTGCGGATGTTAGCAGTGCCACTTTTCACAATTGCTTCAAAAACACCTTTTGGAATAATCTAAGGCTCACTGCAGCCGTAACTGCAAGTAAGCAATGTGTCCCTCCATTTCTTCTATGATAGCACTTACTGTTCCTGTATGGTCACTGGCTGAGGCTGATTTGAGTTAAAACTTGTGCATAAACTTTGATTTTTACTGCTACTTTATTATGTTGAGATAATCTGTAATATTGTTTTACTGTATGCTGTCTAATGCTTGCTCCATTGTTGTACCCTGCATTGTCTGTATATCCCCTTGAAATCTTGCTTAACCCTGTGTTAACCTTGTCTTTTGTCTGCATATTCCATGTAATCTCCTGGGCCGCACCTGAAAATAGACACATGTTTGTCTAGTGTGCTTACCTGGTCAACAAAAGCTAAATAAATAAATTGAATCTCAGGCCCTGTTACAGCTGCAGACCCTCAAACCTGCACCTAGAAGATTCTCTCATGGTTCACTGAACAGCCCAACTGCAGGGTGGCTTACTTGTACAGATTAACTCCCTCTAGCTACTGTGCTCAGTTCTGTTCTGGAGGCCACACCTCAGAAAGGACTTACAGTAGGTAGAGGCAGTCCAGAGGAGGGCAGCTAAAATGATACAAGCATTGCACCGAAAGCCGTATGAGATGAAACAATGGCATTTCAATATGTACATCCTGGAAGAGAAGAGAGTGAGCTAGGATATAGGCCAACAAGTAACTTTCTGGGGTAAACAGGGTGCAAGGGGGAGTCTCTTTCAAGTAAGAAAGAATGCTAGGACCTGAGGGCATGCAGTGCAGTGAAGTGAAGGGGGTGTTTAAGAGGGATGTGAAGAAGGATTACATCACTTAGAGAGTTATAGATACCTGGAACAGACTGCTAACAGAAGTGGTGGAGGTGAAAACAGTAGTGGGCTTCAGGCATGAATGGAATGGACATAGGGGAATATTAGTAACTAGGCAGGGAGCATGGAGGGTCACCAGAGACCATTTAGGGTCTGCAGAGACAGACTAGATGGGGAACAGCTGGGCAGACTGGTTAAGCCAAGTGATCCTTTTTGCTAACAAATTCTGTGTTTCTACTCACTGCACATAGCAGTCTTCTCATTTTCATTATTAGAAAAAGGGCAAAGTGTATTCATGTTCCTGATTGGCTGCAAGAGCCTATTTGCCAGTCCGGTATGAGACAACAGAGACTGGGAAATAACTAGCCCCAGTCTCAGTTGCCTCATATAGGCAAGCAATAATACCCGACAGGGTGGGCGGTATTGGGCAATACCGGACCACCCAGGGGTGTAATGAGGCCCGACGCCGCAGGTGGAGGGCCTTATAGCCCCTGGAAGGTCCGGTATTGCCCATACCGCCCACCCTGGAGGGTATTATTGTGCTTAGAAAATGGGCACCATGAAAAAAAATGCTTAATTAAAAAATGTCCTTTCTAAACTATTTCAAACTGAGTTTTTTAATAAAATAGTCCCTCCACCTGTATTTTTCATGGTCTCACACACACACACACACACACACACAGACACACACATTTCCCCCCATGTGTTTGCTTGTCACTGAGACAGGCATGAAACAGCGCTGGCAATCATCTGCTGCTCCCCCCACACCCACACACACACACACTTCTAACAGCAGAAGTCAAGAGACACTCCAGAGTGTTTTGTTTCAACTTTATTTGATCGAGGAAATCCATTACTTAAGTGGCCAATCTGCAGCTGCGGTTATCTGTGCACCCTGGTAACATTTGAATATAGGAAAAGGTTTTTGGGTGGTGACCATCAAGTAAATCTAAGCTCTTTAGGTTTTGTTACTGCTTTCATAATCTTGGAAGGTCCAGGAAGCTGCAATTCTGCGTTTAACTGCTGTGAGGTGTCTCGCGCCGCATGTAAAAGATCTCAGTGACATCGGGTGGTTACGCGAAGCCGATTAGTCTGACAGCTTCTATTTTGTTGTCCTTTTTTTTTTTTTATTTGTGGCTGTTAGTTTCAAATTCTTAAAAAGGAAAAGCTGACTGGGGGGGAGCACTTGACTGACTGGCTGATGAGAGGGCAGTATAACTTCCGGAAGTGAGCGAGCGGGTAGCTGGGTGGCTGGTTAGAGTAGGAAGGAGAGAGAGAGCGTAATCAGCTCTAGAAATGTTTTAAACTTATTTTTGAACCTGTAAACTGGGACAGCAGGTGGGGGAAGGTGGCACATGAGATGCTATGGACTGACCGACATCTAGGTGATCTAGCGAGGGCAAAAAAAAATGGCGGCTGGTCAGTATGCCAGTTCGGGGTGCCCAAGGAGATTCTTACATAATGGGGCACCTCGAATCGGTACTTGTTTCAAAGCAGGCATCTATCATAACTTAATGTACCCCCCTGTTTAAGCTCTCAGCCAATCAGAGAGCTGATAGTATTTTGCCCATTTTCTAATTCTAAATATTAGTGGGCTAGTAGAATGTTCAAAAGGCAAGCATTGCCATGTTGTTTTTTTCGTTTTGCGAGTGTAGCGAATGAGATCCCCAAAGTGAGTCCATCTTACTATAATTTAAATAAACCACACACCAAACAGCAAACTAAATGCAGTCTTTTTTTTCTTTTTCAAGTAAACGGACAGCTGTTACTAATATAGACAGTCTTGTGCTCCTCTAGCAGCTCCCAGATCTCCATCCCACTCGCCTACTTTCTGCCTCTCACTAGGGAAACAAACTTACGGAACTGCCACCACCAGTCCTTGACCCAATTCCCCGATCCCTTCATTTTTAAAATTGTTGTTCGACTGAGTACCCCGCTCCAAACTGAACAGCAACACCAGGAGAAAACAAAAAAATCTACCTGTTTTTACAGGTCTACTTTTCTTTTTTGCTCCTTATCACCCGACCTTCTGTACCTTCCTACCCGATGCAAGCCAAGTAGCAGCTGAGGCTAAGTTTGTGTTTTTGTACACAGCGGTCATGTCACAGGAGGGGGTATACCTTACAGCAGTGACTGATTGATGAAGAAAGTGAGATACACCACTTACAACAAAGTCTGAAGTCATCACTTCCCGTCTGACAGCTCTGCCATCCCGACTACATTGTCCTGACACAACAGACAAGTAACAGCAGTCAGCAAATGGCAGAGAAACTATGTACTAGGGAAAAAAAGATACACTGCCCGGAAAAACTCTCAGAAACTCTTGGGGGGGAGACAACTGCCCAAAGCAGGTGGTACATTGTTTTAAAACTTCCCGTCATGCAATTGTGATCTGGGGGGAGGGGCATGAAAGCAGCTCTGAGGTAGGTGCTCATTAGTGAGAAGGAAAAGCCTAAAATAAATTTTTTTTACTCTGTGGCAACCACAAACTGTATAAAAAAACATAAACTTATACCACGAAAGTCTCTATCTAAAAAAACAAAAACAATCAAAAAAACCCACACATACTGTATACATATACACACACACACACACACACACACACACACACACACACATTGTAATGCAGGCGGAGGAACTATTTTATTAAAAAAATGTATTTTAAACTATTTTTTATTTACACTTTTAATAAAACTTATTTTCTTTTACAGTGCCCATTTTCTAAGTGCAATAATGCCCTCCAGGATGGGCGATATTGGGGAATACCGGACCTTCCAGGGGCTATAAGGCCCTCTGTCTACGGCGTCGGGCCTCATTATGCCCCTGGGTGGTCTGGTATTCCCCAATACTGCCCAACCTGTCAGGTATTATTGCTTACTTAGAGCACATTTCTCTCACTAAACCTATTGCAGCTTTTACCAAAAAATATCATTGCTGTTGCTGTGTCTGCTTCTCACTCCTTTTTCACAATCACAAGTACTGACATTCTGTAGAGTGCTCTCTGCAGAATCTCTGTCTGAGCTGACTTGGGGAGAACTTGAGACTTCACTTGAGTTTCTAGTCTTATGATCAAACAGTCCTCCTGGCAGGCACAAGAGGAAGCCCATCTAACAGTTACTTATTGTCCAACTGGCTATGCAACAGCCCCATGACTTGTTCAGGGTCACACAATATGCAGGTGGGGGGTATGGAATTCAAACCCAGATCTTCAGGTTTGCAGCTCAGAGCCTTAAAGCACTGCACTAAACTGCCTCCTAATACTTTGACCTTGACTTTCTAAGACCTTGGCAGGTCTAAGGTCCTTGGGTCTTACCTGGACACACTTTCCAAGGGGAGTGGCCTGGGTTCACTGGATGACAGGGTAAACAGGAGTCGAATGGCAGGGTGCCTCCATCTGGGGTAGTGATATGGTATACCTACTGAATAAATTCCAGGTTACCATCCCCCAGAAAAATACAAAAACTGCCCTTGCAGGCACTTCCCCACAAAATAACAATACTCACCTTCAATAATCCACTATAGCAAAATATAACATGAACCAATTGAAATGTGTATTAGAGGGAGAGGGGAAAAAGGGAGATTAGCACAACACAACACTTTAAGTAAAGGAATGTACCCCACACTGTCTCCCACACCTCCCTGCAGATGCACCCAGCTTCTCCACAATATAGTTAGTTGCGGTGGGTTCCACACCAGGGTGAAGTTCCAAAAGGCTGGGATGCGGTGGGTGTAACATTCCTTAACTGGGGAAAGAATACTTTCATTGGGGCCCGATAATAGAACACAACAGATTATTTTTAACTTGCATGCCTGGGCTTTCCTTGGCACTTGCAGAGTCCTGCACAGGACTTAACCCCCTTTATCCTAACTAGCTAGGTAGCTGAAATGGGAATTGTTCTGAGCCACAGTCAAGAGGTACTTGCAGTTTGGAGGAGGGTGTTTCAGTAGGGTTGATTCATACAGTACCATTCTGGTATCAAACAGCTGGTGGAGCACCACATCAGTGAAATGCAGAAAGCAGCAGTTTGCCGAAGGATTGAAGAACACTGAACTTCACCTGTCAGGCCTTTCCAAACTTCTCTCTTGGGACCTTTGTATGCAGAGTCTTTCATAGTTTCCCCAACTCCCCTTATTATTGGCTGGCTGATTCCTGGGCTCTTTCCAGTACCCTTTGACTTTTACTAGTGGTCCTCCTTCTGCAGGGATACTATGGGGGCTGCCATACTTGTTTTTGTACTGCTGCCTGGAACCCAGTTTTAATTTTAAGTCCATTCAGGGGTTAACATCTATGTGCCCTGGCTCTGCTTGCTCTCTGGGCACCAGGACACTCTTTATCCTGTTTGGAGGGAGCCTCCTTTGTTCATCAGAGCTCCCAGATCAAGAGGCACCTGTTTTCACACCCTTTCAGCTGCTCAGATACTGGTGCCAAGGCTCCTTTAAGAATTCTGGCTGCACATCTACAAATGGTGCATGACAGCCATTTTTATTGTTTACTTTCATTGGTCTGATGCACAGCAGCTCTCCGGACTGGTCAGATGCCTCCCACCAGCACCCGGTGGTGCAAGTAGTGCCATGGACCTCAACCACCTTCTCCATTTAGCCCAAAAGATACAAAAATCTGGCAGCTTCAGCCTCAAAGATTTCACAGGTGGAGCATGCCCGAATCCCCCTCACCCCTCCTGTTACTGACAAGCCCGCAGTTCTTGCTTTCAGCTGCACTGGGGACTGGGAGAAGAGAGACCAGCAGGGCTGCAGCCCCACAAGGTAAGACCTAAATAAGGGTTACAGCTGTATCACCCATAAATGAATTAATAAGGGCCTTCTGTGCCTCATCATGAGCCCATCTTTTCTTGTTGCAGGTTCTGAGAACATGATTGCTGTACTAGCTGCCCTGGACCCTTGCCATGCTAAGAAGGGTCAGGCAGGATGAAGAAGGCTGCACCCTATTTATTTTAGGTTCATCCATGCAACCACGACAACCATGTTGCTGATGCCAATTACAGTTCAGGCAACATGCCACCTGGCATTACATCTCCTGGGAGTTACAGCACCAAAGTGCCCTCCCGAGAAACACTCAACTTTTGTGGGGGGGTTCACCACCCACACCTCCCACACACCCCGAAACTAAATACAACCTCCTCCAGGGTGGGCATACCCTTGAGGGGGCTGAAACTGTGTGGGTGCAAAGGGCGACATGAGTGACGGGTGATCTAAAATCAAGATTGCCCCTGTCACTGTCGTCCTTGTTGCGACACCCTAATTGAGGTGACAAAATGTAGTTGGCAACTTGACAGGATATGTTTCTTTTACAGGGGTACTGTTTCCAAATGTCCTTTTCTATAAAGGAGTCCTGCCTTGAAAACCTTGTTATACCCCTGAATATGTTGAAGAAGGCTGTTCTAATGTCTGGTTGTAATAGAGGCTATGTTTGCTGTAGTTGTGCAGTCATCAAGGGACGAATCCTCTACTCTCAAGCTTCGCTGCACATTCCTCCCTCATCAGCAGGAGGACACCAAAGAAACAAATCCTCATCTTCATTCCCACTCTGGTCCCAATGCCAGTCTCAGAAGACTGGAGGGAGCACAATAATGTGGATGGCAGTAAGAATGGGCAATCTGGGGCTCTGAAGAGTCATAAGGAAAGTGTTGCATTTGTGTGTGTATCTGTGTGTGTGGGGGTTTACAGGTTGATCTGCTGTAGACAGAAATATTCACTCCCACCCCAAAGTGGTAAATGCCCACATGTTCACTAAAGTATCAAACTCAAATGGAGATGAAATGGATATAGTCATATGCAGTATGCATGCATACACTCCACACAGTCAGGACAGAAGAATGGAATACTGTATACAGTAAAATAAATGCTAACTAACTTTTTTTAATGTTTTAATACTTTTTGTAAATATAACCTTTGAAAATATGAGTCTGCAGTCTGCTGCATGAGACTATTAAGGACTGCAGACAGTCATACTGCATTCAGCTGCATTGATCTTCAAACCCCAAAATACTGAAGTACAACCCCCCTCCCCCAACTCCAAAACATCCCCAAATTACACAATCCTGGTCTAAGAATACTATCCCACTTTTTAAGTGCTAGTCCCAGTTGTGAGTTTTCTGTGGGTTTCTAATCAAGGTTTTTAACAGCTATTGTCTCTCCATTGACTCATCCATTCTGTCTGAGAGTTAAGCTGAACCAGAACAGACATCGTAAACAATGTGGGTAAGTTGCAAGAGACTGTACCATATGATTTATCCTCTCAACATTTATAAATAAGGTTTTATCATAAAGGCCCTGTTAGCCGAGGCTCATTTACAGATGTGTGAAGGGGAAAAAAAATGAGTCCAAGGAACACAATAAACAGTGTTTATAAATCAATACATGAACAATATTCTGTAAGCAAAAGAAAGCAAGACATTCAAGTATATGTGATACATTATGTAAACAATAGCTGTAAAGCTCTTTTAAGGTATGACATGAGAAAGGGAGCATGAGATGAGCAACCAAATGCAATACAGAACAGTAGACATACTTCTGAGAGTGCTGACAATGCAAATGGAAAGGTCAATAAGGGAGATGAGAGTACAAAATACTGGGGAAACTGACTAGTATAAATTACAAGATGAAGATTATACCAAGCATGTGGACACATTGGGTGGGGGGAGTGCAGGTAATTTAGCAAGAAAAATGTGTTACTTTTAGTGGTTATGGAAGCCACCCAAAAGTACCTTTGATGTCAAAATTTCATCTCCGCAGTCTGGATTATAAAAGTAAAAATAAGTAAAACAATTGCATGGTATTTAAGTTAACCATGCAGCAAGTATAACAGGGGACATCATACTGTGGGGCTGAGGGATACTTCAATACTCTTGACACCTTAATGGATACTGGCCCATGCATTAGAGGTATGTAATCAATATGCAGGTGATGCCTGTGGTTGTCAGAAGGCTGGTTAGTATGTTGTTCGGGTGATAACAGACAGTCACAGATGCTGCACTCATGGTTAATACAGCTACCCTCAATGTAGGCAGCACACAGCCCTGGACCATTGTCCGGCACACCCATCCTGCATTCGTTCCTGAACACAGCCCATTTTCCTTTAGAATGTGGAACAAGGGGGAATGTGGGACACTTCATCAAATCTTCAAGGAAAAAGCTCAGAGTCTGACAAGTATGGCAAATGGCATGCCATTGGTTGCATAATAATCACAGGGTCCACATGTAGCCGTGATCATATCGAAAATAGTTGCCCGGCTCTTCGGCAAAGCCACAGCAGTAGATCGGTGCTGTCTTCTTACCTGGGACAGGCAAAAGTCTCTACAAACTCCTTGTTGGTGCTCTCACAGGTGCCCAGCCATGGTAGAGCACGGAGGAGAGCAGGCGATCAGCCCGAAGAGCTAGGCTTGCCTTCTATCTTTGCACCAGTCATCTGGATCCCTGGCAGTTCACTGGTGCTGCTTGCAGCCGTCACTATCATAGAAGGATGGAGTGACAGCAAGGAGGCTGGAAACCAGTTCGCAATTCAATAATTTTTTTCCGATTTTATTGGGGGAGAGCTGGGTGGAGGACAAAGCAGCAAAAAAACACACAAAAATCACAAAACCAACGAGTAACACAGTTTGGGGGTAAAACAGGAACTGTGTTTTTGGTGGGGCTGGGCAGAACTCCAATATTACAGAACTGGAACTAGTGCTGCAAAACTCCCACCCCTCCCAATGTTGGTTTGCGAACTGTTCAAATCTCGAGCCAAAATGGAACTTGTGTAAAAAATATAATCTAATGTATGAACGAGCCTAAATAAAAAATATAAAAAGATAAAACAAAAAAAAAAGACCTAAAATTTAGCGACATGAAATAATACCGGCTGCAACAGGGCAAAGCCTTTGTTTGTTGGTCACAGATGCTTCCAAGTGGGATTTTTATATTTGCATAAAATTAATGGAATGAAAGCAGCTGCACAGAGGCACATTTCTGTGAAAATTAACAAAGGAGAGTTGGACTTGGAGTCCAGTTAGAGTCAGGAATGCAACGCTGGTGTACAATCAGTATGGAAAGAGAGGAATCTAGTGCATAGCATAGCATGCATGTTTTCTAAATGACTCACAAATGGAGGCATTTCTTAGTGCACCACAGCCAACTTTAGAACCCAACTGCTTGCTGCATTGTGTAACAGTGGGAGAGAGGAAAAAATTCAAACAAAACAAGAAAATTCGAGCTGTTTTTTTTTTCAAATCCATAGACAAGGGGGAAAAAACTTGCCCAGTACTGCAACAAAGAATAAAGGAAAAAATCATAGCTAGAAAGAAAATGGGGAGGGGGGTGCTTGAGATTCACCAACTGCAGGCTGCAGATCACGCAGCAGAGTACATCGCCCATTGCAAGTCCCCATGGTGATACCCCAAGCCCGAGCTGAGCTGCCTTGCTTCCTCCCAGCAGAGACTAAATATCTCCCTCGATCCGATACCTGTACCAATCTAATCAATTCAGTCCAGCTTCTGGTTCACAAGAGAAGAAAAAATCTGCACCCAGCTGGAGCCACCATGCCACTCTGCTACTGCTTGACCCTGGTGCTGCTGCTATTCAGATACATGACCAACTTCCTTGCAAGTCCTCGGGCTCCTTGGCATTTCTGATGGGGAGTTGATAATATGCGTGTCTAGGATCGCGCCCTCACTAGGGTTCAGGAAGGCTCCTCAGGCTCATTGCGCCTGCCGCTCCCTGCCTCGTACCGCCCTGCTGTTGTGGCCATCCGTGTCAACCGGCAACAGCTCAGGACAGCCTGTCTCCTGTGTGTGAATAGCTAGTTGGGAGGAGCCCGCCTGGAGAAGGTCCCACTCCCGAACTGCTGCTGCTACACGATTTGCATCCAGAAACTGCCTTCTGTGAGCAGCAATCTCCTCATTGTTTTAGGGTCTTGCACAATCTGAGGATGTTCATGGACGGATGACTTGAGCAAAAGGAATGGATGAAATACCCCCCTCCCAGGAAGAAAGGGAGCAATTCAGCTACAAAGGGAAACAAATCCAGCAGATCTGAGCTGCAACTAAACCCACATATTCCTCGGGGCTTGTAATGGATAACATCAGACAACATCCCCAACCCCCATTCTAGGCTATAGTTCAAAGTTACTCAGTCAAGGACAACCCTTTCCAACCTAGCCACACAACTGGCAATGTCATATTCCCGCCTGCTATTTGGACAGCTGTATTTTTTTTTTTGAAAGCATCTTCTGAGGGTTTGTAGTGGGAGAGGGAAGCAAGCACCGATTGACTGCATTACAGTAGCACAATTCAAATCACGCGCCAAATAAGTAAAAGCCAACCAATCAAAAAAATGCATTACAAACTATACTAATCTGCATACTATAATAAAAACAAATAAAGTAAGATATTTATGATGATCAAAAAAATTATATCCTGCATCCATGAGTACACCCAAATTGTTTAATTACATAGATCGATTTTTATATCTAAAATAAGTAAACCAGAGACTCCTGCAGTAAATATCGATGAAAAAAAATCTAACTTGATCAGGGAGAGCACAATCTTTCATTTACTTATGTTCAGATCTACCGCATCATATACTGTAATTCACTTGGGGAGAAAAAGACGTGGCAAAATTCAACATTAACTGACGTGACTGAAAAAAATTATCCCAATACACAGTGGCCCTTTCCTTATCTATTTACATCATAAGCAGTAGAAAATGAACAAGACCAGGGTCCAATTTCTAAAATATTGATGTTCTGAATAATGTATTTTGCTGTAGTTACGAGTGCCCATAGTACACCATTGGAAAAAAAAATCTGAGGATGCTGTTTTTTTGCCAAAATCATAAATAAACACTGACCAAACAAAGCTTGATTGCTGACTTCACAAAGCTGTTGGTCGATTTCAGAGCTTCTGTCAGATCTGGCAGATTTCTGTTCGCTGAGAAACAATAGAGGACGTTCTAGCAAGAACTGCGGTCTACACAGGAAACAATTAAGTGCGAGCAGGAACAGCAGGATGTAGTATGAAAACTGTCTCCCGAACGAACAGGATCATTGATTGGATGATTTGCTTGCCAATGCAAGTAAGCCACTACTCCCTGCCTTGCATATCACTGGGTAGATTTCTCACACAGGCATTTATGCAAATAGTATAGAGCTCAGGAAAAAAAGTGTACAGATGGACGAGATAACTCGTCGGTGGCGCCAGTGACTGCATTTTGCAAGGATGAGATTACTCGTCGGTGGCAGGATGGGGGTTAAAGAAGACAGGACTGACAGGTGAGCTAAGTCTCAACAATTTTTGTATCCTATTCCAGAAAGTAGGCAGGGCATAGCTTATGGCAGCCCTTCCAAGGCAAGTGTTGGCCCTTGGGACATTCAAAGAAATCAGCGATTGACTTCTTAAGGCATAGTTCCTAATAGGACTAAGGGGGAGATAGTCAACCACGGATTGTGGGAGTTTGTTGGTGAGGGCTCGGAGCATCCATAAGGCTGCATTTCTATATCACCTGTGTTGAAGGGAGGGCCACCCTATGGTTGCGTGTAAAGAGCAGTGATGTGTGGAGTACGGCAGGCCAGTTATAAATCTCAGCTCTCTATGAAATAATACATCCAGTTTTGCAAGATATGAGGCAGAGCAATGGCCATAAATGAAGTCGGCGTAGTCAATTAAAGAAAGGAACGAGATTGGACAAGCTGTCTTTTCTGCCTGTGGTCAAGAGGCTTATCTTTGTGAAAAAGACCAAGCCTCTGCCTAGTTTTTTCAGCAGTTCTTCTGTGTGTTCCACAAAAGAGAGTTTGTTGTCTAGCCAAATACCAAGGTATTTGAATTCAGTTACAAATTCAAGATTTTCTCCTAATAAAGTAGAGATTGATGGTAATGGACTAGTGACAGCAGAGTAAGCCCCTGGGCCTGATGGTGAGAAAAGAATGGCCTTGTTTTTTTTTGCATTTAGTAGTAACTTTTTGCTAAGGAGCTGGTACTGCAGAGTATTAAAGTCAGCTTGTAACTCAGTGCAGGCAGCTTCAGAAGATTCCTGGCTTAAGTAGAGCACTGTGTCATCAGCAAACAAGTGAGTACTGTCATCTTTGATGCCTGCGTCCAAGCTGTTGATATAAATGGCAAACAGTAATGGGCCTAGTGTGGAGCCCTGGGGGACACCTCTTTTTATCGGTTTAAGTGGAGAAATTTCTCCATCAGCCTTAATGTGTTGCTGTCTATCAGAAAGGTAGTCTTGGAACCATCCCAGTGCAGTTGAGCCAATGCCTATAGTTTTTAAGGTGGAGAGCAGCAGGCAGTGGTCAACAGTGTCGAACGCCTTACTGAGGTCCAGAAACACGACACAAATTAATTTTTTGTTGTCTAGGTCCCGTTGCCGATCATTAGTAACTTTTGCCAGTGCCGTAATTGTACTATGCTTAGCTCTAAAGCCAGACTACATTGGGTTGAGTAGTCTAGCATTGTCTAAGAAAGATCTCAGCTGCGTATCCACAATTTTTTCCAGAAGTTTTGAAAGTATGGAAGGAAGGAAGATTGGTCTATAGTTATTTAGGTCACAGGGGTCCCCTGCTTAAAACAGGGGAATGACATGAGCAGTTTTCCATGCCTTGGGGATGGAACCTTGTGCTAGGGACAGATTGAATAGTTGTGTTATAGGTGTAGCAAGTATATAGTATGCTATTTTCAAGAAATATGGGTCGAAGGAGTTGGCCCCAGCACATTTTTTAGTATCTAGTTGTAGAAGAAGATCTTCAACTTCTTTTATGGTGGTAGGTGAAAAGGAGAAGTCCATGTTATTGCTACTTGGTTCTGAAGGCTGGGTGTTGGCCTGAGGAAGAATGCAACTTACAGGTGCTTTATCAAATGCCAGGCCAGCAGTGGCAAAGTGATTGTTGAAAGCCTGCAGTATCTCTAATTTATTGTTCATGATAATATTATCAGTGGTAATTTTGGAAGGAAGTGCACTTCCTGGAGAGTGGCCAGATAGCTCTTTTATGGTGGACCAGAACTTGGTAGGGCAGTTTGACACAAAAAGCAGCTCAGTTTGATAAAAGTTGGCTTTGGCCTCTCTGACCAACTTAGTACAGACGTTTCTAGATGTCCTGAAGAGACACCAGTCTGCGTTGGCACGAGATTTATGAGCCTTTTTCCAGAGGTAATCTCTTTTGAGTAAGGCAGCCTTCAGATCCGGTGAGAACCAATGACAGGTTCTGGCTTTTATTCGTGCTTTAACCAGGGGAGCATGGCTATTTAGGGCGCTGGATATGATTTCATGGAGAACGTCATAGGCATCGCTCACTGACTTAGCCAGGTAGAAACTCTGCCATAGCAAAGAGTTTTTAGATCATTGAAGTATGCAATAGGATCGAAGTTCCATCTGGATCTTTTAGTGGAAAACTTTGATGTAGATAGAGGTTTGGTAACAGTTCTTATGCCACCAGTAAAGCAGTGGTCACTAACGTCCGCTACGAGGATACCAGCGTGGGAAAAGGAATGAGGTCTGTTAACAAGGAGAACATCCAAAAGGGTGCTTCTCATTGGATTGTTTTTGTTGATGCGAGTAGGCTCAGTATTAAGTTGAGTGAGCCCATGAGAGCTGCAGAATTGTTTCAGGGGTAATGAGACCTTAGTCAGCTAATCATAGTTAAGGTCACCTAGTATGATTGTTTCCATTGGGGTAGTATCCAGGTGGGATGACAGGTGTGTCAGAAGTTGTGGTCCTGCTGCTGGAGGTCTATAGCAGCCTATGATGTGGAACACCACTGATGGGGAAAGCTTGACTTTAAGAGACAGGCATTCAAATCCACAGGCAAGGGAGGTAGCATCTAATATAGATACTGAGGATTTGTTTTTAACATAAATGGCTACTCCTCCACCCCTGGTCTGCCTGTCAGTTCTGAAGAGGAGGTAGTTAAGGACGTTTACCTCTCTGTCTGAGGTGAATGCCAGGAGCCATGTTTCCAAAAGCACGAGTGCGTCTGGTGCAGTATGAATAATCCAAACCTGACTGAATCGAAAGCATTTTAAAGACTGCACACGTTAGTATGCAAGAAGCTAATTCCTTTCAAAGTTGTGAGGTTCAGAAGGAGATGAGAGCACTTTCATAGGGCCAGGGGTTAAGTTCGACGTCACCTGAGCATAGGAGTAGAAGGAGCAGAATTTTCCTCAGGGCAGCAAGGAGAAGTTTAAAGGCATGAGTCTTTCTATGTCTGGTATAGGTTTTAGTACATGGGTCCAAAGACTGAATCATCTGATTGTGCTGCCCTATGGATACATTTCCTAGGATCCATGCAGAATAGCACCAAGCCATACCTAGTTTGAATGGATAGGGTATAGTTATATGATCACAAAAACTACTGACACTAGATAATCCGCATAAAAAAAACAAGTATCTTCTTACCATCTGACTCCACAATGATAATAGAGTCTGAGTCAGACTGTGCAGCCTCCTCAGCTTCTGTTTCAGTTGGCACTACCTCAGCCATGGGGGGGGATGCATCTCTGGTGATCTGTGAAACAATGTTAATAAAGAGATGTAGTAATTGTCACATTTCCATGCTAACTTATTCAGCACTGGTCTGTCTATAATTGACAAGTATCTATAACCTTCCATTATCCTTGATCAAATAGTGTGCAGTTACTGCACACCCATGTGAACTTACAAATGCATATTTTTCAATATGTAACTAATCAATCAATGACACACTATGTACATTTTAGTACTTTTCACTACACTTATATCATATCCAATGCTCTTCAATTAAACAGTTACTGGCAGTCACTGTCAGTGTGTATAACAACACTGAAAGATATTGTCAACACAACAACAGAATACAGTAAAATTGCATAGTAATACTGAATACATGATCTACAGAGCTACCTTCAGAAATGTGGCATAGAAAATCTTACATTGGATATATGTTAATAGTTCTTACACAGAAAGACAATGTGTTGGCAGGTGACACAGTATAATGATGCATCTCACATGATATTTTAACAGTCACAAGTCAAAATCTTTACACATAATGAATACACTGGACAACCGCCCTCTCCTATCGTTTAACAGTTGTTATCTGTCATTCCTTCTAAAATACATAACAGAATGACTAACTGTTTATTAAGATAATTAGCTGTTTTTGATAACAATAAATGAAGCATTACTGATTCACCATGTTGTTTCAGCGCCTAAGAACTTCAGACAACAAACACATATGATATAAATTAGTAATATTTGATCTCCATGCAGCAAGTGATGGCTAATACATTATGTGAGAAACCAATAAGCACGGGGAAGCAGCTCATCACCTAAAAGCATGCAGCAGCATCACGTGTAACAATGTACAGAACTGATGTCCAGTCATACATGCACAGCATGTTGCAATTATTTCGCACACTACACCATACTATGAAGTCCAAAAACCTGGAAATATGGATCCATCAATTTATATATTGTTGATCTGACTTTCAGAACAGTGCACAGTTATTGTGTTGCACCAGCATCTATGGCCAGCAGCCACTAACCGATGTTAGCTGTGAAAGAAGTGTCATACAGGAATAGAACTTCCGCGACACTTTTAAGCGGACAGTGTAACACTGTAATATAACTGCTAAGTCAACTGGTGATTGCCTTGCATCTGGCCATTGTAGCACCAGGTTTCATACTATTTTGTTGTGATCACAATCAATGTGATGTATGCAGCACTTGACTACCAGGAGCAACATACTCTTACAAAGCTCACAGTTAGGTTGGTGAGCACAGTGCACTATGGCAGCAGGACATGGATATACCTAACAAACCCCAAATCTGTCTGCAGCCATGCTCACTAGCTCTCATGATTCTTACCATTAAACAAACTCGCAGCTGAGGGGGTGTCATCAACTATTTGAACATGACAATTATATCAGACTGTTCACTATGATGTTTCTGGCACCTGCAACCAACAAATGCTGGTTATTAATGCATCACATGTATAGCGTCACTGACCACCAGTTGTAGTTAACTGACAACTGGCAACCGCACTCTTAAATGATGTCATTAACATATGGTAATGAATCATTTGTCCCAAAACTAGACTATGTCTACATTTGCATACACAGTATTGAATATTACACTGTTTTTATTAACGTAATATTGTTCCTTTACTTATGGTGTGTCAGACGCTCCCCTGCTGCTGGTTTTCCAGCCACCTTCCAGAGTTCATAACTGAGGTAGTACCAACATTTATCATTTTCTGCTATCTCCACCCGGTCCTTAAGTTGGTAAAAATGCTGGCGCTTACACTGCAGTGCTGATTTGTTTTTCACTTTCAATATCATATGGCACCATTGATGCTCCACATAGTGCCCAGTTTTCATTAGTGCTCTGCATCAAAATGCGGAACTACTACACACCTGACTGCCTCAACCAGACACATCTCTCATAGTCTATATTCCTCATGTTGGCTTGTGGTTCTCTTACAATCTGCAATAAAACACAGAAAAACACTACATTACTGCCATGGCTTGTGATATGTATGACTTTCTGTTGTTTTAAGTCTTATGCAAAAAAACAGTTGTATCGTGATAGCCCACTCATAACTACACCTGAATATTCCAAAAGGAAACGTTGTGCACTGTGCTATTACCGAGACTCATGGTGCACCATCAAGGTGTTAAATCGCGGCTAAAGTCTCATTCTCATATATAGTTGGCACATACCGATATTCAGCCTGGTATATGCTAAGTATATATAGGTATCAACCCCTACTTGTACTTCACACTGTTGAATGCAAAGTGGAACAAGTGATGCTATTCAGTGCTGTGCTGCTATATCACATTGTGAGACATGCATCCAGCACCTGCTGGGAAACACCTGAGGCACAATACCAGCATCTTTCAAAATCACCACCCCTTATGCCTACTTGAGGTTTCTATATAAGAATATATCGGTACTGTGTTGACCCACTTCTTCCCACTTGTGGCTTTATGTATAAAAAATGACAATGGTAGTCCAGTGCAGCTGCTCCCAGCCAATCACATGAGGTGGTAGCTCTAGGCAACACCAGGATATATGCAATACAACAAGGTCGATCAGGTGAGAGGTTAGGTCAATCCAACACCAGGACATGTTTCACATAATGATTCCATGATGGTTGTTCTACACGTAGGTTGAGGGTCTGTGGTTGTTGTCACAGGTCTTGCTGCCTGAAGAGCACCAGACTAAGTCACCATTGATTGGTATAACGGCATATATAAATGGCCCATGATGAGATTAGTCCTATACACCTTTCATGCATCATAATCTATTGCATACACCGCTGAATAACATTGTACTTATACCTACCACTACTGTACTAGCTCTCCTGCACCCATGTGCCCTCTGTAGCCACTTGTACTGGGTACGCTATTCAGCATGTACACACGGATGCCAACAGTGCTACTGAGGCATGGCCATCACTACTCAATATCACCCTGTCATCAACATGCATATCCCAGTTGCACTGTTCATAGGTTTGCACTGACCCGGCACAGTCTGAATATTTCTAGCAATGGTAACACCGTGTAAGTGATTTTCTGGTTTTTAAATTAGATGATTCATGAAGGCAGAAGTGTCCTACTTCATTATGCACAAATACACAAGTAAAGAATTGATTGTTATTTAAGCAACAGGATTAACAGGGTGTGTGTTATTATGTTATAATGTCATTCCTGGTGTGAGTTGGAAGATGAGGCAAACCCGGCGCTCTACCAATCTCTGCATGAGTGATGCTATCACACAACAACACACGCCCCTGGAGTGTGCCTTATTACTATTATACAATGGCTCAGTGTTACAAAATAAAAAAAATTGAAAATGTTTTAGTAGTTTTTGTGAATTTCTTAAGAGAAGAGTAAAAAGAGAGCAAAGGTGCTCCAATTACAGTAAGGAAAGGTAATGCTAATCAATGACAGTGATGTTGGTAATATCATCACTGTCTGAGGCACAGTGACCAATCAGAATCTGATATTCTTCTTGCCGTACAATCTTTAAATATTTACTTGGCTAAATAACTGTCTCATTTGTACAACATCATTTTCAGATGTAATTGTATTCAAGTACTTAACGTTATGTATAGTCACATTATATACATTTGAAAATACCAGTATAAATTTTAAAACTTTTATTTAATTGTATGATCTCTAGATGGCATATTAATTTTCAATTGAAGAACAGCTGTGAGACATTCCAAGCAGTCATTCACAGACTAACATTACACGATGGGCTATTGTGTTAGCAATAAAATACCCACAAGAGCAGTGTTGGGAATGGTGGATCTTCCAGGCTGTTAAAGGCATTCCGCCTGTCGCATTGGGCCTCATCACAGCTCTGGTAATTGTATTCTGGCATGTCTATCCTGCCAGATATTATTATTTACATTATAGAGAAAATTTTACACAATAACGCTTCAAGTACTAAATGTTTCTATGTATGTATTAAATTGCTATCCTACCCTACATCACTTATTCACTGTCAAAGTTATTTTATGTGAATACATTGTTTACATTATGATAAATATATTTTCAAAAAGTGTAACAATCATGTTTTTTAATGTGTTGTCATCATCACACAAATTGTTAATAGAATAGTCCGCTACAATAGTTAAAAGTACTAACTAAAATCAGAGGTAACAGTCAGCCATTTTTTGTGGGCATAGAACATGAAAAGCTGATAGGGAACAATTTATCTCGCTATGGTGATAATACTATGAAAACATCAGTAGCATTGATTCATAACGCCACTGCAATCCGTGACAGTCAATCTTGATCACGTTATCATTTCAAGAACTTTTCTTATAATGGTCAACACATAAGTAACGTGCATCAACATAGAATATTAGAAATGAACATCTCAAACAGATAGTAATATTTTATTTTTCTGTGTTTATTATACAGGTGTCTGATACTTCTGTATGATTGGTGACTACTACTGTGAAGCTACATATTCCTAAGATGCCGAGTAAATATAGATGTACAGCAATAGAAAGATGAAGCAAGTATCATAGTACTTCACTGTTGCTTCAGAGTGATAAAAAGAGCAGTGATGTCAGTTCAAGACATAAAACAATTCAGACCTCTACTGGAATAGTGAGCTCAACATCAACTCACTCCACAACCAAAGTTAAAAACGTGCTCATCAAGCAAAGAAAAATGTTCATATGAACAGCAGTTGTTCTGGTCTGCAGATGCAACACGCTTCTACTACAGTGCTTATAACTGCATGTTGTAAACAGCACCATAAATGTACACCTGGTGATCTGCATCTGAGAGCAAGTATTTTTTATCACTAGCATCGAAAGCTAAGATTGACAGGCTTAGTGCTGCTGTGATGCGACATGAGTGCAAAAAGACAAAGAGTCACCTGTCTATCTCAAAGTATGTACACTTGTAAACAGAGCATTATTTGTTCTTCAACATTTATGTGAAGATGTCTCGGTAAGGCTTGGAAATATTCAGTGCGAAGTTACTATTTACATCAAGAAAAGGCTACAACAGTATCCTACCTTGACTGTCCACAATTTCTATGATGTTTTCACAGGTCACTGGATGCAACCTCCACAGCACTCAGAGGCATATTTCTGGAAGAGTCTTATTATACACAGAAAAAGACAGCAAGTTCACCATTAATGAGTCTGGTAGTTGGTCAATGTGCTCAGTGTGACTATGACACAGCAATGGAGTCAGATGATGACTCTGAGGCAAACACCGAGACTTGTAAATGCTACCTCTCATGGCCATGTGATGAAACTTGCAACCGGTAATCGCCATTTGACAAAGCAAGGTTCATCAGCCTATTTGTAATAACAGATCGGAAAGACAGATATAAACTGTTTAACAAGATTGACCTTTGTGAAGTCCATCCACGTACTGGACTTATGGGTCACTCACTAGCATGTATGGATAGCAGTATTTGTGACAGTGCATTTCACAATATGAGGATGCTGGGAGTGCATCAAACAGGCATGCAGAACTTTGTATACAGAGTATATGAAGTTCTCCAAGTTGTCAACCAGTACACTTGCTTGAATGACTTACTGCAGTCTGGTGACATGCACGGTGCCATGAAATTTATCAAACAACTCCAACGTGTCACTTCTGTATCAGAAACAAGCATTTATCAGCCAACAATTTCTAATGAAACATCTGTTTCAGTCTTAGAAACTGACATTCTGAAACAGCTTGGAAAAGATATTGCAAAATTTGAACTGTCAAAGGTTCAAAAGTTTGACTGCATGTGTGTGTCCTGTGATGGGTCATGTACATGTAAACAAAGCAATCACAGTGAAATCTTAAACGTTGTCACCATACAATGACATGTGGTTCCGACTTTGCACTTTTGCTCTTGAAATTGACTTCCAGCACAGCCCACAGTTGTGTTATGCAAACACTGTTTCTCCAAACTAAAGTGCAACATTCTGCCACCAAGGTCAGTGTTGAATAATGGGAGGAACATGTCACACCAACTGAGATTGCCACATTGAATATGTTTGAGCACACTTAATTCAGACAATGGCCATTTCACACCATTTTACATCTGAACACAAAGACACGGAACATTCCACAGAAAGAACTCATCAGATCTCTCAATGGTTCCATCATGTATCTCCCACTTCCTTTACAGGAAAATGTGGAGGCAAACTCAACTGAAAATAGTTTGGTGATTCTTGTAAATGGTGTACCAACAAAGTACAAGGTCATCTGGCAAGATGTTGTCAATGTAGAGAAGGTGAAGCTTGCTCTTACTTATTTGAAGAGCAACAATTCCTTTTATCCAGACCTTGATATTGAGCACATGAGTAGTCTATCACTGCAACATAATATTTTGGAGACAACAAAACCAATGATAGAAAAGGTCAATGTACAAACAAATGCTAACGTATTTGAAAAGTACACAATCCATCCACTGCATAGCCGAGATCCAATGGGTGACAACATTGATCTGTATCAAATGAAACAGGTGGAAGGTGAACCTGTCAGCATATGGGAGGCAACACTAGAAGCACACTGTTTCCTAGACTTATTCCCAAAAGGGTCATGTGGATGCCTAGATGAAAGAGAAGTGCATGTGCATGGTGCTGAGTGCTATACTAGCCGTGTCTTAAGTAAGGATGGAAAATTCAGGTGTAACATACAGTACCTATTTCATCTCCTCTGGGAGAGTGAACTTAGCATTCTGTCTGCGTCTATTGCACATACTATCCATCTCACAATCCACTAGATGGAATAACAGCTGCTCAATTTCTAGAGAAATTAAAGCAGAAAGACGAAAATATGCAAGTGAATCTGTCTTCCACTCTTTCTCTAGTCTACGTGGAACCAAAGAATATTGGTATCTTAGACACTCTGAGGTGATGACAATGCTACAAGAGTATGGTCCAGCCACATGATTTGTCACACTTAGTTGTGCTGAATATGCCTGGGACGAAGTCATTGAACTGTTGAAGTGGGCCAATTCTGATGTCAATGGCATTTCTTCAATGACTGTCGGTGAAATGTGCTCACTTGACCCTGTGTCTGTCACAAGACATTTTCACAAGTGGTTCCATGACATTCTGACTTTCATATTGTCAAAGAACAATCCACCTCTTGGTTATGTGCAACATTACTTCTGGAGGATGGAATATCAATCACGGGGTGCTCCTCACATTCATATGCTATTGTGGATCAAGAATGCACCACGCATAGGTGAGCATGAAGCGGCACAAGTGCTAGCATTCATCAAGAAATACATCACTTGCCACATTCCGGACAAGTACGACAGCCCCACACTATGGAAGTTGGTACAAAAATTCCTGTGGCATATTTGTGCAAAATACTGCTGGTGAGTAGTAAAGAACAAATCTGATTGGTACACATGATGTTGCTTCAGATTCCCTAGGCGAGTTTGTCAGGATGGTTCCATGAATGAACTTTTTTCAGCAATGCAACACCACTTGAAGGCAAAATCGACCCAGAGGGTATATGAGTTACCCAGAGATGAAAAATATGTCTATATCAATGACTACAACCCAACTCTTCTCCTAATGTGGCAAGCAAACTTAGATGTTCAGTGTGTGGCCGATAATTCATTGGCCCTGGTGCGGTACGTCACTTCGTACATTACCAAGCATGAACAGACAAGCTTGCAAGATCTTTGGGAGGATATTGCCAGCTCAAGTAAAAGCCTGACATCTCAGCTGTGGTCACTTGGCTTGAAGACCCTCTCAGACATAGAATGTGGTGCCTATGAAGCTAGTGACCAATTAATGGGTACACATCTGTAAGGAAAGTCTGATCTCAGTGTGAACTACAAAGAGAAATGCAAACGTGTACTTATCCCTCATTCTGAAATAAAGGAACTCACTGTCAACAGACCTTCAAAACATATCTTGAAGAATAATCTGATTGACACATACTACCCACATCATCATGATGACATGGATGATATGTGTCTATTTAAGGTGGCTAAGTGGTATGACTACAAGGCAGATATATCACGTGACTCAACACGGCACATTTACAAAGTGAAAGGAGTGGATGGCTATCTCGTAAAGAGACACAAGTCTTGGCTCATAGACCACTGCAAATTGCACCTAGGCACATCAGAGAGCGAGAGCATTACTACTGCTCTCTTATTCCTATTTAGCCCTGGAGGAATGAGTCTGAATTAAAGGTAACTGTGACATATCTAGGACGAATCAATCTCAGTTATGAGAGTTTAAAATTGAATACTCTGAGACATACATACAGAGACTGGAGGCTGAGAAAGAACAGCTCAAGAAGGCAGGGATACAACTTCAAGAGGACACTCCTGTCAGCTCACAAGACAATCTTGACCCAGAAGGACAAGGTATTTTAGGTGAGCCTCTGCCTTTAAATGCCCCAGAAGTGTTGATCTCAGAAATTGAGAGTGCCATGCAACATGGAACACACTGCAATATCAACACACCTGACTTGAGAGAAAAACTAAATCAGCAGCAGCAAGTGGTTCACTCCCAAGTCATTGATGCTGTTCAACATGGACTATAACATGAAGCAAAAAAATGTAACTGTCTTGACTATAAACCACTACTGATCTTTGTTAGTGGCTCAGCTGGCACAGGAAAGAGTTTCCTAATTGAAGCCATCACAGCTGAAATACGGAGCCTGACAGGGTCACCAATGTCTATAGCTGTTACAGCTCCCACAGGACTAGCCACATACAACATTGGTGGACTAACATTACACCATCTCTTTATGTTGCCAGTAGAACATGGCAAAACAGGAGACTATCGTAAACTGTCATTTGAGGTTGCATCTCAGCTCCGCTCAATGTTCACAAAGATGAAGTTACTCACCATCAATGAAATCAGTATGGTCTCCAATGTAATGCTCGCTTGTATACACCTACGTCTACAGGAGATCTTGGGTACTGACTAGAGTACCATTTGGTGGCAAAAGTATAGTTGTATTGGGAGACATTTTACAGCTTGCACCAGTCAGTGCAGAACATGTCTTTGCAACTCTGACTGCCAAGCAGGCCAAGAATACACTAGGCTGCATTGGAGGTTGTAACCTTTGGGAGTTATTCACCTATGTTGAGTTGTATGAGAACATGCAACAAAGTGGTGATCTGGCTTACAAATCACTTTTAGATGAAGCTCGTACAGGTTCTCTATCACCAGGATGTGTTGCTATGTTGAATGAATGGTGAATCAGGATAGATACTACATCCATGGAAAAAGCATGTAATGTTTTCAGTGATGTGTACTCCACAGGCACATACATTGTGTGTCTTATGCCACGACTGAAGAAATGCGTTGAATTCAACAGCATAATGTTGCAGAGAGAAAATCAAGAAACTGTTATTCTGCATGCTGTTGACACAGTTGATGGTGCCATTCTCAGTCATAAGCTGGTAGCAAAGATGACCCCCATCTCAAAGGGAGGAAATGGACAAGAAAATGATAAAGGACATTCTCAAAATGGCTGAAAAAGGGGAGATACTGTTAATGAGGGACCTGAATATGTCACATGTTAACTGGATGACATGTACTGCAGCCACATCCAAGAGCAGGGTCATTCTTGATGCCCTGCAGGGGGCAGACTTTAGACAGCTAGTGTTGGAACCCACTTGGGAGGAAGCAATACTAGACCTGGTACTCTCAAATGGAGAGAGGATCACAAATTTAGAAGTCAGTAGACATCTGGGAATAGGCGACCACTGCACAGTGTGCTTCACAATAAACACAACCATGTAGACTAGCCATACAAAAACAAGCATACTGGACTTTAGAAGAGCTGGTTTTGGCAAAATGGGTGAATACCTGAGGAATACACTGGCAAGTGGGTAAAAAGAAGGGGTGGAAGAACAATGGAGAAAAATAAAAAGTGCCATCATAGAGGCAACAAGCCTTTGTGTGAAACAGATAAAGAAAACAAAGCGGAGTAAAAAACCACTATGGTTCTCAAAAGAGGTGGCGGGGAAGGTTAAGGAGAAAAATGCTGCATTCAAAAAGTATAAGGCATCACAGAAGGAGCACGACAGGGAACTGTATCAATTATAGCAGAAAGAAGTGGGGAAGGCAGTCAGCCTAGCAAAAGCCCAAACTGAGGAAAACATAGCCAAGTCAGTTAAGAAGGGGGATAAAACCTTTTATAGGTACATCAGGGAGCATAGATAGAAAGGTTAAGGGAGGAATAGTGAAGATTAATAAGGGAGAGGTGAGGTGGGCAGAGGGAGACAGTGAGAAGGCAGATATACTGAATGAATACTTTTGCTCAGTATTCACAAAAGAAGATGAGGAGGAGTTACCTAAACGAGACAGTAGAAGCACTCTGGGTAGGGGAGTTGACACAAGTCCATTTACAGAAAAAAGATTCCTGAAAGAACTCCTAAAACTCAAGGTGGACAAAGCAATCGGGCCTGATGGGATTCACCCCAGAATCCTAAAAGAACTAAGGGAGGACCTAGTGACACCACTGACCACACTTTTTAACAAATCATGGGAGAATGGGGTGGCACCTGAGGACTGGAGGAGGGCAGATGTGATTCCCCTTCACAAAAGTGGGAGCAAGGCAGAAGCAGGAAACTACAGACCTGTAAGTTTGACCTCAGAGGTAGGGAAAATGATGGAATTACTTCTGAAAGAAAGAATTGTTGAGTACCTAGAGGCCAGTGGGGCACAGGACCCAAAACAGCATTGATTTACAGCAGGAATGTCATGTCAGATGAATCTAATAGATTTATTTGACTGGGTGACCAATGTAATAGACCAGGGAGGGGCTGTGGATATGGCCTACCTAGACTTTAGCAAGGCATTTGACACAGTCCCACAAAAAAGATTAATAATCAAGTTAGCCAGTTTGGGAGTGGGTCCCAGGGTAGTAGCCTGGGTTGCAAACTGGCTGCACAACAGGACACAGAAGGTAATAGTGAGTGGACACATTTCAAGAAAAGGGGTCACTAGTGGAGTACCTCAGGGCTCAGTACTGGGTCCAGTCCTCTTTAACATCTTTATAGGTGACATTGCAGAGGGTCTGAGGAAAGGTATGCTCTTGCAGATGATACAAAGATCTGTAACAGAGTTGATACACAAGGGGTAGAAAGGATGAGAAGGGACTTGTCAAGGTTGGAGGAATGGTCAGACATATGGCAACTTAGATTCAATGCAAAGAAGTGTAAGTAATGCACCTGGGAAACAAAACCCAGGAGAAGAGTACACAATAGCAGGGAGGTACTAACAACAACAAAATGGAACTGGACTTGGGGTAGTCATATCGGATGATCTAAAGGTGGGTAAGCAATGTGAGAAGTCAGTGAGGAGAGCAGGGGATACTGGGATGCATAGGAAGGGGCATCACAAGTAGAAAAAGGGAAGTGGTTATCCCTCTGTACAGACAGTTGGTGAGACCCCATCTGGAGTACTGTGTGCAGTTTTGGAGACCTCATCTACGCAAGGACATAGACAGGATGGAAGCAGTCCAGAGGAGGGCAACTAAAATGGTGCAGGGTCTGCATCAGAAATCATATGAAGGGAGACTGAGAGAGCTTAATATGTATACTCTTGATGAAAGGAGAGACAGGGGGGACATGATAGAAATGTTCAAGTACTTCAAGGGAATCAACAAAGTCCAGGAGGGTAGCATCTTTCAGAAAAAGAGATGTGTAAGAACAAGGGGACACAATTTAATGATAGAAGGGGGATGGCTCAGGGGTAATGTGAGGAAATCTTTTTTCACGGAGAGAGTGGTGGATGCATGGAACTGCCTTCCTGGGGAGGTTGTTGGGGCTAAAACAGTGGGGGAATTCAAACATGCATGGGACAGACACAAGGCAATTGTAGTGGGGGGGTGGCAGGAAGTAGGCTGTTGGTTAACTAGAATCTGCAGCTTATCCAGTAGGTAGGGAAATCGGCAGACTGGGTGGGCCAAGTGGTCCTTATCTGCCATCAAAGTCTATGTTTCTATGTTTCTATGTTAAACAACTCACTGAACTGAAGTCAGATGTTTCATGCACAGATGGCCTGGGAGCTGTCCTTACACTTTATAAGAATGCACGTGTCATGCTGCGTCGTAACTTCAATGTTGAGCATGGGATGGTAAATGGTGCCGTGGGTAACATCACTGACTTTGTTTACAATGTCCAGAAGATGTTTATCGAGACTGTTGTAGTTCACTTTGAAAACATGGAATGGCCTGTACAGATAGAAGGTATCTGTGTAAAATTTCAGATATTCAAAGATATCTACATAAACAGGAAACAGTTCCCATTATGTGTTGCATTTGCTGTTTCCATTCACAAATCTCAGGGCTTGAGTTTGGATTCAGCAATGGTAGACATAGGTACAGACATTTTCAAAGATGGCATGAGCTACGTGGCACTTTCACGTGTCCATAGTCTTTCTGGGGCTGCACATAATAACTCTTTGCACCTCAGAAGATACGTGCTGACAAGTGATGTATCATTGAGTACAATAGGTTACATACTCTCTACCAGCCACACATGTCTTTAATATCACTGCCTACATCTCTGGCTGTCTCACATCATTCAGTGATATCTGCAATTGTCAGAAAACAGGCATGAGTGACTACATGTGATTCAACTCTAAAGAGATAGGTCACAATCTCAACTACGCATTCGGAACCAGTAGTTGGTCAAAGATCAATTGGTGTAGCTGCTGTGCCAATGTTCGATAACAGCACTAGAGTGAACTGCTATGCTAACTCAGCTATGCACATTTTTCTCCTCATGCCACACTTTGTGCAGGCAATATCTGCTACACAAAACACTGCCCTATCGACAGAGTTGAAGCAGTTTGTGAACATGGCTTCTAACAGCACTAACAATGTTCAGTCACTAACACCCCTATGCCAGGTGTTAGGAACATATGACGGATGCAGAAAATTTGCTGCAAACATACAGCAAGATGCCAGTGAGTTTATGATAGCAATAATAAACACCTTGGATGAAGACAGCATCCCAATGCGTCATTACTTCACTGTGTCATATGTTACCAAATATGTATGTGTAACATGTGGTCATTCAGAGCGTCAAACCACAGAAGACATGCAGTGGATTACTTTATTTGTCCCTCAGGCCAAAAGTGTAAAATTTCTCCAGCTATTTACCAATGCTCAATGTGGTCACTTCTGTTAAAGGTGTGGAGGCACATGTACTCAGTCCATACGTCTCAGGACTTCATCTCAATATCTGTTGCTTATATTGCACAGATTTGACTCCAATGGGCTCAGAGTTGACACTCCCATCACAGATTACACAGCTTTTAGAATAGTTATTAACCAGTCAGTGTTTGACACTCAGTGTGATCTATCACCATGGTCAATCTATGCATCCTGGCCATTACACCTGTTTGCTAAGGTACAGAAGTGGATGGGTAGAGTGTGATGACTCTACAAGCAGTTTTAAACAGAGACTGCCACGACACTTAAAAAATGCATATCTTCTAATATTGAAGAATTATGATGACATTCATATCTCAGAAGAATAGCACACAACATGTAGCATTTTTTGCTGACTACTCGGTGACAGAGTCAGTCATAGGGCAATACGATTGTTTCTAATCTACGAATGTCAATAAATGGTAGCATATTTACAAAATGAGATACTACCAGAGACATTTCATGCCCTGTGACATATAAGATGTTGTGTGGATCAGTGACAATGTGGAAATTGCTGTAGTGGTCTTCAATCGGCGCCAACAGTCTTCACAGTCACTAGAGAAACCATGCTTACATGTCTATCAAAGACTGTACATGTCAAAAAGAGTCCCTTCTGGCTCCCCTGTTCTGTACATATCTTTTCTTGTAGGTGTATCATACCCATACATAATAAGAAGTTGTTGCCAGTTGCTGTTTGTCTCTGAAGATGCACAAAAGTTGTCCTTTATCATTTTAAATAAATGTGTAACACATGTTTCATTCACCAAAGAGAACACTCTGTCACAAGTTTTGTATCACCAGCTTTTTTTTGTCTATTAGCTGTTGACATCTTGACAACATCATCATTCTTTCACCATGCAACAGTGTTGAACTATGCCTGCTGTATTTGTTACACTGAAACTGTAGACATGCAAATATAAAACTCTTTAGACATAATGAAGCAAGTGAAATGAAGCAAGTGTGAATACTGAAATATTGCAGCTTATCAAATGTATATGTTTGTAGAGAAACATAATGAATATAAATGTGCAAATACTGTTTCACTATTTAAGTATTCCAATAACACATCTATAACAATTGGTTAGCTATGTGATGACAGATTTGATGATATGGTCAGTGTTATTCTGTCTCACCGTCTTTGCTGATTATTCTTAATAGGTGTGACTGCAATAGACAACTAAGATTTTGTCCTTGCCATACAATCGAATGTAATACTAATAAAAATCTACAAACTTCATGTTTGATGAAAAAATGCATGCAGCACACATTTTTTTCTCTTAACTGATGCACACCTCATGTAGTAGCTAATGTTAACATTGAAAGAAATGTATATTGTATCTGTTATGGTATTAAACATATTGTACATCGCATGCAAGTAAATGTAATGTTTGTTAATAATACTCAGAATTGTAAGTCAGACACTCCTGCTGATTACAACTCATGTCATACCTGTTCCTGACTATGTTTATGATCGCATCTATTGAGGGGTCGGGTGGGAATTTTCCATATGCACCTACTCAGTGACATATACTTAAATATTGAACTGGACATACCAGTAATCTAATGTCACTGAAACTGTAATATCTATATATTGCTATTAATTACGCACTTAGCATTTGGTTTTTCACCCACCCCAGGAACACACACATTATCAGTCACACAATAACCACAAAACATAAGTGTTCCATGTGTATGGCCACTATTTACAGGCTCCTGGCATACCTTTACGAATGCAGGTACTTATTACAAGACATATCATCTATCAACTATGGTTGACACACATTTAAATATATTACGATCAATGATCACACACATACAATTATTGTTTTGTGAGACTGATTTTGTGCAAGAATTTGAATCTTTATTGGCCCTTTTTCAATTTTTCCAATTGGCAATAAATTATTTTTAAAACTAGCCACCTGTGTCGAGTCTTTACTTTATCATGTAATCAGAATGTTTGAATATAACTCTTGTTGTTTATGGAGTACATGCATAGAAAAAGGTACAGTAACAAGGTCTTTTGATTCTGAAGTAACGGAAACACAGGCACTTTCACACTTCCAATGGACGATATATGGATGCAGAGGTGCTAGCACAGTCCATCCAAATCCTTCACTGCCAATACATGATGCATGCATGAAGTGTTGGAAGCACAGACCATTCATGCCCTGTGCTCCCACTGCATAATATATTAATGCAGTGCTGGCAAATGATTGGTAGTGGTAGAGCAGGGCCTTTGGATCCTGCTCTCCCACTACATGACATATGTATTCACTGATAGAACCACAGACCAAAACATGAAATATGTATACACAAGTGGCACCACACTCCCCTTCAAGCACTGCACTCCCACTAGACAATATATGTGTGCAGTGGTAGTAGTGTAAGTAATTTGGACCCTGCACTCCCAATGCATCATGTATGCACACAGTGGTATAAGCACAGTCCCATCAGAACATATGCTACCACTGTGTGATAGATAAATGCAATAGTGGGAGCGTAGGTCCTTCAGAGCTGTGCTCCCAATACTGATTAACTGCTAGAACCTCACAACCCTGCACTCCCACAAGATCAGAACATACATGGATGCAGTGTTCAGAGCACAGGCCCTTCAGGCCATTGCTCCCACTGCATGATATATGGATGAACTGGTGATGACGCAGTCCCTTCTAGCCCTACAGAGAATGGAGAGAGACTTAAGACCAACAACCCCAATGCAAACACCAATGTCATTGGTAGAAGATAGGCTAGACAGGTACAAGGTGGACTTTCAACCCTAACACCAAATTTCCTTGCCTTTATCACTGTGTAACAACCCTAAGTGATACATTAAACAGACTGTTTTTGCGTCTAATTTACCTTCTTTAACAGAATGACGATGAGAAATTATGAATGCAATGCATTGGCAGGAGGGCCCCATGCTCCACCCATGTGAAGTCTTGTGAAATAGCAAGAGGAACAACAACACAAACACAAACAGCAAAAGTGCCGTAACAGAAACACAAACAAAAGCACTAACAGTGGCACACATGTTAACGGAAATGTATATGGTAAAGGAAAAATTCATAGAAACGAAAGCAGAAAGTGACAAAGGAGTGAGGAGTCACGCAAACGAACATTGAAGCACATACAGACACGCAACTGTGATGTAAACCAAAATGCAAACACAAACAGCAGTGGAAACATAAATGGTAACAGTAAAGCAAATGCAATCACAAATGAGAACAGAAATGGTAACACACACAGTGGCGCACATGAGAACGGTAACACAAACAGGTCCATAAACACAAGCGGAAACACTAACTATAACAGTAACAGATGCACATACCCTGTTTTTGCTGAACAACTGCATAGAGAAACACAGTGTGTACAAAGAATGTATGCATTGTAATGGCAATGGAACCTTAAAATCAGCATTGTAAGCACTTAATTGCTAATATTTCAGCAACCACACAACATAGAAAAACAATTTAAATGTCACAAAAATCACTATTTTCCTGGCTACCATTCTGTATTACATAGCCCATAGTGTATGTATGTATCTCATGACAAAAAATCTGTATCTCGCACCGTTTCCGAGATACAAGCCCCAAAAGGCATGGCGAATGCCACCATGGTAGTCTATGGGAGAAAGCATCAACTTCGGAGTACTGTAACTTTGTAGCCGTACAATATTTTCTCGCCAAACCACCAAAAGCCACATCTGTGACATGTTGGCTGCCTTCCCTCCAAATGTCAGGTCAAAAGACCTAAACATTCTTTTGCAGCAAGGTGGCAAACAAATTCTGTCATTTGGCCATGGTGTTGTAAAGTACTTTCGTGATTTGCAAAAGCTTTCGTACAGATTTGCGAAAGTGTTGTGCGTTCAAAAGTACTTTGTGAAAGTACTTTTTCCAGAAATTTGAAAAACATATTTCTGGGGTGTTTCACCCCAAAATAAAGACATGGCTAGCATCCCCAGACTCCGACTAGGTGAACACAAAATGAATTGTGTCCCTAGATGATCCCAATTTTAAATGCCAAGCATTTTTCTGATTGCTAACTGAAAACAAAATGGCAGATTTGTGAAAGTAGTATAGGCATTTGCAAAAGTAAAAAGTGCGTTTGTGAAAGTGTCAAACTTTTTGTTAACTTTTCCCATTGGCTGATAATGGGAACTTTTTTTTGAATAACTTTTGAACCGTTCAATATTTTTTGATGAAATCTTCAAAAGACACATCGGGCACCCCAGCTGTATGTTCCCTGAAGTTTTTGGACTGCTCACACAAACCGTGCGACCTGTAGACATGAGCAAAGAATTCACCACATAGCGTAAACGCGTGTGCAGATCATCCTTAATAACTCCGCAGCTGTAAATCTGACTGGTACAACACTTGGCAGATCCCAAGGTGTGTGGTTTTTGAGTGTGCATTCCAAATTCCAGGCAAATCTGTTGAACAGTCACAAATTATTAAGGTGTAAAGTTTGACCCTTTAACCTTAAAGGGTTCCTCAACCCTAACTATGGTAGCACTACCGTGATACCATAATATATATATATATATATGATCACATAGTCTTGTGTGCAAAATAACAAAATAACTGTGTGTCCTCAATCTGCCCTCCTGTGGCTAATATAGGTCACAAATTTAGTTGCTCCCCATGTTTAATGATGCTCCCAAGGGCATACAGCATGATTTTAATTTAATTCAGTTTTGATTAACTTAAAAGAATGTTTAATTATGCATATTACTGTATAAATAAGATAGGTTCTGTGTACTGAAACAAATCATCTAATAGACCACAGAATTGTGCCAATTTTCAATAAGTGAAACATGCTATAATATGAGTTCTGTCAAACAGACAGCAGTACCATACCCTCACTAATAGTTAAACCATCTGATACCATGTGTCTCCAGGACAGATTACTGCAGGTTACAAATATACTAAGGCCTAAATTTACCATGATGATGCCTGCTAGACTGAATGCTTGTCTTTTCTAATACATTTTAGTAACATATATGGGACACAGGCCTTTAAATATGATTTATGAAATACAGTAGGCATAAACCTGAAGGTTGAGTTTGTGTTTATGTCAAAACCCCTGTTTTTCACAGCTTTCAGTGCGGCCATCTTGGGACATATGGATAAGAAAATTGGCACGCACCTTCTCAGTCCTAGAGGCTAAGTGCATGACTGTCTTGGTAGTTTTATTGTTTCGGCAATGAGAAATATTGAAAATAGCACAATTAAGCAAATTAAGACTTAGTTGCACATGGATATAAAACATAAAGATTTAAAACCAAAAACTTTTAAGTTCATTAAATAATGACCCAGAATAGATTCTTTCATTTGTTTCACATTTAAAAGAGAGAAATTAAAACATTATTAGTGTTTTTGAACTATGGACCATGCACATCCATGAACAAAACAAACAAACAAAAAAAAAAAAAACAGTGAAAACAGCCAAGACAAAATATATGAAAAGCCTAGCAAGTTTTCTTCATTCATGAAAAATAAAACAAGTTTTTCACAACCAGTACTAAAATAGGGCCATTTTTTTCATTTGTAATTTATTTTCAAGTCAATCACAAATAATCCCCCCCAGCTACTGATAATAGTAAAAGTATGCCCAGCCCCATGCAGGTGCACCCTGATTCCCCCCCCACCCAATCAACATAAGCACCCTTAGGCCACCCAATATATGGAAGTACCCTCACCCATCCCATACAACTAAAACAACCTGCCACCCTTGCCCACCATCTAGCACCCATGTCACCCACCTCCTTCCCACAACTACTCAGTACATATATATTTGGTTGTCTAGGCACAGTCTACTCTTCACCTTGGCCACTTGCTTTCTCCTGTTCTGTCATGTCTGCTGCTGCTGATCGCAAACCTAAAACAAAATTAGTGCAACAAGATCTAAATCTGAAAAAAGTCTTCTGAGCATGTGCAGGAAATGTTTTTTATAAAAAAGTTGAAAATGGTGTATCCTAAAATAATATACATTTTGGGGCCACATTTACACCTTTGTACTGTTACTTATGCAATTATTGATTGTTGACTTGCACAATCCATGTCATGTATGTGCTTTCATTGTTTTGCTATGTTGTGCTTGTGCTGTTTGATACTTTGTGCCATCTTGATGGCCAGGATCATGTCAGAGAATGCTCGCTGGGACCAGTGCACCCAGACAGTAAACAAATAAATACATAAGTAAAACAGATAAATATTAAAAATCTAAAATTGCATTGACATGAGGAGTATGATGATGATAAGCACAGTGACCCAAAAATTCAAAAAAAGTTAAAAAATAAAAATATACGGGTGCTTGATGCCACCCCACCCCCCCAAGTCCCCGAAACACAAACTGTGCATGCACTGGGAATTAATTGTTTTTACTTCTGTCATCAATAACATTATAATTTTTGTCACATTTTAAGGCCAGATTTGTGAGATGGGATACCTACCGGCCCCTGGCATGTCCACTCAAGAGGTATCTTTCAGACCTGCCTGATGATCATTTGCTCCAGAAAGGTCCTGCTGGGTTCTGCATGCAGCAAGCTACAGGTCAAACACCATGAACACAGGTTTTCAAGACCACTGGCTCAGCATTGATATTGCAGATCTATATCATAGACAGATTAGAAAATGGATTCAGAACTCAGTCCATGAACAAAATGCTCAACAAGCTGTTTAGTGCAGTTTGCTTTATTCTTACTGCAAATCCTGAAA
Organism: Neoceratodus forsteri; assembly: GCA_016271365.2. NCBI lineage: Eukaryota > Metazoa > Chordata > Ceratodontiformes > Ceratodontidae > Neoceratodus > Neoceratodus forsteri. Next base: position 607,058,001 of record CM028129.1, read on the forward strand.
GTATTGCAAAACAAGCAATCAGTGACCAGTCCAACATTCAAGATGATGTACTGGAGCACCAGTGATTTACACCGTAAAGCTCCTGATGCTTTCTCAAGGTGTGGGGCACCTTATACAGTAGCTAGCAAATTTATAGCAGGCAAAAATCAAAGGTACCATGGTAAAAGTGCAAAACAGGTGACTACCACACATGAGTGCTACTATTTAAAAAACAATGAACAAAAGATAATACAAACTGAATATCATATACTTAGATATTATAGAGTGACTTCAAAGGTCCAAATAAATTTGTGCAAAAATCAAAGATTTAATTATATTAATGCACAATCCTTGTTCTCTCTGGGTCTCAACCTGTAATAGGGATCAATTCTGTAAAAGATTAATACAACTAATTAGTTTTCACAAAATGGATGTAAACTCCATTCGATGGTTTAACCCAGGCCATGACAGGACACCCATCTCGAAAATCCAGAAGGCCTCCCTAAGGGACAAATACTTATTCAAGCCACCCTCTCTGGGTACCAACATAGCCCTCTCTATTCCCAAAATATTGGTTAAGGTTCCTCAAAATTACTTCTACCTCCTGCATGAACTGCCAGGATTGACCTACCATTTTTTGACTGCATCACCCTGATATACTCCCCTATCCTCGCTTTCAACTGACACCTTGTTCAGCTAATGTAAAAGGCCCTACAATGGCATGTGGCAAGGTAAATTACATTAGTGGTGTCAGTTTATAAAGTCCTTGATAATGATGGACTTGTCATCTTTAGGACTGAGGAAGGACATAGCAACACCCACTGAGGCACAATACTTACACTTGCTGCACCATCTAGTGCCTGCTGGAAGAGAGAGGAAGCAATATTTTTTTTCTGTGTTGCTTCTTGAACACTATGGGCAAATGTGTCACAAAGGTTCTTGCCCTTCTACAGAATATACAAACCTTGGGAGATTATTTACACTGTTCCTAAGATTTAGTTCAGTCTGAGAATGTCCCTGTTTCTCATCACAATTTCTTTTACTACCCTAGACTCCATAGAGTAACAAGTAACACAATTCATGCTAATGTCTTGATCCCTGTCTCCTTGTCTGATGGAAAGTAAACTCTCCCTGGACATGATATCAACTTTTTTTATGACCCTGTCTATCACTTCCTCTCCATAGCTTGGCAGAAGACACCAGGAGAAAGGACTGCTGTGTGACTGAACTTCTCTGCTAGGACTAAAGTAGAAGAACTTTTGTATTTGACCTTTAATTTAGGGTAAAAAAACTAACATACAAAAAAAAAAGTGTGTGTTTGGGTTAACTGAACTGAATGGGTGTCTGAAGAGTTATCTAAATGTAAATCTCAGGTGACTGAAAGGACTTAACTGCTGTGAGGTTTAAATTACTTGTAGAAAGACCTGGTAAGTAGGGGGAGTGGCTTAGCTAGAAGGAAGCTACATTTAAAGACTGTCTTAGAAAGTTTCTGCTAATAGCTTGGCAGAAGACACCAGGAGAAAGGACTGCTGTGTGACTGAACTTCTCTGCTGGGACTATATTGCCCTCCTTCCCTCCCCTCCCCCCAATGCTAGTTCTATTTTTATAGGCACAGAATTTGACTGACAACAGGAACTTCCTGTTTAGGGGCAGGAAGTGAGTGATCACATAACCACCAAGGACCCACCATCCTAGAAGGGCAAGAGTAGCTCTCTGGCCCCTCTAGCTGCTGGAGGTCTGCCTCTGAGAAGTAAGTGGTCTACTAGAAATATAGGATATTCTTGTCTCAGAACAGGACAATCAGGAGCTTAAAGGGCACACAGGCAGAAAGTAAGGAGAGAGAGAGAAAAATAGAGGAAAGAGTAAGGATTGCAAACAGTTAAGGGCCAGAAATAAGACATGATTGAGTGGTGCAGTGCAGTGGCTGTGGAGCAGCAGTCTTCCGGGAGATGTTCTGGAGGATGCGGGTTGTCCCATCTGCAGGCACTCTCTGGGCTGAGGGAGGAGGTTGCTCATCTCCAGGCTGAGTTGGCCAGGATTTGTGGGACCTCTTCTTCCATCCAGGGACCACCAGTGCCACTGCCATTGCCTCAGAGGTTGCCAAGAAAGAGGAGCGGTTGGACCACAGTGTGCTCAGGGAGTGTGAGGGTGGTGTAACAGAGGTGCATCCCTCCCATTGTACCTCTCCACAATTCCTATGCCATTCTGGCAATGTGTGGTTCCTCTATGGTGGCACCCACAGTGGAGACCAAGGAGGATGCTAGGAACCTCCACAAAGGAGACCCACAGGAGGGTGGCAGGGGACCCTGCAGGGGAAGGAAACAACTCCTGGTGGGGGACTCCATTGTTAGGAAGGTAGAACTGGGGGAGGAAGGGGAGAGGGAGGTGGGCCTGCCTGCGCCATGGCTTGCAGGGACAGGAAGCGAATCCTCAGGATTGCGGAGCAGCTGCACAGGGAGGGAGCTGGATGTCATTGTCCACCTAGGGACAAATGACCTGGCTAAGAAAGGATTAGAGAAGTGCAGGAAGAGTTTGTGGAATTGGGGAGGGGTCTTAGTCAAGTAGCACGCACGGTAACCTTCTCGGAGGTGCTACCCATCTATGGCATAGGAGAGGCTAGGGTGTTCCACATCATGGGATTTAATCAGTGGTTGAAAAACTGGTGTGGAGCTCAGGGATTTGGCTTCATTGGGGCCTGGGGGTCCACCTGGAGTGATGCAAGCCTATACTGGCATGATGGGCTGCATCCGTCCAGGAGGGGAACCAGGATCCTAGGTGATAGGTTTAAATGCTTCATTGGCAAGCTTTTAAACTAGCCAAGGGGGGAGGCACTGGAAAGGAGCAGGAAAATCCTAGCCCCCCAAATAATCATGGTAGTAAGTGCGGCAAACACCAACATAGAGGTGTCAATAGGGAGAAGGGCAGGGGTAAATGGAGAAAGTGACAAAGGCAAGAAGGACAGGGATGGGACAAAAGGGCATAAGGCCATCAGGAAATGGAGGGTAATGAGTACCAATGCCCATAGTCTGGGCAACAAGCTCCCTGAGCTGATGTCCTTAATGGAAGAGGGATGCCTGGATATCGTAGCAGTCACAGAAACATGGTACACAGAGAACCATGACTGGGATGTTAACATACCAGGGTACATAATCTACAGGAGAGACAGGCAGGGGAGAAGAGGGGAGGAGTAGCTCTCATGTAAAGGAAGGGATAAAAGCAACTGAACAAAAGAGTAAACAGGAGGAGAGAAGGCACTGTGGGTCACCTTGAGACTGGAAAGGGCACCACAATCTGCACAGGGGTTGTGTACAGACCCCCATGTCAGGGGGAAGGAATGGACAAGGATATGATAGAAGGCATTCTTAGAATGGCAGAGAAAGGGGAGATACTGTTGATGGGAGACCTGAATATGCCAGATGTTAACTGGAGCACATTTGCTGCAGCCACATCCAAGAGCAGGGCCATTCTTGATGCCCTACAGGTGGCAGGCATTAGACAGCTAGTTTCAGAACCCACTCATGAGGGAGCAATCTTAGACCTCATACTCTCAAACGGGGGCAGTGAGAGGATCTCAGATCTAGAAGTGGGCTGCCATTTGGGGACAAGTGACCATCAAACAGTGTGGTTCATGTTAAACTCAGCTACAGAGTCAAGCCATACAAAAGTGAGGGTACTGGACTTTAGGAGGGCTGACTTTGGCAAGATGGGAGAGTGCCTCAGAAAAGCACTAGCAAACAGGCTAGAAGGAGGTGTGGAGCAACAATGGGGAATTATCAAAACTGCCATCACAGAGGCAACAAGCCTTTGTGTGAAGCAAATGAACAAATCAAAATGAAAGAAAAAGCCACTATGGTTCTCAAAAGAGGTGGCTGTGAAAGTCAGGAAGAAAAAGATAGCATTCTGGAAGTATAAGGAAACACAGAAGGAGCAGGACAGAGAGCTGTACCAGTTAAGGCAGAAGGAAGCAGGGAGGGAAGTCAAAATAGCAAAGGCCCAAACTGAGGAAAAGATAGCCAACTCAGTTAAGAAGGAGGATAAAACCTTTTATAGGTACATCAGCGAGTGTAGAAAGACAAAGGGAGGGATAGTGTGGCTGAATAGAATGAACAGTGGGTGGGCAGAGGGGGAAAGTGAAAAAGCAGGAATACTGAACGAATATTTCTGCTCAGTATTCACAAAAGAGGAGGGGGAAGTGCCTAATCCAATTAACAGAAGCACTCTTGATAGGGAGATCGATCCCAGTCCTTTCACAGAAGAAAGGGTTCTGCAAGAACTCCTAAAACTGAAGGTGGACAAAGCAATGGGTCCTGATGGAATTCACCCCAGAATTCTAAAAGAATTAAAGGGAGAAACTAGTGAAACCACTGGCTACTCTTTTAATAAATCATGGAGGATGGTGTGGTACCCGAGGACTGGAGGAAAGTGGATGTGATTCCCTTCACAAAAGTGGGTCCAAGACAGAGGCAGGAAACTACAGACCTGTCAGTCTGACCTCTGTGGTAGGGAAAGTGATGGAGTCACTTCTGAAGGAAAGAATAGTCGAGTACCTAGAGGCCAGTGGAGCACAGGACCCAAGGCAGCATGGGTTCACAGCGGGAAGGTCATGTCAGACAAATCTAATAGATTTCTTTGACTGGGTGACCAAAGTAGTAGACTAGGGAGGGGCTTAGGATATGGCCTACCTAGACTTCAGCAAGGCATTTGACACAGTCCCACACAAAAGATTAATAGTCAAATTAACTAGCCTGGGAGTGGGACCCAGGGTGGTAGCCTGGGTAAAACATTGGCTGGACAACAGGACACAGAAGGTAATTGTAAATGGAGTCCATTCTGAAGAAAGGGGGGTTACTAGTGGGGTACCGCAGGGTTCAGTATTGGGTCCAATCCTTTTTAATGTCTTCATCAGTGACATTGCAGAGGGACTGGAAAGGAAAGTATGCCTTTTTGCAGATGGCACAAAAATCTGCAACAGGGTTGATACACAAGGAGGCGTGGAAAGGATGAAAAGGGACTTGGCAAGGTTGGAGGAATGGTCAGAAGTATGGCAGCTAGAATTCAATGCAAAGTAGTGCAAAATAATGCATCTGGGAAACAAGAACCCAGGGGAAGAATACACAATGGGTAAGAGGTAGTAACAACCACAAAAAAGGAAAGGGACCTGGGGGTAATCATATCAGATGACCTTAAGGTTAGCAAGCAATGTGAGAAGGCAGTAGGGAGGGCTGGGGTATACTGGGATGTATAGGAGAGGCATCAGCAGCAGAAAACAGGAAGTTGTTATCCTCTGTACAGACAGTTGGTGAGACCCCATCTGGAGTACTGCATCCAGTTCTGGAGACCCCATCTCTGCAAGGACATAGACAGGATAGAGGCAGTCCAGAGGAGGGCAACTAAAATGGTGCAGGGTCTGCAAGAGAAGCCGTATGAGGAGAGACTAAAGGAGCTTAATATGTATACCCTTGAGGAAAGAAGGGAGAGGGGGTACATAATAGAAACTTTTAAGTACCTCAGTGGAATCAACAAAGTCCAAGAGGGTAGCATTTTTCAGAAAAAGAGACTTGCAAGAACAAGGGGACACAATTTAAAGATAGAAGGAGGGCGGTTCGGGGCAATGTGAGGAAGTATTATTTCACAGAGAGGGTAGTGGATGCATGGAACAGCCTTCCTGAGGAGGTTGTGGGTCTAAAACTGTGGGAGAATTCAGGAATGCATGGGATAGACATAAGGCAATTCTTGTGGGGGGTAGGAAGAAATAGGCTGTTGGTTAACTAGGATCTGCGGCAAATCCTGTAGGTAGGGAAATGGGCAGACTAGATGGGCCTAGCGGTCCTTATCTGCTGTCAAAGTCTATGTTTCTATGTATAGCTCCCAATTCTGAACTTATGTGCCATGCCTTCAGCCTCCTGTTCATACACTGCTTGGGAACTACAGTTCCTTTTCAGGTGTATGAACTGTCCCTTTGGTGCGTTGGTTATGGTTAGATGGAGTGACAGCTGCTACCTAAGATTAAGGTAATGCTGTCAGTGGGCTTACAGAACAGGGTGGAGCTGACCCTCCTGTCCTCCATTATAATTTTAAAATCCAAGAAAATAATTTCTGTAGAGTTCCAACTGATTGCAAGCCTAAACTCTGGAGCCTTTTTCTCCATGATTGTCTTAAAATAATGCAGTTCAGATAAGGACCCCATCATAACATAAAACAATCATCAATGTATCTCTTCAGCAGCTCAGTATTGCTGTGGAAGGGATTCTCTTTGGTGTATATCTCATTGTCCTTACACATACCCATAGCTGAATTGGTGTAACAGGGGGAAAATATTGCCCCATGACTGTATCACTCTTTTAGATGTAAAATTCATACACAGAATTAAAGGCATTACTCTCCAGTACACAATTTGTCACTTTAACCAGCATATCCATTGAGGGACCTGTACAGTCATGCTCTCTTTAGAGGTAATATTCCAGACCTTGTTCCTGGTCCCTTTAGAAGAAATATTCCAGGGCTTGAAGTCCATACCAGTGAGGTATGTTCATATATAATGATTCCACATCAAGGGTCACTGAAAAAACTAGAACCCTCGATGTGGATGTAATTGAGAATGTTAAGAATGTCCCTGGTGTCCTTTAGAAGGGACTTTAAATTTCCTACAGTGGGTCTGATATAGCAGTTTATGCACTGGAATGAAAGCTTCCCACCCCCAGTATGATGAATCTTCTGGTAAGATTCTCAAGTATCTTTTGCATCTTGGGGAGGATGTATATGACTGGACATTGTGGGTGTGCCACTGTTCGTCCATTTTAAAGCTTATCGACCAGCCACCCAGAGGTCCAGGCCTCTGTCAAAAGCTTATTGACCTTCTTTTTTAGTCCTGGTAGTGGATCATCAAATAGTTCCCCATACACTTCAGTACTGTCCAACTGTCTCCGGACTTCATCTATATAATTGTCGGTTTCCATTACAACAATGCTGCGCCCTTAGTCAGTTGGTTTTATGATGAGGCAACACTGTCTGATAGTTCTTTAAGGGCTGTTCTGTCCTCATTTAACAAGTTATTAAAACTGGATTATAAAATGGTTAGAGTCAATCATGGCTTTGGATTAGCTAAGGGAGGCTTGCACCCATACATTTACCTCAGCATAATGCCCAGGTTCAAAAAAGTACCAGTGCCAGTCTGCCCTATGACAAAAAATATCAGTGTACCACCTTAGAATTTTTAGTCCTGAAATGGACGCCATTGTTTTTCGCTGACATCCACCCACCCTAACCTCCATTGCTACTTGCTCTGTTTAGTAGCCCTCCTGTTCATTGTTTTACAGGGGTGGTAACATTTATATTCATCATTTCATTCATTTGTAATCTTTGGTTACATCCCCTGACTGCTTGATCTTACATTCCTCACCTTAGGCAAACACATGTCACTGCAAAACAGATGAAACTGTGTTTTTGAAACAGTGCTTCATCGATCTCTTCCAGACCTCAGAGCTAGCAGCGAGGATGAAAAATCACCAGAACATCCAACTCCACAATGAGGGACAAACTTCATTCAATAAAAAGAAAACTTTTAAATGGCAGATCATTACTCCCAGTCCTCTGAGCAGGCAGTGAGGACTGGGAAAAAGCAGAAAACAACTGAAAGCCTCAACAAGGTACAAAGTTGTTGAAAGAAGAACAGAGACAAATGCTGTGTTATACATCTTGGGAACCAGGGCCAAAAACACACATATTTGTTAGAGGAATCAATAATCAGGGAATCTGTTGAGGAGAGGGACCAGGACATAACTATAGCTGGCTAAGGGACAGGACTCAGAGGGTGGTGGTAAATGGCATGAAATCTGAAGAGAGGGAGGTGACCAGCAGGGTGCCACAGGGGTCAGTGCTGGGGCCAGTCCTATTCAATGTCTTCATTAGTGACATTGTAGACCATCTGGAGGGAAAGGTGTACCTCTTCACAGAAGACACCAAGATCTGCAACAGAATGGACACACTGAAGGGGGTGGAAAAAATGAGAAAGGACCTAAGCCTATTACAGGAGTGGTCAGATATCTGGCAGTTGAGATTCAATACTAAAAAGTGCAAGATCATGCACCTGGATCACAGGAATCCAAGGGAGGAGTACAGAATGGGTGGGGAAATTCTAGCTTCCATAAGTCAGGAAAGAGACCTGGGTGTTATCATATCTGATGAACAGAAGGTGATCAAACAGTGTGAAAAGGTGGTGAGGACAGCAAACAGAAGGTTGGGGTGCATAGGGAGGGGCATAACAAGCAGGAGGAAAGAGGTGGTGATGCCACTGTACAGATTACTGGTAAGGCCTAAGCTGGAGTACTGTGTCCAGTTCTGGAGACCACATCCCCAGAAGGACATTGACAAAACAGAGGCAGTCCAGAGAAGGGCAATGGAGATGGTACATGGACTGCACCAGAAGCCCTATGAGGAAAGACTTAAGGACTTTAATATCTCTCCACTGGAGGAACGAAGACAGAGGGGAGATATGATAGAGACTTTCAAGTACCTTAAGGGAATAAACAGGGTACAGGTGGAATACATATTTCAGAGAAAACTCTGCACAAGAACAAGGGGGCATGATATGAAGCTGAAGGGTGGAAGGCTCAGGGGTAATGTTAGGAAGTACTTTTTCACTGAAAAGCTGGTAGAGCCATGGAACAGACTTCCATCAGAAGTGGTGGAGGAGAAAAAAATACGGCGGTTCAAGACTGCATGGGATAGACATAAGGTACCCTGGAGATCTGCAGAGCAGGACAGCCACTGATCAAATAGGATCTGAGGCTGCAGCAGCGAGTAGGAAAATGGTCAGACTTGGTGGGCAGTCTGGTCCTTATCTGATGACAGATTCTATGTTTCTATGTTTCTATAAATAGTAACTTAACTTCTAAATCCCACTGTGCAACTAAGGTTGCAAAAGCTAAAAGATTATTAAGGACTATCAAAAGGAACTTCAGGAGCAGAAGTGAGGAGGTTATCTTGCCACTGAATAGAACCTATGTCAAGCCTATCCTAGACTATGGGAGCCTGGTGTGGGGCCCAATAAATAAGGGTGATATTGATAAAATTGAGAGGTTCCAAAGACAGGCCACAAAGATGATCTATAACATTAAACATCTGACCTACAGTGAACAGCTAATGAAACTCAATCTTATGTCCTCAAAGACTAGGGGCCGGATTTTCAAAGCCCCAGGTCTGACACAAGGGTTGTGTGCCAAACAATAGTGGCACAAGACAGTCTAGCATCAAACATTGCACCAGATACAATTTTCAAAGAAGGACTGCATCAAAGGCAGTCCACCCTGTGTCAAAGGTGGCTGTGTCAGCCTTGTGCCATACAAATGGCAGCATCATGATACAAGCCATCTTGTACCACAGAAATGGTGTGAGACTGCACCTGTGGGAATTTCAAAGCTGCACCTCTGACACGAAAAATGTCAAAGTATGGTCAGCTGCTGGACCAGCCAGAGCAGGTCTAAGGGATACTAGAACATATAAAGATACCCAAAGCAGGTAGTCAGACCTGACTATGTTAATATTAAGGGCCAGTATTCTCCTGCAGGACTACTTTAGAACATTTTGGGGGCTTAGTTTTGGCCATTTCATCTGCCATTTTGTTTACTTAGCTTGCTTCATTCTCGTCCTTTGCTTCATTTGTTTGACTCGGCTTGCACAATTTTGGTTACTCATCTTGTACCACTTTTATTCATTTTGCACCATTTTTCATTAGTTTGCACCATTTTTCAGCAGTTTGCACCATTTTTACTCAGTTTGCACCATTTCTACTCAGTTTGCACCATTTTTCATCAGTTTGCACCATTTCTACTCGGTTTGCACCATTTGTGTACTCAGTTTGCACCATTTTTGTACTTAGTTTGCATCATTTTCATTCCTTGCATCATTTTTCTGACTTAACATGCACCATTTTTGACTCAACTTGCACCATTTATTTTGGTGCAGCTTGTGTAATTCCCATCCCTTATGCCATTGTGTTGACACAGTCGACCTCTTCCATCAGTTTGGGGGATTTAGTCACACAGACCACTTTTCTTACAAAATATGGCACACAGCATTCAGTGCACCAAGATCTGATTCAAGCTAGTTGTTTGACACAGCTTGTGTGGATCTAAGGGCCCTTTGAAAATCTGGCCCCAGGAGACTAAGGGGTGATCTGTTGCTGTGTCATGATATTCTGCAGAAAGACTATTCAGTCAGTGAATTGGGATTCAAATTTTAGAATGACACACAGGATACTAGAGGCCAGCCGCTACAAATAAGACCCACAAAATTTAACACCAACAAAAGGAAGGCATTTTATACTCAGTGGATAGTAAATCCATGGAATAAACTCTGTTTGGAAATTGTAATCAGTAAGAACAAACAGGACTTAAAAAATAAATTGGGTTCATTTTTTTTACAGGGTGATACCCTCTCTTGTTATGGGTGAAAGGACTGGTGCACCTATGGGCTTACCACCTTTCTATGCTCCTATACACCTTAATATGTCTTAATAAGTACAGGGGAAAATAAAAATTAAAAGTGTCACTTGCTCCCAGTCCTCAGATTAGGCAATAGGGCCAGGAAACAGCAGGGCATAAAATAATAACTCCCTCTAGTGATGGCTAGCAGAGGAGCTATTTTATCTGTAAAATCAGAACTTATTTTTTTTAAATGTGCTTTTTTTTAATTTTTAAATTACCTATTGCCCATTTCATAGGCTCGATAACACTCCCCCAGGCTGGGCCTTATGCTGAGATGATCGCACTTCAAGTGTCTATAAATCCTTCTGCATTTGTCTTCTGGTCTTGCTATGACTTTAGGTGGGCAGTAATCTTGTCATATGGCCCACCCTGCCATGTCTCATTGCTTGTGTACTATCTGGACCTATCATGCTGCTCAATGTCAAGCTCACATGCTTTGTTAAAGGTAAGGAATGAGCTGTCCATATGTTGGCAAAATGTAGATCTGTACATTTGGAGTCCCCTAGAATTGCCCCTGGAATGGGACTCTATCACACCACTGGCCTGGGTCCCCTTTTCTTCACTTTCTTCATGGACTATTGCTTTGAGTCGGCATGTCTTTCGACTTGGAAAAAAATGCTTGAGGTTCAATAGTCTTGTCAACCTTAAAAGATCAAGATATGTCACAAATGTATTAATTCCCACAAAACGGTGCATAACTAAGTTCCTTACTTGGAATTGTAATCTATTTCTCTGTCTTGCTGTGTAAGTAAACATTGATTTCATTATTAATGTATTTAGGAGCTTTAACTGATGGATCTTTAACCATGACCTCAAAACCTGTACTTACCCGCTCTTCTGTTACAGATTCTGACATACTTCCACCCTCCCTGGAACCAAACTTGTTTGCCTCTGTAATGTTTCTGATTTGACCTTCTTTGGAGTTTCCCTCATTCTTCCCCTCACTTGTGAGGGGGAGGCAAAGGAGATGAGTCTGTTTCCCAAAAAAACAGTTGTATCAGAGTCCGCAGAACTTATGTTGGCAATAGTGTTTTTACTTCTGAGGATTGCACATAGTTATTTGATCCAGTGTGCTAGTTCCCCTGACTTACAACAGTTGAAGTCATCTCTTAAAAGCACATTGCAAAGGTTGGGTATGAAAATCAGTGTAAATCAGAGAAAAAAATCTTACTAGACAAGGCTGATTACCTCAACAACAGTATGTTTGACTTGATTAAAACAACACCTCTGCTGAAATAAATTCTACTGACTCTGATACAACTGTTTTTTTAGAAACACACTCATCTTCTTTGCCCTCTCTCAGCACCTGAGAAGAAGTCCGAGGAATGTACAAAAGAAATGGAGAAGGAGAGTAAGAAGGAGAGCAACCACAAAGAAGGTCAAACCAGAAACACTACAGGGGCAAACCAGTTCAGTTCCAGGGAGGGAGGGAGGAAGGAAATATAAGATCATTGCAACAGAGGAATAGATAAGTACAAGCTTTGAAATCAGGGTTAAAGATGCACCTGTTGAAGCTCCTAAAGACACTTCAGATGTAATTAACATCTTCCAATACAGCCTGATGGAGACATAGATTAGAGTTCATAGTAATAGCATTAGGTCTGCAGCATCCATGGGAATAAATACATTTGGGACATATCTTCATTTTCAAAGGTCACAACTATTGAACCTCAAGTGTTTCTTCAAGTCAGAAGGCATGTACTCATCCACAGTGATAGTCTATGAAGAAAGCAAGGAGGGGGTCCCAGTTCAGTAGTGCGATGAGGTCCCAATCCAGGGACAATACCATGAGGCTGCCAATGCCCAGATCTACATTTTGCTGACCTATGAACAGAACAGTCCTTACCTCTAATTAAACTTGTGAGTATGACCTTGAGCAGCATTATAGGTCCAGTCAGTAGTCCAGTTTTAATAACTTATTAAATGAAGAAAGAACAGCTCTCAAAGAACTATCAGACAGCACTACCCTCAACCTTAAAACCAGATAACAAAGTGGGAAACATTGTTGTAATGGACACCAACAAGTATGTAGGTGAAATCCAGAGACAGCTGGAAAATACTGAAGTGTATGGGAGGCTATCTCATGATCCAATGCAGGGTTATAAATAATTGATTAGCAGTTTTTTTCTTGGGACAATACTAACTGTACAGAAAGTATTTATATAGGTTTTCTAGAAGTGTTATGTTTGTTAAACACAGTGAGGCAAGTGCTATGCATTTTTACAATGTTTTAGCACTTTTATGAGCAAAACGCGAATCAGTTTTTAGAGTTGAATAAAACCCTGCAATGCTGGGACTTCAGAAGAAGGTCAATAAGTTTTTGACAGAGGACAGGTAGCTGGACTACAAGTTGAAAGATGGGCTAACAGTGGAGCACCCACTACATCCAGTCAATACATCCTCACCAAGGTGAATAAGACACTTGAAATACCCCTGGAAGACCCATCATATCAGGGGTAGGAAGCCTCACAGAACCCTTATCCTGGTAAAGAGACTGCAATATCAAACCCATTGTAGGGAATTTAAGGTCCCATCTAGAGGACACCAAGGACATTCTTAAGAGACATCCACCTCAAGGATTCAAGATTTTTAGTGGGCTTTGATGTGGAGTCATTATGTACAAAAATATATCTCACTGGTATGGACTACAAGCCCTGGAATATTTCCCCAAAAGGAAGAGGGACTATATAGGTACCCCAACAAATATGCTGGTTAAAATGGCAAAATGTGTGCTGGAGAGTAATGCCTTTAATTTTATGGGTGAATTTACATACAAAAGAGTGGCACAACCATGGGGGGCAATGTTTTCTTCAACTATGCCAGTTTGGATAGGGGTATGTGGGAGGACAATGTGACATACACCAAAAGGAATCCCTTCCACAACAATACTGAGCTGTGTAAGATCTACACTGATGATTCTTTTATGGTGTGGTGGGTGTCCATATCAGAAAGGCATGAATTCAAAGAACACATGGTGAAACAGGCTCCAGAGTTTAGGTTTGTGGTCAGCTGGAGTGCTCCAGAAATTATTTTCATGGATTTAAAAATTATAAAGGAAGAGGATGGTAGGGTCAGCACTACCCTGTTTCCTAAGTCCTTTGAATGCAATACCCTTACTCTGTAGCTGTCACCCTGCCACACGATAGCCAATATACATCAAAGTATAGTTCATGCACCTGAAAAGGAACTGTAGTTCCCATACAGCATATGAACAGGAGGCCGACAGCATGACACATAGTTTCTGAGTTAGGGGCTATGGAGAGGAAGTGTTAGATGGAGCCAGAAAGTTTCCACAATGTCCAGAGAGAGAGAGAGGTTACTTTCTGTTAGACAAGAGGCCAAAGATCAGGACAATCACATGAATTTTGTTACCTCTTACTCTATGGAGTCCAGGACAATAGAATAAATTGATTTGAAAAACTGGGGCATTTTCAAGGCAGAACTAAATCTTAGGGAAACTGTAAATAATTATCTGAGGTTTGTATACTGTAAGGCAAAATAACTTTCATGACACTCTTATAATCAGTGTTCAAGAAAAGCACCACAGAAGAAAACTACTTGGTCCCCCTCTCTTCTGGCAGCCACCAGGCAGTGTGGCAAGTGTATATACTGTTCATTGATAGGGGTTTGTATGTCCTTCCTCAATCTTAAAGATGGCAAGTCCATCATTAACAAGGACTTTATAAACAGTGACACCACCAATGTAATTTACCTTGTCACATGTCCTTGTGGAGCCTTTTACATTAGCTGAACAAGGCATCAGTAGAAAGAGAGGATAGGGGCCCATATCAGGGTGATACAGTCAAAAAATGGTAGGTCAGCCCTAGCAGTTCATGCAGAAGTTACAGGTAATATTGAAGAGTATTAACCAGTATTTCTGGGCATAGAAAGGGTTATGTTGGTACCCAGAAGAGGTGGCTTAAATAGGAAGTTGGCCCTTATGGAGGCCTTCTGGATTTATGAGTCAGTTACCCTAGCATAACCTGGTTTCAATGATCAAACTGAGTCCACATCTATTTTGTGAAAATTAGTCAGATGTATTAATCTTTTACAGATTTGATCCCCATTCAAAGTTGAGACCCCAGAGAGACTAAGGATCATGTAGTAATATAATTAAATTATTGATTTTTGCACATTTATTTGGATCTTTATACATATTTAAATTCTGTGTATCTAAATATGTTATATTCTGTTTGTATTAACTTTTGTGCATTGTTTTTAAATAGTATGTGGTGATCACCTATTTTGCACTTTTACCATGGCACCTTAATGTTCTGCCTGCTATAATGTTGGCTTACTATATGGGGCCCCACACCTTAACACAGCTCCAGAAGCTTTAGGGCATGAAAGGTTGGGGCTCCAGTAAGTCCTCTGGAATGCTGGACCTGGCACTATTTGTTTGTTTTGCACTACTTTTGGGATTTGCAATAAGAATAAAGCAACCTGCACTTTAAAACAAAACAGCTTATTAAACTTTTTGTTCATGAACTGAGAGCTGAACCCATTTTCCTGTTCAGATCCAACACCATACCTGATGGATCTGCTGCTTCATGAAAGACCCCCATAGCACTGTGCAAAGGAATTTATAGGTCCATCACTATGCCCAACTGGAGCTAAATAAATCTATTTTTATATTTTCTGTCAATAAGTAAGAAAACAAATTGCAATACACTATGCTAACCCATATGTTGAGATTGAAGCACAAAATATAATCAAAGTACCAATGGTAATAAAGATGCCAAATAAGGTCTGTAAAGTGTGAAATAATTATCTATTAAAATGCAATATGCTGTACTTGGATTCAAACTACTGATACTTTACATGCTTAGCAAACACACATTTGGTTTGCTACTGAGCTGCAGGTAAGGGAATTGTGGTTCCTGTAGTGTAGATGTTAAGTCACAATCTACAGAACAAGAAAATGGGGTTTTAATCCTAGTAGGTGATTTACCATCACAAATAGTTGTTCTTAGTGAAATTTACTTCTCAAATACAGTAGTTTACTATTTCACTCCACAGCACCATGAGCTGCCATTAAATTGAGTTTCATTCTTACAGAAACATTTGGAGAAAAAAAGTTTAAGTCCCTGCCATGATTTGAATTGTTGACATTTTGCCCACTAAGTAAAGTCCCATTCAGTGTGCCACTGAGCTGCCTGTGAGTTGCTGTTCCTGTGATGTACTGATTATGTCACAACCTGCAAAAGAAGCAACTGGGGATTTAATCCCAGCAGGCAACATACCTTCACAAAATGTTATTCTTGACTAAATGTATTGTCTCATATAATTTACTATTCCAGCTCCACATCACTATGAATCACCACGCAAGTGACTTTCCATTTTACAAAAAACAGTTAAAGCAAATGTTTGTCTCTTCTAGGATTTAAATTGCTGATTCTTTGTCTGCTAAGTGAACACGCAGGTAAGCAGATTGCATTTCCGATGGTGTAGAAGTTATGTCACAACCAGCAAAATAGGCAACTGTGGATCTAAACCCAACAGGCGATTTACATTCACAAAGTGTTGTTCTTAGCTACAGATTTACTTGTCATATAATTTCCAATTCCAACTTCATACCACTATAAATTACCACTCAAGTTTCCATTTTACAACCAACATTTGTTTAACTTCCTGCCCTAATTTGAACTGTGTCACCTGCATTGAACTTCTAATTCTTTGCCTTCTATGTAAATACACAAATTCAGTGTGCCACTGAGCTAGAGGTAAGTGAGTTGCCATTCCTATGATGTAGAGGTTATGTCACATCCAGCAAAACAAGAGACTCAGGATCTTATCTCAGCAGACAGTTTACCTTCCCAAATTGCTATTCTTAGTTAAATTAACTTCTCATATGATTTTCTATTCCAACTCCACACCACCATGAATCACCACTCAAGTGAGTTTCCATCATAAAAAAAAATTGAAAAATAAAATGCTAAGCCCAGGCTCAGATTTGAACCACTAATCAGTTGCCTGTTAAGCAAATACACACTCAGTGTGCCACTGAACTGCGTACATGTGAGTTCCAGTTCCTATGATATACAGGTTATGTCACACATGTAACACAGGTGTCTTGGGATCCAATCCCAGCAGTCAATTTACCTTCACAAATTGTTGTTTTCAGTTAAATGTACATCTCATATAATTTACTAATCCATGCCACACCACCATGAATCGCTACACAAGTGAGTTTACATATTACAAAAAGTAGAAAAAGTGTGTAAGTCATTGCTAGGATTCAAACTATGTCTACCTGAATTTAAACCACTGATTCTTTACATGTTAAGCAATACACACTCAATGTGCCACTGAGCTGCAGCTAAATGAGTTGCATTTCCTATGGTGTACAGATTATGTCACAGCCTGCAAAACTGGTGACTTGGGATCTGACTTTGAGTCTTTTTCAATCTATGAACCTCTTCAGTCTGGTTTTTGGCCTCGGCACAGCACTGAGACAGTTCTTGTGAGGGTGACTCGTGATCTTCTTCTAGTGAGGGACTGAGTGCAATGTACAATCTTAGTGCTTTTGGATCTTTCATAAGCATTTGACCTGGGGGATCATGGAGTTTGTTGGATCACCTGAGGAATTATGTGGGCATTAGTGGTAATGTCTTGTGCTGGTTTGGGTCTTACTTGACCTGTAGGATGCAGCAGATGGCACTGAGGAATTTTACCTAAGAAATGTCTGTGCTGTTTGCATTGTCCTCAAGGTTCAATTCTTGCCCCAATTTTATTCCCCATGTATATGTTGCTGCTAGGGGAAATCATAAGATGGTACAATGTGGGGTTTCATTGCTATGCAGATGATATTCAGTTGTACCTGTCTTGTGCCCCGATGATACATCTGTGTCTACAGTGCTGATCCATTGTTTGGCTGAGATTAATGACTGGATGGCATCAAACTGGTTATGTCTTAACCCAGGTAAAACAGAGGTCATGGTTATCAAACCTGATCACAGAGGCTTTTCTGTGGTTGGGGATATGCCTCTCGCTGTGTTAGATGTCCACTCCCTCACAGCATAAAAACACAGAAACATAGAATTTGATGGGCAGATAAGGACTGCTTGGCCCATCCAGTCTGCCTATTTCTCCCTATCTACACTATTACATTAGAACACATTAAATGAATGTATTGAAATTAAAAAAGCAGACAAGGGGGGGCACCACTGTTATATTAGATAAAGATAAGTATTATATTGAAATTGTTTCCCAGCTAAATTATACTGAATATTATGTGAAATTGTCACATGATCATACTGCTGTCTATAAGAGGGATATTGATGGATATTTGTGTGAAGCATTGTACAATGGGATCATTACAAAGCAGACATATGATTTTTTACAGGTGGAGAATCCAGTGTGGGCTTCCTTTTATGGGTTGCATAAGATTCATAAGAACCAACAGACTCCACTGATGCGGCCAGTTGTGGCTAGTATTGGGGGCCTGACTGAGCCATTAGAAAAGTTTGTGGACGAACATATCAAATCATTAGTCTCTTTATGGCCAGTCCACATCACTATTTCAATATCCTGAAAGATGCGGTTTTGAGAGAAGGTGATCTGTTGGTTACTATGGCTATTACATCACTTTATAACAACATACCACATGAACAAGGGTTGGATGCCTTGCATAATTCTCTGTACTAATTATCAGGTTATACTGTGGGTTTTATTGAATTCCTGTTAACCTTGACAGAAAAAGTACATAGATACAACACTTTTTCATTTGAAGGAGAGTATTATTTTCAGATAAAAGGCACAGCAATGGGGGCAGCCTTTGCCCCAATGGTGCAAATTTATATTCGTCCAATTAGAAAAGAGAGTTTGTGATATCAGATAATAATGTTTTTTTGGATCAGTTAGCATATTAACATCGCTTTATTGATGGCATTAGCATTATGTGGCATGGCTCAGAAGAGTTAGTGGTTCATTTTAAAAACTATTTGGAAATGATGAATGAAAATTTGAAATTTTTTTTGCAGTTGAAAGTTTATTAGCATTATTTTCCATTTTACACAAAAGGCAGATATTTATACAGAAACACAGGATACATTAGTCATGGATTACATGAATCCACCCTCCCTTTACCACCGATACCCTTCCCTCCTCCCTCCCTCCTCCCCATCCCCTTTCTGCTAGAGCAACAACTATTGTAATATCTGATGTTGAGCACATATTATACCAGGATTAGTCTTGAGGCAAAATAGTTCATACTAAATGTATCTCACCCTATAATGAATATAGGGCATAAAGGGGATTCCATATTTTTATAAACCTGGTCATTGTATTATTCAAGTTGGAAATGGCTTTTTCCATGCATACATTAGCCATGATTTCTGTTAGCCATTCATTATAGGAAATTTCCTGTTGATCAAGCCAATGTCGTAATACCAGTTTCTTGACTGACATAGCAATAAGAGTCATATAATACTTCTGATTACAGACCCTGATTTCTGATAGATCACCCATGAGACAAATTTGGGGGGTAAATAGGTCCTTAAGACCTAAAAGGGGATCAGAGAGTGTTGCTTAATGTTATGCCAAAGTGGGGAGACTTTAGGGCAAGATCAAAACATATGGTATATTGTCCCTTCCTGCTGTTGACATCTAACATATAATGAGGTAGGCTTCAGACCCAATTTGGCCAGTTTACATGGTGTATAATAAGCATTATGCAGGATATATAGTTGCATCAGTCTTAACCTATCTTGTGTAACTAATTTGTGGCAAGTATGCCAAATAGCCGCCCAGTCTATATTTTGGCCTGGAAAGAAATATTCCCAAAGGGCTGGAAGTATAGCCTAGTGGTTAGAGTAACGAGCTGTGAATGAGCTTGGCAGATCCAGCAGACCAGATCTGGGTTTGATTCTCACAACCTCCACTTGTATACTGTGTGACACTGAGCAAGTCACTTAACCACCCAGTGCTCTGATGTCACCCCTGAAAACAGGCACTTGTGCCTAGTGGGCCTTACCCGGTTACCAAAGACTAAAATAAAAAATAAAATAAAATTAAAAAGGTGGGTTGGTCCAAAGCTATCTGGGAATTTCAAGAGACATATTGTATTATAAATTTTGGAGATTGCTTTGGGCCCTCCACTGAACTCTGCTAATTCTTTTCAGAAGGGGATAACTTGAGCTGACTGGGGTTTTTGACCAAAGGATTGTATTAAAATATGTCAGAGCAGAATAATCCTGAAGGTGTGCCTGTGTGAGATACCTAATTTAGCCATGATTTCTTTTATCGAGAACCATTTATCATTATTTTTAACAAAATAGGTGACATTCAAATCCTGTAATATGGGAAACCAGGATAGGGGAATCGGTTTTCCACCTATTTTGAGGTGTAAGTTTCCCACTATTGGCTAACTGGGGTCCTTAATATGATCGTACTTAAGGTAACGACAAATCTGGGTATGAATTTTCAAGTTATGGAAATTGTCGAGTTCTTGAGCTTTAGGGGAGGAGACTTTCCCCAATATGTAGCAGTCCCTCAGGATTTAAGCCATACACATGTATAAGGGATATCTCAATTTTGAGCCAGGTCAGGGCTGAATATAAATTTTCCTGAGATAGCCATCTCAAGTATTTATTAATGTGGCTCGCCCAATAATAGAGTCCCACATTTGAGAGACGCAAGCCCCCCTTATTCTTGGGGGCAGCCAAGATATGATAGGCTATTCGAGAGGATTTATTACACCAGAGAAATTTAGTGAGCAGGGATTGTAGCTTTTTGAACCAGGACAAAGTGAGTCAAATATTAAGCATAGAAAGGGGGTACAAGAGTCGTGGGAAGGCATTCATTTTAATTAAATTTATTTTACCCCACAGTGAAATAGGAAGTTAGGCCCACCTGTTCAAGTCTTGAGAGATTGTGTTAACCAGAGAATCCAAATTTAACTTAATAATTTGCTTAGGGTTTCAAGATAGTTCTATGCCTAGATATCTAAGGGAGTCTTGTTTCCAATTAAGTCCAAAGGGTATTATATCTGATTTAAAGAATGTATGATTAAATGGGAAAACTGTTGTTTTGCTAATGTTTAGCTTATAGTTGGACATTCTGCCAAAGGTATCAATGATGTCTAACATATAAGGTATGGATGGACATGGATTGTAAAGTTGGAGGAGGAGATCATCTGCATAAGCAGATACCTTAATTTCATAAAGGTGAATAGGGATCCCTTGGATACTCTGGCAATCTTGTAGGTTTCAAATTAGCAGTTCCAGGTAAAGATTGAATAATAATGGGGATAAGGGGCATCCTTGTCTGGTTCCAGAATGAAGGGTAAACCTCTCTGAGATCACTCCATTACCTGCTACCCGAGCAGAAGGGGATTTGTATAGTGCCCAGATCCAACCTATAAAACCAGATGGGAAACCAAAGACTTCCAAGGCATGAAACAGATACTCCCAATGGACCCTTTCGAATGCCTTCTCGGCATCAAGGGAGATTAAAGCAGCTGGAAAAGGTGCATCCCTGGACACCGAGAAGACATGTGACAGGGTTCTTAAATGATCAGAAGAGGATCTACCCTTCATAAATCCAACCTGCTCTGGTCCTATCAAGGTGTCCATTACTGTACTGAGTCGGTTAGCCAGCAACTTGGTTAACATTTTTATATCTTGATTTATTAACGATATGGGTCGGTAGTTAGTTACACAGTCAGGGGATTTATCATATTTAGGTATCAAGACAATCAGCACCTCAAATAGTGTGGGGTCTATATCAACTCCAGATCAGATTTATTGGTACAGGGGAAGAAACATAGGGATTTATTGAACCTGGAATTTCTTATAAAATTGAGCTGTGTAACCATCTATCCCGTGGTTTTGTTCATTGGCAAATTTCCAATAACCTCAGAAATTTCTGTACTATTTATAGGAGACAACAGTCTATTTTGCTGCTCCAATGAGAGCTGGGGTAGGTTGGCCTCCTGTAAATAGGTACAGTTCATGTAATTGTTGCACCATTGGGGGAGTGTGCATTGGGCAATACAATTCCTTGTAAAATGCAGTAAATTCTTTTATAATGTCTTCTGGATGGGTTTTTAAGGATCCATCTTGTAATGAGATTACTGAGGTCACATAACGAGATGACTCCATTTATTTAACCCTAAGTGCCAGGAGATGGCCCACCTTTTCCCCTTGATCGGTATATGAAGCCTGGGTTTTCAATATAGTATAATCAGCTTTCTCCCGAAGGATTTCCACATAAGCTGCTCTGAGTTTGATCAATTCCTTTCTAACAGATTCTGGTGAATTGGGGGAAAGGTTTCTTTCTAGGACCCTTATCTGAGAGAGTAGGTGGGACATTCTGGAACTGGAAGCCTTTTTCCTATGGGTGGCCATACTAATCAGAACACCTCTAAGGTATGCTTTAAAAGATCCCCATAACATATCAGGTGTTCCCAGGGGATCAAAATTATATTCATAAAAATGGTTAATCTGCTCCTGTGTATGTTTAGATGAAGAGGTATCCTTTAACAGTAAATCATTTAGTTTCCATCTGGAACCTCTTTTTGGTAGTGGTACCATGGATATCTGACAGAAGACTATAGAATGATCTGAAGGGGGACCAGGCAGAATCGATGTCTCAAGGGTCCCAGATACTAAGGAATGAGACCGAAGTATGTAGTCTATCCTTGACGAGGAAAAATGGACTGGGGAAACAAAAGTATATTCCCTGTCTAGGGAATGTAATATCCTCCAAATATCGCACACTCCAGTCTGATCCATCAGCTCCCAGAGTGCCCTTTGAGCAGGAGGGAGACTCCTCCTCTGTTGACTTGACCTGTCCATCATCGGATCATGTACCAAGTTAAAATATCCTCCAAAAATCATAGGCATAGAAAGATATGGTTGTAAAATCTGGGTTAGTTGAGTAAAAAATTCTGGTGCATCTTGATTTGGTCCGTACACACTACCTAGTATTATCTCTTTGCTGTAGAGCAGTTCCAGAACAAAAATAAATCTACCCTGTGGATCTTTTATCACATTAGTTGTGATAAATGGGATCTTCCTGCGAATAAGGATCATGACTCCACAACTGTTTGTTGTCCCCTCTGCCGCAAAGAACTGGCCAAATTGTTGTCTTCAAAGCTGGGACACTTCGGAGTCCAGAAGATGTGTTTCTTGAACATAGACAATATCTATGTTCAATAACTTTAGGTGATTTAAAACCTGATATTGCTTCCTTCTTTTTCTACCCCCCTTGATATTCCATGTAGCAATGCAAATACAGTTAGCCATTTTTCATAACTTGTAAATCACTAATCCCCCAGTTCCTATCTGAGAAATAACTTATATGCCAAGAATGTGCATGTCGTACCCAATTTGTTGTGCGCTTAACAGTTGTTATGCCCTCCCTCCCCCTCTTCCAACCTGGTACTATTCCATAATGAGATTTTACTGGAATCCTGGTTTGATTATCCCTAAATTCTCCCCCTCTTGTTGTTAAGACATTATACAGCTGGTCCTATGTCAGTCCCTTGTTTCCCTCTTCCCATTGCCCAGATCCATGACTAAACAGCCTATCTAGCAATAAAAACTAAACCAAAACAACAATCATGCATAGAATAAAGACTAAATCTATACTATTCCTGGAGGTTTGGTAAATCAGGCTAAAATACTAAATGAGAAAGCTCCAAATTATAAATCGCTACCATTCGGCGATTTCCCCTTGTTAAAAGTATCTAAACACCAATCATTCTGAGTTGTCAGCTCATTCCTTATAGTCTATTTCTAAACAATATTGATGCACTCAACGTTAAGTGTCTAATCTTTAGCGAGAAATCCAAAATAAAATCTATATGGGTACTTTCCCCAAAACAGTTCCAACATTTGTTGGTAAGGAGCGCCCTCTTGTGGCAGATCAGTGTCTATACTTTTCCTGCTTGTACCGAAGTGAAGTCCTTTAAAACAAATCTACAGGCTTTTTTGCTTTGCGCTGTTATATATCAGAGCGGCCATGAAAGTTTGCAACCGGTAATCTAAACGAAAATTAATGCCAGATAAAAAATGAATGCCTGACAGAGACTGCTTCTATGTCTTATGCTCCAAGTCCTGACCTTTTGTTCTGTAAGTCGCAATTGGAGATCTAAATCAGATTAAACAGCTGTCTTTTCCATGTGGGTTTTTCTTCTTAAGTTGTGATCTTACTTTTAAAATAATCTGCTTCTTATAGATGGAATAGTTCTCCTATGCAATATCTACTTAGCGCTCTCAGAGATGAGTAAAAATATAAGCAAATATTCTCCTAGTCACAAATCAATTTCTGAGTAATCAACGAGCATGGAATAAGTCAGGATAAGCCTTCTGCAGTGCTGTTAAAGCTGGATCTGCTTCCTCAAATGAAGCCCAAGTTCCCAAAATCAACACCTGGAGATGAGCCAGATACCCCATTTGGAATTTTAGCCTGCGGCTATCAATTTCATTACTATTGGGTGGAAGAGTGTCCTTCTCTGTCTCACAGTAACAGGCAGATCCTGGGTTATTCGAATTTTGTTCCCCTCCCAGAGTACCTGTTCTAGCTCCTTTATTTTTCCCAGGAAGAACTGCTTTTCTTGATGGTTCAGAAACTTAAACATTAATGGTCGGGGCGGTAAAGCTGATGCTGGCATTGGTCTCAGAGCTCGGTGAGCCCTCTCTATTATATACGAGGCACCAAAGGGAGAGGGACCAGCTAGTTTCTCTATCAGTTTCTGAATAAACAAGATTGTGTTGCTGCCTTCCTCTCGTTCAGGAATTCCTAGGATCACAACATTATTTATGCAACTCCTCTCCACTAAATCTTCAATTTTTTGTTCTAATTTCTTAATTCTGTGTCAGTTGTCTACTGTAGTGTTTTCAACCCGATCCATTTTTTTCTCTATGGAAATAAGCCGTGACTCACTGTCTGACATCCTAGTCGATAAATCCTCAAGTGCAGCTGACATCTGCTTCATTTCAGTGACAACCGATTTTAGATCCTCCCTAAATGGCTGGATCTCTTTCAGAAATAATTCAAGAGTGAGGGGAGTTGCCTCGGAAGCCAAAACAGGAAAGGCCATTGTAGTGAGCTGCTTGCCACTGCCAGTCGACTGGGCCTTGTACCTTTGCCAATTTTCTCCGGGGAAACCGGAGGTGTATGTCGGGGTAGCGCGGTCTGCATTTCTGCTTCCATTCCAGGTTAGTAATGCTGTCCAGAGGTTCCACTCACTTTTAACTTGTTAAGAAACAACAAATAACTAGTTTAGAAGCCAATAGAGTAAAGAAATAGCACTGGGCAGCTACAAAGCCTGCTGCATCACGTGGTTTTCCGAAATTTATTTTGAAGTCACATGTTTCTGAGATTGATTTTTTGGATCTGCATATTGTAAAAGAGAAGGAAGGTAGAATAGCCACATGTTTGTACAGAAAAGCAATAGATAGAAATGCTTTATTATTGTATCAGAGCTGCCACCCCAGACATTTAATGAGAATATACCAAAAGGCCAATTTATGCAGTTATGAAGGAATACTTCAGATGACAAGTATTTAGAGGGGGCAGAACAGCTAGTGGATAGATTTGCTATCAGAGGCTATAGTGCTGATTGTCTCAATAAAGCTTTGCTGCTAATAATATGCAGAGAACAGAAGTGCTAAGCAAAAGTAAGACGTCACAAGGTGCAGACCAGATTAATTTTGTTTCTGACTTTAGCCCATAGAGTTTTAAAGTACAAGAGATATTACAGAAACATTGGCATGTATTAGCAACTGAACCGATGTTGAAAAGATTTATTTCTTCACCCCCCTGATGTTTTTCGCAGAGGCAAGAATGTTGTGGACTATGTAACCAGTAGTATGTACAAAGCACCTGGATTAGAACAATACAGTCCTTTACCCATGGGAACTTTTGCATGTGGTAACTGCATGTTTTGCCAAAACATAGTGAAACGCATTAATTTTGTGCATCCAGTCACTGGACAAACATTTGGTACTAGAGACTTTAAAAATGACAGCACCACACATGTGGTCTATGTGGCAAATGTGCATGCAATAAGATATATGATGGAAAGACAAAAATATTGTTTAAATCTCAGATAGGTGAACATTTACGTAGTATTACACATTAGGATAAGACCAATGTTTTGGCATTACATAGGATGCAAATGGGTACTGGACATTTCTTCAAGTTTCAGCTCCTTCAAAAAGTTAGATTAGGCCCCTGGAGGGGTGATTTACATAATGTATTACTACAAGCATAGAGCAGGTAGCAATATGTCTTGAGAGCAAGTGGGGATGATGGACTTAATGAAATGTTTAGTCTTGTGTTCTTTTTAAAAGAAAAAAGGTGAATCTACATATGTTGGCACTTTAGATCATGATTCTGTAACTGCATTTATTTAATTATGAGCAGTCTAAATATAAGAAATTAGCTTTTATATATATATATATATATATATATATATATATATATATATATATTAGAGGCAAAAAACTCCATTTAATGCATCAGTTAGGGTTGTTCCACAGTGACAAAAGCAAAGAAATTCAGAGTTAGGGTTGAAAGCACCCCTTGGATCCCTCCAGCCCACCCCCCTAGCTGTCATCGGGTTGCGCTTTGGGGTCATTAGCCCTAACTCTTACCCCATCACATGTGTAAAGAAGCTGAGGAATAGGAGAATGGGGTGAGAGCTAGGACTGATGACTCCAACGCACACCCCAATGCCTGCTGGGGGAGTGGGCTGGAGGGATCTAAGGGGGTGCTTTCAATCCTAACACCAAATTTCGTCGCTTTTGTCACTGTGGAACAACACTAACTGATGCATTAAATGGATTTTTTTGGCTCTAATTTCTCTTCTTTTTGAGAATGATGAAGAGAAATAGTGAATGTAATGCAGTGGCAGGAGCTTGGGGTCCTTCGGGCCCCGCGTGCCCACCATGTACTGTCTTGTGACATAGTAACAGGAACAACAATGCAAACAGAAGCACCAACAGTGGCACACATGGTAATGCAAACATAAATGGTAAAGGAAACTTTAATAGAAACGCAAGCGTAAAGTGACGCTGAAGGGAACAGTGACGCAAGCGGACATTGAAGCACATAAAAAACACAACTGGTAACGTGAGCAGTGATGGCAGTGGTATTTCCAATAGAAATGTTAAGTGTCACAGCAAAAAGAACATGAAAGGGAACAGAAATGGAAATGCGAACACAAGCGCACACTTAAACGCAAACCATAACGCGCACAAGCACAGTACCACAATTCTAAATGCAAATGGTAAAGTTAACATGAAGAGTAATGCCAAAGGAAACAGAAACTGAAATGGGAACAGAAGCATGTGTGGAAACGCAAACCAAAACGCGCACAGACAAAGTATCATAATTGTAAATGCAAATGGTAATGGTAACAACAACAATAACAGCAAAGGAAACAGAAACACAAAAGGAAAGGCAAGCGCATATGGAAATGCAAACCATAATGTGCACAGGCACAGTAATGCAGTTGCAAATGCAAATGGTAACAGTAACAGCAAGAAAGAGATAAAACGAAAGAGAAACAGAAACGCAAATGAAAGGGCTGCCGGAAACACAAATGGCAATGCGCACGGTAACACCAACCAAAACGCAAACACAAACAGTAGTGGAAACACAAATGGTAATGGTAATGCAAACGCAAGTGCAAATGAGAACGTAAAGAGTAATGCACACGGTGGCGTTCACAGAAGTGGTAATGCAAACAGGGACATAAACGCAAGTGGAAACAGTAACTGTAACAGTAACGGAAGCGCACACCCTGTTTTTGACAAACAGGTGCATAGAGAAACACAGTGTGTACAAAGAATGTATGCATTGTAATGGGCATCGAAGCTTAAAACCAGCATTGGAAGTACTTAATTGCTAATATCTCAGCAACAGCACGATGTAGAAAAGAATGTTGATTTCACAAAAATCATGATTTTCCTGGCTAGGTTTTTGCTATTACATAGCTCATAGGGCTAAGTAACTCACAACAAAAAATCTGTATCTCACATCGTTTTCGAGATACGAGCCCTGAAAGGGGTGGAGTATGCCACTATGTTAGTCTATGGGAAAAATGCCAACTTCATAGTACCGAAACTTGGCAGCTGTGCAATATTTTTTCACCAAACTACTAAAAGGCACATCTGTGAGATGTTGGCTGCCTTTCCTCCAAATTTCAAACTGTTCTTTTGCAGCAGGGTGGCAAAGAACTTTTGTCATTTTGGCCATAGTCTGGAAAAGTAGTGTCGCAACTTGAGACACCTTTTGCAAATTTTGTGAAAGTGTCGTGAGTGTGACACTACTTTGTTACACTACTTTTTCCAGAAATTTGAAAAACATATTTCTGGGATGTTTAACCCCAAAATAAAGACATGGCTAGCATCCTGTGGGTCCGACTAGGTGAACACAGAAATAATTACGTCCCTAGAGGGTCCCAAATTTAAATGCCAAGCATTTCTGTGATCATTAACTGAAAAAAAAAAATGGCTGACTCATGACACTACTGGTGTCATTTGCGACGCCAAAAACTGCATTTGTGACACTGTTGAACTTTTTGTTAACTTTTCCCATTGACTTATAATGAGAACTTGTTTTTTGAATAACTTTTGAACCGTTTAATATTTTTTCACGAAATCTTCAAAAGGCACATCAGAGACCCTGCCCACACATTCCCTGAAGTTTTCAGACCAGTCGCACAAACCGTGCAACCTGTAGGTGCAAACAAAAAATTCACCAAAAACCGTAAACGCGCTTTTCATTGTCACTTAATACATCTGCAGCCGTATATTTGACCAGTACGAAACTTGGCAGATCCCAAGATCTACAGTACTATGCCCAATGATGCCTGCTAAATTTCATGCAAATCCGTTGAACGATGGCAAAGTTATTAAGGTGCAAATTTTGACCCTTTAACCTTAAAAAGGCTCCTCAACCCTAACTATGGTAGCACTACCGTGCTTCCATAATATATATATATATTAGAGGCAAAAACTTAATTTAATGCATTAGTTAGGGTTATTCCACAGCAACAAAAGTGAGAAATTCAGTGTTGGTTGACAGCCTTTTGGACCCCCGCCCACACCCCAACCAGCATCGGGTGCACATTCAGGAAGAATGGTCCCAACCTCACCCCATTCTCCTATACCTCTGCTTCTTCACACATGTGATGGGGTGAGAGTTAGGGCCAGTGACTCCAATCCACACCCCGATGCCAGTTGGGGGTGTGGGCAGGGGGTCCAAGGGGGGCTGTCAACCCTAACACCGAAAAAAAAAAAAGTATATATATAAACATATACACACACATACAGTGAAGCCCACCAGGATAAAGTGCAGTGCTGCAGAATTCTGCAGTACAGTTACTGCAGAAAACAATGCCATTTCAATCGGAGTTAATTCCTTTTGTCATGCAGTAAACGTGTGACACTGCTCTTCATCCTGGTGGGCTTCGCTGTGTGTGTGTGTGTGTATATATATATATATATATATATATATATATATATATATATATATATATATGTATATATAGATAAATATAATATATGTGTATATAGATATTTAATATATGTGTATATATATATATATATATAGAGGCAAAAAACTCAGTTTAATGCATTAGTTAGGGTTGTTCCACAGCGACAAAAGTGAGGAAATTCAGTGTTAGGGTTGAAAGCCCGCCTTGGCCACCCCCAGTCTACCCCCCAACTGGCATTGGGGTGTGCATTGGGGTTGTTGGTCCTAATTCTCACCCCATTCTCCTATACCTCTGCTTCTTCACACATGTGATGAGGTGAGAGTTAGAGCCGACAACCCCAACGCGCACCCTGATGCTGGTTGGGGTGGACTGGGAGGGTCCAAGGGGGGCTTTCAACCCTAACTCCAAATTTCCTCACTTTTGTCACTGTGGAGATATGAGCCCTGAAAGGCGCGGTGTTCGCCACCATTAGTCTATGGGAAAAAATGCCAACTTTGAAGTACTGTAACTTTGCAGCCTTGCAATATTTTTTCACCAAACTAGTGAAAGGCACATCTGTGAGATGTTGTCTGCCTTCCCTCCAATAGACCATTCTTTTGCAGCAGGATGGCAAAGAAGTGTTGTCATTTTGGCCATAGTCTGGAAAAGTAGTGTCACAATTTGCTACACCTTTCGCAAATTTTCGAAAGTGTCATGAGTGTGACACTACTTTGCGACACTACTTTTTCCAGAAATTTAAAAAAGCATATTTCTGGGGTGTTTAACCCCAAAATAAAGACATGGCTAGCATCATCAGGGTCTGACTAGGTGAACACAAAAAGAATTGTGTCCCTAGAGGGTCCTAAATTTAAATGCCAAGCATTTCTGTGATCACTAACTAAAAAAATGGCTCACTTACGACACTACTGGGGTCATTCATGACACTAAAAACTGCATGTATGACACTTTTGCACTTTTTGTCAACTTTTCCCATTGATTTATAATAGGAACTTGTTTTTTGAATAACTTTTGAACCGTTTAATATTTTTTCATGAAATCTTCAAAAGGCACATTGGGGACCCCAGCCACATACATGTTCCCTGATGTTTTTGGACCGGTCGACAACTGTGCGGACCCAGGTGAGAGCAGAGTTCAAAACGACAACCAAGACATTTCATTGGTGCTTAATAATTTTGCAGCCGATATCTGACTGGCACAAACTTGGCAGATCCCAAGACCTACATGCCAAATCATGCATACTAAATTTTATGCAAATCCATTGAACGGTGACAAAGTTATTAAGGTGCAAAGTTTGACCCTTTAACCTTAAACTGGTTCCTCAACCCTAACTATGGTAGCACTACTGTGCTACCATAATATATAAATATATATATATATATAGAGAGAGAGAGATTTTTCAGCACTTTATAGTATGCACTGGAGTTGAATGAGTAGTGTTTGTATATAATTTTAGTCTGCTTTGAATATTTACATATTTAAAGTACTGTATATTTGTATTGGTTGTAGTATTAATATAAAATGTTAGGTAGGGTTATTGATATATGTGGTATCTGGTTATTGTTATGTATGACAAAAACATTTTGTGTGCAATATAAAGTTTGTATATATGCACTGTATCTTTTCGGGGAGCACCGCATATAAGGAGGTCTTTAGCCATGTAAGATGTTCCCTGGTCATGCCTGAAAATAGTCATTTCATGGCTAGTTCATCTACCCAATTAACGAAAACTAAATAAATAAATAACTTTGAAAAAGTGTGGAGTAGCACGTGAAATGTTGGTGAGCTTCTGGGAACATTTGCTACTGTCCTAATTGAGTTTTTGATTAATATAAATAAATTGTAAGTGGATTTTAAACACTCTTGCATGACTGTGATGCCCTTCTCTTGCACTGACTATTACATTAGACCATGCCTGATCTACAGCTCTTTCTCCCTCCCCATCCTTTCCACTACGATTCCTTTGCGTTTATCCCATGCATTCTTGAGCCCCACCACTGTTTTTGCCCCCACTGCCTCTGCAGGAAGGCTGTTCCAGGAATCCACAACTCCTTCTGTTACACTGAGGACTACAAACCTCATAAAACAGCTCTGAACTTGTGAATTCTTTGTTTTTGTGCAGTAGTGGGCAGTAGAAGTGCTATATATATGTGGGAGCATTTAATTTAGTGCTTTTGCACTGTTTTATAAAATTTTTCGGTCCTGTGACTTCACTAGCTCTTCCGGGTTTACGGGAGGGTATTTTAGAACATCCTGCGGCAAGCACTTTTTAAAATAGCTTGAGGTGCTGCTATAATTACAAGAGCTCCTTTATTTGACAACTTGTTGAAACATTTATTAAATACTGTGCTTGAACATAACTTTTAGAACTGGGAATCACTTATTTTGTAATTGAGCCCTGCGAGTAGATGGAAGCAAGAAGAGGAGCTTTGTAGTCCATGTCAGTTACACTGAGGACTACAAACCTCATAAAACAGCTCTGAACTTGGGGATTCTTTGTTTTTGTGCAGTAGTGGGCAGTAGAAGTGCGATATATAAATGGGAGCATTTAATTTAGCACTTTTGCGCTGTTTTATTAAATTTTTCAGTCCTGTGACCTCACTAGCCCTTACGGGTTTATGGGAGGGTATTTTAGAATGCCCTGCAGTGAGCGGGGTGAGCCCAGTGGGGTGAGCACATGGCATCGTGTGCGAAGATGCGCGTAAAGACACGCGCATCTAAGCGTGTGTCAAGCATGTCTGGCATATCAGGCGTATCAAACTGAACTACTGAAGTGTAAGGAGGAAGTATAAACATATGTCAGTGGGGTAAATAAAAGTGTTTAAGATACTGTGTTGCTGAAAAGCTTTGTTTTTACATTGCAAAGTATGAAATTGTGAGTAGATACCTACGGTTGGTTGCTGCTGCAGGCCTTTAATCTAACGACCGTGTATAAGGATAAATATTCCCATGAGATAACACAAACCAGAATTGTTGTGAATAAGAACACACAAATTATATTTTGGTAGCTGGTTACTGAATTCATTTATAACTAACTCTGAATATTGACGTTAGTTTAGGCAACATTGGTTTAAAAATGAATATTAATGAGGGCATTGTTACCTTATCTACTGGGGAAATAGCAATGATATGTATTTTATGCCATAACTTCTGTTTAGAGACTAGTATAGGATTTGAAGGTTTAAAATGTATGCAATGTATTCAGAATGCAGACTTGAGAAATAAAGTAGAAACATTAAAACAAAGGATTATTGACTTAAATAAACAAAACGAGGTATTACATTTTGAATTAAATGAGATCAAAAAAATCCCACTTGTCAGTCTCCAATAGCCAGCATTTAACAAAGGAAGATTCCTTGAAGAGAGTGAGGGAGGAAAATAGTGAAAGTAGTGATGAGTGAAGTCCAGTAATCAATAAAAGGAAAGCAAAGAAAGGAAGGAGAGCAATGGAATTTCTAATCCCAGTGGAAAATAGATTTCAGATTCTTGATGATGATGCATTACAAAATGTGGGAATAAATAATGGGAATACCATAAATAGTGATGATTGTTTAGATAACTTAGGGGTCCTCAACAAAAACAGCCAGAAGAATATTATGACAATTGTTGCACAGGTACATAAAGAAGAACGTTGCACTAGTACCACCAAGGTAGCTCCAATGGATAATAATTTAACCGTGCCCTTAGTTCAATCTGGAAATTTGATCAATCCTATAGAAATGAGTATTGATAATATTGAAAAATCTAATCCAAGACAGGTAATAGTTTTGGGAGATTTTATTATTAAGTATATAGATGGACATATCTGTAAAACAGACAAACAGAACAGAGTGTGTTCAAGTTTTGGGGGAGCTTGGATTAGGGACGTCGAGAGAGTAGTTCCAAATATTAGGAAAAATGCGGGTACATATCCCCTGGTAGTGGTCCATGCTGGTACAAATGACATAAATAAATTTACCACCGATGATATCAAAAATAGCTATGTATCCCTAGTCAACACATTAAAGTCATCAAAATCAGAAATATGCCTGTCTGAAATACTGCCTGTACCACGAGCCTCTATGAAGACAGAAGCAAAAATAAAGGAAGTGAATGAATGGCTAAGGAAATGGGCATTGAATAATAATGTAACCTGTTTTACTCACTGGGAAAGGTTCTATAATGATTACCGTCTTTTTAGTTGGGATGGCTTACACCTTAGTAAAAAGGGAAGTCACTATCTTGGAAAACAGCTTTTGTCAGTGATTGAACAACATTTAAACTAAATACTGGGGGGCAAAGAGGGAGTGATAATGTGGAGCCCTTGTCTTTGAGTGATGAACTTACATTTTTTATGTGCAATGTCAGGAGTTTAAGCACCATTAAATTAACAGAACTAGCTGGGAGAATGAAACAGGGAAATTTAGATAAAATAGCAATAACTGAGACATGGTGGAATGAGGCCTCTATGTGGTCTAATGCCATCTCAGGATATAATTTATATTATAAAAATTGAAGTAGTAGAAATGGTGGTGGGACATGTATTTACATAAAGAATATGATCATAATAAAAGAAATCTCTATACAATTGGATGATGAGGTGGAAATAGAAGGGTGCTGTATACAGTTACAATATGTAAAGAAAACATTGATATTAATAAACATCTATCGACCACCGAATGCTGACTTAGCTTACGATTTATCTTTGATACAACTAATATCAGACCATTCTGAAACATCTGATGTAATCATCAAGGGTGATTTGAATTTGCCAGGTATAGACTGGCAAAAACTTATGGCATCTTCCAAGATAGAACAAAACTTTTGGAAACATTTATAAAGTTAGGTTTAAGATCAGATGGTTATAGTTATATGGCTTAATAAAGGGGAGGAGGGTGGGCAGAGGGTGACTGTGAAAAGGTAGAGATACTAAACAAATATTTTTGCTCAGTATTTACAAAGGAAGAGGGAGGTACCTAAAACAAACAGTAGAAACACTCTGATACAGAAGTTGATACCAGCCCATTTACAGAAGAAAGGGTTCTGAAAGAACTCTTAAAACTGAAGGTGGACAAAGCAATGGGGCCTGATGGGATTCATCCCAGAATTTAAAAGAACCAAGGGTAGAATTAGTGACACCGCACTACTCCCTCTTTAACAAATCATGGGAGGATGGGTGGTACCAAGGACTGGAGGAGGGCAGATGTGATTCCTCACAAAAGTGGGAGCAAGGCAGAAGCAGGAAACTACAGACCTGTTAGTTTAACCTCAGTGGTAGGGAAATGATGGAATCACTTCTGAAGTAAAGAATTGTCACGTATCTAGAGGCCAGAGGGGCACAGGACCCAAGGCAGCATGGATTCACAGCGGAAAGGTCATGCCAGACAAATCTGATAGATTTCTTTGACTGGGTGACCAAAGTAGTAGATCAGGGAGGGGCTGTGGATATGGCCTACCTAGACTTTAGCAAGGCATTTGACATAGTCCTACACAAAAGTTTAATATACAAGTTAGCCAGCCGGGGAGTGGGTCCCAAGATGACAGCCTGGAAAGAATTGGTTGGAGAATAGGACACAGAGAGTAATAGTAAATGGAGTCCACTCTGAAGAAAGGGGGTTACTAGTGGGTAACGTAGGGTTCATAGTATTAGGATCCGTCCTTCATGTCTTTATAAGCAACATTGCAGAGGGACTGATGGATAAGCATGTCTCTTTGCAGATGACACAAAGATCTGCAACAGAGCTGATGCATAAGGTGGGGTGGAAAGGATGAGAAGGGACTTGGCAAGGTTAGAGGAATGGTCAAATGTATGGCAGCTTTGATTCAATGCTAAGAAGTGTAAGGTAATGCACCTGGGAAACAAAA
The DNA here is from genome assembly GCA_016271365.2 of Neoceratodus forsteri. Classification (NCBI taxonomy): domain Eukaryota; kingdom Metazoa; phylum Chordata; order Ceratodontiformes; family Ceratodontidae; genus Neoceratodus; species Neoceratodus forsteri. Next base: position 607,092,759 of record CM028129.1, read on the forward strand.
CCCAGGGAAGAGTACACAATGGGGGTGAGATACTAACAACAACAAAATGGAAAGGGACCTGAGGTAGTCATATCAGATGACCTAAAGGTGGCAAGCAATGGAGGGCAGCAAGGAGGGTTGAGGGATACTGGGATGCACAGGAGAGGCATCACCAGTAGAAAACAAGAAGTTATTATCCCTCTGTACAGACAGCTGGTGAGACCCCATCTGGAGTACTGCGTGCAGTTCTGTAGACCCAATCTCTGCAAAGACATAGACAGGATGGAAGCTGTCCAGAGGAGGGCAACTAAAATGGTGCAGGGTCTGCACCAGAAGACATATGAAGAGAGACTTAAGGAGCTTAATATGTATAGCCTCGAGGAAAGGAGGGAGAGGGGGACATGATAGAAACTTTCAAGTACCTCAAGGGAATCAACAAAGTCCAAGAGGTAGCATCTTTCAAAAAAAAGGTGTGCAAGAACAAGAGGCTACAATTTGAAGATGGGGGCAGCTCAGAGGTAATTTAAGGAAGTATTTTTCACAGAGAGGGTTGTGAGATGCATGGAAGGGCCTTCGGAGTAGGTTGTGAGTCAAAAACAGTGGTGGAATTCAAGCATTCATGGGACAGTCATAAGGCAATTCTAGGGGGTTGGGGTAGGAAGAAGTAGGCTGCTGGTTAACTAGGATCTGCAGCTTATCCATTAGGTAGGGAAATGGGCAGACTGGGTGGGCCAAGTGGTCCTTATCTGCCATCAAATTCTATGTTTCTATAGAGCCAACTCATGAGAAAAATATTTTGGATCTTATTTTAACAAATATCTCAGAAAAAGTTAGTAATATTGAAATAGTGGAACCATTGGGATCTAGTGATCATAATGCAGTAACATTTTCTATAAAGCAATTCAAAAACAACAATAGACAAAACATATATTGTTATAATTATTATAAGGGGAATTATAATGAAATTAGGGAAGCACTTTTAGCAAAGAATTGGAATTCATTATTTAAAGATAAGGGCACTAATGAGTGTTGGCAGTTTCTTAAGGAAATAATATATGAATTGGAACAACAATAAATAAGATTATAAGATTAAAATAAATAACTATAAAGGTAAAATTCCAGTTTGGTTGACACCTAATATACAAAAACAGATAAAAATAAAGGAAAAAGCATATAAAAAGTTAAAATTTGATCCAACTGTAGAAAACAGAAATAAGTATAAAAAAGAATTAATAACTACTAAATCCTTAATTAAAAAGGGGAGAAAACAGATTAAATATAAACTATCTACAATGGAATATAATCCTAAAGTTTTTTATGCATATATTAATAAAAATAGGAATTCAAATCCTCCCATATCCTCTATAGTTAATGAGGGGATAGAAAGTAACAATGGGTCTGATATAGGAAATATATTTAATGGGCCAGATATTCAAACTGCACTCTTCTAAGGCGCAAGCCCTTGCGCTGCTAAAATAGTTGGCAAGAGGGGTAACCGGGGCGACATTCAAAGGAGTTGTGCTATTGAGCAACTCCTTTGAATATCACCCCAGCCACAGCCACTGTGCATGGTGCAGTGGAACTTGCGCCACTGCAAGTTGACAGAGTGGAGCATTCAACTTGTGGTGGCGCAAGTACCATTAAGCTCATGCGCAAATCCTGATTCTTCAAAGGTGACATGCAAATGTGGCCATAATCCATGCAAGGCACAGGGGGGGCCATTTGTATCTGATTATGGCCCCATTTGCATGCCATTAGCATGTAGGTGCACCGATCCCCGAGGACTTGCGCCTGGTCCCTGCCAGGCAGCAGCCATCGGGGACTGACGCCTCCTGCAGCCCAATCGCGGGCAAACAATGTAGAATCCCCACCACCACCCACTGGCCCGATCGCGGGCATAGTTTAATTCCCCCCCTCAACAGCCCGATCACGGCAGCAATGTGGCGTTCCCCAACCTATCCCTGGTGGTCCAGTGACTGAAAGCCCAATCACGGGCAGTGTTAAAAACCCCCTCCCGGTGGTATCCCTGGTGGTCCAGTGGACCGAAAGCCCGATCCAAGGGCAGTATGTTTATCAACCCCCAACGTATCCCTGGTGGCTAGTGTCCCCCACCCCACCCATCCACGTAGCCCCACCACCCTGCTCCCCCAGCAGCCGGCAGGCGGCAGCATCCCACCCGCCTGCCGCCCCCGCCCGCCGACTGATTGTCGGTAGGGCTGCACTCCCATTGGTGGACAGCATGAGCCAATGGGTGTGCAGCCCATACTGCATAAGACAGTCCAGTTTTGTGAATGAACTCATCAACACTAGCCACCAGGGATACATTGGGGGTTATTAAACATACTGCCCGCGATCAGGCTTTTGGTCCACTGGACCACCAGGGATCCGCTCGGGGTGGGGTTTATTAAACATACTGCCCATGATCAGGCTTTCAGTCCACTGGACCACCAGGGATACCTTCGGGGTGGGGGTTTATTAAACATATCGCTCGCTGATCGGGCTTTCGGTCCACTGGACCACCAGGGATACCTTCAGGAGGGGGATTATTTAACTTACCGCCCGTGATCAGGCATTCAGGCCACTGGACCACCAGGGATCCGCTGGGGAGCCATTGCTGCCCACGATTGGGCTGCGGGGGGGCACAGGGACTGGGTTGGGGGCCAGCCACAGGTGGCAGCTGCTGTGTTGTGCCCTGCAATGCAGCAGCTCACCTGTGGATGGCCCTCGACTTAAGCCTTTTTTTTTTGGCTCAAAGTCATGCAGGCGCAGGTTGGGGGTTGCGCCGAGCAACTCTCTGCACAGCCCGGCTGAATATCGGGCTGTGCAGTTTATGCATGGTTCCTCCCCCTCCAATTGAGCATGCATTCATTTGCATTGTGCTGTTGCTCAGCCTGTTTTCAGTGGCGCAACTGTCTCCTGCTGAATATCGCAGAATGGTGCAATTTCGGACTTGCGCAGGCGCAACCCTATTGCGCATGGCGCAACCCTTTTGAATATCCCACCCAATGAGTATTTTGGTTCTGTGTTTTTAAGTAAAGTTCTTATAAATGAAATGGTGTATACATATACAAGTATATATGAGGAAATAACCATGGGGGAAATAAGAGATGCCGTTAGATTTCTAAAAGATACTTCTTCACCAGGTCCCAATAATATAAATACATTTTTCATAAAGCAAACTTTGGATGCACTCTTGTGCCCATTACATACTATCTTCAACAAATCATATAGGAATGGTGAGGTACCAGAGGACTGGAGACTGGCTACTGTGATGCCAATACCATAAAAATGGAAATAAAAATAGAGTTGATAATTATAGACCCATTAGTTTAACGTCTGTCTTGTGCAAAACTATGGAAAGAATATTAAAACAAAAAATAGATCAAGAAATAATAACAAAGGGAATAGCGGATGACACACAACATGGTTTTAGAAGAGGTAGATCATGTACAACAAACTTGGTAACTTTTTACAAGAACATCAGCGCTAGTTTGGATAGAAGCATTGCAGTGGATGTTATATTCTTGGACATCAAAAAAGCGTTCTATAAGGTATCACATAATCTATTAATTATGAAATTGATCAAGTCAGAAATTAATAGTTATACTGTTAGATGGGTCGAGGATTGGTTAAAGGACAGATCACAGAGATTAAGGATAGATGATATAATCTCTGGTAGCATTTCTGTAACAAGTGGAGTACCACAGGGCTCTGTCTTGGGTCCTACTCTTTTTGGTATATTTATCGGGAATTTACAGTTGGGAGTTTCAAGTCAGATAAGCAAATTTGCAGACGATACTAAAATTTCAGCAGAAGCTGTTACTGAAATAAAAATAAATATATTAAAAAGAGATCTGTTGATTATTGAAAAATGGGCTAAAGAAAATAACATGTTTTTCAATACAGAAAAATGTTCAGTTATGCACTTAGGGAAGAGAAACCCCAATATTGATAATACTCTGAGTGGGAATGAAATTAAGATAGGATGTTATGAACAAGATTTTAGGAGTTATAGTAAATAACAAATTTGATTGGAGTAACCAACGTAATAAAGTAATCCAAACAGGAAACCATATTATTAATGCTATCAAAAAAGCATTTATAACACGCAATAAAGAATGTATTATAAAATTATATAGATCATATATTGGACCTCACACAGATTATGCAGTTTCTTTCAGGGCACCATATTTGGAAAGAGATAAAAAAATGATGGAAAGTTTACAGAGAAGAATGACAAAATTAATACTGGAAATAAAACATTTTACATATCAAGAAAGGATAAAATCATTAGGATTATATGACTTGCAGACAAGATGGGATAGAGGTGACCTGTTGCTGTTGTTCAATGTTCTAAATGATGAAAATATGAATTTAAGTGGACTAAAATATTTGGATAAAGTATATAGCCTGAGATGTAATAACAGGCAAATTCAAATACCAAGGGTACTTACCAACAAGAGAAAATATTATTTTACTGTGAGAGCTGCGGTACTTTGAAATTCTTTACTGCAGTATATAGTTGAGCAGACATCATGCAGCCAGTTTAAATTGGAGCTAGATAGGTTATTATTGGGAAATGATATCTGATATCCCCCACTTTTGTGGGGAAAATGGTCTCGATGGGCATAGAGCCTACTTCCACTTTATTAACCGAAAGTAATACCGATAGTAAGAAGTACTTCCTTATATCTCTCCTAAATTTACACCTCCCAGCTTCATAGCATGTCCCTTTGTTCTTGAGCACTTTCTCTTCTGAAAAATACTTCCCTCCTGTACCTTATTTACCCTTGTGAGGTATTTAAAGGTCTTTATCATGTCTCCCCTCTCCCTCCTCTGTCCCAGGGTGTACATATTAAGATCCTTTAGTCTCTCCTCATTGGACTTTTGATGCAGATGCTGCATTATTTTAGTTGCCCTCCTCTGGACCACCTCCACTCTGTCTATGTCTTTACATAAAAGTGGTCTCAAGAACTGGACACAGTGCTCTAGGTGGGGTCTTTCCAGCAATCTATGAAAGGCAACACCATCTCCATCTTTCTCCTGGTGATACCCCTCCCAAGGCCGCCCAGCATCCCACTTGCCCTCCCTACTGCCTTGTTGCACTGCCTGACCACCTTTAAGTCATCCAATATGATTGCCCTCAGGTCTCTTTCCTGCTTGGTGGTCATCGGTATGACTCCACCCATTTTGTACTCCACCCATGAGTTTCTGTGGCCTAAGTGCATTATTTTGCACTTTTTCACATTGAAACTCAGCTGCCATATCTTGACCACTCCTCTAGTAGGCTCACATCTCACTCATCCTTTCCACCCCACTGGAGTGTCCACCCTATTGCAGATTTTGGTGTCACCTGCAAAGAGGCAGACCTTCCCCTCCAGCTTCTTTACAATGTCACTTATAAAGACATTAAAGAGGACTGGTCCACCTCACTGGTCACCCTCCCTTCCTTGGAGTGAACTCTGTTTATCACCACCCTCTTTCTCCTATCCCCTAACCAATGTATTATTCAGTGTACCACCTTTGGACCCACTGCTAAGCTACCCAGCTTGCTAACTAGTCTGCTATGTGGAACAGTGTAGAACACCTTACTGAAATGTAAGTAAGCCATGTGCACTGCTCCACCCTGATCTGGACCCTTGGTCATCCAGTCAAAGAAATCTATCAGATTTATTTGACGTGACTTCCCCCTTGTGAAACCATGCTGCCCTGGGTCTTGTAACCTACTGGATTCAAGATACTCAACAATTCTTTCCTTCAGCAGTGATTCCATTAACTTTCCCACCACTGATGTTAGGCTGACTGGCCTATAATAGCCAGCCTCCTCCCTGTTACCACTTTTGGGCAGTGGGACTAGGTCCACCCTCCTCCAGTCCTCCGGAACCACTCCTGTTTCTAGTTAGCTGTTAAATAAAACTGTTAGAGGTGCAGCCAGTGTTTCCCTGAGCTCCTTCAATACTGGATCCTCTTTTCCACTCCTTCTGCCACTTTGCCCTTAACTACCCGGCCTGCACCCACCACTGTACTCTATATAGAGTCCACTCAGAAGAAAGGAGGGTTACTAGTGGGGTACTGCAGGGTTCAGTATTAAGATCGGCCTTTCAATGTCTTTTATGCTTACATTGCAGAAGGACTGAAGGAAAAGTATGTCTCTTTGCAGATGACACTAAGATCTACAACAGAGTTGATGCACAGGGTGGGATGGAAAGGATGAGAAGGGACTTGGCAAGGTTAGAGGAATGGTCAAATGTATGGCAGCTTAGATTCAATGCTAAGAAGTGCAAGGTAATGCACCTGGGAAACAAAAACCCAGGGGAAGAGTACACAATGGGTGGTAAGATACTAACAACAACAAGAATGGAAAGGGACCTGGGGGTAGTCATATCAGATGACCTAAAGATGGGCAAGCAATGTGAGAGGGCAGCAAGGAGGGCTGGGGGGATACTGGGATGCATAGGGAGAGGCATCACCAGTAGAAAACAGGAAGTTATTATCCTCTGTACAGACAGCTGGTGAGACCCCATCTGAGTACTGTGTGCAGTTCTGGAGACCCAATCTCCGCAAAGACATAGACAGGATGGAAGTTGTCCAGAGGAGGGAACTAAATGGTGCAGGGTCTGCAATCGAAGTCATATGAAGAGAGACTTAAGGAGCTTAATATGTATAGCCTCGAGGAAAGGAGGGAGAGGGGGGACATGATAGAAACTTTCAAGTACCTCAAGGGAATCAACAAAGTCCAAGAGGGTAGCATCTTTCAAAAAAAGAGGTGTGCAAGAACAAGAGGGCACAATTTGAAGATAGAGGGGGCGGCTCAGAGGTAATTTAAGGAAGTATTTCTTCACAGAGAGGGTTGTGGATGCATGGAACGGCCTTCTGGAGGAGGTTGTGGAGTCAAAATCAGTGGGGGAATTCAAGCATGCATGGGATAGTCATAAGGCAATTCTGGCGGGTGGGGGTAGGAAGAAGTAGGCTGCTGGTTAACTAGGATCTGCAGCTTATCCAGTAGGTAGGGAAATGGGCAGACTGGGTGGGCCAAGCGGTCCTTATCTGCCGTCAAATTCTATGTTTCTATGTTTATATGCTTCTCTTTCCCTCCTTTCTATTGAGGATTGCCATCTGTCCCATGTTGCCTCCTTCACCTCAAAATTCTGGCTATCCTCTTTACCCTCCTTTCTCGACTCCCTACTCTCTCTTTCCACTCCCTCCTAATACTCTGTTCAAAACACTGGGTTTCACTCCCTCAAGCTCCCTCCCTATAAAACTCTTATAGGCCAGACTGCCTTCACTTTCTGCTTTCCTAAACTCTGCAATTTACTCCCCGTAAACATTTACTCTGCTCCTTCTGAACCCAACCTCATTTCCCTTCTCTGCTCACACACCTCCCCTCCTGCCAGTGTCACTAATTGTGCCTGGCCTTGCTGTTGAAATGTGCTGCTGATTGTAAACATGCTGTAAATGTGGTCATGTATATTACACTTATTTATATATGTATTTACTGCTGACATTGTATATTGCACTTATTTGTATCCTCCTGGTACTTTTGTACTCTGGTAATCTTCTCACTGTATATGTTTCACTGTTTATCCACCATTAATCACTGTATTTTCACAGTTTTTTTCACCTACTGTATATACAGTACATTTCACTTTCTCTGATGAAAATTGTATAATGTTTGTAATAGGACTGTGGGTAAGGATAACACTGGACATAGTATATCAGATACAATGCACCTCGGTGTGGCTTTATTCTATACAAAAGTATAAAAATAATAAATAAACATAAAAATAATGTTTACAAAACAATAAAAGAAAAATAATAACACAATGCTATTTCCTTTAAGTAGATTCACTTTCCTTCAGGTTTCAAAGACAGTTCAAACAGTCAATTCAGCTTTTCCTGCTGTGTTGCTACCTGTATCTATCCAGGTAAAGGTCCTTCCTCTTGTCTTACTTCAGACAAGTGAGACCAGCTTCTCAGCTCATCTGCCTATGAATGGGTTTGGGGTTTATATTGCCCTCCCACTTAATTTTAGACCTGCCCACAAAAGGCAATTAAACAGTTTGCCCATACCTCTTAACTGAACCAGATTTTCCATGATGTTCCCTTTTCAGCCTGCTCCAATAAGCCTGTTCCGCCATCCTGCATAGCGCAGTTTATTTCCACCCCGAACACCAAAAACCATGCGCTGGCCATTGTTCCCAAAACACTCAAAAACTTCCTGGTTTCCTTTCATGCCCTGCTGACCAATGGAATGCTCACCCCCCCCGCCTGAAGCCCACCCTCGTTCCATCAACCTGTGACCTCTGCCTGCCCCCAGATTAACTCCTTGACCAGCTAGGTGGCTGAAGGGGGGAACCATAGCTTTGGTAAGAATTTCCTGAGGACAGTTGGAGAGAGAAGGAACAGCACACCACCATGCCACATCACTCTGACAGCGCAAGCAGTGCATCCAGGAAGAGCGGAGCAGCCTGTCAGCCACAGCAACATGGAGAAGGTTACAAGGGAGCCAGAGCCTGAGGAAATGTGCAGCTATACTCCAGTGCCACACAAGGTGAGACTGAGAAATGAATTGTTTCACAGTTTGGGGGTTTTTGGTCACCTGACTCTCGGTGCATGGTGGAGTGAATCTCAAAGGCGTTTGGCTCTGCCTGTCTCCTGAGTCAGGGAGATGGAGCCACTGGTGCGGTGGTGCAGCAGAACAGCCTGCCTGAGCTGGAAAGGGAAGGGGGCCAGGGCAAGGAATGAGGCACTGAAGCAGCAGCAGATGGACCACCTGGTTTACCCAGCACTCCAGCAGAGATTATGTGTCTGAGTTGGACCCATCCGGGGCCACCGCTGTATGCCCAGTGCTCACTCCTGCTCACAGACCCAACTTCCAGAAGAGTCTGTAATGGTGTCTTTTTGTACCATTTTGAACTCTCTGGTGGCAGAGCAAGATGTGCATGTGTGCAGTGAGAGGCCAAACTTTTTAGTTCTTGGGGGGGGGATTTTATTAATATTAAAAAAAAACCTTTGAAATCTGTGGTGAGAGTGAGCCTGTGTACAGCCAAGCAGCAGTGATGGGAGTGAGCCTGGAACTGGGAGTTTGAGCTCTGGAAGAGGGAGACAGCCTAGTTTCTGCTGCCTGGCTGCTGCCTTGGGATGGGTCTGGGACTGGGATGGGTCTGCAGTGCACACAATGCAGTTCTGGCTGCTGCAGCTGTGCTGTAGTGTACTAACTTGCTTCTGCCTATTTTTGAAACAGAAGCCAGGGCAAGCAGCAGTGGCACTACTAGCACTACTTATTTACAACAGCACTGGCACTGCAGAACTGGCAGCAACAAAAGAACAGCTGGTGGGCACTACTGGGTTTACAGAGATTTGTGAATAAAAAGGGTCCCTTGCTGCTTGCATAGTGCCAGCCATGCCAGAGCACTGCTGAAGAGTCTTAAGTTTGCCAGGACAGGAGTGGTGCTCATCCGCTTGCCTGCCCTGTACACAGAACAGTGACTCAGAGCCATGGGCTTGTCTACAGATTTGCCCTAAGTTACTTGCCAGCCCAGCACAGCCACTGGTGGTGCATGCAGTTCTCTGTGTGTTACCGTGAATCTGTGCGTGGTGATGTGCAACTACTGTCACTTTGCTACCAGTTTCTCATTGCTTATAAATCACTTTGGGATACAATGTGTATCAAACTGCTAATTCTTTAATTTTTTTTATACATAGAACTCTCTCAGATTACTGGTCAACTTGGTGTATTTATAGATTAAATCAATAAAATGTTGACACACTTTTAGGATTTGCATCAGTCTTTATTTTAATTGAGGACACACACATTTAGGATTTGCATCACTCTTTATTTTAATTAAGGACACACAGACACAACACATTTTCATTTTCTCTTTAATTTGCAACACAAACTACATGCCAAGCATACAAACAATAATTTTACTGCAGTAAAATCAGTTTTATTCATCTTACATGAAAACGCCACAGTGCGCAACTCTGGGTGCTGTGAAAAATCAGGTGTACCACATTTTTGCCATTTGTCACACATTTTGTAGCCCTCTGTCACACATTGGCAAGTTGGGAGGTTGAGAGCTATCAGTTTGTCTCTCTAGAGGCTCACAAGTAGGCCTATACAAAAAGAAATAGTTGTTTCTAAGCCTGGATTATACAGAGCTTTCCAACAATATAAACTAATACAAATAACCATTTCTCTGGCCAGTGTTATTAAAGGAATAATGCACGACAGGATGTGTGTCGTGCATGTATAACGCCACACCGGGGGGGTTGGGCACGAGGCTGCAGGCCGAGTGCGTCCAATGCCCCAGGTGTGGCATTATCCCAAAAGACACACACCCTGGAGTGCATTATTCCTATTATACAATGGCTTGTTGTCATATATAAATAAAAACAATAATTTTAAAGAATGTTTTTATTAGTGTGGAAAAATATTTTTGTTTCTTAAGAGGAGATGCAAAAAAAGAGCTCCAAACAATCATCCAACAAATCCTCAATTGATTCACAATGCTGAGACTAGACCTGTGGCATCATGCTGGGATAACGCCATGGGTCCAGTCCCAAACTGACCAATCGCAGTCCAAGATTCTTTCTTGCCATTGTATAATACCATTTTAAACATACAGTAAGGGTCCATTATGTAAGTAAACTCCTCCCACTGGTCAGCAGGCTTATGCAACAATTCATTATAGATATAGGCCTCTATCTTCCTAGTAACATGTCTGGACATGCTGTTTCATGTCTGAACATGTTGTTTCAGGGGACTTCCTGGTACAGTCATTATTTTATCAGTTTTATCCTTTTTATTTTATACTGGGGGTTAACCCAAGTTTATACAGTACTGTAAAATTTGGTTAATTGTACAGCAGAGCAGCAGTATTCAAAAGCTCATTATCTGCTGCTTCTGCTTCATAGAAGCTGCTTCTGCTGTGTGACCTTTATAGGCTTCTGGTAAGTCTTTCTTATAAGGGCTGTTACACTGATTAGCTGCAGCACAATCTTTTTTGATAAGAAGTGCATTCAAGTGCTTAAGGTAATATCCCCTCACTCATTTATTTGTGTATTTCAAATTATTCTTCTCAGCATTACAGCACTTCTTAAATTTTGTGCACCGAACGCACTACATGAATTTTATTAATTCACCCAAGAACATTTTAAATGCACGTATGCACTTTATATTATTCCAAATGCACTTTTATTATTCATAGGCATTTTATGCCCTGCGAGCACCTTAATAATTTTGTTGCCAGTTGGCATGCTGGACTTGGACCTGGTGCTACATGGGAATGGTGTTGAGGGATGGATAAACTGAATAGGAAAAATAAGGTAGTAGGAACAAGGTATAGTGAGAAAGAAAAAGACTGATGTAGATGGCCAACCTATGTCAGGGCTAGAAAAAAGGAAAAGGATACAGTAAAGAAGTACTGTTGCACAACAGATTTATAGTAGGAAGAAAAAGATGATAGGATAGACATCCATCCACTGGGGTACAAGGCCTGGCAGAATTCAGTTCTGTCACAATGTCATCCTAACATACTCTCTGTATTCTACATTGCATACTACTGTATATATTTTGTACCCATTTTCCCTTTCACCCAAGACACATCTGGAAAGGAGCTAATTGAGCTCAGTGTGTTTTATTCTTATTGAAATGCTTTAAAAAAATACCCTTGGATGCACCCCAACTGGCCACATTGCTTTGTCTACTTTCAGATGGGCAAGTCCTTTCAGGACTCTTTCCTCCAAAAAGGACTAGTGTCCACATCACTCCCTCCAAACCTTTCGTTACTTTCTTGTGGCCCCTTCCTATCTCCTTCCTCTGTGGATACTGAACAAAAGTACTTGTTCAGGATCTGTGCCTTTTCCTGATTCCCCTCTGCACAGTCTCTCTTCACTTTTTTAATGTTAAATGTTTTATTGAATTTGTTTGTGCAGTAAACACAGACATAAAAAGCAAAAAGTAACTCAATACACACTGAACAACATATATCAACATGCAGGATACACAGTAATAACCAGGATGATAATATATTATATATATATATATATATATATATAGAGAGAGAGAGAGAGAGAGAGAGAGAGATCAGAAACTGGAGCTATATGTAATAATAATGTTTTTCTTTGTTATTATTGTTTGATTATTCATTGCTGGCTCTTAGTTTGAGAAATGGGCCCCATATAGTGTCATATGAATGTGTCTTGTTGATATCTAAAAAGGAGAGTCACTCCAGAGAAACCATTTGGCTTAATGTTTGGAGCCATTTATTGAAAGAAGGTACATCAGAAGTCCTCCATCTCCTAAGAATGAGTTGTTTGGCTGCAATAGTAGCAGCCAAGCTCAATAAAGCATGTGAGGGGGCATGTACTCTGTTGTGAGGTGGCTCCCAGGAGAACCAACAGCTAATTGAGTAAAAAATTATTAGGGAGAATGTTTTGACAGAGTGTCATGACTTTGTCTCATAAAGGCCATAGCAGATGGCAGGACCATAGGACATGCGATTGTGAGCCAGTGTGTTTGTCGCATCTCCAACATTTATCATTGTGAAAGATCCCCATCTTTTGTAGGTGGAGAGGAGTTCTGCACCAATAATGCAAGATTTGTAATTGCATCAGTTCATCCCTCATGTCTCTACATGACTGGTGGGCCCTGTGCCAGCAGTCTTTCCATTCTTGATCAGATATTGATATATAGTGTATGGTGGAACGTCGTTCTCCACTGAAATCGATCGTTTTCTAAACCTTGTAGTCACACAGTAGTGACGATCACAGAGCAGCAGAACTATTAGTCTCACTGCACTGCGCACGTCACAAACCATGTCCTCAAGCACAATTTGACAGTTAGAGTTCAATGATTTGACATTACAGATAGCGTTAGCAGCAATGTCCGCGGAGGTGCTTTCAAAGCCACTTTCTGAGTGGGATACATTCATCCTTGAGCAGGAGAATAGAAAAATGGCAAAAAACCCCGGAATGACATTCGGCAGATCCATAGCTTCCTCAGAGACAATAACAAGCACAGGGCATTGATTGTTTTTTTTTTTTCATCAGAAAACGCCGCTCCACCATACACTCTAGAAGAAGTATGGAACGGTTGACAATAGGGCTTTTTTTTTCATTTCGTTGGCATTGATGACAACGGGTTTACCTCTCTTGAGCTGCGCCTCGAGGTAAGCCGTTGTCATAGTGCCAACTCGGTGGAAGAATAGCCCTGTTGTCAACTGTTCCCCATGCACTATCCTATATGTTCAGCTCATTCTCCTATTTGATTCTGCTACGCTCTGTGGTTGAGGGTCCAGAGTCTCACAGGCATCTGTAGATGGGACTGCTTTTTCTGTAATTTAACTCAGAGATTATACTGTGGCCCTGTGAAGCCATTAAGTTTTGTGTGTTAGATCATAAGTAATGTGCGATCACCACCCTAATTTGAAGATAATGCCAAAAGTCCCTATGGGATAAATTATAGCATTTTGCAAGATTTTGGATGGGCATGATAATATTTTGGCCTATTATAAAATGTCTTGTACACTGTGAATGCCTGCCTTTATCCAGGAGGGCCAGTGAAGAGATTTATGGTCCACAGCAAACATGGGGTTGTCCCAAAGTGGTGCATGAGAGATGGGCATTTGTAGGGTTTGAAGGGACCTTCTTATCTTCTACCAATAGCGTACTGCGATGTGAATCACAGGGTATCTGGAGATCCCTTTTGGTAGTTTGGTGCAGAGAATGTGCCATGGGATCTGAGCATTCACAAAATGGCCCTCTATTTCCACCCATTGGGGTGAGTTAAGGTCTTTTGTGATATACCATTTAGTTGCTTTGGCAGTTATGAATGCTATGTGGTATTGTGTAAAGTTTGGGAGGCCCCAGACTCCTTCTTTCCAATGCTTCCTCAGTTTTGGCTAATAGCTTGGCAGAAGACACCAGGAGAAAGGACTGCTGTGTGACTGAACTTCTCTGCTGGGACTAAAGTGCACAAAAGTGGTGATAAGTCACTGCCTGGTAACTATCGCCCGATATCAATACTACCACCTCTCTCTAAGGCCCTTGAACGCTTAGTGGCGGACCAACTTTCAGACTACCTGGAAAAGCACAACATCCTATGCACTCAGCAGCATGGATTTAGGAAAGGGCACAGCACATCACTGCCCTACTTGAATTCTCAGGAGCAATCCATAATGCCATGGACAAAGGAAACCTAACTGGAGCAGTCTACATTGACTTAACCAAGGTATTTGATACAGTTCACCATGGCCTACTTATCAAACAACTTCATCCCTAGGGCTCTCAGGGTCCTGGTGACTGGGTAAAATTACCTTGCTCAGCGCCTCAATCTGTAAAGTAGCTGGAGTTCTTCAGACTCAAACCGTTCGCTCAGGAGTTCCCTCAGGGATCCATCCTGGGCCCCTCCTTTTCAGCCTTTTCCTAAACTCCTCCCCAAATCCTGCCCTGAACAATTAATCCTCTATGCCGATGATGCCGTGATTCTTGCCACTCATAAAGATCCGAACCTCTTATGCCTCAACCTTCAGCATGCTTTTCCAAAGTTGAGATGTGGTTCCTTGAATATAAGTTGGTTCTAAACCACAAAACTAAATCCATGCTCTTCTCTAACCCGCAGAAAACAAGAAACGGCAAGTCCCACTCACCATTAATACATACCTGGGAAATACCCTTGAACAAGTGCCAATTTTCAAATATCTTGGAATCAACTTTGATCAAGGCCTAACCTTTGCAACTCACATTGATAGTACAGCAAAAACTATTAATCAGCGAATTGGGATTCTGTATCAGAACCGACAGCTTCTTACCCATTCTGCACTGAGGATTGCCATCCAATCTTCTATCATCTCAGTCATTGACTATGGCTTAGTTATATATGGATCTGCCACTACTACAGCACTTAGTCGCATTACAACATCCTAAATAAGGCCTGTCGCTGCTCACTGGTGCACATGACGACCCACATGTGAACTCTTTGCTGGCTCAGGTTGGTTGCAAGTCTCAAACCGGATAAAGTACCTTACCTGCCTGATGGCGAAAAAATCCACTCTGGGCCTCACTCCACCCTGTATCCAAGACCTGTTATGCCCGAGCGCAAGCACCCGTTTTACCAGAAGATCATAACACCAGCCTCTCCAAGTCCCCGATGCCAGACTTCTCAGGGATAAAGATCATTTGCCTATCGTGCCCCCAGCTGGCTAAATGCCCTCAGCACTCATATTACTGCCTCCACCTCTCTAGGTATTTTCAAATCAAGGCTTTTCTCTCACCTTGCCACCTCCAGCTCCTGTGACTGCCCTGATTAAACCTCCTATTTTCTCACTACCCACCTGTTCCGTTATCTGACAAAGACATGTTTGGGAAACCTTTTCTCCTGCTATTGTCTGCTCCCACACCTTTCACTTAACCTTTCTGTTCTGGACTTTTCCCTATTTGTTTCTTCTAATCTGGCATGACCTCTTTCTTGTAATAATAATGTGATTATTGATATCTCATGTCCTTTTGCACAAGTGATTTAATATGTATTTGTATATGTTTTCTTGCTTTTGACACAACACAAATTGTTGTGTTATCTATGTAACCTTTTGTACTGTACCTAATTGATGTGGAACCATTGTAAAAGAGCCTCTGGCTCAAATGTAGTAATTCCTAGAACAATAAACTAAACTAAACTAAACTAAACTAAAGTAGAAGAACTTTTGTATTTGACCTTTAATTTAGGGTAAAAAAACAAACATACAAAAAAAAAGTGTGTGTTTGGGTTAACTGAACTGAATGGGTGTCTGAAGAGTTATCTAGGTGTAAATCTCAGGTGACTGAAAGGACTTAATTGCTGTGAGGTTTAAATTACTTGTAGAAAGATCTGGTAAGTAGGGGGAGTGGCTTAGCTAGAAGGAAGCTACATTTAAAGACTGCCTTAGAAAGTTTCTGCTAATAGCTTGGCAGAAGACACCAGGAGAAAGGACTGCTGTGTGACTGAACTTCTCTGCTGGGACTAAAGTAGAAGAACGTTTGTATTTGACCTTTAATTTAGGGTTAAAAAACTAACATACAAAAAAAAAGTGTGTGTTTGGGTTAACTGAACTGAATGGGTGTCTGAAGAGTTATCTAGGTGAAAATCTCAAGTGACTGAAAGGACTTAACTGCTGTGAGGTTTAAATTACTTGTGTAGAAAGATCTGTAAGTAGGGGAGGGCTTAGCTAGAAGGAAGCTACATTTAAAGACTGCCTTAGAAAGTTTCTGCTAATAGCTTGGCAGAAGACACCAGGAGAAAGAACTGCTGTGTGACTGAACTTCTCTGCTGGGACTATATTGCCCTCCTTCCCTTCCCTCCCAAAGCTAGTTCTATTTTTATAGGCATAGAGTTTGACTGACAACAGGAACTTCCTGTTTAGGGGCAGGAAGTGAGTGATCACAGAACCACCAAGGACCCACCATCCTAGAAGGGCAAGAGTAGCTCTCCGGCCCCCTCTAGCTGCTGGAGGTCTGCCTCTGAGCAAGTAAGTGGTCTACTGCAAAATATAGGATATTCTTGTCTCAGAACAGGACAATCAGGAGCTTAAAGGGCACACAGGCAGAAAGTAAGGAGAGAGAGAAAAAAAAACAGAGGAAAGAGTAAGGATTGCAAACAGTTAAGGGGCCAGAAAAAAGACATGATTGGAGTGGTGCTGTGCAGAGGCTGTGGAGCAGCAGTCTTCTGGGAGATGTTCTGGAGGATGCGGTGTTGTCCCATCTGCAGGCACCTCTCTGGGCTGAGGGAGGAGGTTGCTCATCTCCAGGCTGAGTTAGCCAGGATTTGTGGGACCTCCTCTTCCATCCAGGGACCACCAGTGCCACTGCCATTGCCTCAGAGGTTGCCAAGAAAAAGGAGTGGTTGGACCACAGTGGGCTCAGGGAGGGTAAGGGTGGTGGAACAGAGGCACATCCCTCCCATTGTACCTCTCCACAATCCCTATGCCATTCTGGCAAAGTGTGGCTCCTCTATGGAGGCACCTACAGTGGAGACCAAGGAGGATGTTGGAACCTCACAAAGGAGACCCACAGGAGGGTGGGAGGGACCCTGCAGGGAAGGAAACAACTCCTGGTGGGGAACTCCATTGTTAGGAAGGTAGAACTGGGGAGGAAGGGGAGGGAGGTAAGGTGCCTGCCTGGCACCACGGCTTGCAGGGACAGGAAGCGAATCCTCAGGATTGCTGGAGCATCTGCACAAGGGAAGGAGCTGGATGTCATTATCCACCTAGGGACAAATGACCTGGCTAAGAAAGGGATTAGAGAAGTGCAGGAAGAGTTTGTGGAATTGGGGGAGGGGCCTTAGTCAAGTAGCACTCACTGTAACCTTCTCGGAGGTGCTACCCATCTATGGCATAGGAGAGGCTAGGGTTTTTCCGCACCATGGGATTCAATCAGTGGTTGAAAAACTGGTGTGGAGCTCAGGGATTTGGCTTCATTGGGGACTGGGGGTCCACCTGGAGTGATGCAAGCCTATACTGGCATGATGGGCTGCATCCGTCCGGGAGGGGAACCAGGATCCTAGGTGATAGGTTTAAATGCTTCATTGGCAAGCTTTTAAACTAGCCAAGGGGGGAGGCACTGGAAAGGAGCAGGAAAATCCTAGCCCGCCAAAATAATCATGGTAGTAAATGCAGCAAACACCAACATAGAGGTGTCGATAGGGAGAAGGGCAGGGGGTAAATGGAGAAAGTGACAAAGGCAAGAAGGACAGGGATGGGGCAAAAGGGCATAAGGCCATCAGGAAATGGAGGGTAATGAGTACCAATGCCCATAGTCTGGGCAACAAGCTCCCTGAGCTGATGGCCTTAATGGAAGAGGGATGCCTGGATATCATAGCAGTCACAGAAACATGGTACACAGAGAACCATGACTGGGATGTTAACATACCAGGGTACATA
The DNA here is from genome assembly GCA_016271365.2 of Neoceratodus forsteri. Taxonomy (NCBI): domain Eukaryota; kingdom Metazoa; phylum Chordata; order Ceratodontiformes; family Ceratodontidae; genus Neoceratodus; species Neoceratodus forsteri. The sequence continues at coordinate 607,110,653 of CM028129.1, forward strand.
ACCTACAGGAGAGACAGGCAGGGGAGAAGAGGGAGGAGTAGCTCTCTATGTAAAGGAAGGATAAAAGCAACTGAACAAAAGAGTAAACAGGAGGAGAGAAGGCACTGTGGGTCACCTTGAGACTGGAAAGGGCACCACAATCCACACAGGGTTGTACAGACCCCCATGTCAGGGGAAGGAATGGACAAGGATATGATAGAAGGCATTTTAGAATGGCAGAGAAAGGGAGATACTGTTGATGGGAGACCTGAATATGCCAGATGTTAACTGGAGCACATTTGCTGCAGCCACATCCAAGAGCAGGCCATTCTTGATGCCCTACAGGTGGCAGGCATTAGACAGCTAGTTTTGGAACCCACTCATGAGGGAGCAATCTTACACCTCGTACTCTCAAATGGGGGCAGTGAGAGGATCTCCGATCTAGAAGTGGGTTGCCATCTGGGGACAAGTGACCATCAAACAGTGTGGTTCACGTTAAACTCAGCTACAGAGTCAAGCCATACAAAAGTGAGGGTACTGGACTTTAAGAGGGATGACTTTGGCAAGATGGGAGAGGGCCTCAGAAAAGCACTAGCAAACAGGCTAGAAGGAGGTGTGGAGCTACAATGGGAATTATCAAAACTGCCATCACAGAGACAATAGCTTTGTGTGAAGCAATGAACAAATCAAAATGAAAGAAAAGCCACTATGGTTCTCAAAAGAGGTGGCTGTGAAAGTCAGGAAGAAAAGATAGCATTCCAGAAGTATAAGGAAACACAGAAGGAGCAGGACAGAGAGCTGTACCAGTTAAGGCAGAAGGAAGCAGGAGGGAAGTCAGAATAGCAAAGGCCCAAACTGAGGAAAAGATAGCCAACTCAGTTAAGAAGGGGATAAAACCTTTATAGGTACATCGAACGTAGAAAGACAAAGGAGGATAGTGAGGCTGAATAGAATGAACAGTGGGTGGGCAGAGGGGACAGTGAAAAAGCAGGAATACTGAATGAATATTTCTGCTCAGTATTCACAAAAGAGGAGGGGGAAGTGCCTAATCCAATTAACAGAAGCACTCTTGATAGGGGGTCGATCCCAGTCCTTTCACAGAAGAAAGGGATCTGCAAGAACTCCTAAAACTGAAGGTGGACAAAGCAATGGGTCCTGATGGAATTCACCCCAGAATTCTAAAAGAATTAAGGGAGGAACTAGTGAAACCACTGGCTACTCTTTTTAATAAATCATGGGAGGATGGTTTGGTACCTGAGGACTGGAGGAAGGCGGATGTGATTCCCCTTCACAAAAGTGGGTCCAAGACAGAGGCAGAAAACTACAGACCTGTCAGTCTGACCTCTGTGGTAGGGAAAGTGATGGAGTCACTCTGAAGGAAAGAATAGTTGAGTACCTAGAGGCCAGTGGAGCACAGGACCCAAGGCAGCATGGGTTCACAGCGGAAGGTCATGTCAGATGAATCTATAGATTTCTTTGACTGGGTGACCAAAGTAGTAGACCAGGGAGGGCTGTGACATGGCCTACCTAGACTTTAGCAAGGCATTTGACACAGTCCCACACAAATGATTAATAGTCAAATTAACCAGCCTGGAGTGGGACCCAGGGTGGTAGCCTGGGTAAAACATTGGCTGGACAACAGGACACAGAAGGTAATTGTAAATGGAGTCCATTCTGAAGAAAGGGGAGTTACTAGTGGGGTACCGCAGGGTTCAGTATTGGGTCCAGTTCTTTTTAATGTCTTCATCAGTGACATTGCAGAGGGACTGGAAGGAAAAGTATGCCTTTTTGCAAATGACACAAAACTCTGCAACAGGGTTGATACACAAGGAGGCATGGAAAGGATGAAAAGGGACTTGCAAGGTTGGAGGAATGGTCAGAAGTATGGCAGCTAGGATTCAATGCAAAGAAGTGCAAAATAATGCACCTGGGAAATAAGAACCATGGGAAGAATACACAATAGGTGGGAGGTAGTAACAAAACAAAAAGGAAAGGGACCTGGGGTAATCATATCAGATGACCTTAAGGTTAGCAAGCAATGTGGAGAAGGCAGTAGGGAGGACTGGGGTATACTGGGATGTATAGGGAGAGGCATCAGCAGCAGAAAACAAGAAGTTGTTATCCTCTGTACAGACAGTTGGTGAGACCCCATCTGGAGTACTTTGTCCAGTTCTGAGACCCCATCTCCGCAAGGATATAGACAGGATAGAGGCAGTCCAGAGGAGGGCAACTAAAATGGTGCAGGGTCTGCAAGAGAAGCCGTATGAGGAGAGACTAAAGGAGCTTAATATGTATACCCTTGAGGAAAGAAGGAGAGGGGACATGATAGAAACTTTTAAGTACCTAGTGGAATCAACAAAGTCCAAGAGGGTAGCATCTTTCGGAAAAGAGACTTGCAAGAACAAGGGGACACAATTTAAAGATAGAAGGTGGGCAGTTCAGGGCAATGTGAGGAAGTATTATTTCACAGAGAGGGTAGTGGATGCATGGAACAGCCTTCCTGAGGAGGTTGTGGGGTCTAAAACTTCATGGGAGAATTCAAGAATGCATGGGACAGACATAAGGCAATTCTTGTGGGGGAGGAAGAAATAGGCTGTTGGTTAACTAGGATCTCAGGCCCATCCTGTAGGTAGGGAAATGGGCAGACTAGATGGGCCTAGCGGTCCCATTCCGTCACAAAGTCTATGTTTGTTCTGCTGAGTCTTGGTGGCTTTCCTCCCAGAGAAATTGTCCCATTAGTTTGTCAGTTAATCTGTACAATTTGTCTGTAATGCACAGGGTAACTGTGCAAAGAGATGAAGCACTTTGGGTGACAACATATCACTTTATTGCTGCAATTTTTCCAGTCAGGGAAAGATCTAAGATGCTCTACTTATGTCTGCCTTAAGAGCAGTCAATAATGAGGTAAAAAGTTTTCAGATACCTGCAAGGGTGGGTGTGATGCAGATGCCTAGACTTGTCAATCTCTGATTTTCCCACTTCCAACTAATGTTTTGAAATAGTAGTGCAGAACCATGGTGATTGAGATCCAGTACCTCAGATTTATCATAGCTAACTTTGAGTCCTGAGTAAGCCATGAATGAGTTCAGGATATGGCATAATGGGTCTGTGGCCTTTGGGGCATCACTTAGTTTAATCAGGAGGTTGTCCTCACAAGATAAAGATTTATATTCCTTGGTGCCTACTCATATCCCCTCAACTTTTGGGTTGGCTCATATAGCCATTCTGAGGGGTTCCATGGCTAAAAGAAATAAAAAAGGGGAAAGTGGATATCCATTGTGGGTGTCACAGCCCAGTGGGAAAGGTTTGGAGATGTGGCTGTTGGTGAGAACCTTAGCCACTGGTGTGGCATAGATGGTCTGGATACAGGTCAAAAAGACAGGACCCATCCCTAGTTGGTGCATGACAGCGAACAGATACTGTTGGTTAACTAGAATCTGCAGCTTATCCATCAGGTAGGGAAATGGGCAGACTATGTGGGCCAAGCAGTCCTTATCTGTTGTCAAATTCTATGTTTCTAAGTTTTTTTTTTTCACTCTGCAGAATCAAATGCTTCTTCTAAGACAATTGTCAAAGCAGCAGCAGGAGTGGGGAGATATTTTGCCACACTTCTTAAGATTTAAGAAAATTCTTAGGTGATCTGAGCTGAGTCTCCCCACTTAGAAACCCAACTTGCAAGGGATGGATAATCTGTGGAGCATTTTTCCAGCTGGTTGCTAGGAAATTTGCCAATATCTTGGCATCAGTGCTGATCAGGAGATGGGCCTGTTGATGCCAGGAAGGAGTGGGTCCTTGCATTTCTTTTGGCATAATAAATTCTTCTCTCATGGTGGGTGGCAGAGTGTGTAGGAAATAGAGGTGTGCATACCATAAGAGTAGGGATGTTAACTCATCATGACAAGCCTGGTAGAGGACTATAGGGACTCCATCACCCCCGGGGTTTGTTTTTATTCATGGATAGATTTGCTTTCTTAATCTGTTCCTGAGTAAGAGGCTTCTCCAGTTCTTGAGTTTACTCAGGAGAGAGTTGTGGGAGGCTAAGGGATTTAAGAAATTGAGGAGCTTGTTTAATGTTGGGGGGGCAAGGATGAGTAGAGCTTAGAGTAGAAATTGGACATAATATTTGATATGTCTTCCTGGGAATTTGTACTTTTCCATGTGCATCTTGCAAACCAGGTATATGTCTTTCAGCTCTGAGTTTGAGGAGCCTGTCTGACAATACCTTGCTTGCTTTCTCTCCCTTCCAGTATGTGTGGTGCAATCCCCAAAAATGAGTGCAGCTTTCCTAGCATTGTGGGCATTTAATTTCACTCAAACTTCTAGCATCTCATATGGATCTGCCAGGGGGTCAACTTTAAGTTTGCTCTCTAGAGTTTTCAGCTGAGATTCTAAGTTTCTCATCTCCATTTCTCTGTTGTCTCTTCTATGAATGGCATAGCCAATTATTCTGCTCCATTTGTAGGCTTTGAGGGCCTCCCATAATGCACTATTGGATACAATATGATCATCATTATTGGCCATATATTCCCATATTTCTTGTTGTGACCACACAATGAATTCTGGGCTTTTCAAAAGAAGAGGGTCTAACCTCCATGCTGTAGATCTAGGGGAAGGAGGACACTATAAAATATGTAAGGTAATGGGGGCATGGTCAGATGTGACTATGGGGTGTATGCTGCTGTGTATTGCAAGAAAATTCATCTGGGGTTTGGCAAGCCAGAGAGCTATTCAGCTTAAGAACTGATAAACACCTGAGAGACATGTATAGTCTCTGACATTTTGGTTGGCAAGTCTCCAGATGTCAGTAAGGGAATGTTCCTTGATTAAGTGGGTAAAGACTGGGGCTGCTCTAGGGTGTGTCTCTTGGAGACCCAATGATCTGTCTAAAGCAGTATCCAGGGTGAGAGTAATGTCACCACCTGCCACCAATGGGATTTGGGGGGTATTAAAGGATGCCAATTCATCTGACAACTGAGAGAAGAACTTGGGATCATCTATGTTTGGGGAGAATATATTGAGCAAGATAAGGGGCCTCTCTGTGTACACATTTTGGCCATAATCTATTTACCCTCCTTATCCTTATGTGAGGATTGGCATTTCCATTTTAGCGACTTATGTATAAGTAAGGATACTCCTCATTTCACCGAGGTATAAGAGCTATGAACCTCCATACCCACCCATCCTCTTTGTAGCTTGAACACCTCAGTATGTGATAACTTCATCCCCTGGAGAAATGCCATCTTGGTGTGCAGGTTATTAGATGGATTAAAACTTGTTTCCATTTTATTGGGAATTTAGAACCCTGATATTCCAAGAGGTGAAAATAATGTTATCCATCTAGTATAGGAAAGTTTATTAGTGAAACCCCGGCCAATTTTTCCCATTTACTGAAACTGAAACCCTGACCCCAGTGGTCAGAGGGGTCATGCAGATGAGAATGTGGAGTCATACACCCCCTATTTTTCTGGTACTAGGTCTAGATCCTGAAAACCACAACAGCGCAGTCAAAAACTGCTAAAGCAAAATGGCGCTAGCAATTACAGCACCCTGCCAAAACAGTGACTGGCAAAAACAGAGCCAATGGTAGCAGTCAGCAGACACATGGACCATTGCCATGGCTAAAAACAAATAACATTTACAGTAAGTTTTTTGCCGCCCCGAACCCCCAACTAAAAATAGTCACCTCTCTAAGGGGGAGGCAACTCGGGAAAGGGGAGAAACCTTGGGTGGGGGATCATTGAGGAGGGAAGGTGAACTGGGAAGGATAACCGGGGGGTAGACACAGTACACACATAGGTCAGGAGGGTGGAGAAACCAAAGAAAACCAACATAGTCCCAGGAGAAAAAAAAAACACACACAATCATAAGTCTGGGACTAGGAATCAAACCCCAGTCCACCAATGTTCTACTGCCTTCCATGGCCTGTGTCACTACTCTCTGCATCATGGCAGCTGCTCAGTGGCAGGCCATCTGGCAGACACTGTATCCTCTTCCTCCATACATCAAACAGCTACACAGATAGCGCTATTCCTACCTGTGCTGTACTATCCCTCGTAGCTGTTTTGTCTTTTGCTAATTTGAGAACGTGATTTTCCATAGTGCTATTCTCGCTCATTATTTTCACCTGGTATGATTTTTCCACCTGCTTCAATTGGTAACAAGAGATTTTGCTCCATGTAGGCTCATTTTGTAGTATCTCACCTTGAAAGTAATCAGCAGTGTGTATCATAACAATAACATTAAACTGGCCCAACAGGGGCAACATCAATGTCATGAAATAATGCATGAAACATATAATTGACCAAAAATCCACTTTTACACTATGCATTCATCCCTGTGTGGTCTTATCTAGGCACCAAGCAGAGATCCAGTTCCAGTACATGGGATTCCTCCTTCCCCCTAACTTTATATTAGCTATACTAACTTGTTCACCATTAAGTGACATAGGGATTGTCTGAACTTAAAAGAAGGGTATAACTAGGTATTGGCTGGTGGCTAATCTAACCTTTTAATTTTCCAAAAGAAGTTGCCTAGCAGTGCCTTCCCCCTGGAGCTGCATCAAATGGTCTGAGGGGGTCCTGCAGATGAGAATTTGCTCCCATATACCCCCTATTTTTTCTGCCTACTTCAATAAATGAATTTGCCTGTATGCAACTTTAAAAAGTGTTGATATGGTGTCCCATTGGGGGTTAAGCATATATGTATGATGTTTACTCTTACATCAGCTGGGACTCGGGAGTCTGACACCTATATTCATTTCACAGGGGGTGTTGGGAGCCTCATGCCCTTCAACCAGTAGGGTACTATGAAACATATTGATGCACCTCTGTACTGCAATATCCATTAACCAGGGGACCCTTGTATAAGTTCTGCCTGGTTGAAGGAAGCCCATCTGATCATGGGTGCAATGATTTGGTGTAGTAAATATTGGGCCCTGTGTGTCAGTGGTACTAGTGATACAACAGTCTAGTGGTCTAGTGAGGGACGCCAAGCTACTGCAACCTTATGCGTAATCATGCTGTCACTGCTATAGCACATAGGTGTGTCAATGAAGCCATTTACTGTATGCAACAAGCTGTTTTTTCACATTCACTACCTTTACCTTGTTGCCATGGCAACCCTCCAGTAATGTAATTTAAGCACACAGTATAATGGAGGTGGTGCTCCCATTCATAGCCTAGCTAAAATATTATAATGTATAACATGTCACTCTTATGCAATGATCTTTATTGCTCAGATAAGAGATATCTTTGGTGTTATGGAACGAGCAGTCAGGATCTTAACTGATTGCATCATCAGCACCTGTTTACTAGGCACTTGGTGCTTCTGTAGCAGAAATAAGGAATCGTCCCCTCTCATGGCATTTACACCAAGAAACACTGATACAACATATATTTAAATATATGGAGCAGGTAGAAGGAAAAATTGAACCCTAAAATTGCCCTCTATAAATCTGGAAAGGTATCTTAAAGTGACAAAGAAAATGATACAGTGCTCCATAGCACTCGAATATTAAGGCCTAGACTCAGCCCAGACCCATTGGTGCTGGCCTAAATTGATCAATGGTGTACAGTGGTCCTGTACAGATCAGTGGTATGACAGACTACTGCGAATCATAGCTCAAATTGAGCAACAGGGCACCATCAACCATTACTCTGGAAGGTCCTCTCAGTGGTTGGCAGTGCTGAGGCTGCTGCTACTGCATAGGAATGAGAAAACAGATCATTTGGAGCTGGTGTAGTGCTAGGTGGGAGCTGGGTAAATTCCAGAGCTGCAACTTGCAACTTAAGAGGTGAAGTGGCTTTGACAGAGAGGTTGGTGGTGCATATACATTGTTGCTTAGGCTCATCCGCTTTATGGGAGGCCTGCTGAAGGAGAGGCAAGTATTGACTACCAAGGGGTTCAGCATCTGAGCTGTCAGGAGAGGCCTCTTGATCTCTACTTTGACTGTGGCTTTTGTGGAGCTACACTGAAGTGCCTGAATTGTGGCCTGCTGTACCCTTTTTTTTGACATCACCATGGCTGCGCTTTCTGGATTTAGACATCCAGTGATCATCCATCATTGGTTGGCTCTGTTGTGGGGGCATAGATGGTTGACTATCATGCCCATTTTTCAGCTCAGAGAGGTTGCATGTGGTGTCCATATCTTACCCCTCTGTGTCAGCTTTGTTCTGAGATCTGGGTACGCCAGAAGCTTTAGATGAATTTTGCAGCCACTTCTGAATCGGTAAAAGAATGATGTATCCTGTTCCTTGTAATATATAATGTGGTAGGATATCTTAAGCTATATGGAACCTGAAGGTCCATCAGCACCTGGTGGGCATGGGTGAATTCCCAGTGCTGCTCTGTGAGGGCCAGGGAGAAGTCATGAAAAACTTGAATATGGTGTCCCTGCCATTGTAAAAGGGCCCCATTCACAAGCCAGTTGCATTATTTAAGAAATAAGCCATGAGGGGGTGTGGGTTATCGGGGAATTTACCATGGCTGGAGTGGTTTGCCTACAAGGGTGCAGCCAAGTGGGTAAATCCGCCAGCCATGGTAAATCCCTCAGATAACCCACATCCCCCAAGTGGCTTATTGTGATTATATTAAGTACTGCTTTTTTTATTGTTTAAAAAAAACAGTACTTGGTATTATGCTTAAATAAGCTACTCAGTAGTACAGCAGTCAGTGTTTTTGTTGACTTTCCCCTTGTTGGGAGGTCTAAACCTCACTTTCAGATTCTTGATGATATTGGGAATGCAAGTAATCACAGACACGTTGCATTAGAGTAATAAACAAGTTTATTACTACCAAGGGATAAATCACAGTTGTCCTAAGCAGTTCTTAACAATACGAACTGGGAGCCAGTGCTAAGAGTTCCCTACACCTCGAGGTTTCTCTGTTGTCTCTTGGGGTCTCTCGGGTCTCCGAGGTGTAAGGCCTGTGCATTACATTATATACCTATGATAATTACTATGGTTACCAAAAGATAGAAACATTTCTAGTTACAGAGATGAGCCCTATTGGCTAAATTAGAGGTGGCTCCATGGTCCAAGATAACATTATACAATTCCGTAAAGTCAACAGTTTGAGAACAAAAGAGTTCTTATACAGAGCCTTACATAACTCAGTGTAGAGGTACAAATCACCAAAAGGTGGCAATGTCTTCTTACATACGATAATTACTTCAAGGACACAGGTGTCTTGGCATCTGACAAGTAAGAAATACACAGAAAATACGTGGCAGAATATATGTATTAGCAAGCAAAGTGTATTACAACAATATGTATTCATATCCTGGCATCTACTCTTGTATGGTAGATGCCCTTAGCCCTAAATATTAGTATAACATATACCTAAATGCTAGCTGTCTATGGTGTATCTCTGAGGGTACCAATTAGAGTGCAGGGACCTCATGTAACATTCCCCCCCTTGTTGCCTCCAAGGGCAACACAGGCAGATGTCTAGGGAAAGGACAGGAGCAGTGGTCGTCTACAAACCCGACGCGCGAGCTTTGTAAAGGAACTCGAGCTGCTCACAGTGTTGGTGTAGTGTGAGCCATAGGCAGCAGAGCATAATAATGAGAATGAAAATTAAACATGCTTGCATAATAACAAAACCTTTAAAGTAATCTCTAACCAGGTGTTAGTTAATGCGTTATTCATATCTCCATCATTAATCAAGGCGAGAACAGCTTCATTGGCTTTGGTCATATTATTGCTGATGTGGATGAGGTGTGTGTCTTTCCTGTCTAAAAGTGATTTCAATGTAAGTGTGAGGTGGGTCTATGTGTACATTAAAATATGGCAAGTATTCGGACAGTGTGAGTAGATAATCAGGGTTACCATCAATAATGTCTGCATCCAGAAGGGGACGGGGTTATAACATTATGTCCAATAACAGTCTTCTGGTGGGAACAAAACAAAATTGGGGTAATCAATAGCACAGGTAACAGATTCCATATGTATGGGATTTATAATTCATGACCACGTAGAACTACGCCATCAGAATTATACTGTGAGCGACAGTACGCAGTCTCCACTTTGCAACTGGACAGGGCAGGTGAGGTCGTCTCTCAAAATCCATGTTGACAGGCGATGAACCTCCTCACGATAGGATTGGTAGAGCTTATCCGATCCAAAGTTGAGTCAAAAGAGTCAGTGCCATTCGCAGTGATGTCATCATCCATAGAGAAAGTGCAATCAATGCTGTCTGGAGAATAACCACAAACAGGTTGAATAACATCAAATACATCACATCAGCACAAGTAAATATATTGCTTTTTCGCACAGCAGTCCGTAAGGAGCCACCCAGGCATCCAGGAAAGAATGGTAAACCAGTAGAGGCAGTAGATCCAGGCATTCTCTGCAGATGTCGTCATCCAAATGCCCAATCGAGTGAACCAGTGCAAGCTTGTCGAACAAGGCTGTAGTGGGGTCAAAGTGTGGCAAGGAGACAGTGAAGGAAACAAACATGGTATCTGTTATGGAACATTTCTTAGCTGTGAAACAAGGACCAGTATTAGGGTGTCTGGTCACAAACCCCAAATTCCTAGCTGTGGAGAGAGGAATAGTTAAAGTCTGTTGCATACACATGGAAACACAGCTAGTGGTTTTACATCATGGACAATACCATTTGGAGATGCGTCTATCACGTATAATGTCAGGTATTCTTTCAGATTCTAAATCATGGAAGAGGTTATTGATGGTAGTGATAATGTAGGAGCCATAAGCAGAGCAGAGTATCTCCCTAGCAATGTATTGTTCATCTGCTTCTTTGTTGTTCTGTTGTATGAGTGCATTAATCGTATCTTTAGAATCAGTGAATGCCTTAGCAATGTCATGCATGTTGTGTATAGTGTATCTTTCTTCCTGGCTAAGGCCATCCACACCATGCAATAATGGGGGTAGAATGTTGTTGACCAAACCAGTGAAGAATTTGGAAGAATGACTTTTGATAGCAGCAATGTCTGCTTTGTTCCAGATAGACATATCCTTACCAAAAAGGCCTGTGACAGTACCAGTTGCACCTGTAACATCAGAACTGTCGACTTCACGTCTGTTACATTTATGAGCTAGATTGTCAGGAGAGGGCTTCCTCCTAAAGTTGCCTCTATGTTCAGTAGAATGTATTCCAGCAATAGGGTCTTGCGTACAAATCTGAAACGCAGCTAAACAATCAAGCAGTAACGTACTATAAAATGCTGATGTATTAGTATTGTGACATATACCAAACTCTTTCATATTCCAGTAAGTAAGATTAAACAAAACAGGTATATGCATAAATTGTAAGTTATTAATCAAAGAACCTGGGAGGACAGTGACTGTTAGACCACTACGGGGACCAGAGGTATGCTTTGGACATTCCAAAAGCTGCTTGTCAGTAGGTGGTAACACAGACAGGTACATGGCTGTGGAAGCCATGTGGTGTATAGCACAGAATTTATGAGCAGAATCTCTGGACAAAGAATTACAGTATGAAGGATCTATTAAAGCAGTTATGTTGTACAAACCAGAATGTCTTAATGCAGTTTTTGACAAGGACAGTGAACCATTTGGGGATAATTTAGCATTGGGCCAACCTTGGAAAGTTCCTTTGGAGAGTTTGGCCACAGGGAGAATTTGTCCTTGTGATGTGGTTTGCCACTCAATTTGAAGGGTAGATTTATCAGAAGCAACAACCAAGGCAGTGAGGTAAGCATCGGAACCTTCCTGGACAGTGATCATACTATCTGGTATATTGATGGATACTCCCTCTGGAGGAGATGCTGGAGGATCGAGGTGTCGTAAGAGGTCCAGTACCGTGCCTTGGATGCGGGGGACAACTCCTGAGAGAAGGAAATAATGGAACAAGATAGCCATCTTGTCAATGTATCTGAAAAGGAAGATCAAAGATTAGTATGTTAGTACTATTCCACCCAATGGGGTGAGGAAAAGTAATTTAAGCTCCTTTATACAGTTTCAGCTAGTTTGCATGTAACCATTTGTCAGTCAACTTGTTGTGGAGGAGTCTAACTTGATAGACTTATGGACTGAGCTTGTTATCAATAGGTATGGGCCTTCCCACTTATTGGAGAAGAAGTGGTGGATGTCAAATCGAAGTACCATTACCTGATCTCCAACCTGCCAATCTACTTCTGCATGTTTGTCAAACAGTATTTTGAATTGTTGCTCGGCCTTGCCCATGCAGTTTGCAGCATACAGTGTGTGTGTGTGTGTGTGTGTGTGTGTGTGTGTGTGAGGTCTTTCCTGAGTTTTTCCACATATTGGTCCACAGACACATGGTCCGCAGTGGGGTGTGCAGGTCAAACAACAGGTGTTCAGGTAATCTCATTTGTCTACCAGTCATCAACTCAAAGGGTGTAGCTGGATAGTGGCTGAGGTATGCCCTAATTGCCGTAGAATTAACGGCAATAGGAATCCAGGTTTTGGGATTGTCCTCAATAAATTTGGAAAGCATTTGCTTAATCCATCTGTTGGCTCACTCTACTTGACCTGAGGATTGAGGGTGGTAAGGTATGTGGAACTTCTGCTGAACTCCAAGGACTTCAAGGGATTCTTTCATCAACTCACCTGTAAAACTGGTTCCTGTGTCAGAATCTACCTTGAGAGGTAGACCCCACCTGGAGAAAATCTGTTCCACCAGGATTTTGGCAGTAGTTTTTGCTGTACATGTCTTAGTGGGGAAAGCTTCTACCCACTTAGAGAAGAGGTCAGTCTACCACAAGAGCATACTTGTTACTCCTGCTGGTGTTGGTCAGAGGGCCAATGAAATCAATTTGAATGGCATGCCAAGGGCCAGATTGTCGTTGTGGTAAGAGTTTGGCATTTTGTTTGGTAGGGATGGGGTTGTTTTGCGCACAAACAAGACAATTGTCTATGTATTGTTTAACATCTTTTGGTGATACCAGGCCACCAGGCGGTGGTCATGAGTTGTTGGAGGGTATTTTCTGCTCCCTGGTGTCCACAGTAGGGGTGTCATGCACTTGGTGCAAAATTTAGGTCTTAAATGTCTGGGGACTACCCACAATTTAGTGGTAGAGTCATCTGGTTGGAACAAATGAGCTTGTCATCTGGTGACAAGTGTAACTCACCTTCATGCCTCCAATAGGAGTTATGTGTGGAAGTTTCTCTTTGGTACCTTTGTCAAGGAATCTGAACACCTCTTTAAGTTCAGTGTCTAGCTGCTGGGCTGCAGAGAGGCCCAAGGGGGGGGGGAAGGGTTCAGGTTTCTTCCTGAGTGCTGCAATATGTACAGCTGCATTAGCCTCTGGATGGTCCATCATCCAGACGTTCCCCTCGAGCCCCTTCCTTAGCAAGGGTGTCTGCTGTGTCATTGAAGGCATGATAGGGGTCATGGAGAGTGGGCTTTAACCTTGTGTACATAGAGTTTGTGTGCAAATTTTGTGCCAGTGAATGTATGTATTACCAATTCCTTGTACTTCACTGAACTGCCATCAGAGGAGAGGAAGGAGTTCTTCTGCCAGAAGGGAAGAAATTCTGTAAGAGAACAACAAACCCAATTAGAGTCTGTAAATATGATGGTATCCTCGGTTCCATGCTAGATGAACTCAAGGGCACAGGCCACCGCTGCCATCTCTGCATATTGTGATGATGCTACACTACAGGACTTAGATATTTGCCAGTGTTCCCATAAGGGTAAATCACTAAAATACTAATCCCTGAAATTTGTTCTTCCTGATAGTAGGATGCTAAACCATCAGTAAAGACATGGCACAAAGAAGTGTTATCAAGTATTTGTGGCATGGCAGGGAGGAAGGGACCTGGATCAGGAAGATCAGGTGACTGTAGTGTGCAGTTGTGGGGTTCTCCCTTGAAAAGGAGGCCATGAGCTAACACAGATAGAACTTTAGTTGGTTGTACCTCTATGTCTCTGTCCTGGAGAAGAAGTGACCAGTGTGTCAGTCTGGTGTTAGAGACTGACCCATCCTTCACTCTGTCTGAGAGCAGGAAGGTGGTTGGGGTATGGTTGGTGTTAATGATCAGTGGTGAGTACCCAATGATATACAGGAAGTGCTTGGCAGCCCAGTAGGTGGCCAGAAGGTTCCTTTCACAAAGGCCATACTTCTGTTCCACTGGGGTTAAGAGCTGTGAGGCATATGCAATGGGTCTCAAGGTGCCATGCACCTTCTGGGGCCAGCACTGCTGACATGGCAATGTCAGAGGTGGCACATTCCAGATGAAATGGTAGTGCTGGATTGGGGTTGACCAGTGCTGGGGCGGAGGCCAAGGCATGCTTCAGTGATGTCACAGCCTGGGTGTGTATAGGGCTCCAAGTCCATGGTACATCCTTTTTGAGTAATTCATACAGAGGAGCAGCTTTCTGAGCAAAATCACAAATTAAGTCTCTCGAATAGTTTGCCATACCTAGGAACCTTCCGAAGAGTTGCCACACTGGTAGGTAATGGCAAGTCTTGCAATCCCTGTACCTTCTTCCAGGTAGGACTTCGACCTTGGTCAGTTATTTTCAGACCCAGAAAGAGTACTTCTTTCTGACACAGCTGTGCTTTTGCTGGATTACATTTTAGGCCTGCTTTCTGAATGAGAGTCAATAGTTTGTCTAAGAGATCCAAATGTTGTTCCTGTGTGGCTGTTGCTGGCAACAGGTCATCCACATATTGTAAGAGACATTGGGGGGTATAGACACTCGAGGCGTCCATCATGTGGAGATGGAATAGGGATGGACTGTTATGGAATCCTTGTGCAAGCAAGTCTATGTGCTGTCTTCCTTCAAGGTGAAGGCAAACTTATATTGACTCTTAAGGGCCAATGGCAATGACCAAAAACCATTGAAAATGTACAGAGCACTGAACCATTTCAAATCAGGGGTCAGAAGTTGTAGCACATCTGGTGCTGATGCCACAGTTGAGGGAACAGCTGGGGTGACCTGATTCAGTTTCCTGTAGTCAATAGTAAGTCTCCAGGTGCCTGTGGGTTTCTTCACGGGCCATACTGGGGAGTTGGCAGTGGAAACACAAGTTCTGATTACTCCTTGCTTGAGGGTGACTTGATCATTTCTCTGAGGGAAAGCAAGGCCTCAGTTGGGAAAGGATATTGCCTTTCCTCTCATGTGCTGGACCTGGTATTTAAATGACGTTGTGCATTCTACCACAGTCATGCTTGTTGATTAGCAAACGCTTCCAAATGTCGTTGCAGAATAGGTAGGAGCTTTGTAAAAGTTCATGATTCTTGAACAAATTTATGACATCATACTCTTTGTCATTGGCAGATATCATTGCCAACAGTGTGAATCAGGAATCAAAATGGTATGGTATTGACCCTGAATCTGTATCAGTAGCATGTTAGCTAAGTCCACCACATAGCCATGCAGCGCAAGGAAATTGATCCCTATAATACTAGGATGATCATGCAATACCGTTAGTTGGAAAGTGTGTGAGGCCTTTAAATGGCCTAGTTCTACCGGTAAGGGTAGAGAACGGTATGCAGGTAACCTAGTACCATCAACTCCTGAGATGTTGGTCCTCCATCTGGTAGACCAAGGAGATGTGTCTGGGTGTTCATCATGTAGCACAGATACAGCTGCACCTGTATCTAAAAAAACTACTAGTAGGCATCCCCCGACCTTGGCCTCGGTGCAGAGCCTTCCGTTTATATCCAAGACTAGCTTGTTTACAATCTGGACTGGGGCCTGTAATTGTCAATCCGTACTGCCGGAAGCATGTAGAGGCTGGGCCTGGCTCACGTGGATCACTTCACCATGTTGTACTGATGCTATATAGGGAGGAGCTTCTGGGTTCAGACCTCTATGGGCCTGAGGGCCTGTACTGCCAGTGTCCCCATGACGGTTGGGGCCTGGATCACCGGTTGTACCGCTGCAAGGGCCTGTATGGGAACAGCATCCACCACAGAGCACACTTGTCCCAGGAGCTCTTGAAATTTCCGATTTTCTTCAGCTATCTCCCTACATGAAGGACCCATTCTCTGTTGTGGTTTACCTCTACCCTTGTGCTTCCTGTTCTTATGCCAGTTCCGGTTCCCACCCCACTGCTGTTGTTGATGTGGTTGTTGTTGATGGGCCTGTTGAGGGTGTTGATTATCAGCTGGAGGGGCTGGCTGATGTTGGGCCTGTTGGCGTTGAGCCTGCCCTTCCACTGTGTAGTGTGTCGTGACCTCTGAGACATGTTCCACGGCAGCTACCTTTTTGGAACTGGAGCCCAGTTCACGGATGTAGAGTTGATACACTCTCTCGGTTTTCCGAAGGATGTCAGCAAACCTATCCGTATTAGGGTAGGTGGTTGGCTCTACCTTTTCTCTTACTGCTGGAATCATGTTCCTAAGGAACAGGGTCTTATATTCAAGAAGATCTACATCTGCAGCTTCTTGTGCCAGGTGCTTTCCTGCTGGGTAGGCCATCCAAAGTCTCTGGTGGTAAGTCGCTGGACTTTCTTTTGCATTCTGCTTCACAGGGTATGCAAGCATCACTCCTACTACACCTGGGCTGTGAGCAGAAATGAGCTTAGCTGCAACCTCATCAAATTAGCGTTCCCATCCTGGTGAACAGCATCGGGGAGTTTGGCCCACAAACCAGGATCGACGATCTGGCGTAGTATTTGGACCTGATATTCTGCAGCGAGGCTAAGCATCTCGCATTTAGAATGCACCTTCTCTGAGTGACAGCTGAGGTTGTCAGATGGATTCATCCGACCAATACTGTCAGCAATTTGCTGAACAGAGTAGGCCATTTGTAGGGGATTGGTGGGTCGATCAGGCAAAGGTAGATTATCTCAAGCGCCGTCCAGGGCAGCATGAGCTGCAGCTTCAGCCGCAGTGTGGGCAATACCTTCCTGAGTGCCAGCCTCTTAGAAAAGCTGCCTAATCTGGGTTTTAATAGCCCATTTACTCCTCTCAGGAAGAGGTATGTTGCCTATCGCAGTTTCAATCCTGGTTTCTATCTCTTGCCTGTCTTCCACATTAATAATGGCTACCGGAGGTGCCGTCGGGACCAGGCTTGGGCCTGCTCCCCCCCATGGGGGCCGCCATGTTGGCATCTCCTTTGATGAGCGTCACGATGTTGCCGACGTGTGACCTGGGGAGTTGGGGGTGGGGACCTGCCATGCTGTGGATGGCTGGGTGTGGAATCTGGACCATAGTAGGGGCATGACTGGGCATTGTATTGTGAAATGTCATCATCAGATAACTCCCCTGTGATGACGTAATGAAAGGCAGGGCTACGCCTCCTATTGCCTTAACATGTCCAGCCAGAACCTCTCGCTGATGGCGCAGTGTCACCATCTTAGTTCTACATGCATCGTGACTCACACTTGCAACATCCATATCAACCTCATCTTGCTTTTGCTTTTGCAGCACTCTGTACTGGCGCTCAATACATGATTGTCCCTGTAAGCTACTTCTAAATTATTCATTATCTGGTTTATCTCGTCCTGCAGCTCACCCATTTCGTCACTCAACTGAGCATTCGCAGCACTCAGCAAATCATTCATTTGTACTGCCTGACTCTTATCCTGTCTCAAACTTTTACATTCCTGCTTCAACATAAATATTTCCTGTTCACCAGCTTGAGCTGAATGATGCAATAGTGAATCCTTTTCATTTCACAGAGTTTGGAGTTCAGACTCTAAGTTCTGCTACGAGTCTTACACACTGTTTCCAGCAAACCTATCTGTTGCTGAAGAGATGAAATCTGCAGATCAAGGGTTCAAAACCTTGCTTCAGGCTTCTAAAACAGCATAGAGAGCACGACCATCAACCCTTTAGCATGACGCTTATTGGTTGACTGTTTCGTCTCTGCATACTGGGTTGAAATCCTCAGTATAGGGTTGTCGGATTGACTTGCGTCCCACGCGAAGTCCGGCCAGCCTCCATGGGAGGCTAGGAAGTTTGAGACATCGAGTCTCAGTTCTGCGCAGATATCTGATACTGTGGCCATTGTCTGGGAGGGAATGAAAATTAAAACTGTGAAAAAGACATCGTGCTGCGTATCGATCCACAGCATGAGTACTTTAAACACAACCGGGCTACTGTATTAGTTGCAGACTTGCAATTCAAAACTGCTATGGAGTGGGTCGAGACAGCATCGACCACACCCAAAAAGTCAGCCAGACTTTACAAGTTACTACAAACTGGTGTTAAAATGGGAGAGGTGATACAGGAATGTACAACTACTGTCCCTGTGGGAAAGGGAAAAAGTTCAAGCAACAAGTGAAAACTTACAAACACCAAATATCGCCTGCACACGGTTGCAAATTTGTTGGGAGGTCTAAACCTCACTTTCAGATTCTTAACGATATTGAGAATGCAAGTAATCACAGACACGTTGCATTAGAGTAATAAACAAATTTATTACTACCAAGGGATAAATCACAGTTGCCCTAAGCAGTTCTTACCAATACAAACCAGGATCCAGTGCTAAGCGTTCCCTACACCTCAAGGTTTCTCTGTTGTCTCTTGGGGTCTCTCGGGTCTCGAGGTGTAAGGCTTGTGCATTACATTATATACCTATGATAATTACTATGGTTACCAAAAGATAGAAACATTTCTAGTTACAGAGATGAGTCCTATTGGTTAAATTAGAGGTGGCTCCATGGTCCAAGATAACATTATACTATTCCGTAAAGTCATCAGTTTGAGAACAAAAGAGTTCTTATACAGAGTCTTACATAACTCAGTGTAGTGGTACAAATCACCAAAAGGTGGCAATGCCTTCTTACATATGATAATTACTTCAAGGACACAGGTGTCTTGGCATCTGACAAGTAAGAAATACACAGAAAATACGTGGCAGAATATATGTATTAGCAAGCAAAGTGTATTACAACAATATGCATTCATATCCTGACATCTACTCTTGTACAGTAGATGCCCTTAGCCCTAAATATTAGTATAACATATACCTAAATGCTAGCTGTCTATGATGTATCTCTGAGGGTACCAATTAGAGTGCAGGGACTAGTCGTGCAACACCTTAATGTATGGAGGTGCTGTTTTACAGTCTCCGCTTAGTGGGGAAACAAGATGGTGGGTGTTCCACAATTTTGCTGTCAGATTGCTTTTTTTACAAGATGTGGCTGGCTGGCACCTTTTGCGGTGATTATCAGAGGATTTACAATGGAAGTAAGGTGCCAGCCTGCCGTTCTCATTGGTCAGTGTCCAAGGTCCATGGTATAATCTGTCTTTAATGAGGAACCTCATGAATTTGACCAGTATTGGTCAAGGTCATTGTCCTGGCTGGGGGGGGCAATGAACAGTGGGATATCTCAGTTTCTAACAGAATTGGCCACTGGCATTTGAGAATATCTGGTAAAGTGCCTTGTAGAAATACTGTCATGTCATGGCCCTCTGTCCCTTCTGGAAAACCCATCATTCAGAGATTTTTCCTTTGACCTCAGTTTTCCAGATCCTCCACCTTGGCCCATAGCTCTTGGACCATGCAGTCCTGTTCCTGTAGCTGGGCCATGACACAATCTGTGGCCATGTCTTGTCTAGACAGTTGTCGTTCATTTTGGGATATCCATTGAGATATCGAGACAATATCCTGTCCAGTTTTAAAGTTCTGTTCTGTAAGATCACCAGTTTCATTTAGCAATTGAGAAACATGCTCCATATTTCTTTTGGGCCATCCAGAGCCTGACCTGGGACTGCAAGGTTAGTGGTGGCCATGATCTAATTAGGGTCCATTTTCCCCTGTGGCTGCAGAACGGGACTGAAGAAGGCTTGATTAAGAGGTAAGTCTTTCACCTGAGCTTGATGTAAATACATTTTCAGGATCTGTTGGCAGTGATGATTTGGAATATCCATTTAGGTTTGATGGAAATTTCAGTTAGCATTAGGATAGTGAAGGAAAAAGTGGGGAGTAGAGAGCTCAAGGAATCAAGTTGCCATTGAGTCAGCTGCCGAGCCACTCCCCTTCCTTTTAACCTTACAATCTCACCCCTGGTCTTCCTCTTTTCACTTACATATCTAAAAAAATGTATTGTTCTCTTTCATTACTTCCTGTGCTATTCTCTCTTCAGTTTGCACCTTTGCACTCCTTACTGCTTTCCTTGCTTCCCTCTGTTTCCCCGATACACCTCCCAATTTTCCACCCTCTGAGTCTCCTTATACCTTCTGAATGCTACCGTTTTACCTTTTACCTTTTCAGTCACCTCTTTCGAGAACCATAGTGGTCTTTTTAAGGCTGCAGTGGGCGGAGCCCTGCAGACCTATTGCATTGAAAAAGCACTACATCACTCTTTGTGAACGCACAACATGACGAAGTGACAAAAGTCACTTCCGTGGTCACATCTCCTAGAACAATCTGAGGTACTACTTTTTTTTTAATAAGTCCATTCCACCCCCCCACACCATTTGCATGCCACAGTAATTGGTGCACAATGCAGGATGTTTGTTTTTTACAGCAGCCAGTGACCTGGCAAAAGGAAACAAGAGAAACTGCAAGTCAACAGATGATGCCAGTAATAAAAATGAATAACTTTTCACCCCACTACCACTGCCACATCTAAAGGTTATGGTACTAGTAACCCTTCTGTTCCCCAGTGTCCCAGCTGTACACATCGAGCCCAAGTGAACCCCTCCCTGTCAGCTCCCATTTTCTACAGCAAACAGCAAGGTAATTTATTCCATCAGGCACAAAGCTCTGTTCTTACTTTTGGGAAAGCAAGAGTGCGAAAGAGACCTCTACACACCAAGCCCGAGCATTATTCTCCCTCTGCACTCCTGTTTTCCACAGTAAGCCACAAGGTAATTTATTATCTCAGAAACCCTTTCACAGTACAGACCTCCAGAGCCTTTCTTTTGGCTCTGTTGTTCACCCTGAAGCAATTTTTCCCCCAAGAGCAAAAGAGAGAGAGAGCAGGAGAGATCAAGTGCCACAGTTCCTGTTATCTTCTCTCTGTGTGTGGTTTTGGAGAACTAAAGAAGGATCATATCAATTTAAATTAAAGGAACAATTCTTTTTTATGAGCAGAAATTAATTTAATTGATTTGGTTTTGAGAGAACATTTTTTGGAGGGATACATACAACACAATCATTTCTTATGTACATCTGGCTTGATTTCAGCCTTGCAGTAAGCACAAGCCTTCTTTTAATGCATTCAGGAGCTTGAAAAAAAATCAGAGAGTGCTTTTCTTGCCTAAGACATTTTTCAAGTTTGTGGAACTGTGCCACAGCACAATAACACCAGGAGAGAGAGGAAGAGAGAGAGAGAAAGAGTGAGAAACAATATTTCAGTGTTACTGTGCCGTTCTCCCCCTGCTGTTTTCCAAGTCTCTCCAGCATGAGAATACATTTTCTTATCATTATATTAATGTAGAACCCTCTGAGAGAGTTCTGGACTTTTGGGAAAATATCTAAATATAAAACAAAGTTCATTGAGTCCACAGAACAGCAGCCCTATCTCAATGTAGCTCCGAGAGGCATGTTGCAAGGAACAGCTCAAAGGATTATACTAAAAAGTAAAGAACTCTTTTAGCAGTTCTTCTGGCTCTAAGCACAAAATAAGCTAAAGCAAATGTTTCCAAGTTTATTATATGGAACTCTAGCCCTTATATGAGCAGCATATAAAACATAAGTTTACAAATGGATAAGGAGAGCCGCGTGTCTGTTTTTACTGCAGTACAAAGGGGAACTCATTCTCACTGAAAAGACTAGCTTGTACCTATTTTCTCAGGAAAATCATAAGCGAAAAAAAATAGCTGTGTATCTTACTAAAGCACAACTCAAACTGTGGCTGCTCTGCTGCGCTTTAAACAAAGACGGACAGCTTACAGATAACTGGCAGGTATACAATAATATTCTACAGAATAAAATGGGTATTTACAGGGAAAATGCACTATTGTGTAACTCATACTAGTCTGCTGCTACTACTTATGGACACACACACCACACACACACTCTGTAAGATGGGGAAAAAGCCTAGTCTGCCTTTCTCTCTCTACCTCTCGAGGTCTTCTGAATTGCAGAAATGTGTTTTTTGTTTTCAGGCCCTTGATAAACAATGTGGAGCCACCATGATTTTTAATCATATTCTTTTTTTATTTGTTTGTTATTATATTGTAAAGTAAAGTGGGTATTTTTAGTTAACTGACTTAACTCTGGGGTGGAGGAAGACTCCATATTCCAAAACCCAGAGCCATTCCTTATTATCCAAAGTCCCTCATCTCAGACAAGCAGCAGTAATCTATAAAAATCATCATCTACGGGCTCTGCACACACCTTACAAATTGTCCTAAATAAAAAAACATATTATGCCTTAATTCTACCACAGCTAATGTGCGGAGCCATGGCATATTTAATATATCCCTTCTGAATATCTAAAAAAAAACATGTGCCTTATTTTTACCATGGCAAATGTTCTGAGACATGACATATTTAATATCTTCCTTCTGAATATCTCTGCAGTGCTCTGCTACTCAGATTTGGCAATGTAAGGTCCAGTGCCTGTTCCCCTCTTTTGGCATTCTTTTTTATAAAATACTTTTGTCATGGACTCTCTAGTTACATTTTTTGTTATTCTCCCATCCTTATCTGTCCAGTCCATAATATCTCCTTCATCCATTTTGCAATTTTTGGTTTTGTTACTGTGCTCTCCTCAGGAGGCTTGTGCCTTTTCTGCTTAAAAGTAAGCCACATCTTTAACAGAGATTCGTATGGTCCCAAATGATGCTCCAGCACCTGATGAAGGTGAAATATTCTTTGGATGCCTGATTTCTTATCCAGATTTCCATGGCTCTGATTAACCACTGTCTGCCCATGGAACAACAGGGCACATGAGTATTTCTACACGATGGTGCTGTTTTCACTTTTAATTTTCCTCATAGTTTTTTTTTTCAATTGAATAAACTTTATTGTGTTTTAAATACATTATTACAATTACAGTTTGTAAACAATTCAAACTTGTACAGACAGCTTAGTAATCAGCAGTAGTACATAACAAGTCTTTGGGGTTCTGAAAACTGCCATGATACACAAGAATGTAGATTATTGCAGGAAAAATACCTTCATGTAGTTTCACCCAACATTAGTATCCAAAGATAACTGTCAGGAGCAATATTGAAATTATCTAACAAAGCTAGCTAAATACCAAAACAGAGTATATGAAACAGGATAATTTACAACACCCTATCTCCCCCCACCCACCCATCCCATGTTGCCACTACACTATATGAAACTGGGAATAGTACTCATTCAAGAGAGAAGAAAGATGGAAGATTAATCATTAACCTCCACAGCACTACGTCAGGTGCAGATAAGATCCAAAACCACACTAAATGGATAGTAAGGTGTGTGAAGGGCCCATACCTTCTGATATTTATTGCTATGCTTAGAGATGTTCATAAGGAGATATTCTGCTTGTAGAGCAAAAGAATTTCTTTATGCTACTTTGTATAGGGTTTGTTGATCTAACCAGTGGCACAGTATAATTTTCTTAGCACCATGGGCTATTAAGGACATATGCTTCCTTTGGTTTCCTATTGGGTTTCTCGAGTCCCCCAAGATACAAATTTCTGGCTAAAAGGCATTCTATAAACCCAGTAGGGGTCGAGTTTAGATCGGATAGCTTCCCAAAGGGGCTTACCCTGTCACATTCCCAAAGAATATGAAAGCGAGTACATCTCTGGGACCCATATCTGGTACACATGTCAGCTGATAGGTTCCACATTTATTAAGCTTTACAGGGTGTAATATAAGTCATGCAATACATAAAATTGAAGGAATCTATAAGCGATCCCACCTAACATCTTTATACAGCCTTTTCAAAATTTGTGACCATTGGTGGGGGACCATAGCGTTGGGGAAGAATCCTATCCAAGCATAACAAGGAGAACCTTCTAATTCACTGAGTCATTTCTAGAGCTCCTAGTAATAAAATGCAACATAGTGGGAAGAGGGTCTCTTAGAAGGTGAACCAAGGATAAGGCAAACATGTACTGGTCCCAAGGGCCTCACCAAAATGCTGTATTAATACATGGAGATTTGGATATATTTAAAGCAGAAAGAAACTGGCAGATTGTATTTTGTACTTATAGCTGAGAAAGCGAGCAATTTATAATTTTCTATTAGATCTATTACTACATCTCCACACGCTGCTGGTCAAATAGATGAAGTAATAACTTTTCCCCCAATTTTAAAATTAGGGTTCTTCAAAATAGGCTGAGAAGAATTCTTTTCTACTGGGTACCAAAAAGTTTTATTCATCTGCTTGTGAATCTGAAAAGAGGCCATAATAGGTGAGGATTTATACTGTTTAGGGACTTATTAATGGCCAGATAGGGAAGACTATATCTACTCCCGTTAGGTTACAGATTGAGCTTTCTATTTGTAGCCACAATGGGGGGTCTTCTGTGGGTTTCAGCCATTGTGAGACTACAGAACAGTTAATCGTGATGTAATAGTGGTAAATGTTGGGAACCTGTAATCCTTCCTGTTCTTCAGACCTCTGTAATTTAGTAATTGTCCTTCAAGAAGACTTATTTTTCCAGATACATTTGGAAATAATACTATGCGCCTGGTTAAACCAGGGTTAAGGAAGAAAATGATTAAGCATTTGAAGGATGTATAACAAACGGGGCAGGACATTCATCTTAACTATGTTGATACGTCCCCAAAGAGAGATAGGGAGTAGAATCCAATGATTTAAATCTATCCTAATATTTGTGAGTAACTGATCCAAATTGTATTGCTTCATTTTAGAACTAGATTAGGATAAATATATGCCCAAATATTTTATTTTATCCCTCACCCAGGAGAGCCCAAGATGTTCAATATCCACTTTTAAAGTTTGATTATTTAAGGGCATTACTTTTATTTTAGCTAGATTCAATTTATAATTAGACAGACCCCCAACATTTTGAATAATACTAAGGGTAGCTGGTATGGGTATGGATATGGATGGCTGAGTAATATGAAACATAACATCGTCAGCGTATACTGATAATTTATATTGGGAATGGTTGATCGAGATGCCAGATATCACTGTGGAGGTGTTAATTTTCCTAATAAGTGGTTCTAAAAATAAATTAAACAAATAAGGGGAGAAGGGGCAACCTTGTCTCATGCCCTGTTGAAGGGGAAAGGATGGTGAAAGAATACCATTACATAGTAACGAGCAGAGGATGAGAATAAAGAACTTTAATCCACTGTAAAAACTGTATAGGAATACAATATCTTGGAAGTAAGTTAAACAAATAATCCCATGATACCGATTAAAGGCCTTTTCTGCATCCAGGGATCCCAAAGCTGCAGGAGTATGAGAGTCCCTGGATGCAGAAATGAGATGGGAAAGTTTACACAGATGGTCCACTGATAAGAGTCCAGCCATGAAGCCGACTTGTTCAGGGCTTAATAAAGTATGCAAAACCTTGGCCATCCTGTTAGCCAGAATTTTTGCTAAAATTTTCAGATCTATGTTTATAAGTGATATTGGACGGTAATTTGGCAGCACTGTAGGGTCCTTACCCGGTTTAGGAAGCACCATGATAGTAGCCTCAGTAAAGCTAAGATCCAAAAGACTGTGTTTGTAAATATAATTATAAGTATCAAGCAGAGTTGTACCCAACTGAAATTTAAAAGCTTTGTAAAAGTTAGATGTATAGCCATCTGGGCCTGGCACTTTGTCAACAGGAAGTGCATCGATGGCCTCATGTACTAAATTCAGGGGAGCTTGTCGAAGAGTTATTTGGTGTTGGGACAGATGTGGAAGATCTATATCTTGTAAAAAATGATCTAATGTGGTACTGTTGAAAGGTAAAGGGAGCGTGAATAAAGAGATTGGTAGTAAGACTTAAAACAAGAAACAATCTCCTTGTGAAGTATGGAGACTGCCTGCCGGGTCTTGAATAGTTGACACAATCCTGTCTGTGATTTGTGCCCTGAGCCTTGGAGCTAAAAGTTTCCCTGCCTTATCCCCTTGGTCAAAGTAGGTAACTTTTGATTTAAAATGGAAATGCTCAACCTTATCACTAAGAAGAATATTGTATAGAAATCGAAGGCTTTCCAATTTTTCGAATTCCGTAGAGTGAGATTGGGAAGATAGGGATTGTTCTAAGGCTCTGATTTGCTGTAATAACATAGAGGATTCTGATGAAATTTTCCTTTTCCTAATGGAAGCCAAACAAATAATTTCTCTCCTTAATGAACTTTCAAGGCTCCCCATAATACATCTAATTTCAACACAGAGGGGGCATTATATTTATGAAAGTTTTCTATATACTTTTGAAGGAGATCTACTAGGTTCTGGGATTTCAGTAATTGAGGATTGAACCTCCAAACTTTGTCTTATTCAACTGAACAAGGCAAGGACCACTGCAGAAGAGTTGGGTGGTGATCAGAGATCACTTTAGAGAAGTAGGCACAGCTTTGTACTCTCGCTAGTTGCTCAATCCCCAACAAAAAGAAGTCATTTCTTGAGAATGTGTTATGAGGCAGGGAATGAAATGAGTAATCTCGTGTAGAAGGAAAAAGGGTCCTCCATGGATCAACAAGGTCCATAGTATTCATAAAATCTTTTAAGGCTAGTTGTGCGGGAGTAAAGGGGGTATGTCTGGATTTGGACCTATCCAATGTATTACAAAAAACTAAGTTCTATTCTCCACCGAGTAGTATAGGAGATTGGACCAAGAGGCCAATCTAGTCATAAACTAATAAAGAATTATGGGTCATCCCCAACTGGCCCATAGACCCGATCCATAATCAATTCGGTGTGGCCTAAAATGGCTCTCAACAATATATATCTACCCTGGGATCACATATCGATTGAAGCAGCCTGAAAGGTATGCAACATGCAACCAATACCGCAACTCCACATTTAACGGTATCCAATCTGGCTCCCAGTACATGTCCCACCCATGTTCTTCTTAAACTGAGAATTTGTGAAATGGGCAAATGAGTCTCCTGGAGAAAGGCTACATCAATATTAAGTTTATTGAGATGTAACAGAATCTTAACTCTTTTAGTGGGAGATGGAGCACCTTTAATATTCCAGGAACAAAACCTTAGTATTGCTGTCATAGCCAAATGAAATATCGATAATAACTCTGTGTAATTAGATCATTCTCAAAGAAAACACTTACCCAGTTGGTTATTCTGTGAATACTAAGTGGCGACCAACCTAAACCCCTCCCCCAACCCTTTGTAATTAACACTATACTCAAGAACAGCCAATCCCCCTTAACCCAATGCCCCACCCCATTGTATAGTATAAATATAAAAAATTGAAGCAGAAGAAGGCTAGCCCCCCTCAAAACCAAACTTACTGATTTGACCCCATCCCCATCCCCCCCCTCCCTATCACCCAATATTCCCTTCACAACAACGTAATCAATATCCAGAAAGATAGGTAGAATTCTGAGGCTAGAGTCATAACAGTCTCAAAGCCGTAAACAATGATATCAATAACTTCCAGAACATAACCCTGGCCACCGCTGTGGACACCCAAATCACCCTGCGCCAGTACATGGAGCACTGAATGGACTGCAGGATAAACCAGGAGCCCTTACTTCCCACCCCATCCCCCAGCTCAATAAAGAAAAAACAAAACTATTTATATCATTCTGGTAACAACCCCACAGTAACAAGAAGAAATAAAAATCTGCAATATTGCAGTCAATAAACACAACTGACCTGGAAAAAATTGTAAAAAGAAAATTATGAAATCGATCACTGTGGAGCAACTATTGTAAGGCAATCTTGTTGAGTTGTGACTTAAATATATACATTTAGTGAGGCCAAATAAAAAGGCTTACGATATTCAGCCATGTTAAAATATGTGGTGTTACTACGAATAGCTGCCGCTATATCAAGTTTTAATACAAGGTTGTGCTGCCCTCATATGGCCTCTCTAAGTAATAACATTTAACAAAAGAAGGAAGAAATGTCTTAATGCAGACTTATGTTGAAAGCAGCAGTGATACACCGGCTGGCAGCTTGTGAAGTATTCAACCTTCCTTGTAATAGGGTTGTAGAGAATAAAATAAAAAAAAGAACAAATAAACATCCGATCGCATTGACTTCGAACAATTTTCCTCATAGTTATATGAAGTCTGATTTTATATAATCATCCATTTTATGCCCAAACATACCACTCCTACAGGTCTTCAACAGCATTCTTTAGGATGTTGCCAGAGTTATAGTAAAAATGCCTGCAACCTTAGCCCTTGAACATTTGCTTAGCATTGTATTTTATTTATCTATGCTGAAAATGTGCTTTTCCATATCACGCTTTCAGTAAATGTTCCCCGCAAATTAAATCACACAGCAAATGAAAAAGTAAAGGCAGCTGGGGGCTGGATTCAGAAAGGTCTGCTGCAAGCTGTGGCAATTGTAGCTTGCGGCAACCATCCCTGTGACCTGGCCTGTGCACTCGATTCAGGATCAGGGCAGGTGCAGCGGTCTGCATCCTGCTACTTGTGGTAGCTGCACAATGTAGGGTGCAGCACCCGGGAATGCCGCAGGTCACAGGACAGGGTAGGCAGCAGTTGCACCAGTCAAGGGCTGCCATGGCACCCCCATGCCCACCTCTGAGACCCTGTACAGTGTAGGCTTCAGCCGCAATCCTCTTGCCATGGATCCCCCCAGATCAAGGACCCTTAGCTGCCCTGGTGGTTCAGCGGTCCCCCACAACCCTGGGCATAGGGGTGTGCCACACTCACAGCCTGGCACTGTGCATGCCATGCCCGGGACCTGGAGCCCATGGGGGGGGTCTGTAAACCACAGGGGTTATGGGGCTGGGGCACAGTGGCACCCTCCAGTGAACAGCAAAGACCAGTTAGACCACCTTTTTGCTGGCGTAACTGGTTTTTGACAGATGTTCACTGGTAGTTGTCTCTGAATCCCATTTGTGGACATAGCAGCCACCTTACCTGAATAGAGTGCAAATGCTGCCAGAAACCCCTTACGCCGTGTTGCAAGGGGGTTTCAGGTGCATCGTGCAGTTGGCACAGACATCCTGCAGAATGTCGTAGGCTGCCTATGTGGATCCTGCAGGGACACAATGCAGGGCCATTAAGTGCTACTTGCACCATTTTCCTGATGCAAGTTGCCTTGCATCCTGCTTTGGCATTCTGAATATGGACCTAGGTTTCTATTTTTTTCTTTCTCTGCCTTCCTGTAACTCAAACCATTTATTTTAACTTGCAAAAGCAGTTCCGCTAGACAGACCACTAAATAAACTCTCAGCTTTCACCTAATTTGTTGTACAGCAGTGATTGCAGACAAACTAAAAGCATACATCAGTACCTTCCTGTTTTTACTTTTGATTAGGTAGGGTAGCATGTAGCACAGCAAACTAAAAAAAATACATCTGCAGAGTATCATCAGTGGCTTTGCTGAAATTGTGTGCACTACAGTTGTTCCCTTTCTTTCAGTTTAATTAATACAGCAGTCATTTATGTTTATTTGAAAGCACACTACAACTTATGACTCCCTTACAGCATAAATAAGTCAGCTGGCTAGTCTGGAATTTTTAGTGTTTCTGAAGGTGACAATTTGCAGCTGGTTAACAACCCTCCCCCAGTCCCAAAACAATACAACTCCCTAGCAGCACAACTTGTTAACACCTATGCTTTGATCTGTCTTTACTGGAATGACGATCTTTTATTATGCTCGATGACTCTCTCTCTCTCTCTTTCTCCCCCCCTCTCTCCCTGCTGTCCGACCATCTTTCGGGCAGCTGGCAAGGAATTAATGGCGCTCCACCATTGCCTCATTCAGTGGACTGTGATTGTCTTGAAAGAAACTAAGCATGAGACACTTGGTGAATTCTGAATAAAATATGCACTGTGTTAGCTAATTATTTCCCTATCTAGTTATTCCTGGTTGAACCTGAATTATGGAATCCATGAGAAAACCTTTTTCTTTTATGTTTGAATCCTCCTGCTCTTGAACGCTAGAATTTGGTTTTTATGGGATATTCAGTTATCTGTATGAATGGAACTAAGTTTTTAAATTACCTACAATGGAGTTTGCCCTTTAGGGGGCAGACCATGTTGTCCTGGTGCACCCCTTCCCTCCTTTAGGGAATGGTTGTGCTCAGAAGGGGAGGGAGGAAGGAAGGGGAGGGGCTAAGGGCCAGAACAATGGGCAGGTAGCAGGAAGGGGAGGGGAGAAGGGCGGTACATAAGGGACAGCACAAGGGGGCCTCAGCCACGTTTTGCTGGAGTTTTGATTCTACATCAACTGCAGCACATTGGATTGGTATTACTTTTTGAGG
The DNA here is from genome assembly GCA_016271365.2 of Neoceratodus forsteri. Taxonomy (NCBI): domain Eukaryota; kingdom Metazoa; phylum Chordata; order Ceratodontiformes; family Ceratodontidae; genus Neoceratodus; species Neoceratodus forsteri. The sequence continues at coordinate 607,140,819 of CM028129.1, forward strand.
TTTGTTCACAAGGAGAAGAAGGTAAGGTTACGACAATTGAGTTGGGAAGATACTAACATACTGATATACTAAAATGCCAGCAGAATAGGCCTAACGGTCTTTCGTGTCTGCTTGTTTGGTCAGTCCCCAACCTGGGTGCTGACCTTGCTGTCCCCCTCGCCTTCTTTGGCTTCTCCCTTCCCAGTTCTGGATATTCTTGCTGCATTGGATTTTGCTTCCAGAACCCTTCCCCTGTACCTGTCCCACCCCCTCTTGAACCCCTCCACTGTCTATGCCTCCACCAGCCCCCTAGGCAGTGCATTCCATGGCTCCACCACCCTCTCAGTGAAGTAGCACCTCCTCCTTTCTCCCTGAATCTTCCCCTCCAGCTTCCAGCCATGCCCTCTAGTGGCCCCTTCCTCCTTCCTTCGAAGCACCCTGACTGTTCCTCCCTATTTACCCTTTTCATGTACCTAAAGATCTCATCATGTCCCAGGGTCCTCCTTCTCTCTTCCAATGTGTACATATTTAGCTCTTGAGCCTCTCCTCATAGGTCCTGTCCCCAAGCCCCAAATCATTTGGTTGCCCTCCTCTGGACCCTCTCCAGGAGGTTAATGTCCCGCTTTAAGTGTGGCCTCCAAACTGCACGCAGTACTCAAGGTGCGGCCTCACCAAGCAGTTATACAGAGGAGTATCACTTCCCTCTTCTGGAGGTGAACTCCTAGCGATGCATCCCAGCATCCTGTTGGCCTTGGCTGCTGCCCTCCCACAAGTCTCAGAGTTGTTCATCTTGACATCCACCACCCCCAGGTCCCTCTCAGCCATCGAGACTTGTGGCATTTCCCCCCCAGGGTGTACACTTGACCTGGGTTTCTGGCCCCCAGGTGGAGTACCTTGCATTTCCCTGCATTGAACCTCAGCTTCCACTTTCTAGATCATCTTTCCAGAGCCTCCAGGTCCCCCTGTAGGGCCACCCTCCCCTCCTCCCCATCCACCACCACCCCCAGTTTCAAGTCATCTGCAAAGAGACTCATCTCACTCCTGATTCCTGTCCTTATGTCCGATACGTAGGCGTTGAACAGAAGGGGCCTGATCCCTGTGGGACCCCACTAATGACCTTCCTTGGGGATGAGACTATCCCCCCAACTACGACCCTCTGGGTCCGGTCCTGGAGCCAATTGCCTATCCATCTGATCATCTGGTTCCCACCCCATTTTTCCCAGCTTATCCAACAGGCCCACATGAGGAACAGAGTCAAATGCCTTGCTGAAGTCTAGAAAGAGGACATCCACTGGTCTACCCAGGTCCAAGGCACTTGTCACCCAGTCATAGAACTCCACCAGGTTTGTCTGACACAGTTTCCCTGGGATAAATCCATGCTGTCTATCGTCCAGGCACCCTGACTTATCCAGGTCCCCCCTAGCCTCTCCTTGACAATGCCCTCCATCACCTTGCCCACCACCGAGGTCAGGCTGACAGGCCTGTAGTTCCCTGCCACCTCCCTTGATCCTCCCTTGTGGATAGGTACTATATGTGCCACCTTCCAGTCCTGGGGCACCCACCCTGTCCTCAGAGAGATGGTGAAAAGCTCTTCCAGGGGTTTGCCAGGACATCTGCAAGTTCCTTCAGCACTCTGGGATGTAATTTATCCCCCGGTGCTTTCTCCATCTTAAGGGAGCTGAGGGCTTCCTCTCTCTCTGCTGTGATTTCACTTCCGGTACCCTTCTCCTGCTTAGCCCTCCCCACCTGCCAGTGATGCCTCCCTCTCCCCAGACCTGCCGATCGGTAAGGGTTCCCCCTCCTCAGTATCTCTGTCTCTCCATGTATGATGCAGCACCCCATTTTCCCTAGTGAAAACTGAGGTGAAGTACTCATTTAGTACCTCAGCCTGCTCCCCGGTCTTGTGCCCATCTCTCCCTGATTTAATCCTACTAATCTGCCCCTTCACCCTTCGTTTTCCCCAATGTATCTAAAGAACCCTTGTTCCTCTCTCAATTTTCCTGGCCAGGTTCTGCTCCTTCCTTGCCTTAGCCGCCTCACCACTCTAGTGGCCCTTCTAGCCATCAGCTTGTACTCCCTCGATCCTTTCACTCCTTGAGCACTTGAATTGCTTATAGGCTGCTTTCTTTCCCCGCACCACCTCCTGGACCTCCTGGTCCACCAACAGATTTTTGGGCCCTACCGCATTTTAGTCTTTACTTTGCACAGGTGCTGGTAGCATCCTGCACCCTCTCCTGATGATTTCCACCTACTATCAGTGTCCATGTCTGACCCAATCCCATCCAAATGCTCCTAAGGATCCTTCCCATTTCCTTAAAATCCACCCCTCTGAAGTCGGTTACTCCGTCTTTGTGCAGCCTTCCCCCTCCTAGGTCCAGGCAGAACCAGACCGTGGCATGGTCACTCCCCGCCAATGGGTCCCTTACCTCCAGGCCCCCAATCTGGTCACTGTCTGCCAGGACCACATCCAGTACCCGCGCCTCCCTGGTCGGTTCCCTCACTTGCTGAGTTAGGAACGCATCTTGAAAGACATCCAACAACCTCTGTTCCTGGTCACAGAGGATGTCATAGTCTCCCAGTCTGTTCCTGGCATGTTTAAGTCCCCAACACCACCACCGTTCCTCTGCCCAGTCTGCAGTGTCTCCTAACATCTGCCACCAGACTGTCCTCCAGCTCCTCCGCCAGGCAGGGGTCTATACACCACCCTATTTTACCTCTGCCCCTTGTTATCAAGGTGACCCAAATCGCCTCCACGGTTCTCTCCGCCTCCTCTACTCCCCCTATGCCAATGCAGTTTTTGACTATCATTGCTACCCCTCCTCCACTTCTCCCCCGTCCTTCCTGAACATAGTGTATCCCTCCAGGTTCAGGTCCCAGTCATGTCTTGCAGTGGCCCAAGTCTCAGTGACCGCTGCCACATCCACTGCTCCCTCAGTTAGCATTGCCTGAGCTCAGGCATTTTAGTTGCCGAAGCTCCTGGCATTTAACATGGACTACCTTCCACCCTTTCCTATAGTTCCATTTCCCCTGCTCGTGTTCCCATGGGGATTCTGTTTTCCCTGGTCTGCACTTTGCCAGTTGGCCTTTCCTGCAATCCTCCTGGTCCCCAGGGGTGGAGACAGAGTCCCTCCTTTATCGGCACCCCTGACAGCCTTTTCTCCCATCCCACCCCCTTCACAAGTTTAAACCCCACTTTTCACCAATGAACCCCTCTATTTTCAACTTAAGGATTCCCTCCTCCAAATTGAGATGTAGTCTATCTCTAGCATACAGCTCCTTATCCTCCCAGGTCTCCCCCCAATCCCCCATCAACCCATACCCTCTGGCCTCACACCACCCCCTGAGCCACTGGTTTATCTCCCTAATTTTCCTTTTGTGTTCCCCACTAGCCCTTGGCACTGGCAGGATTTCTGAGAAGGAAACTGTGTTCCTATGTCATGACAGACCCTGGCGAGCTCCCTGAATCTTGCCTGTATCTCTAGCTCGCTATTTCCCTCAATGTCATTTGTACCCAGGTGGACCAGTATGTTTGGGGAACCCCCACAATCCTTTGCCAGCTGATATACCTTGTGCTTAGCCCTGTGCACCATTAGTCCAGGGAAGCATCTTGTTCTAACTGGCCAGGCTTCTCCCTCCCTATCCCATTTGACACCCCTGATCATAGAATCCCCCAGCAGGAGCACTCTGACCACTCCTTTTCCTCCATTCTCCCCCTTCCATGTCCCTCATCCTTTCTACAGGCCCCTCCACCCAGCCGGCTCCGTGTTCCTCCCCCTTTCTGGGTGCCACATGCCACCCCCTCCTTATTTACCATGGCCACCCTCTCCCCTCCAATCCTATGCCTCTCCTCCTCCTGAGTATCCTTCTGTTCCTTGCTAATTCCCCCCTCACTGCTCGCAACTGGTCCTTCTCCCCCATCTGCTAAACCTAGCCTGGCTCATCCTCCTTCCTTCCTGTCTCCATTTAGTTCCTCCTTTCTAGTCATGCTCCCCTGGCCTAAACCCTCAGCTCCCTTTACTGAATCCTCCTTGTACTTCTGGTCCTTCTCCTTACCTTTCCTCCCAACTGGTCCTTCTCCTTGCGCTTTCCTCCCTCTTCCCCCTGCCCCTCCTGCTCTGATTCACTGCTCCCCCCATTCTCCTGCATTCCAGGTCCCCCCCTGTTCTTCCTGCTATCTGGCCCCTGCCTCCTGCCTCCCTCTCACTCCTTTCCATCTCTAACTACCCCTGTCATGGCTACATCACCCCCTCATCCTTGAGCAGAAGAGAATTGAAGGTTACTGAGTGTAAGGTCTGATCCACCTCCCGCCTTGCTTCCTTCTGTCCAGCCCTGGCCATCTGCCTACTTCCCTGAGAATGTTGTCCCTCCGTCCCCTTTGTGAGGGCCCCCAGTTACCTGCCTGCTTCCTTGGTAGTGTCCTTGCACCCCTCTGCCAGGTTCCTATGTGACCCCTGAGTATTCTCCTGCACTCTTTTCCTATTCCCCACCCCCATGCTTGGTGCAACCCTGTGGAGATTCCCACCCCTTCCCCAACCATACCATCCCCCTTCCCCAGCTCCTAATCCCCGCAACCTCCTCCTAAGCTGTGCTAGCTGGTAGCACACTGGGCAACCACCGAACTTCAAGCCCAGTCCAGTATCATGGCTGCTCCACACCCTGTGCACCCCACCACCCTCCCAAAGATGCTGGCCCTAAAGATGTGTGGTTCCATCCCCTTCCAAATAGGTTTCCTTGGGTGAGCCACCAGGTTCCCCCCTAGTCCAAGATACCCCTACTGCCTAATCAGGTCACCCACTAATCTTACAGACAGTCCCACTGTACACCAGTAACCCTGTTACTAGGTGCAGTACAACACATTAAACTTATAAGTGAAATGAACAACTCTGAAAGCTCCTCTCTCCCAGCCTTTAAATCCTACCCCCAGTGGCTAGAACTACATGAGCTGCACCTGCAGCCTTTTCCTCCAATTGCAGGGCAGGTGTTCCCCTATAAATTTGCAGACTTCTGGGGAGGGAGGGGTGGGGGAGGGTGGTCTTGGGCAGACACCTGACTCCGAGAGAGAGTGTATCAGCCCTGTGTCTCCCTCCAAGCCCAGCAGCCAAGAACCAGGCCCAAGCAAATCCCACCAAATAGGTTTTAAATCAGAAGAAATAGGCCTCGACTAGCGCAGCCTGTTACACAGTGAAACCTCCACAAAATGAGCCCCCTTACAGCCACCAAATCAGTTTACAAACATCCAGCAGCACCCCAAACAATACCCTGCTAGCCCCTTAGAAGTAAGAAAGAAAGAACCAACCTACCAAGTAAAATCCACAAGAACCCTGTGAAAACAACAGCAGTAGCTACTGTCCTGGAACACAACTGATCCTGTCCCTTCCAGTTCTTTCTGAGATATGCAAGTTGTTTTTAAAAAAGAAAATCGTTGCAGCATTTAGTTTAGAATATGGTGATATGTTAGAAGACAGAAACAGGGTTTTGATAGGCAGTTGTTTTAAAAAGGAGAGCCAGTTTGTTGAAATTGGGAGGCACTGTACAGCCAAAAAGTGTGGTTAGCGTGTCCATGACATGGAGCAGGGCATGCATGCTAGGGTTTATTGGGAGCTTACATCAGAGGAGGGCTACAATAGTGACTTACAGGAGTTGCCCAGGCACTGGTTATTTGGGAGTGAGAGTCCAGAGCTTGAGGCTCTGGTGTGCTCGATGATGTTGTTCTTGGGGCCAGTTGATGGGAGCTGGGACAAGGGTGAAAATTTTGTGGTTGATGGTGAAATTTAGCAGGTCTGGAAGAGGCCCTGAAGAAGCAAGCTTAGATCGCGATCCCGAGGCCACGGGTGTATCAAAACACACGCGTGGTGCTCATGGCTTTGAAGGTTGCCCTTTTCTTGGGCTGCTTGTTGCCTTAAGGCTGATTGGGATGGTTTTCTAATAAAATTGGTAGGCCTGGATTAGGCCTTGAGGATAGTAGTGAGGGAGGCGATCTGAGACCCGTGGCATGGTGTCGCACACTGCTAGGGTCACGATGAAGCCTTTTCCTGATTGTTTTGGCTGCATGTGATATTTTGGGGGTCTGTTTTCTATTGCTGTGGTAAATAGCAGGCCTGTAGAGGCCCCGACGAAAAGGGAGTGAGAGTGCGATCTTTGGAACACGTGGTTTGACGTGGTGCATTGCTGAGGCCATGTGGTGTGACGTCACATGCCACGTGGTGACTGCGATGAAGGTAGCCCCTTTGTTTTGGGTGGCTTGCTGCCTTTAGGGCTGTTTTTTTCTAATAGAATTGGTAGGCCTGGATTAGGCCTTGAGGTTAGTGAGTGAGGGAGCGATCTGAGATCCGTGGCGTGACGGCACACGCTGCTAGGGTCACGGTGAAGCCTGTTCCTTGTTTGTTTTGGCTGTATGTACATTTTGGGGCCTGTTTTCTATGATGTGGTAAATAGTAGGCCTGTAGAGGCACCAACGAAAAGGGAGCGAGAGCACAATTTTTGGAACATGTGGTGTGACATAGCACGCCACTTGGTGCGTTGCTGGAAGCTTCCCCTTTTGTCTTAGTGTTGCTCGTGGTGTTGTGGCCCATTTGGCAGGCTGGAAGAGGCCCTGAAGGGCGAGTAGTAAGAATATGAAATGGCGACCACGTGGCGTGACGTCACACGCCACGTGGATGTTCACGATAGAGGCTTGTTCCCTCTGATAGGTGGTTTACCACATGGGCCTGCATATGGCCTAGCATCAACGGGCAAAAAGGGGGGCGTGATGCTCAAGCATGTCAGCTGGGTCGTGGGGGAGAAGCGGACACTCCCCCACCCCAAGGGAACCTGGTGGCTGCCTCTAGTGGTTTGCTTCCTGGGATAGCATACCATAAGCTGGCATCGCCCAGGAGGAGGTAGTTTTGTGGGGGCAGCGGATGGTATCGGCCCCCATTAGATGGCAGGAGAGAGCAGGAGGAGGCAGAGAGGCATAAAAGAGAGGCTGAGAATGGGTTTTGTGGTTTGGGAGCTGTCTTTGGTCCACAAGGTCCAGGGTTTCAAAATCTGAGAGATTGCTCCTTATGAAGCTTTAAAAAAAAATAAAAAAAAAAATGGGATAAGAAAAGGAAAGGAGGTACAAAAAAAGGAAAAAGATATATAGATAGCAAGCAGGCTGGGGGGAGGGGCTCTGGAGCATAGGAGGGCGAGTAGACAAGGGACCACGCAGTGTGGCGTCACATGCCGCTAGGTGATATGGGATGGAAGCGTGCGTGAGTTAGGGTGATTTCCATGAGTATAGGGGTCGGGGGAAGCCTTCCCTGTTGGGGAGGCATGCTGGGGGTTAAATGAAGTGACTGGGAGAGCCCCAGGGCAGAATGGGAGGAATCCCGACCCGGGACCTCGTGGAAGACATCCCACGTGGTGAAGGGGTCACAGTGAATGTGGGCCTGTGCTAGGAGATGACAACCTGCCAGGCAGGATGGGGGTCCTTCACAGGTGGCCCCGGTCTGTGTTGGCATGGTGGGTGGTGCGACAGACAGGAGAAAGACGTACAGGGAGGTACAGATATACAAATAACCCTGTTTTTCATTTCCTATAGTTGTCTTCACAGTGCAAAAGATAAGACGGACATGGCACCCAAGAAGAGCAGGCCATCGAAGGAAGACACCTACAAGGCTATAATTGACCTGGCAGAAAAAGCAAACAAAATGTGGGAACTGGTGGAGGGGGAGGAACCGGGGAGGCCTGGGGAGAAGAGAAAAGTGGGTATGGAAAAGGTGGCATGGAAAGAGGCCAGCCGAAGGGCACACAGTCCCACTAGGGTAGCACAGGTGATAGTGGGGCCTGCCAAGGCAGTCGATCCAGTACCCACTTGGCGGTGGACCCGGTGATGCAAGTACCACCCCAGATCAAGGGAACCTCCCAGTGGAACCCGGACATGAAGCCCAGAACAGGAGGTCCTGCCCACAGACCCCAGTAGCTCACCCTCCACCTCCACCTCAATCACAGGAAGAAGCAAGGGGACCTTTGGAGGACTCCAGGCAGCTCGGCCAGGAAAAGGTTACAGGTAACACATCCAACGCAATGGGTGATTGTATAAAAGAATATATAGGGAAATTGTGGTGGCACTGGGGACAGGAGGGCTGGAGCAGATGGAATCTGCTCTGGCAGAGATTAGGACAGGAAAAGAGGTACCAAGAGATACTGTAAAGGAGGCGGAAGAGAGTGAAAAGGTACAAGAGAGGTAGGGGCACCTGGGATGAGAATAGGTGAACATGTGCCTTTGGCCACGAAGGAAAAAATATGGAAAGGGGAATATGTGGATATGTTTGCTTTGGTGAGCTGGGAGGCGGCGGCCAAATATGAAGAAACTGAGAGCATAGGTAAGAGTGAGATGGCAGCTGCCATAGTGCTCTTAGGAAAAAAAGAGGACGACAAGTTCACGAAAGGGAAGACTTGGGATGGGTGGTTTCTAGGTTTTGCCATTTTTTCAGCCATCATTCTGGAAAAGAGGCCGGAGCTAGGCATCCCACTCATTACCTATTCATTGATAATACAGAGAACAAAAGCAAAAGGTGGGGTAGGATGGATATACTATGATGAATGTTTTCGGCAGAGAATGGCAACATTCGGGGATGTAAGATGGGACACCAAGCAAATAGATTTATGGACGGATTACGTAACAGATCAGTCCACACCCGAGGGTGGGTGGGGCAAAAAGGGGTTTACGCCACAGAGATGCTGCTGGGCTTATAACAGGGCTTTCTGCTCATAGCCTCAGTGTCGTTTCTGACATGCCTGTTCAAAATGCGGAGGGGTGCACCCGGCAAGCAAGTGCAGAACAACATGGACACAGGGAGCACAAGGGCATGGGGGGCAAGGATCAGGCCAACTGTTTTTTTCGAGATGGCCAAGGGCTTAAAGGGAAAACATGGAACAAGGGAGGGAGGGCAGGGGAATGGGAATAGTGGGGCCAGAACCACTGAAGCAAGGAAGGTCAGACAGGAAGAAAGGAGGGGTCAGAGGGGGACAGGTGGCACAACAAGGAACATTTTGGTATGGCTAGAACCCCATCAACCTAACAGCATGGACAGTTTGCCTGGACAGATATCAGATATCTGACGTGTGGGATATGATTTTAAGTGGTTTTAACACAGGGTTTTCATTGCAGTCTAGGGGACCCAGGCAAGCAAGGGAGGCAAGCAACCTGGGGTCTGTAAAAGGGAAAGAGGAAATGCTAAGACAGAAGATTGAGAAAGAAAAAGCAGCAGGCAGGGTGGAGGGCCCATTTAACACCCCCCCATTGGAAAATATGCGGATATAGCCTTTGGGCTTGGTACCCAAGAAACAAGAAGGGGAACACAGGGTGATCCACCACCTGTCCTATCTGGAAGGGGAGTCGGTGAATAACTTTATCAGTGACGAACATAGTAGGGTGACATACGCGACGCTAAAGGATGCAGTCCAGATAATCCGGGCCACAGGAGATGCATGGATGGCAAAAATGGACATTGAGTCCACCTTCAGACTGCTTCCAGTCAGGAGGGAAGACTGGGATCTGTTGGGTTTTAAAAGTGAGGGACAGTATTATTTCAACAAAGCAATGCCAATGGGGTGTTCCACAGCATGTGCCACGTTTGAGGTGTTCAGCACATGTTTGCAGTGGATATTCCAAGAAAAGATGGGTTATAGGTCAGTCATCCATTACCTGGATGATTTTCTCCTCATTGGAAAGGGCGAAAGGGAGATACAGAGGATGCTGGGTAAGTTTCAGGAATTGTGTCGGGAGCTGGGAGTCCCATTGGCACCAGACAAAACAGAAGGGCCAGCAAGGTTATGGAATTCCTTGGGATCGAGATAGATGCCGCGAGCGAAGTGTTTAGGCTACCGGACAAAAAAGTAAGAAGGTTGAAGGAACTAATCTGGGTACATGCCAGCAGGAGATGGGTACAACTAAAACTCATTCAGCAGGTACTGGGGCACCTGAACTCCACATGCAGGGCCATAGGACCAGGGAGGGCATTCTCAAGGAGGTTAGCCAGAGCTACAGCAGGGGTCACCAGACCACATCACTGGGTTGATCTGACACGAGGTGTCAGGGAGGATTTTAGTATATGGGAAGAATTCCTGAAGGAGTATAATGGTTGTTCGTTCTGGCAGGAGGAGTGGCTGTACAACACAGACCTTGACCTCTACACAGGTCCAGCTGGAGGGCTAGGCATGGGGTGTTACCTAAGGGGCAGGTGGTTTGCGGAACCATGGCTGACCAGTTGGGTGAGGGACGTGAAAGTGAGATATAACACACTGGAGATCATGCCCATATGGGCATGTACCTGGTTTGGGAGAGGAATTACGGGATCAGAAGGTGAAATTTTGGTGTGACAATAGAGCGGTGGTTGATGCACTAAACAACAAGGGAGCCAGGTCGGAAACAGTCATACAGGTAGTACGACAGTTAGTGTTAAGGGCTTTGCAACCGAACATGTGTTTCAGAGCAAAACACATAGAAGGGGTACACAATACCCTGGCTGACAGCCTTTCCCGTCTGCAGCTGGACCGTTTCCGGAGGCTGGCACCAGCAGTGGAAGAATAAAAAACACCCATACCAATGAACATCTGGGACATTGGCAAGAAGGAGCAGAACTGCTGTTTCACAGCTTATGGGTGCCTCAGACTCTGAGGGCCTACGATGGGGCCTGGAAAGTTTTTCAAACATTCAGGGCAGAACACCAGATGGAGGTAAGTGGGCTGCTCTCTGAGTAACAGTTGGGCATGTTCACCGTGGAACAATGGCAGAAAGGGACTGCTCACGCCACAATGGGGGTTTATCTTGCAGGGATCAGTGTGATCAGCAGCCTAAAAGGGTGGAATGACCCAACAAAATCACTGCTCATAAGGAGAATGATGCAGGGATGGGGCAGGTTGAAACGAGGGCCAGGGGATAATAGGAGGCCAATAGGTGAGCAGTGGCTAATAAAGCTAAAAGAGGTGCTCCCAGCAATATGCAGATCAAAGGGGAAGGCCCAGCTATTTCACACAATTTATGTGGTAATGTTTGCAGGGGCTATGAGAGTGAGTGAAGTAGTAGGCCATGGAAAAGGTGACAAGGAAGGAGGTGTGGAATGGAAGGATGTGAGTTGGGGGATAAGAGAGATACGGATCAAGCTAAGGAGGTCAAAGGCAGACCAAAAAGGGCAAGGTTGCATGGTAACACTAAAAGGGTGGTCGGAGATTGCGATATGCACAGTGCAGGCTCTGTGGGTTTTCACTGCAGAGCAGGTGACCAGGACGGAAAGCTATTCGTACATGGTGATGGGAAAAGGGTCACGGCTATCAAATCACAGCAGTGCTGAAAAAGGGCATGCGTTTTCTGGAGGAGGACCCAGCTAATTACTCATCCCATTCCCTACAGTTGGGGCTGCCTCACAGTGGGCAGCAGGGGTGAACCTGTGAAGGACATTTGGGAAAAAGGGCGCTGGCAGCCAGCCAGTTATAAAAGATACATCAAAGCACTGAAGTAAAAAAAAAAAAGGGAGGGAAGGAGAAGTGTGGTTTTTCAAACAAAAAAAAGGGGGAAAAAGAAGACGGAATTATAGTGCTCCTACAGGGGAGCACAGGTACAAGGAAAGAAGAAGGCGGGGGGGGGATAATACAGTGAGGGCACTAAGATTATGTGTGAATTAATTAATTTTCTTTGCACCCCATAGGTAGAGGGAGGAGCACAGAAGTCTAGATCTGCGGCCATTCCTATATTTATTGGGCTGGTAAGAGAGCAGAGAAAAAAGCTGGGGGAAAACAACTGTACCAGGATGCAAGACAGTGTGAAGTTGGTATGGCACGACCTATGGGGATGAGATGGACACAGCCCTGCTTGCTTTGAAGGAACTCAAGGGACATCGGTCCAGTTCAGACCTAATCATTATACACCTAGGGCAATGACCTGGCAGGCAGACCATGGGTACACACATGCTTACAGATAAAGAGGGATCTAGTGGCAATAAGACAGTGGTGGCCTCAAGTATGCCTTGCTTGGTCTGATATGATTCCATGAAGGGTATGGAGACAGAAACACAGCCACAGGGTGGTGGAGAGGGCCAGGAGAAAGATGAATAGAAGGGTGGAGACATTGATAAGGCAGATGGGGGGACAGGTGATACAGCGGGGGGTAGAAGAATGGGTGGAGGACTTCTACTGGTCAGATGGGGTACACTTGTCGGATCTAGCAATAGACATGTTCAATGCAGAAACAATGGGTTTCATAGAGGAATGGAGAAAACAGACAAAAACTGGTATATAAAAAAAATAAATAAATAAAAAGAAGAAAGTATCATCCCTGAGGTAAGGGAGAGTGACACCCTAAGTTGGAGGGAAGCCAGTCATCCAACGCAAGCTGGAGACTGGCTAGTGGACAAAAAGGGGGAGGATGGGAGGAGGGGAAGAAAAGGAATAACACAAGAGGAGGAAGAAGATGAAGGAGAAAGCAGTCTCGGTTTTCACGTTACCTAACAGAAAAGGAGAAGAAGAAGGCACCCAGGTTTCGCCTGGGGATGGATAATCAGAGAGTGATATATGGATGGAAATAAATGAAATTTATGGAAATATGATAATAAAGAAATGAGAAATGGAATATGGATTTATGAATATAAATAAATTGATTGCCAATCTGAGCACAACAACAAACATGGTCTCTGTCTTTAGCGAGGAAAAGGGGAATCCAGGACAATGGAGTTTGCCTTTAAGGGGCGAACCATGTTGTCATAGTGCACCCTTCCCTCCTTTAGGGAATGGTTGTGCTCAGAAAGGGAGGGGGAAGGAAGGGAGGGCTAAGGGTCAGAACAATGGGCAGGTAGCAGGAAGGGGAGGGGAAGGGAGAAGGGAGGTACATACGGGACAGCACAAGGGGGCCTCAGCCACCTTTTGCTGGAGTTTTGATTCCTCCCACCCACCCTACTAAGACAGAGCAAGAAGGGAAGACAGTCAATTTGGAACTGTATGGTGGGTCTGTCAAAGTGGATGACAGACGTGTCCGGTAGGTCAGTGGACTGCCAAAGGTGGATGGCAGGTGATAATATGGTTATGGACTGCCAAGGTGGATGGCGGGGGAAAGGGGGATGGGAGGGAGAAAAGGAATAACACAAGAGGAGGAAGAAGATGAAGGAGAAAGCGGTCTCGGTTTTCACCGTTACCTAACAGAAAAGGAGAAAAAGAAGGCACCCAGGTTTTTGCCTAGAGGATGGATAATCAGAGAGTGATATATGGATGGAAATAAATAAAATTTATGGAAATATGATAACAAAGAAATGAGGAATGGAATATGGATTTATGAATATAAATAAATTAATTGCCAATCTGAGCACAACAACAAACAATGGTCTCTGTCTTTAGCGAGGGAAAGGGGGGGAATCTGGAACAATGTAGTTTGCCCTTTAAGGGGCTGACCATGTTGTCCTGGTGCACCCCTTCCTCTTTAGAGAATGTTGTGCTCAGAAGGGAATGGGGAAGGCAGGGGAGGGCTAAGGGCCAGAACAATGGGCAGGTAGCAGGAAGGGGAGGGAGAGAAGGGAGGTACATAAGGGACAGCACAAGGGGCCTCAGCCACTTTTGCTGGGTTTTGATCCTCCACCCACCCTACTAAGACAGAGCAGAAGGAAGACAGTCAATTTGGGACTGTATGGTGGGTCTGTCAAGGTGGATGACAGACGTTTCCGTAGGACAGTGGACTGCCAAAGGTGGATGGCAGGTGATAATATGGTTATGGACTGTCAAGGTGGATGGCAGGTGATAAAATGGTTTATGGACTGCCAAAAGTGGATGGCAGGTGATAATATGGTTATGGACTGCCAAGGTGGATGGCAGGGAGGGAAGGGGGGATGGGAGGGGAAGAAAAGGAATAACACAAGAGGAGGAAGAAGATGAAGGAGAAAGCGGTCTCGGTTTTCACTGTTACCTAACAGAAAAGGAGAAAGAAGGCACCAGGTTTTCACCTGGGGATGGATAATCAGAGAGTGATATATGGATGGAAAAAAATGAAATTTATGGAAATATGATAATAAAGAAATGAGAAATGGAATATGGATTTATGAATATAAATAAATTAATTGCCAATCTGAGCACAACAACAAACAATGGTCTTTGTCTTTAGTGAGGGAAAAAGGGGGAATCCGGGACAATGGAGTTTGCCCTTTAAGGGGCAGACCATGTTGTCCTGGTGCACCCCTTCCCTCCTTTAGGGAATGGTTGTGCTCAGAAGGGAGGGGAAGGAAGGGGAGGGGCTAAGGGCCAGAACAATAGGCAGGTTGCAGGAAGGGGAAGGGAGAAGAGAGGTACATAAGGGACAGCACAAGGGGCCTCAGCCACTTTTGCTGGAGTTTGATTCCTCCCACCCACCCTACTAAGACAAAGCAAGAAGGAAAGACAGTCAATTTTGGACTGTATGGTGGGTCTATCAAGGTGGATGACAGATGTGTCCGGTAGAACAGTGGACTGCCAAAGGTGGATGGCAGGTGATAATATGGTTATGGACTGCCAAGGTGGATGGCAGGTGATAAAATGGTTATGGACTGCCAAAAGTGGATGGCAGATGATAATATGGTTATGGACTGCCAAGGTGGATGGCAGGGGAAAGGGGGGATGGAGGGAGAAGAAAAAGGAATAACACAAGAGGAGGAAGAAGATGAAGGAGAAAGCGGTCTCGGTTTTCACTGTTACCTAACAGAAAAGGAGGAGAAGAAGAAGGCACCCAGGTTTTCGCCTGGGGGATGAATAATCAGAGAGTGATATATGGATGGAAATAAATGAAATTTATGGAAATATGATAATAAAGAAATGAGAAATGGAATATGGATTTATGAATATAAATAAATTAATTGCCAATCTGAGCACAACAACAAACAATGGTCTCTGCCTTTTGTGAGGGAAAAGGGGGGAATCCGGGACAACTGATTTTAACATGTTTGAGAGCTCATATAGCAACACACTTACTTTGCCATGTTCAGGGAACTCTACTCTCTGTAGAAAGGACTTTATCTGCAACATGCTTAAACTAGTAAAAATTATAACAGAATTTTGCAATAGAACTCACAGTGAAATGTTTTCTCTTTTACAGATGCCAGAAAACATTTTTATTTTGTCAAGCAGAATTCCTTTCCCTATCCATGAATGCACATTTTGCACCATATCGCTTTTGACTAGCAGATCCTGCCTCCCCTTCCAAAATATAACAGTGGCCTTGGGAGTTTCCCATTCCTCCAGTACAAGAATCCTTGCCTGCTCCCAATACTGGGGCACGCGTTCTTTCTTGCTATTTTCTTTGCTTCCTAAGTGACCCCAGTGCCCGTGATCATGCTAAACTACATATTTCAGTAATCTCAGTAGAACAAATCCCATTTCAAATAGCAATCTGACCAACAGTCATTAAACATTAATAAATAAAGCCAGCAAATGAAACTTAATCAAAGATGCAACTTTTTCTTCCAATTCCCTAAAGCCATATCCCTAGTACATCATTTTGTAAAGAATACATACATGCATGTATGTATTTCCACTACCTTTTCCCCAGGATGCACCATTAGATGAGCAACTTGCTGTTCAGTGTACCTTTCCTGGTGAAGCATTTCAATAAATAAATAACATCAGAAATCTGCTGAATAGAACTGCTGAGTAGTTCAGAATATGCTGAACTCTGGCACACTCCTCACAGATTTATCAGAGCGCATCTTTAAATTTACGAAGAAAAAAAAACCTTAGGCAAGGTATTTTTTCAAATAATTCTCCCTCTCTAACTATTCACAGGCACCACACTTCACCCACTGGGAAAAGTTATTCAATTAACTGCTGCATTAGACTCTGCAAGGGTGCTCCATAAGGACATTTCACATATATGCTGGGATTGAAAAAAAAAATCCTTTCACCCAGCCCTGCTTCAAAACCAATATTCTCATGATGCCGTATATATTAAAATTAATCATATAGATCTAGTAAGAGAGGTGTCCGAGGATAAATTAAAGTACCTTCTCAGTTTTCACACTTGCTTTGCTCTGTTTTACAGAAACCACAAAAGATCCATTGCATTTTGTTAGTACTGATCTATTGGAATGTTCCTACCTACCACACACCCTGTCAGATTAACCACCCCCATTAACAAATATCACCTTTGGGTTAAGAAAAGTTTTTCACAATTCTAGCCTCCTCCTTCAAAATCAATATTCTCCTGACGTGGAGCATATTGTAATTATTCATACTACATGTAATAAAGGACATGGCAGAAGATACAATAAGCACCTCCTCACTGTTTTAAGCTTACTGTGCTCTGTTTTACAAGAAACCACAAAAGATTCCTTGCACTTGTTTTTTTTTATTGTTGTTGATTTTGTAAGTTACTTTGACCTGTTTCAGTGTAGCTATAATAATGGATGTGGTACTCATACATGTTAATCTGTTTAATTGATGTTGCCATGGTGAAACTTGCTGCACACAAGGTAGCTGACTCCCTCATTTCATGTATTTTCTGATGTTTATTCTTACATGACAGGTGGTACAAGTCACTCACATTAGCAGGTTGTAGTTGTACCGATAAATCAAAAGACAAGAAAAATACATACTAAATGTTGCATTCTACATCAGAAGGCTCTGTATGCAATTTCTGAAGTATCTACTGCATAAAGACTCCAGCACACCTAGCTAGAGAAATGCTATATTTGATTGCTGTGGCACAAAAACAAACAAAAAAAGTATACGCATTGCAGGTTTACTATATGGCAAGCATTGCTTGATGTTACTGGAACTGCTTTTGTTTTGGATTTGTACGATTGGCAAATATATATTTGTAATTTAAAGTTATAAGTAGTGCATTACTGCTGCCAGCCAACAATGCTTTACTTATATCTTGTCTGCTGCTCTTTCTGCTAGAGTGTTTTGGGTAGCAGACACAGAACAGAAAGCATAAGGAGTTTTCTGGGGGAGGGTGCTCAGTTTACATTTTTTTAATCTTTTTCATCTTTTTATTTATTTACTTATTTTTTTCTTGTACTTTGATTAATTGACACATCACCTGTTAATTTGTGTTACTGCAGCACTTGTTATGTTTGATTTTTTTTTCTTTAGATTAGTGTACTGTGTTTTATCTAATTAAAAATAATGTGGTAAGGACATATCCAGAACTGAAGTTTAGATAGTGCACAACATGGTTGCTTATTGACAGTAAAATCTATCTGCATTGCTTTTGCGAGTCTTCAGTTACTGATACGTGAATACATTTAAACATAGAAACGTATAATCTGATGGCAGATAAGGACCGATTACCCCACCTATTGCCCATTTTCCCTTACACAAAGTATTACCAAAGACTCTACTTGGTCTCCGGTGTTCCCCCAATCTCCACCAATCAGAAAAAGGTCAGTGTATTGCTGCTTCCTGACAACTAACACTTTACTGAACTGTCCCAGACTAATCCCGCAAATTACATGCACAAGCAGGGGTTTACTGCTTCCAAACAGAAACTAGTATACATCAGGTGAGAAAGGTCAACAGATAAATTTTGTTTTCCATACCGAGATGTGAAGCAGCAACTGGTGTCATGACTGCTCATTTTGTTCTGTTTCACTGGAAGGAAATATATCCTTGAATTGCAACACGAGCCAAATGGCATCTCTCAAATTATAGATTTCCTTCCATTGAAACAAAAGGAAATAGGAGTGGTAAATGAACAGCTGATCAGTCACACTACTGTAAACTTTCAAAGCTTAAGCTTTGCAGAGCTGCTATATAATAATACCATCCCAGGTGTGAATGTGGCACAGGAAGAGAAAGCGATATAGTGCTAGTGCCAAACCTAGTGAACTACTTTACCAGGATATGAAGTAAGGAACAAGCCCTCAGCTTGAATGAAAGTTGCAGTGACGTGAGCTTTCTTCTGACCCTTAAACCAACAGTCCCTTGCACTCAAAAGTGTTTTTTTTATTTTAAAATATAGTAACCCATCCCTCTGCATCCTCGCTTGCATATAGGATTTACACAAACTGGCCTCATTAACAGGGATCTGGCTGAGAGAAGTATAACCATCTGACACCCACTACCTTCCTGTTTAAACTTAGGACTATGAGGAACTGATCCTGTTAGCAGGGCCCTGGCTGAAAAGCAGGACCAGCTTTTTTCATTTAAAATATTGTACCCCTCTCAAAAAAAAAAAAACTACACTTGCATGGAGGACTGATTAATGACCAGACTTATTATCAGCATTTTGGGAACCTTAGATGAAATTTATACCTTGCTGTGAATGAGTGTTAAACACTTAACTTTAGATAAAATCATGCACCCTCAAAAAAATGCATTTATTATTAACCTGATAAAAAAGGGACCTCAGCAAAACAGGTTTTCTCTTGCTTTTTCATTTGGTACCATATATTACATATATCAACCGAATAAACAGACCCATAAATTATTACATACGGTATATCCCCCTTTTTCCTCTGTAAAAACAAGAGACGTTCTTGTGGGCAAAGTAGACAACACACTACCTGGTAACTTTTGGTGCAAACCAAGGACCTTGAAACAGGGACTCTGTCATCTTCAGCTCCAATTTAGGTTGCTTGTTTTAAACCGTGGATCCTATCAGAAACTGGGCTCCTTCTCTGATCAAACTTTGCCCCTGGCGGAAACAAAATTCTCTTTTGGAGCAGGGCTCCTCTGATCTGCACTAAATTAAATACAATTTAAAGTTTGTTTTATTAAATTATTTGTACACCTTATTGCAAGGTTCCAGTACTATGCTCCTTCCTGGACCTATGCTCTGAGGGGTCTCTGAACCTGCACTGCATGTTTTCACAATTGTCCCCTAAATGTTATGTCTTCCCCTAATCTGTTTTTGGCAGATGTAAATCCAACCCTTACTGGGAATAAAAACTAAATAAAATAAGAGAATGATAACTAGGCATATACTTACAATACATGTTTGTGCCTCTCCCTTTCATCCCCAAGCTAAATCCTCATTGTGAGGAAAGTACCATAACTTTTCCAAAGGCATATATGCAGGCCCAGGTGTGGGCTGGCAGAGTTCAAATGAACCTGCATGGTGAAATAATCAAACGAGCAGACAGGTGCTGCATTCACAATAGTGATGGCATTATTATTTCCCCTGCTTTTTCTTTTTCTGATGCACAGATCCCTATTAATTACAGGACCCATTGCCGCTCAACTTATACTTGTGGGCAGTCTCCTGTCCTGGTTCTGTTAGACACTTACCCCATTTAAAGCAGAGCTGCTATAGAAAAACACTTAGGGCTGGATATTCAAACTGCGCTATTTTGTGGCGAAAGCCCTTGCGCTGCACAAAAAAGTAGTGCGGGGTGTGGCGGTGATATTCAAAGGAGATGTGCTGCTGACATCGCACGAACCTCGCTCGACCACAACCACTGTGCAAGCGCCCAGTGGAACTTGCATCCACCGCCAAGTGGTCAGGTGGAGCATTCAAGTTGTGGTGGCGCAAGTACCATTGCGTCATGCACAAATTCCCCATATTCAAAAGGTGACATGCAAATGGGGCCATAATTCATGCAAGGCACTGGGGAGGGATATTTGCATCTATTTATGGCCCCATTTGCATGCCATTAGCATGCAGGTGCGCCGATCCCCGAGGACTTACGCCTGGCGCCCTGCCAGGCAGCAGGCCATCGGGGACCGATGCCTCCTGCAGCCCGATCGTGGGCAAAAGTGAAAAAAATCCCCCCAACCCCTGACTGGCCCAATCGCGGGAAAAAGTGAAAAAATCCCCCAGCCCCCGACTGGCCCGATCGTGGGCAAAAGCTAAAATCCCCCACCCCGACTGGCCCGATTGTGGGCAAAGCTTAAATACCCCGATTGGCCCGATCGTGGGCAAAAGCAAATAACCCCCGACTGGCCCGATCATGGGCAAAGTTTAAATACCCCCAACTGGCGATCATGGGCATAAGCTTGAATAACCCCCACTAGCCCGATCGTGGGCATAATTGTAAAATACCCCCACCAGCCTGATCGCGGGCAGCACAGAGTCCAACCCCCAGGACACTTATCCCTGGTGGTCCAGTGGACCGCTAAGCCCGATCGTGGGCTGCATAATGGCAACACACCCCAACACCATATCCCTGGTGATCTAGTGTTCTCCCCACCCCACCCACGAAGCCCCCACCCCGCTCCCCCGGCAGCTGGCGAGCGGCAGCATCCCACATATCTGGACTGCCTTGTATGGTATGGGCTGCATGCCCATTGGCTCTTGCTCTGTGCCAATGGGCATGCAGCCAGCTGGAATCAGTCAATGGCTGGCGGGGTGGCGAGTAGTGGATACTCCCACCCCGCCTGCTGGGGAGCGGGGTGGGGCTTCATGGGTGGGTGAGGTGGGGACACCAGATCACCAGGGATATGGACTTGGGGGGTGTTGCCACATTATGCAGCCCGCGAGCAGGCTTAGCAGTCCACTGGACCACCAGGGATATGTCCTTTGGGGGGGTTGGACTCTGTGCTGCCTGTGATCCGGCTGGTGGGGGAGTATTTTACAATTATGCCCACGATCGGGCTAGTGGGGAGGGTTTATTCAAGCTTATGCCAGCAATCGGGCCAGTGGGGGGGTTATCTAAGCTTTTGCCCGTGATCGGGTCAGTCGGGGAGGAGGTTTTTAACACTTTTGCCTGTGATCGGCTGCAGGGGGGGCACAGGGAGTAGGTTGAGGGCCAGCCACAGGTGGCAGCAGCTGTGTTGAACCCTGCAATGCGGCAGCTGACCTGTGGGTGGCCCTCGACTTACTCCTTTTAGCTCAAAGTTGTGCGAGGCCAGGTTGGGGTTGCGCCTAGCACAACTCTGCACAGCCTGCTGAATATCGGGCTGTGCAGTTTATCATGGTTCCTCCCCTCCAGTTCAGCATGCATTCATTTGCATTGCGCTGTTGCTCAGCTTGCCTGAAACAACTGCCTCCCTGCTGAATATGGCAGAATGGCGAATTTCTCGACTTGCGTGGGCACAACCCCTATTGCGCATGGCACAACTTTGAATATCCAGCCCTTAGTGTGCTGGACTTTGTTCTCCTCAGTCTTTGGTGTTTTTGTCTTGTATTGCCATGTCCTAAGATATAATCGAAAATATGCTATCCCTTTATGGTCATTCTGGAATCAGAAACCAGAACAATAAGCTATCAGGATATTTCATCTAACAGAAGTCAACAGACTCTGTTGAATATTTCATGCATTATGTTTATCCCAACTTGGAAATATGTTGTAAAGAGATGCTGTATTCTGAGCCATTCTCATTCTCTGACTTTGAATTGAGGTGTCTGTTTGCAAGCTGACATATTGCACAGTTAAACAAACTGTTTTCTGATGGAAAAGAACAGGCCCTAAAATGTATATGCCAGCCAGCTCAACACCTTTGGAGAAGAATTTTGTAAACACAAGTTTTTTCTTAATTAATAAAATGCACTGTTCTACTGTTCCACATTTTTTCTGGCTCCACATACTTTTTTTATTGATTAGTTTTACGATGCACATGCTCAAGATAGTGCTATATGCAACATCTTGATTTACAGTGGGCTCCTAGGGACTACGCATAATGTACAGGAAGGATGTTTCATGTTTATGGTCACCAGTCAAGAAAGGAAAGGAGAAATTGTTCAATCAGGAAAGGCATGCTAAGCTGAAGCTTGTTTCCAGGTGCGACCTGGGAACACAAGGAAATTAAGTGATTTGCTCAGCATCACAGAGTATGCAAGTAGGGGTTGTGGGAAACCCAGATCTCTAGGTTTACAGTTCAGAGCCCTAAACCACAGTACTGTACTGACTTCAGTAGTAGGCAGTGGTAGGCGATTACCAGG
The DNA here is from genome assembly GCA_016271365.2 of Neoceratodus forsteri. Classification (NCBI taxonomy): domain Eukaryota; kingdom Metazoa; phylum Chordata; order Ceratodontiformes; family Ceratodontidae; genus Neoceratodus; species Neoceratodus forsteri. Next base: position 607,162,591 of record CM028129.1, read on the forward strand.
TAGTTCTGGTTTACATTGCGGTGGCAGACAGACTGTGCATTATTGATTAACCTTTCGTTTGCTGCCAATTTAGTACCCCAGGGTGAGCAAACATCACTAACCTTCCGTAGGTCGAGGGTTGTTGGTGCAATTAGTAGATTAGCAGCATAGGTTACTATAGAGAATGTGGGAGTGGTCGTAAGTCTCATTAGTAGTAGAAATTAACAATTGAAGCCAGTAGACACACTTTCCCTAACTTTTTTATCCTATCTGGTTTGACCCTTCACATTGGATAAAGTGCATCATTTAACATGTGAATAATTTCTCATTTGCCCTACTCAGTCTCAACCAGCACTGAAAAGATAAATCAGCAGCATATAATGGAGTGACACATCAGTCCCGACATTTGATCACTTCTGTGTGCCATCGTATATGTACAATTGGGGACTCTGCTGCTTCATATACAAGTAACTCTGCAACTGCCTGGAGAAAACACGATAGAAATGAATGCACCCCCCCCAAAAGAAAAAAAAACTGTCTCAGAATAGTTATAGAAACATAGACCCACAGAATCTGATGGCAGATAAGGACCACTTGGCCCACCTAGTCTGCCTATTTTCCTACCTAACCTAAGCTGCAGATCCTAGTTAACCAACAGCTTACTTCCTCCTACTTCCTCCTACCCCCACCTAGAATTGTCTTATGCCTATCCCATGCATTCTTGAATTCCCCAACTGTTTTTGACTCTATGACCTCCTCAGGAAGGCTTTTACATGCATCTAAAACCCTCTCTGTGAAGAAATACTTCCTCACATTACCTCTGAGCTGTCCTCCCTCTATCTTCAAATTGTGGCCCCTTGTTCTTGCACATCTCTTTTTCTGAAAGATGCTACCCTCTTGGACTTTGTTGATTCCCTTGAGGTATTTGAAAGTTTCTATCATGTCCCCCCTCTCCCTCCTTCCTTTGCTCGATGCTATACATCTTAAGCTCCTTTATGCTTTCTTCATATGTCTTCTGGTGCAGACCCTGCACCATTTTGGTTGCCCTCCTCTGGACAGCCTCCACCCTGTCTATGTCTTTGTGGAGATTGGGTCTCCAGAACTGTACACAGTACTCCAGATGTGGTCTTACCAACTGTCTGTACAGATGGCCAACAATTTCCTGTTTTCTACTGGTGATGCCTCTCCCTATGTATCCCAGTATCCTCCCAGCCCTCCTTACTGCCTTCTCACATTGCTGGCCCACCTTTAGGTTGTCTGATATGACTACCCCCAGGTCCCTTTACATTTTTGTTGTTGTCAGTATCTCACCCACAATTGTGTACTCTTCCCCTGGGTTTTTGTTTCCCAGGTGCATTACTTTGCACTTCTTTGCGTTGAATCTAAGCTGCCATACATTTGACCATTCCTCCAACCTTGCAAGTCCCTTTTCATCCTTTCCACCCCACCTTGCATATCAACCCTATTGCAGACCTTTGTGTCATCTGCAAAGCGATATACTTTTCCTTCCAGTCCCTCTGCAGTATCACTTATAAAGACATTAAAAAGGACCGGCCCCAGTACTGAACCCTGCGGTACCCCACTAGTAACCCCGCTTTCTTCACTGTGGACTCCATTTACTATTACCCTCTGTGTCCTTTTATCCAGCCAGTGTTTTACCCAGGCTACCACCCTGAGACCCACTCCCAGGCTGGCTAATTAGTTTATTAATCTTTTGTGTGGGACTGTGTCAAATGCCTTGCTAAGGTCTAGGTACGCCATGTCCACAGCCCCTCCCTGGTCTACTACTTTGATCACCCAGTCATAGAAATCAATTAGATTTGTCTGATATGACCTTCCTGCTGTGAATCCATGCTGCCTTGAGTCCTGTGCACCACTGACCTCTAGGTACTCAACAACTCTTTCCTTCAGAAGTGATTCCATCATTTTCCCTACTGCTGAGGTCAAACTAACAGGTCTGTAGTTTCCTGCCTCTGTCTTGCTCCCACTTTTGTGAAGTGGAATCACATCTGCCCTCCTCCAGTCCTCAGGTACCACACCATCCTCCCATGATTTATTAAAAAGGGTAGTCAGTGGTGTTACTAGTTCTTCCCTTAGTTCTTTTAGAATTCAGGGGTGAATCCCATCAGGCCCCATTGCTTTATCCACCTTCAGTTTTAAGAGTTCTTTCAGAACCCTTTCTTCTGTGAAAGGGCTAATATCAACCCACCTATCCAGAGTGCTTCTATTGACTAGATTAGGTATCTCCCCCTGCTCTTCCATTGTGAATACTGAGCAGAAGTATTCGTTCAGTATCCCTGCTTTTCAGTGTCGCTCCCTGCCCAACCACCTTCATCTTTATTCAGCCTCAGTATCCTCCATAGTCTTTCTTTGCTCCCTAATGTACCTATAAAGGTTTATCCCCCTTCTTAACCCGAGTTAGCTATGTTTTCCTCGGTTTGGGCCTTTGCTATTCTTACTGCCTCCTGCTTCCTTCTGCTTTAACTGGTACAGTTCTCTGTCCTGCTCCTTCTGTGTTTCCTTATACTACCTGAATGCCATCTTTTTCTCCCTAACCTTCCCTGCTACTCTTTTGAGAACTATAGTATTTTTTTTTTATTTTGATTTGTTTATTTGCTTCACACAAAGGCTTGTTGCCTCTGTGATGACGGTTTTGCTGTTTCCCCATTGTTGCTCCACCCCACCTTCTTGCTTGTTTACTAGTGCTTTTCTGAGGCACTCTCCCATTTTGACAAAATCAGCCTTCTTGAAGTCCAGTACCTTCACTTTTGTATTGCTTGACTCTATAGCTAAGTTTATTGTGAATCACACTGTTTGATGGTCGCTTGTTCCCAGATGGCTACCCACTTCAAGATCGGAGATCCTCTCTCCATCCCCATTTGAGAGTACCAGATCTAAGACTGCTCCCTCCTGAGTGGGTTCCAAAACTAGCTGTCTGAGGCAAGCCACTTGTAGGGCATTGAGAATGGCCCTGCTCTTGGATTTGGCTGCAGCAAAGGTGCTCCAGTTAACATCTGGCATATTCAGGTCCCCCATCAGCAATATCTCCCCTCTCTCTGCCATCTTAAGGATGCCTTCTATCATTTCTTTGTCCATTTCCTCCCCCTGAGATAGGGGTCTGTATATAACCCCTGTGTGGATTGTGGTACCATTTCCAGTCTCCAGGGTGACACACAGTGCCTCCTCTCCTCCTTGTTTACCCTTTAGTTCTGTTGCTTTGATCCCTTCCCTTACATAGAGAGAGAGCTGCTCCTCTTCTACTCTCCCTGTCCCTCCTGTAGATTGTGTACTCTGGTATGTTGACATTCCAGTCATGGTTCTCTGTGTACCAGGTTTCTGTGACTGCCACGATATCCAGGCATCCCTCTTCCATCATGACCACCATTTTGGGGAGCTTTTTACCTAGACTATGGGCATTGGTACTCATTACCCTTCATTTTTTTATGGCTTTATTTCTTTTTGCCCCATTCCTGTCCTTACTGCCTTTGTCTTTTTCTCCATTTACCCCTGCCCTTCTCCCTATTGACTGCTCTATCTTGGTGTTTTCCTCACTAACTACCCTGATTTTTTGGGGGAGCTAGGATTTCCCTTCTCCTTCTCAGTGCCTCTCCCCTTGGCTAGTTTAAATGTTTGCCAATGAAGCATTTAAACCTATCACCTAGGATCCTGGTTCCCCTCCTGGATAGATGCAGACCATTGTGCCAGTATAGGCTTGCATCCCTCCAGGTGGAGCCCCAGTCCCCAATGAAGCCAAATCCCTGAGCTTTGCACAAGTTTTTCAACCAGTCATTGAATCCCATGGTGTGCAGTATCCTAGCCTCACCCATGCCATAGACAGGTAGCACTTCCAAGAAAGTTACCATGTGTGCTACTTGTCTAAGGCCCCTCCCCAACTCCACAAACTCCTGTTGCACTGCTCTAATCCCATTCTCAGCCAGGTCATTTGTCCCTTGGTGGATAATAATATCCAGCTCACTCCCCCTTGCAGCTGCTCCCATGATCCTGAGGATTTGTTTCCTGTCCCTCCAAGTCATGGTGCTGGGCAGGCACCTTTCCTCCCTTTCCCCTCGCTCCCCCATTTCTACTCCCTAACAATTGAGTCCCCCACCAGGAGTTGTTTCCTTCCCCTGTGGGGTCCTGTGCCACCCTCCTGTGGGTCTCCATTGTGGAGGTTCCCAGCATCCTTCTTGGTCTCCACTGTGGGTGCTTCCATAGATGAACCATGCTCCTCCAGAGTGGCAAATGAACTGTGAAGAGGCATAACTGGAGGAATGCACTCTGTTCCACCACCCTCACCTCCTGAGCTCACCATGGTCTGATTATGCCTCTTTCTTGGCAACCTCTGAGGTTGTCATGGTGGCCTGGGTAGTCCCTGTGTGGGGGAGCAGGTTTCCCAAATCCTTGCCAGGTCAGCATGGAGATGAACAACCTCATCGCTCAGACCAGAGAGATGCCTGCAGATAGGGTAGCAACACAATCTACAGACTGTATCCCAGAAGACTGCTGGTCCACAGCCAGTGCATTGCACCACTCTCCACGTGTCTGTGTCCCTTCCTGTTACAAATGCTTTTCTTTATTTTTTTGTTCTTGTTTTAGTGTGTTCAAGCTTGTGAGTGTCTCTACTCCCTATTCAGTGTGCTGTGCCTTTAAGGATAAGAACAGGTATATGTTGTTAGCAGTTTTGTGCAAGTGATGCCGGGACCCCTGCTATAAAGGAAATTATGCACTTGGGGTGGGTGGGGTGAGGTGCAGGGTGGGTGGCAGTAAACCTGTGCCCTCCAGAAACAATCAACTACAACTCTGATCCTCCACCCCGGAAGTGCTTTCCTTCCTTTCAGACAGCTATTTCACAGAGGTTAAGTAACAGGTCTAGTCACAAATTACTGCAAATATCTCCCAGCTACAGTTCCTCCCTGGCAAATAAAAGTTAAACTAAGAAAAGTCAGCCCCAAAAACAAAGAATCAATACTAGCTGCCTATATAGGTCCAAAAAGTAATAATTCAATTCAGTGCAGTCTATTAAATATCAGTGGCTCAGTAGGTAGCACACGCCTCTGAAGCCGGCAGATCAGAGGCTGGGTTCAGTTCCCACATGGTACTTGGGTTAATATCCCAGTACTGACACTGTAGTACAGCATGAGAGGGGTGCTGCACTTCTGAGGTGCTGTCTTTTGGATGAGACGTTAAACTAAGGTCCCATCTGCCTGGATTGGTGGTAGTTCAGCTGGATGTTAAAGATCCCATGGCACTTATCAAAAAGAGTAGGGGAATTTCCCCAGTGTCCTGGCCAAATTTCCCTCATTCACTAAATAAAAATACCACCAACAGCTTAATCTGGTTCAAGGTCAGTTGGCATTCATCTGTATCCCCCTTCCCCGGGTCGTGCCTGAAAATAGGCAGGATTTGTCTAGTGCACTTACCCGGTCAACAAAAACTAAATAATAATAAATAAAAATAACCTCCTTGATTTAAGGAAGCTTTGGCTGCTTTCTCTCTTTCCTCTCTCTCTCTCTGGTGAGGCCCACCACTGCTCACCCAGCTATGTTGCTCACTGCCTTTCCAGTTTCTAAGTCGGTATTGCACATTTCTGACTGAGCGTAGCAGAGTCTGACATGCAACCAGCACTGAGGTTAACATTGTGTGAGTCGAGATTGTGCCTGGCTTCTAAAATAAAATCCCTGGTTCTGCTTGTGATGTGTGCCTACCTGGTACTGTATTTATGCCTAGTTCATTCCCTCTAAAACATAATAAGTAATAGGATTGATAGAGTTTAAAATAAATGTGATAAGCCCCTTTGTGTTTTTTTTCTTGTTTATTGTTTAAGTTGTGCTATAATCTTGTTTTAAGAAATATTGATTATGTTTTACTTTCAATAATTCAGGAGCTTACATTCATGTAACCTTAATTCCCCACAGTTTTATGTAGATATTTCTGATAAAGGTGTATTCGATGCAAACATTTTCTTGTTAAGATTGTTACACACCAAAATGATGTGCTTACATTTTTCCATATATATACATTAGTTTAAAACAACTAAACTATGAATGTTAGTGTGCATCTTAAAATTTACTAAACTCATTTACTTTACAAGAAAATAACTCAAATTGAAAACCTACTGTACCAAATGATAGATAGATAGATAGATAGATAGATAGACAGACAGACAGACAGACAGACAGACAGACAGACAGACAGATAGATGGATGGATGATGGAGGGATGCATGGCTGTGTCACTGGTTTTTAAAACAAGCATGTCAACCCAGCACAAGGCTTCACTTTTCTAACACCAATGAAGTGAACAAAGAGTGAGCATCACATGAAATGCACACTGTTAAAATTACTTGCAAAAACAATTAGAAAATGTGGAAAACTTGGATTAAGTGTGCATGCATAGCAGCAACAGATACACATAGTTAGTTAGCACTTTAAAATATACACCTAAATAAAACATTCCCCAATCCCTGATCAAACTGCTACCTGACCGGGTTCTGCGTACCATGTAAATGGGATAATTGGAATGTGATTGCTATTGATAGCAGGAGTTCCTTGCTTTACTCTTGTAACCTCCAGAACAAGGATCACAACTGCAATACCCACAGGCACATATAAGAAAGTCATTGGTGTTCTGGATATACACCTTGCTATACACCTAGTCCAACAGAATCCCACTGCATATATCCAAGTGTGTGTTTTATTTTTCATTTGTCATCCTGTGCCGCCATCCCAATTTCCCCCAATCTCAGTCACTATAATTTTAATTTGAAATGTTGCTAATCAGCAGACATAACTAAATACTTATTACACTAAGTCTAACCTTCTGGGTGTGTGGGAGCATTGTGGGAGAATAGGCACACAGTATTAGTAGTTCTTTAACAATGACTCAGGAACTGGCAGCTCATACATATAATAGTGACACTGGGGGTGCCCAATCCCAGTTTCCAGATCAAGACCCCCCACTACCATACATGCATGGTTAAGCTTTTTGTAATTTTTTTTTTGCATTCTGTATATATTTTTTTAAAGTTGTCAGTCTTGGCAACACCACTGGGACTCATGGGTGATTCTGAGATTACTAGACATTATTCTGTTCCAGATTTTTTTTTTTAGTTATTTTTTTTTGGAAAGCTGTTATGATCAAATAAAGTTAGGGATCGTTCCTCTGTGGGTTCAAGAATGAATGCAATATGCACTAAGAGAGCCTTAGTGGTAATGCAAGAGGGATGGGGATTGAGGTTGAGACCAAGTAAGTTGTCTGGGGTAATTCACTGGTTAGGAAAAATGAGCAAGACTAGGTGGTTCAAGCTGTCCTTATATACCATCGCATACTATACAAACATACAAAATGCCAGCAGAAACAGGCCACATGGTCTATCAAGTCTGATGAACTGCACAGCTGTACCCACCTCCCTCCCTCACAGTCTTTCCATCTCACTATGTCCAACCCCTCTTGAAGCAGCCCACTGTTCTACAGGAAACCGCATTCTCCAGTAGAGTGTTCCACTTGGCTACTACCTGACTCCATGAAATAATATCTCCTGATCACCATCCTGAATTTCCCCCCTCCAACCTCAGCTGGTGCCCTCTACGTTTTTATGCTTCTATGTAATCATGTGTCAGTTACTTTAAACTTGCATAATCATTGCTGATATATTTTATTGCCAAAAAACACTATGTTGTGTGCTTTCATGTTTTTTGTTTGGTCACTCATTTTTTTTTAAAGAGAAAACAACAGTACAGTAATAAAAAAAAAACATTTCAGGCACTGCAATAACACAGATTAGAAGCTGGTGCACCAATTCCAGGTACTCGAACAATAATGTATGTGTATGTTGCTGTCATATTGCCTGTTATAATATACATAGTTCCGAGGTATGAAAATGTTTTAATGTCACATAATTCACTACTCTATTCTTCTGTAATGTTGATTAACTGAAAAACCAATAAAAAGTATAAAAACAAGTCATAAAAAAAAGTAATGTGTGCACCCACCCCAGAAAGCTCCTTATATACACTGTGCAATATCATGGCCCAAAACACAGTAACAAACATAGTCAGTTAAATGCTCTAACTACAGTTGTAACCAAGCTGTAAACTGTCATACAGCACATCACTTTTTTGAGCTGCCAGTCTTCATCATTTGGAATCATGGCTGACTCTAAGATTTGGGTTAATCCTTACTTATTCTTTTCAAGATTTTTGAAGCTGTTAGAAAAAAACAAATTACCGATCACACCTCTGTGGGTTTCAAGAATGCATGCAATAAGCAAAAGAGAACCTTAGTGGCAATGCAAGGGTGATGGGTATTGAGCTGGAGACCAAGTAAGGAGTCTGCAGTAATACAGTGGTTAGGAGAAAATGAACAACAGACAAGGTGGTGAAAGTGGTCCTTATATACCATCAGTTCTGTATATAGTAATGTGATGAACTGCATGACAAAATCCTTTTGATACATTGGGGCTGCCTTTACATCCTGGGGTGTCTTTAGTGCTCCTACTGTTTTTAAATACATGTTAGTGCCTGGTTTAAACAAGTATCCAGCTTGCCTCTGTGAATGTGTATAATCAAATTCTGTATTCCCTTGCAAAATAGTACTGCTTATTTTTATCTACTGCTTATTTTTATCAAACAGCCTCAAGTATTCAATGCATTACTGAATGAATTGCTTTGTTAATCAATTTTTTTTCATTCCTATGATAACTTTGGAAGGCTTGACAGAAGAACAGTAAAGTACAGTACTTTCAGAAATTTTACATAGTTTTGCAAATTGTCCTACCGTGCCAAAATAATTTCTGGAATCTAAGGCATCTATTTCTCACTGTGTTTCTTTATGTTGAGCTTTTCAAGATCTTTTGCACTGCATACTGTATAAAGGTTTTTTATTGTTCAGTAAGTAACCTACTAAGTCTCTGCTTTGAATCTTCAGGTTTGTTGTGCATGTAAGACCAGAGGAGGTGCAAGCTGATTACATTGGGGGTTGTGCATTCTATGCAGTTGCAGTCTTGTCCTACAATAAATCAGTTATAACTGTACCACCATAGCATACAAATATACATATATATATATATATATATATATATATATATATATATATATGTATATAGATACATATATTTATTTATTCATTTAGCTGAGAGTCTTCTCCCACATATTCATAATTGTTATCAACATCGCTTACAATCAACTCAGGTGAAATTTTAGCCTTTATGTTGCAAATCCAGCCTATGCATTCACACACACATTATGTAGCCTGTGTTTTAACATAGGGGAAGGCCTTGTAAATTAAAATGCTGTTTCCATTTGATTTGCTGAGTGTGGTTGTATATTTTCCTTATTAAATTACAATGATTTCTGTAGCGTGGGGCAAGTCTGCCAATCCTCCACACTCTCCCACCTCAACATAAAAATCATTAAAACCTTTGAGTACTGAGCTTGATATAGGCTTTCCCTACAGGCGATTTGTACTCCCCAAAAAAAAAAGAGGATCTAAATGATGTCCACATTCCATCCTGTTAAATCTTCATGAAGATACTAATATCAGATTGCAAATATTCCTTGTTTAGTTAGGGTCATAGGCATTCACCACTTGTTTCCTTGTATGCCACAGGAAAAAAAAAACTGTCATCTCTAGTATTTGACTGTTTACAGATGGCAGCTTTGCCCATTCATTTACTGGAGTAACTGTATTAGAAGAAAGAGCAGCAGGACTGCCACCACACCACTCCTGCAAAATGGAAAGTTTTTTCTTTCCATCAGAGCACACCTTCTCTTCACAGGATCATCACTAGTAACTTTCCCATTTTGCAAACTGACCCTAACATTGGTGCTTCCTTTACAGAACCACCTATTGCCTCCTACCACCGGCCACCTAACCTGCAGAGTCTGCTGGTTGAAAGCAGCCTACCTACTCCTAACAGTTCCTCCCTCCCAGGTGCCAAACCTTGCAACAGGACTCGCTGCTACACCTGCAAATTTCTTTCCAGTGTGACTGAGATTCGGGGGCCTACAGGTGTTTTTCACACCACCAAGGAGTTCTCATGCACCTCCACTAATGTGGTGTATTGTATTCTTTGCAGGAAGTGTACAGCTATTTACATAGGAGAAACTGGTAGGCGTCTTGCTGACCATTTCAGGGAACATTACAGAGCAGTCAGGAATGGTGAAACTGCTTACCCCATTGTATCCCACTTTATCTCCAGGGACCACAATGTCAATGACCTTTCTGTCTGTGTCCTTCAGCAGGGCTTCTGGGATCCTGGCCATAGAAAAAACATGGAAGCCAAGCTGATCATCTGCCTTGGCTCCCAGCAGCCCTCTGGTTTAAATGATAGACTTATTTTCCACTAACATCTTTCAGCCATCCCTTTTTTTCCCTAAAGTCTATTTGTTTTTGTACTGATTTAATTTGTTTTTTCATTTTCACTATAAGTCTCCATTTCTGTCTCTTTCCCACACATTTCTCACCTTTCAGCCTTCTTACTAGGCCCTGTTAATTAGTCCCCACCTGGGAACTTCCCCAGCTCTTTCACTCCCATTATGCTTCATCTTTCCCATCATCACCTTTTTGTTTCACAGTTTCTCTCTTAATCTTACCATTTATCACTTCTTCTCCCTGAGCCTCCCCTTTCTTCTTTCTCCACATATATATCTCTCTCATTTTACCTCTCCTCTACACTAACTTGTTGTTTTTCTCTTTTAGATAGTTTCTGAAAAAGACCTAAGGTTGAAACATAGATTTTAACTCTATTTTCTATTTTCAGCGTGCATTTAATTTAACCATTTTGTTTTGCTTAAGGAAAATATATATTATTTAACTAGATCCTAACATTAGATCACAGATAAATGATTCATCACCCACAGAACAAAATAATCAAATGAACAGGCAGACACAAAAGAAAATATTGCCATCCACCTTTATCAAAACCCAGCATAAGGAAAAAATATTACATATAGTTCCAGCGGTGAGTTTCTCAGAATGGTTGTGAAGGCAACGCTCATAAATTTCATCAGATTATAAAACATGTACATATCTGTGTTCATAACCTCAGTATGGCAATAAATAAAGTGACCTCTGAAAAAGCAAATCCAATGCAAAATTGCCGAGTTGCAGCAATAGAATGCAAAGAATGAAATCAAAGTGACAAACCTAAGGTAAATGCAGAGCATCTAAATGCAATACAGAGTGCAATGACACTTTTAAGAACACTTACATAGGACACTGGCATATGTAAATGCTTAAAGAAAAAAAAACTGATATACAGTTCTTCGTTGTGGAAACAGATCACTTTTTAAAAGTAACAGTTTGAGATCGAACTGCGAAAAGCAGTGTAGTAGCCCTTTTCAATTAAAGAGCTAGTGTACTGCCTGGAAACTGCCGAATTAATGTACCTTCCCGATGTAGTCAGCTATCACTTCTTATATCTCTAGTATTTTTTTCTTTTCTGTTTGCTAATTAGAAGATTTTCCACCTGGCAGTACTGGGTGATGTGTGGAGCAGCACTCTGTCTGGAGGGGGAAACAAAGTCAGTTCTGTTCCTCCACTACATCAACATTGAGACCACACCAACTATGACATCACTAGTAACCAATGAGAACCATTTCTCACTGCCAGGTTTCACTTTCACATGAAGCAGCAGGGTCTGTCTCTCCCTGGTTACTAGTGTTCACAATTTACTGCATTTTGATAGGTAGCTTCGTGAGTCACTGGTCAGGATGCAAGGATTGTGGTACCTCAAGGTGTTTGGTCTCATTTCCGATGATGTAGTGGGAGGAATAGAACTGATTTTTTTTCCTCCAGACATAGTGTTGCTCCACACAACCCCCCAGTACTACCAGGTGGAAAATCTTATAATTAACAAACAGAAAAGAAAAAAATACTTGAGATATAAGAAGTGATAGCTGACTGCATCTGAAAATTACTGCTACTCCCAAGCAGTACACTAGCTCTTTAAATTCAGATGCAGTAGTCACATATATGTTCCTTCCAAAACTGTGTGAGGCAATGCATCCTTTGTACTGTTTATTGTACAAAATGAAAGTTAAAGTGCTTTGTGCTCTGCACATAGGGACACAAATGCTACTGCAAAGTTAGATAATAGAAAGACGGCTGGGTATATAACCAAAAAACAATAGGTGGCAAATCACTGTGGGATTGTGACTAAACAACTGAAGGATTAATTAGTCACACTCCCTCAGCACAACTTGAACATCCCTTCATTAACAATCAACAGTACAAATTATTTATTTCCTTATGCAGTTGTTCAGAAGGAACCTATGTGACTACTGCAACTGAAGTTTATTGAAAAGGGCTACAGCACTGGTGTTTGAACTTTGATCTCAAACTGTTACTTTGATTTTCAAAAAAATCATCTGTTTCTGCTATGAAGTATATTGGATAGTTTCCCTTCAGCATTTACATATGGCTACTATATAAAAGTTTTCTAAGATGGGGCATTGCTGTGTATTACCCTTTAATGCTCTGCAAGCGCACTGCATATTTTTTTCTTTACCATGGCCACTTCCCTGTGCTGTGGGGACCTTAGTACTTAAAAAAGTCTATAGATTGGTTTCTTAATATCCCATCTAATATAAGTACCTGCCCTGGAATTAAGTCTTTCAACTCATGTAATTTAAACCCCTGTCCTATATGAGATGGAATAAGTAATGGTTATAGTCAGGGTGATCATAAAGATGTTCTAGCATTCTGATTTTTCTGTTTACTTCCAAGTAGAATTTTGTCAAGGGGGCTTTGTTTTTTCCTTACTATGGCCACTTTGCTGCACCCATGAGGGAACCCTTACTGTCAAAGGGCAGTAGAACCCTACAGTATTTTTTTATGCCAGCATCCAGAGCAGTAACATTCAGCTTGCCCAGCAGTTATGCCATTTGCAGTACTGTATATGAAGTGATAGGTGAGTGAGGTTTCCTTGTACTGGGTCTGCAGTATGGGTTCCAGTGTGGTTTGGGTATATGATGTCAGGGAGAGGAATGGGTAGTCAGGAATAGCTGTGGTTAAAGTGATCATTCCCCTCTGCTGGTAGTGTTGAGGGAGCACCAAACCACTTTTCTTTTTTTTTATTTTCCTTTTTACCCCCTTCCTTCACAAAACACAGAACTTCAAAAAGCCAACTCCCTTCCATTTAGTGCATTCCCTGTCTGACATCAACTCCTTTTGACACAGTATAGTAAAGTATCAGGAGAGTAAGATGCACTGGACTGAGCATAGTTTTGTGTGGACTGTTTGAAACTATTGATAATACTGGAACATGAACCAAGACGTATGCACTCTTAAAGAGTTCAGTGTGCACTTCTTCTTTAAGTCACAGCAGAAGTAAAATTTTGTGGAAATCAAGGAAAAGACTCTTGTTTTTTCCTTGCCATAACCACTTGCTGCACCTCTTTTATATTTGCCATTCATCTTTAAGTGAGCTAGACTTGGATAGCTTGGCAGAAGACACCAGGAGAAAGGACTGCTGTGTGACTGGACTTCTCTGCTGGGACTAAAGTAGAAGAACTTTTGTATTTGACCTTTAATTAAGGTAAAAAAACTAACATACAAAAAAAAAAGTGTGTGTTTGGGTTAACTGAACTGAATGGGTATCTGAAGAGTTATCTAGGTGTAAATCTCAGGTGACTGAAAGGATTTAACTGCTGTGAGGTTTAAATTACTTGTAGAAAGATCTGGTAAGTAGGGGGAGTGGCTTAGCTAGAAGGAAGCTACATTTAAAGACTGCCTTAGAAAGATTTTGCTAGTAGCTTGGCAGAAGACACCAGGAGAAAGAACTGCTGTGTGACTGGACTTCTCTGCTGGGACTATTTTGCCCTCCTTCCCCACCCAAAGCTAGTTCTATTTTTATAGGTACAGGATTTGACTGACAACAGGAACTTCCTGTTTAGGGGCAGGAAGTGAGTGATAACAGAACCACCAAGGACCCACCATCCTAGAAGAGGCAAGAGGAGCTCTCTGGCCCCCTCTAGCTGCTGGAGGTCTGCCTCTGAGCAAGTAAGTGGTCTACTGAGAAATATAGGATATTCTTGTCTCAGAACAGGACAATCAGGAGCTTAAAGGGCACACAGGCAGAAAGTAAGGAGAGAGAGAAAAAAAACAGAGGAAAGAGTAAGGATTGCAAACAGTTAAGGGGCCAGAAATAAGACAGAATTGGAGTGGTGCAGTGCAGTGGCTGTGGAGCAGCAGTCTTCCGAGAGATGTTCTGGAGGATGCGGTGTTGTCCCATCTGCAGGCACCTCTCTAGGCTGAGGGAGGAGGTTGCTCATCTCCAGGCTGAGTTGGCCAGGATTTGTGGGACCTCCTCTTCCATCCAGGGACCACCAGTGCCACTGCCATTGCCTCAGAGGTTGCCAAGAAAGAGGAGTGGTTGGACCACAGTGGGCTCAGGGAGGGTGAGGGTGGTGGAACAGAGGTGCATCCTTCCTGTTGTACCTCTCCACAATTCCTATGCCATTCTGGCAAAGTGTGGTTCCTCTATGGAGGCACTCACAGTGGAGACCAAGGAGGATGCTGGGAACCTCCACAAAGGAGACCCACAGGAGGGTGGCAGGGGACCCTGCAGGGAAGAAACAACTCCTGGTGGGGACTCCATTGTTAGGAAGGTAGAACTGGGGGAGGAAGGAAGAGGGAGGTAGGTGCCTGTCTGGCACCGTGGGCTTGAGGGACAAGGAGTGAATCCTCAGGATTGCCAGAGCAGCTGCACAGAGGAGGGAGCTGGATGTCACTGTCCACCTAGGGACAAATGACCCGGCTAAGAAAGGGATTAGAAAGTTCAGGAAGAGTTTGTGGAATTGGGAGGGGCCTTAGTCAAGTAGCACGCACGGTAACCTTCTCGGAGGTGCTACCATCTATGGCATAGGAGAGGCTAGGGTGTTCACACCATGGATTCAATCAGTGGTTGAAAACTGGTGTGAAGCTCAGGGATTTGGCTTCATTGGGGACTGGGCTCCACCTGAGTGATGCAAGCCTATACTGGCATGATGGGCTGCATCTGTCCAGGAGGGGAACCAGGATCCTAGGTGATAGGTTTAATGCTTCATTGGCAAGCTTTTAAACCAGCTAAGGGGAGGCACTGAAAGGAGCAGGAAAATCCTGGCCCCAAATAATCACGGTAGTAAGTGCAGCAAACACCAACATAGAGGTGTCGATAGGGAAGAGCAGGGTAAATAGAGAAAGTGACAAAGGCAAGAAGGACAGGAATGGGGCAAAGAAGTAAGGCCATCAGAAATGGAGGGTAATGTACCAATGCCCACAGTCTGGGCAACAAACTCCCTCAGCTGATGGCCTTAATGGAAGAGGATGCCTGGATATCGTAGTAGTCACAGAAATATGGTACACAGAGAACCATGACTGGGATGTTAACATACCAGGGTACATAACCTACAGGAGAGACAGGCGGGAGGGAAGAGGGGGAGGAGTAGCTCTCTATGTAAAGGAAGGGATAAAAGCAACTGAACAAAAGAGTGAACAGGGAGGAGAGGAGGCACTGTGGGTCACCTTGGAGACTGGAAAGGGTACCACAATTTGCACAGGGGTTGTGTACAGACCTCCATGTCAGGGGGAAGGAATGGACAAGGATATGATAGAAGACATTCTTAGAATGTCAGAGAAATTGGAGATACTGTTGATAGGAGACCTGAATATGCCAGATGTTAACTGGAGCACATTTGCTGCAGCCACATCCAAGAGCAGGTCCATTCTTGATGCCCTACAGGTGGCAGGCATTAGACAGCTAGTTTCGGAACCCACTCGTGAGGGAGCAATATTAGAACCTCATACTCTTAAATGGGGCAGGGAGGATCTCAGATCTAGAAGTGGTTGCCATCTGGGGACAAGTGACCATCAAACAGTGTGGTTCACGTTAAACTCAGCTACAGAGTCAAGCCATACAAAAGTGAGGGTACTGGACTTTAGGAGGGCTGACTTTGGCAAGATGGGAGAGTGCTCAGAAAAGCACTAGCAAACAGGCTAGAAGGAGGTGTGGAGCAACAATGGGGAATTATCAAAACTGCCATCACAGAGGCAACAGCCTTTGTGTGAAGCAAATAAACAAATCAATGAAAGAAAAGCTACTATGGTTCTCAAAAGAGGTGGCTGTGAAAGTCAGGAAGAAAAAGATAGCATTCGAAGTATAAGGAAACACAGAATGAGCAGGACAGAGAGCTGTACCAGTTAAGGCAGAAGGAAGCAGGAGGTAAGTCAGAATAGCAAAGGCCCAAACTGAGGAAAAGATAGCCAACTCAGTTAAGAAGGGGATAAAACTCTTTATAGGTACATCACGAGCGCAGAAAGACAAAGGAGGGATAGTGAGGCTGAATAGAATGAACAGTGGGTGGGCAGAGGGGACAGTGAAAAGCAGGAATACTGAACGAATATTTCTGCTCAGTATTCACAAAGAGGAGGGGAAGTGCCTAATCCAATTAACAGAAGCACTCTTGATAGGGGTGATCCCAGTCCTTTCACAGAAGAAAGGGTTCTGCAAGAACTCCTAAAACTGAAGGTGGACAAAGCAATGGGTCCTGATGGAATTCACCCCAGAAGTCTAAAAAGAATTAAAGAGGAACTAGCGAAACCACTGGCTACTCTTTTAATAAATCATGGGAGGATGGTGTGGTACCCGAGGACTGGAGGAAGGCGGATGTGATTCCCCTTCACAAAAGTGGGTCCAAGACAGAGGCAGAAAACTACAGACCTGTCAGTCTGACCTCTGTGGTAGGGAAAGTGATGGAGTCACTCTGAAGGAAAGAATAGTTGAGTACCCAGAGGCCAGTGGAGCACAGGACCCAAGGCAGCATGGGTTCACAGCGGAAGGTCATGTCAGAAATCTAATAGATTTCTTTGACTGGGTGACCAAAGTAGTAGACCAGGGAGGGCTATGGACATGGCCTACCTAGACTTTAGCAAGGCATTTGACACAGTCCCACACAAATGATTAATAGTCAAATTAACCAGCCTGGGAGTGGGACCCAGGGTGGTAGCCTGGGTAAAACATTGGCTGGACAACAGGACACAGAAGGTAATTGTAAATGGAGTCCATTCTGAAGAAAGGGGAGTTACTAGTGGGGTACCGCAGGGTTCAGTATTGGGTCCAGTTCTTTTTAATGTCTTCATCAGTGACATTGCAGAGGGACTGGAAGGAAAAGTATGCCTTTTTGCAAATGACACAAAACTCTGCAACAGGGTTGATACACAAGGAGGCATGGAAAGGATGAAAAGGGACTTGCAAGGTTGGAGGAATGGTCAGAAGTATGGCAGCTAGGATTCAATGCAAAGAAGTGCAAAATAATGCACCTGGGAAATAAGAACCATGGGGAAGAATACACAATAGGTGGGGAGGTAGTAACAAAAACCAAAAAGGAAAGGGACCTGGGGGTAATCATATCAGATGACCTTAAGGTTAGCAAGCAATGTGAGAAGGCAGTAGGGAGGACTGGGGGTATACTGGGATGTATAGGGAGAGGCATCAGCAGCAGAAAACAAGAAGTTGTTATCCCTCTGTACAGACAGTTGGTGAGACCCCATCTGGAGTACTTTGTCCAGTTCTGGAGACCCCATCTCCGCAAGGATATAGACAGGATAGAGGCAGTCCAGAGGAGGGCAACTAAAATGGTGCAGGGTCTGCAAGAGAAGCCGTATGAGGAGAGACTAAAGGAGCTTAATATGTATACCCTTGAGGAAAGAAGGGAGAGGGGGGACATGATAGAAACTTTTAAGTACCTCAGTGGAATCAACAAAGTCCAAGAGGGTAGCATCTTTCGGAAAAAGAGACTTGCAAGAACAAGGGGACACAATTTAAAGATAGAAGGTGGGCAGTTCAGGGGCAATGTGAGGAAGTATTATTTCACAGAGAGGGTAGTGGATGCATGGAACAGCCTTCCTGAGGAGGTTGTGGGGTCTAAAACTGTGGGAGAATTCAAGAATGCATGGGACAGACATAAGGCAATTCTTGTGGGGGGTAGGAAGAAATAGGCTGTTGGTTAACTAGGATCTGCGGCCTATCCTGTAGGTAGGGAAATGGGCAGACTAGATGGGCCTAGCGGTCCTTATCTGCCGTCAAAGTCTATGTTTGTTCTGCTGAGTCTTGGTGGCTTTCCCTCCCAGAGAAATTGTCCCATTAGTTTGTCAGTTAATCTGTACAATTTGTCTGTAATGCACAGGGGTAACTGTGCAAAGAGATGAAGCACTTTGGGTGACAACACCATCTTTATTGCTGCAATTTTTCCAGTCAGGGAAAGATCTAAGATGCTCTACTTATGTCTGCCTTAAGAGCAGTCAATAATGAGGTAAAAAAAGTTTTCAGATACCTGCAAGGGTGGGTGTGATGCAGATGCCTAGACTTGTCAATCTCTGATTTTCCCACTTCCAACTAATGTTTTGAAATAGTAGTGCAGAACCATGGTGATTGAGATCCAGTACCTCAGATTTATCATAGCTAACTTTGAGTCCTGAGTAAGCCATGAATGAGTTCAGGATATGGCATAATGGGTCTGTGGCCTTTGGGGCATCACTTAGTTTAATCAGGAGGTTGTCCTCACAAGATAAAGATTTATATTCCTTGGTGCCTACTCATATCCCCTCAACTTTTGGGTTGGCTCATATAGCCATTCTGAGGGGTTCCATGGCTAAAAGAAATAAAAAAGGGGAAAGTGGATATCCATTGTGGGTGTCACAGCCCAGTGGGAAAGGTTTGGAGATGTGGCTGTTGGTGAGAACCTTAGCCACTGGTGTGGCATAGATGGTCTGGATACAGGTCAAAAAGACAGGACCCATCCCTAGTTGGTGCATGACAGCGAACAGATACTGTTGGTTAACTAGAATCTGCAGCTTATCCATCAGGTAGGGAAATGGGCAGACTATGTGGGCCAAGCAGTCCTTATCTGTTGTCAAATTCTATGTTTCTAAGTTTTTTTTTTTCACTCTGCAGAATCAAATGCTTCTTCTAAGACAATTGTCAAAGCAGCAGCAGGAGTGGGGAGATATTTTGCCACACTTCTTAAGATTTAAGAAAATTCTTAGGTGATCTGAGCTGAGTCTCCCCACTTAGAAACCCAACTTGCAAGGGATGGATAATCTGTGGGAGCATTTTTTCCAGCTGGGTTGCTAGGAAATTTGCCAATATCTTGGCATCAGTGCTGATCAGGGAGATGGGCCTGTTGATGCCAGGAAGGAGTGGGTCCTTGCATTTCTTTGGCATAATAAATTCTTCTCTCATGGTGGGTGGCAGAAGTGTGTAAGAAATAGAGTGTGTGCATACCCATAAGAGTAGGGATGTTAACTCATCATGACAAGCCTGGTAGAGGACTATAGGGACTCCATCACCCCCGGGGTTTGTTTTTATTCATGGATAGATTTGCTTTCTTAATCTGTTCCTGAGTAAGAGGCTTCTCCAGTTCTTGAGTTTACTCAGGAGAGAGTTGTGGGAGGCTAAGGGATTTAAGAAATTGAGGAGCTTGTTTAATGTTGGGGGGGCAAGGATGAGTAGAGCTTAGAGTAGAAATTGGACATAATATTTGATATGTCTTCCTGGGAATTTGTACTTTTCCATGTGCATCTTGCAAACCAGGTATATGTCTTTCAGCTCTGAGTTTGCGGAGCCTGTCTGACAATACCTTGCTTGCTTTCTCTCCCCTTCCCAGTATGTGTGGTGCAATCCCCCAAAAATGAGTGCAGCTTTCCTAGCATTGTGGGCATTTAATTTCACTCAAACTTCTAGCATCTCATATGGATCTGCCAGGGGGTCAACTTTAAGTTTGCTCTCTAGAGTTTTCAGCTGAGATTCTAAGTTTCTCATCTCCATTTCTCTGTTGTCTCTTCTATGAATGGCATAGCCAATTATTCTGCTCCATTTGTAGGCTTTGAGGGCCTCCCATAATGCACTATTGGATACAATATGATCATCATTATTGGCCATATATTCCCATATTTCTTGTTGTGACCACACAATGAATTCTGGGCTTTTCAAAAGAAGAGGGTCTAACCTCCATGCTGTAGATCTAGGGGAAGGAGGACACTATAAAATATGTAAGGTAATGGGGGCATGGTCAGATGTGACTATGGGTGTATGCTGCTGTGTATTGCAAGAAAATTCATCTGGGTTTGGCAAGCCAGAGAGCTATTCAGCTTAAGAACTGATAAACACCTGAGAGACATGTATAGTCTCTGACATTTTGGTTGGCAAGTCTCAGATGTCAGTAAGGGAATGTTCCTTGATTAAGTGGGTAAAGACTGGGCTGCTCTAGGGTGTGTCTCTTGGAGACCCAATGATCTGTCTAAAGCAGTATCCAGGGTGAGAGTAATGTCACCACCTGCCACCAATGGGATTTGGGGTATTAAAGGATGCCAATTCATCTGACAACTGAGAGAAGAACTTGGGATCATCTATGTTTGGGGAGAATATATTGAGTAAGATAAGGGGCCTCTGTGTACACATTTTGGCCATAATCTATTTACCCTCCTTATCCTTATGTGAGGATTGGCATTTCCATTTTAGCGACTTATGTATAAGTAAGGATACTCCTCATTTCACCGAGGTATAAGAGCTATGAACCTCTACCACCCATCCTCTTTGTAGCTTGAACACCTCAGTATGTGATAACTTCATCCCCTGGAGAAATGCCATCTTGGTGTGCAGGTTATTAGATGGATTAAAACTTGTTTCCATTTTATTGGGAATTTAGAACCCTGATATTCCAAGAGGTGAAAATAATGTTATCCATCTAGTATAGGAAAGTTTATTAGTGAAACCCCGGCCAATTTTTCCCATTTACTGAAACTGAAACCCTGACCCCAGTGGTCAGAGGGGTCATGCAGATGAGAATGTGGAGTCATACACCCCCTATTTTTCTGGTACTAGGTCTAGATCCTGAAAACCACAACAGCGCAGTCAAAAACTGCTAAAGCAAAATGGCGCTAGCAATTACAGCACCCTGCCAAAACAGTGACTGGCGAAAACAGAGCCAATGGTAGCAGTCAGCAGACACATGGACCATTGCCATGGCTAAAACAAATAACATTTACAGTAAGTTTTTGCCCCAGACCCCAACTAAAAATAGTCACCTCTCTAAGGGGGAGGCAACTCGGGAAAGGGGAGAAACCTTGGGTGGGGGATCATTGAGGAGGGAAGGTGAACTGGGAAGGATAACCGTGGGGTAGACACAGTACACACATAGGTCAGGAGGGTGGAGAAACCAAAGAAAACCAACATAGTCCCAGGAGAAAAAAAAAACACACACAATCATAAGTCTGGGACTAGGAATCAAACCCCAGTCCACCAATGTTCTACTGCCTTCCATGGCCTGTGTCACTACTCTCTGCATCATGGCAGCTGCTCAGTGGCAGGCCATCTGGCAGACACTGTATCCTCTTCCTCCATACATCAAACAGCTACACAGATAGCGCTATTCCTACCTGTGCTGTACTATCCCCGTAGCTGTTTTGTCTTTTGCTAATTTGAGAACGTGATTTTCCATAGTGCTATTCTCGCTTCGCTATTTTCACCTGGTATGATTTTTCCACCTGCTTCAATTGGTAACAAGAGATTTTGCTCCATGTAGGCTCATTTTGTAGTATCTCACCTTGAAAGTAATCAGCAGTGTGTATCATAACAATAACATTAAACTGGCCCAACAGGGGCAACATCAATGTCATGAAATAATGCATGAAACATATAATTGACCAAAAATCCACTTTTACACTATGCATTCATCCCTGTGTGGTCTTATCTAGGCACCAAGCAGAGATCCAGTTCCAGTACATGGGATTCCTCCTTCCCCCTAACTTTATATTAGCTATACTAACTTGTTCACCATTAAGTGACATAGGGATTGTCTGAACTTAAAAGAAGGGTATAACTAGGTATTGGCTGGTGGCTAATCTAACCTTTTAATTTTCCAAAAGAAGTTGCCTAGCAGTGCCTTCCCCCTGGAGCTGCATCAAATGGTCTGAGGGGGTCCTGCAGATGAGAATTTGCCTCATATACCCCTATTTTTCTGCCTACTTCAATAAATGAATTTGCCTGTATGCAACTTTAAAAAGTGTTGATATGGTGTCCCATTGGGGGTTAAGCATATATGTATGATGTTTACTCTTACATCAGCTGGGACTCGGGAGTCTGACACCTATATTCATTTCACAGGGGGTGTTGGGAGCCTCATGCCCTTCAACCAGTAGGGTACTATGAAACATATTGATGCACCTCTGTACTGCAATATCCATTAACCAGGGGACCCTTGTATAAGTTCTGCCTGGTTGAAGGAAGCCCATCTGATCATGGGTGCAATGATTTGGTGTAAGTAAATATTGGGCCCTGTGTGTCAGTGGTACTAGTGATACAACAGTCTAGTGGTCTAGTGAGGGACGTCAAGCTACTGCAACCTTATGCGTAATCATGCTGTCACTGCTATAGCACATAGGTGTGTCAATGAAGCCATTTACTGTATGCAACAAGCTGTTTTTTCACATTCACTACCTTTACCTTGTTGCCATGGCAACCCTCCAGTAATGTAATTTAAGCACACAGTATAATGGAGGTGGTGTGCCTCCCATTCATAGCCTAGCTAAAATATTATAATGTATAACATGTCACTCTTATGCAATGATCTTTATTGCTCAGATAAGAGATATCTTTGGTGTTATGGAACGAGCAGTCAGGATCTTAACTGATTGCATCATCAGCACCTGTTTACTAGGCACTTGGTGCTTCTGTAGCAGAAATAAGGAATCGTCCCCTCTCATGGCATTTACACCAAGAAACACTGATACAACATATATTTAAATATATGGAGCAGGTAGAAGGAAAAATTGAACCCTAAAATTGCCCTCTATAAATCTGGAAAGGTATCTTAAAGTGACAAAGAAAATGATACAGTGCTCCATAGCACTCGAATATTAAGGCCTAGACTCAGCCCAGACCCATTGGTGCTGGCCTAAATTGATCAATGGTGTACAGTGGTCCTGTACAGATCAGTGGTATGACAGACTACTGCTAAGCCATAGCTCAAATTGGGCAACAGGGCACCATCAACCATTACTCTGGAAGGTCCTCTCAGTGGTTGGCAGTGCTGAGGCTGCTGCTACTGCATAGGAATGAGAAAACAGATCATTTGGAGCTGGTGTAGTGCTAGGTGGGAGCTGGGTAAATTCCAGAGCTGCAACTTGCAACTTAAGAGGTGAAGTGGCTTTGACAGAGAGGTTGGTGGTGCATATACATTGTTGCTTAGGCTCATCCGGCTTTATGGGAGGCCTGCTGGAAGGAGAGGCGATTGACTACCAAGGGTTCAGCATCTGAGCTGTCAGGAGAGGCCTCTTGATCTCTACTTTGACTGTGGCTTTTGTGGAGCTACACTGAAGTGCCTGAATTGTGGCCTGCTGTACCCTTTTTTTTGACATCACCATGGCTGCGCTTTCTGGATTTAGACATCCAGTGATCATCCATCATTGGTTGGCTCTGTTGTGGGGGCATAGATGGTTGACTATCATGCCCATTTTTCAGCTCAGAGAGGTTGCATGTGGTGTCCATATCTTTACCCCCTCTGTGTCAGCTTTGTTCTGAGATCTGGGTGGCCGGCCAGAAGCTTTAGATGAATTTTGCAGCCACTTCTGAATCGGTAAAAGAATGATGTATCCTGTTCCTTGTAATATATAATGTGGTAGGATATCTTAAGCTATATGGAACCTGAAGGTCCATCAGCACCTGGTGGGCATGGGTGAATTCCCAGTGCTGCTCTGTGAGGGCCAGGGAGAAGTCATGAAAAACTTGAATATGGTGTCCCTGCCATTGTAAAAGGGCCCCATTCACAAGCCAGTTGCATTATTTAAGAAATAAGCCATGAGGGGGTGTGGGTTATCGGGGAATTTACCATGGCTGGAGTGGTTTGCCTACAAGGGTGCAGCCAAGTGGGTAAATCTGCGCCAGCCATGGTAAATCCCCAGATAACCCACATCCCCCAAGTGGCTTATTGTGATTATATTAAGTACTGCTTTTTTTATTGTTTAAAAAAAACAGTACTTGGTATTATGCTTAAATAAGCTACTCAGTAGTACAGCAGTCAGTGTTTTTGTTGACTTTCCCCTTGTTGGGAGGTCTAAACCTCACTTTCAGATTCTTGATGATATTGGGAATGCAAGTAATCACAGACACGTTGCATTAGAGTAATAAACAAGTTTATTACTACCAAGGGATAAATCACAGTTGTCCTAAGCAGTTCTTAACAATACGAACTGGGAGCCAGTGCTAAGAGTTCCCTACACCTCGAGGTTTCTCTGTTGTCTCTTGGGGTCTCTGGTCTCGAGGTGTAAGGCCTGTGCATTACATTATATACCTATGATAATTACTATGGTTACCAAAAGATAGAAACATTTCTAGTTACAGAGATGAGCCCTATTGGCTAAATTAGAGGTGGCTCCATGGTCCAAGATAACATTATACAATTCCGTAAAGTCAACAGTTTGAGAACAAAAGAGTTCTTATACAGAGCCTTACATAACTCAGTGTAGAGGTACAAATCACCAAAAGGTGGCAATGTCTTCTTACATACGATAATTACTTCAAGGACACAGGTGTCTTGGCATCTGACAAGTAAGAAATACACAGAAAATACGTGGCAGAATATATGTATTAGCAAGCAAAGTGTATTACAACAATATGCATTCATATCCTGGCATCTACTCTTGTATGGTAGATGCCCTTAGCCCTAAATATTAGTATAACATATACCTAAATGCTAGCTGTCTATGGTGTATCTCTGAGGGTACCAATTAGAGTGCAGGGACCTCATGTAACATTCCCCCCCTTGTTGCCTCCAAGGGCAACACAGGCAGATGTCTAGGGAAAGGACAGGAGCAGTGGTCGTCTACAAACCCGACGCGCGAGCTTTGTAAAGGAACTCGAGCTGCTCACAGTGTTGGTGTAGTGTGAGCCATAGGCAGCAGAGCATAATAATGAGAATGAAAATTAAACATGCTTGCATAATAACAAAACCTTTAAAGTAATCTCTAACCAGGTGTTAGTTAATGCGTTATTCATATCTCCATCATTAATCAAGGCGAGAACAGCTTCATTGGCTTTGGTCATATTATTGCTGATGTGGATGAGGTGTGTGTCTTTCCTGTCTAAAAGTGATTTCAATGTAAGTGTGAGTGGGTCTATGTGTACATTAAAATATGGCAAGTATTCGGACAGTGTGAGTAGATAATCAGGGTTACCATCAATAATGTCTGCATCCAGAAGGGGGACGGGGGTTATAACATTATGTCCAATAACAGTCTTCTGGTGGGGAACAAAACAAAAATTGGGGTAATCAATAGCACAGGTAACAGATTCATATGTGTAGGATTTATAATTCATGACCACGCAGAACTCGCCATCAGAATTATACTGTGAGCGTACAGTACGCAGTCTCCACTTTTGCAACTGGACAGGGCAGGTGCAGGTCGTCTTCAAAATCCATGTTGACAGGCGATGAACCTCCTCACGATAGGATTGGTAGAGCTTATCCGGATCCAAAGTTGAGTCAAAAGAGTCAGTGCCATTCGCAGTGATGTCATCATCCATAGAGAAAGTGCAATCAATGCTGTCTGGAGAATAACCACAAACAGGTTGAATAACATCAAATACATCACATCAGCACAAGTAAATATATTGCTTTTTCGCACAGCAGTCCGTGTGCGGAGCCACCCAGGCATCCAGGAAAGAATGGTAAACCAGTAGAGGCAGTAGATCCAGGCATTCTCTGCAGATGTCGTCATCCAAATGCCCAATCGAGTGAACCAGTGCAAGCTTGTCGAACAAGGCTGTAGTGGGGTCAAAGTGTGGCAAGGAGACAGTGAAGGAAACAAACATGGTATCTGTTATGGAACATTTCTTAGCTGTGAAACAAGGACCAGTATTAGGGTGTCTGGTCACAAACCCCAAATTCCTAGCTGTGGAGAGAGGAATAGTAAAGTCTGTTGCATACACATGGAAACACAGCTAGTGGTTTTACATCATGGACAATACCATTTGGAGATGCTCTATCACTGATAATGTCAGGTATTCTTTCAGATTCTAAATCATGGAAGAGGTTATTGATGGTAGTGATAATGTAGGAGCTTTAAGCAGAGCAGAGTATCTCTCAGCAATGTATTGTTCATCTGCTTCTTGTTGTTCTGTTGTATGAGTGCATTAATCGTATCTTTAGAATCAGTGAATGCCTTAGCAATGTCATGCATGTTGTGTATAGTGTATCTTTCTTCCTGGCTAAGGCCATCCACACCATGCAATAATGGGGGTAGAATGTTGTTGACCAAACCAGTGAAGAATTTGGAAGAATGACTTTTGATAGCAGCAATGTCTGCTTTGTTCCAGATAGACATATCCTTACCAAAAAGGCCTGTGACAGTACCAGTTGCACCTGTAACATCAGAACTGTCGACTTCACGTCTGTTACATTTATGAGCTAGATTGTCAGGAGAGGGCTTCCTCCTAAAGTTGCCTCTATGTTCAGTAGAATGTATTCCAGCAATAGGGTCTTATGCATAAATCTGAAACGCAGCTAAACAATCAAGCAGTAACGCATTATAAAATGCTGATGTATTAGTATTGTGACATATACCAAACTCTTTCATATTCCAGTAAGTAAGATTAAACAAAACAGGTATATGCATAAATTGTAAGTTATTAATCAAAGAACCTGGGAGGACAGTGACTGTTAGACCACTACGGGGACCAGAGGTATGCTTTGGACATTCCAAAAGCTGCTTGTCAGTAGGTGGTAACACAGACAGGTACATGGCTGTGAAGCCATGTGGTGTATAGCACAGAATTTATGAGCAGAATCTCTGGACAAAGAATTACAGTATGAAGGATCTATTAAAGCAGTTATGTTGTACAAACCAGAATGTCTTAATGCAGTTTTTGACAAGGACAGTGAACCATTTGGGGATAATTTAGCATTGGGCCAACCTTGGAAAGTTCCTTTGGAGAGTTTGGCCACAGGGAGAATTTGTCCTTGTGATGTGGTTTGCCACTCAATTTGAAGGGTAGATTTATCAGAAGCAACAACCAAGGCAGTGAGGTAAGCATCGGAACCTTCCTGGACAGTGATCATACTATCTGGTATATTGATGGATACTCCCTCTGGAGGAGATGCTGGAGGATGGAGGTTCGAAGAGGTCCAGTACTGTGCCTTGGATGCGGGGACAACTCCTGAGAGAAGGAAATAATGGAACAAGATAGCCATCTTGTCAATGTATCTGAAAAGGAAGATCAAAGATTAGTATGTTAGTACTATTCCACCCAATGGGGTGAGGAAAAGTAATTTAAGCTCCTTTATACAGTTTCAGCTAGTTTGCATGTAACCATTTGTCAGTCAACTTGTTGTGGAGGAGTCTAACTTGATAGACTTATGGACTGAGCTTGTTATCAATAGGGTATGGGCCTTCCCACTTATTGGAGAAGAAGTGGGTGGGATATGCAAATCGAAGTACCATTACCTGATCTCCAACCTGCCAATCTACTTCTTGTGCATGTTTGTCAAACAGTATTTTGAATTGTTGCTCGGCCTTGCCCATGCAGTTTGCAGCATACAGGTGTGTGTGTGTGTGTGTGTGTGTGTGTGTGTGTGTGTGTATGAGGTCTTTCCTGAGTTTTTCCACATATTGGTCCACAGACACATGGTCCGCAGTGGGGGTGTGCAGGTCAAACAACAGGTGTTCAGGTAATCTCATTTGTCTACCAGTCATCAACTCAAAGGGTGTGAGCTGGATAGTGGCTGAGGGTATGCCCCTAATTGCCGTAAGAATTAACGGCAATAGGGAATCCCAGGTTTTGGGATTGTCCTCAATAAATTTGGAAAGCATTTGCTTAATCCATCTGTTGGCTCACTCTACTTGACCTGAGGATTGAGGGTGGTAAGGTATGTGGAACTTCTGCTGAACTCCAAGGACTTCAAGGGATTCTTTCATCAACTCACCTGTAAAACTGGTTCCTGTGTCAGAATCTACCTTGAGAGGTAGACCCCACCTGGAGAAAATCTGTTCCACCAGGATTTTGGCAGTAGTTTTTGCTGTACATGTCTTAGTGGGGAAAGCTTCTACCCACTTAGAGAAGAGGTCAGTTACCACAAGAGCATACTTGTTACTCCTGCTGGTGTTGGTCAGAGGGCCAATGAAATCAATTTGAATGGCATGCCAAGGGCCAGATTGTCGTTGTGGTAAGAGTTTGGCATTTTGTTTGGTAGGGATGGGGTTGTTTTGAGCACAAACAAGACAATTGTCTATGTATTGTTTAACATCTTTTGGTGATACCAGGCCACCAGGCGGTGGTCATGAGTTGTTGGAGGGTATTTTCTGCTCCCTGGTGTCCACGAGTAGGGGTGTCATGCACTTGGTGCAAAAATTTAGGTCTTAAATGTCTGGGGACTACCCACAATTTAGTGGTAGAGTCATCTGGTTGGAACCAAATGAGCTTGTCATCTGGTGACAAGTGTAACTCACCTTCATGCCTCCAATAGGAGTTATGTGTGGGAAGTTTCTCTTTGGTACCTTTGTCAAGGAATCTGAACACCTCTTTAAGTTCAGTGTCTAGCTGCTGGGCTGCAGAGAGGCCCAAGGGGGGGGGGAAGGGTTCAGGTTTCTTCCTGAGTGCTGCAATATGTACAGCTGCATTAGCCTCTGGATGGTCCATCATCCAGACGTTCCCCCCTCGAGCCCCTTCCTTAGCAAGGGTGTCTGCTGTGTCATTGAAGGCATGATAGGGGTCATGGAGAGAGTGGGCTTTAACCTTGTGTACATAGAGTTTGTGTGCAAATTTTTGTGCCAGTGAATGTATGTGTATTACCAATTCCTTGTACTTCACTGAACTGCCATCAGAGGAGAGGAAGGAGTTCTTCTGCCAGAAGGGAAGAAATTCTGTAAGAGAACAACAAACCCAATTAGAGTCTGTAAATATGATGGTATCCTCGGTTCCATGCTAGATGAACTCAAGGGCACAGGCCACCGCTGCCATCTCTGCATATTGTGATGATGCTACACTACAGGACTTAGATATTTTGCCAGTGTTCCCATAAGGGTAAATCACTAAAATACTAATCCCTGAAATTTGTTCTTCCTGATAGTAGGATGCTAAACCATCAGTAAAGACATGGCACAAAGAAGTGTTATCAAGTATTTGTGGCATGGCAGGGAGGAAGGGACCTGGATCAGGAAGATCAGGTGACTGTAGTGTGCAGTTGTGGGGTTCTCCCTTGAAAAGGAGGCCATGAGCTAACACAGATAGAACTTTAGTTGGTTGTACCTCTATGTCTCTGTCCTGGAGAAGAAGTGACCAGTGTGTCAGTCTGGTGTTAGAGACTGACCCATCCTTCACTCTGTCTGAGAGCAGGAAGGTGGTTGGGGTATGGTTGGTGTTAATGATCAGTGGTGAGTACCCAATGATATACAGGAAGTGCTTGGCAGCCCAGTAGGTGGCCAGAAGGTTCCTTTCACAAAGGCCATACTTCTGTTCCACTGGGGTTAAGAGCTGTGAGGCATATGCAATGGGTCTCAAGGTGCCATGCACCTTCTGGGCCAGCACTGCTGACATGGCAATGTCAGAGGTGGCACATTCCAGATGAAATGGTAGTGCTGGATTGGGGTTGACCAGTGCTGGGGCGGAGGCCAAGGCATGCTTCAGTGATGTCACAGCCTGGGTGTGTATAGGGCTCCAAGTCCATGGTACATCCTTTTGAGTAATTCATACAGAGGCAGCTTTCTGAGCAAAATCACAAATTAAGTCTCTCGAATAGTTTGCCATACCTAGGAACCTTCAAGAGTTGCCACACTGGTAGGTAATGGCAAGTCTTGCAATCCCTGTACCTTCTTCCAGGTAGGACTTCGACCTTGGTCAGTTATTTTCAGACCCAGAAAGAGTACTTCTTTCTGACACAGCTGTGCTTTTGCTGGATTACATTTTAGGCCTGCTTTCTGAATGAGAGTCAATAGTTTGTCTAAGAGATCCAAATGTTGTTCCTGTGTGGCTGTTGCTGGCAACAGGTCATCCACATATTGTAAGAGACATTGGGGGGTATAGACACTCTCGAGAGCGTCCATCATGTGGAGATGGAATAGGGATGGACTGTTATGGAATCCTTGTGGCAAGCAAGTCTATGTGTACTGTCTTCCTTCAAAGGTGAAGGCAAACTTATATTGACTCTTAAGGGCCAATGGCAATGACCAAAAACCATTGAAAATGTACAGAGCACTGAACCATTTCAAATCAGGGGTCAGAAGTTGTAGCACATCTGGTGCTGATGCCACAGTTGGGGAACAGCTGGGGGTGACCTGATTCAGTTTCCTGTAGTCAATAGTAAGTCTCCAGGTGCCTGTGGGTTTCTTCACGGGCCATACTGGGGAGTTGGCAGTGGAAACACAAGTTCTGATTACTCCTTGCTTGAGGAGTGACTTGATCATTTCTCTGAGGGAAAGCAAGGCCTCAGTTGGGAAAGGATATTGCCTTTCCCTCTCATGTGCTGGACCTGGTATTTAAATGACGGTGTGCATTCTACCACAGTCATGCTTGTTGATTGCAAACGCTTCCAAATGTCGTTGCAGAATAGGTAGGAGCTTTGTAAAAAGTTCATGATTCTTGAACAAATTTATGACATCATACTCTTTGTCATTGGCAGATATCATTGCCACAACGTGTGAATCAGGAATCAAAATGGTATGGTATTGACCCTGAATCTGTATCAGTAGCATGTTAGCTAAGTCCACCACATAGCCATGCAGCGCAAGGAAATTGATCCCTATAATACTAGGATGATCATGCAATACCGTTAGTTGGAAAGTGTGTGAGGCCTTTAAATGGCCTAGTTCTACCGGTAAGGGTAGAGAACGGTATGCAGGTAACCTAGTACCATCAACTCCTGAGATGTTGGTCCTCCATCTGGTAGACCAAGGAGATGTGTCTGGGTGTTCATCATGTAGCACAGATACAGCTGCACCTGTATCTAAAAAAACTACTAGTAGGCATCCCCCGACCTTGGCCTCGGTGCAGAGCCTTCCGTTTATATCCAAGACTAGCTTGTTTACAATCTGGACTGGGGCCTGTAATTGTCAATCCGTACTGCCGGAAGCATGTAGAGGCTGGGCCTGGCTCACGTGGATCACTTCACCATGTTGTACTGATGCTATATAGGGAGGAGCTTCTGGGTTCAGACCTCTATGGGCCTGAGGGCCTGTACTGCCGGTGTCCCCATGACCGGTTGGGGCCTGGATCACCGGTTGTACCGCTGCAAGGGCCTGTATGGGAACAGCATCCACCACAGAGCACACTTGTCCCAGGAGCTCTTGAAATTTCCGATTTTCTTCAGCTATCTCCCTACATGAAGGACCCATTCTCTGTTGTGGTTTACCTCTACCCTTGTGCTTCCTGTTCTTATGCCAGTTCCGGTTCCCACCCCACTGCTGTTGTTGATGTGGTTGTTGTTGATGGGCCTGTTGAGGGTGTTGATTATCAGCTGGAGGGGCTGGCTGATGTTGGGCCTGTTGGCGTTGAGCCTGCCCTTCCACTGTGTAGTGTGTCGTGACCTCTGAGACATGTTCCACGGCAGCTACCTTTTTGGAACTGGAGCCCAGTTCACGGATGTAGAGTTGATACACTCTCTCGGTTTTCCGAAGGATGTCAGCAAACCTATCCGTATTAGGGTAGGTGGTTGGCTCTACTCTTTTCTTACTGCTGGAATCATGTTCCTAAGGAACAGGGTCTTATATTCAAGAAGATCTACATCTGCAGCTTCTTGTGCCAGGTGCTTTCCTGCTGGGTAGGCCATCCAAAGTCTCTGGTGGTAAGTCGCTGGACTTTCTTTTGCATTCTGCTTCACAGGGTATGCAAGCATCACTCCTACTACACCTGGGCTGTGAGCAGAAATGAGCTTAGCTGCAACCTCATCAAATTAGCGTTCCCATCCTGGTGAACAGCATCGGGGAGTTTGGCCCACAAACCAGGATCGACGATCTGGCGTAGTATTTGGACCTGATATTCTGCAGCGAGGCTAAGCATCTCGCATTTAGAATGCACCTTCTCTGAGTGACAGCTGAGGTTGTCAGATGGATTCATCCGACCAATACTGTCAGCAATTTGCTGAACAGAGTAGGCCATTTGTAGGGGATTGGTGGGTCGATCAGGCAAAGGTAGATTATCTCACCGCCCAGGGCAGCATGAGCTGCAGCTTCAGCCGCAGTGTGGGCAATACTTCCTGAGTGCCAGCCTCTTAGAAAAGCTGCCTAATCTGGGTTTTAATAGCCCATTTACTCCTCTCAGGAAGAGGTATGTTGCCTATCGCAGTTTCAATCCTGGTTTCTATCTCTTGCCTGTCTTCCACATTAATAATGGCTACCGGAGGTGCCGTCGGGACCAGGCTTGGGCCTGCTCCCCCCCATGGGGGCCGCCATGTTGGCATCTCCTTTGATGAGCGTCACGATGTTGCCGACGTGTGACCTGGGGAGTTGGGGGTGGGGACCTGCCATGCTGTGGATGGCTGGGTGTGGAATCTGGACCATAGTAGGGGCATGACTGGGCATTGTATTGTGAAATGTCATCATCAGATAACTCCCCCTGTGATGACGAATGAAAGGCAGGGGCTACGCCTCCTATTGCCTTAACATGTCCAGCCAGAACCTCTCGCTGATGGCGCAGTGTCACCATCTTAGTTCTACATGCATCGTGACTCACACTTGCAACATCCATATCAACCTCATCTTGCTTTTGCTTTTGCAGCACTCTGTACGCGGCGCTCAATACATGATTGTCCCTGTAAGCTACTTCTAAATTATTACGTATCTGGTTTATCTCGTCCTGCAGCTCACCCATTTCGTCACTCAACTGAGCATTCGCAGCACTCAGCAAATCATTCATTTGTACTGCCTGACTCTTATCCTGTCTCAAACTTTTACATTCCTGCTTCAACATAAATATTTCCTGTTCACCAGCTTGAGCTGAATGATGCAATAGTGAATCCTTTTCATTTCACAGAGTTTGGAGTTCAGACTCTAAGTTCTGCTGCAGTCTTACACACTCTGTTTCCAGCAAACCTATCTGTTGCTGAAGAGATGAAATCTGCAGATCAAGGGTTCAAAACCTTGCTTCGGAGGCTTCTAAAACAGCATAGAGAGCCGCGACCATCAACCCTTTAGCATGACGCTTATTGGTTGACTGTTTCGTCTCTGCATACTGGGTTGAAATCCTCAGTATAGGGTTGTCGGATTGACTTGCGTCCCACGCGAAGTCCGGCCAGCCTCCATGGGAGGCTAGGAAGTTTGAGACATCGAGTCTCAGTTCTGCGCAGATATCTGATACTGTGGCCATTGTCTGGGAGGGAATGAAAATTAAAACTGTGAAAAAGACATCGTGCTGCGTATCGATCCACAGCATGAGTACTTTAAACACAACCGGGCTACTGTATTAGTTGCAGACTTGCAATTCAAAACTGCTATGGAGTGGGTCGAGACAGCATCGACCACACCCAAAAAGTCAGCCAGACTTTACAAGTTACTACAAACTGGTGTTAAAATGGGAGAGGTGATACAGGAATGTACAACTACTGTCCCTGTGGGAAAGGGAAAAAGTTCAAGCAACAAGTGAAAACTTACAAACACCAAATATCGCCTGCACACGGTTGCAAATTTGTTGGGAGGTCTAAACTCACTTTCAGATTCTTAATCTATATTGGAGAATGCAAGTAATCACAGACATGTTGCATTAGAGTAATAAACAAATTTATTACTACCAAGGATAAATCACAGTTGCCCTAAGCAGTTCTTACCAATACAAACCAGGATCCAGTGCTAAGCGTTCCTACACCTCAAGGTTTCTCTGTTGTCTCTTGGGGTCTCGGTCTCGAGGTGTAAGGCTTGTGCATTACATTATATACCTATGATAATTACTATGGTTACCAAAAGATAGAAACATTTCTAGTTACAGAGATGAGTCCTATTGGTTAAATTAGAGGTGGCTCCATGGTCCAAGATAACATTATACTATTCCGTAAAGTCATCAGTTTGAGAACAAAAGAGTTCTTATACAGAGTCTTACATAACTCAGTGTAGTGGTACAAATCACCAAAAGGTGGCAATGCCTTCTTACATATGATAATTACTTCAAGGACACAGGTGTCTTGGCATCTGACAAGTAAGAAATACAGAAATACGAAAAGAATATATGTATTAGCAAGCAAAGTGTATTACAACAATATGTATTCATATCCTGACATCTACTCTTGTACAGTAGATGCCCTTAGCCCTAAATATTAGTATAACATATACCTAAATGCTAGCTGTCTATGATGTATCTCTGAGGGTACCAATTAGAGTGCAGGGACTAGTCGTGCAACACCTTAATGTATGGAGGTGCTGTTTTACAGTCTCCGCTTAGTGGGGAAACAAGATGGTGGGTGTTCCACAATTTTGCTGTCAGATTGCTTTTTACAAGATGTATTGGCTGGCACCTTTTATGTGATTATCAGAGGATTTACAATGGAAGTAAGGTGCCAGCCTGCCGTTCTCATTGGTCAGTGTCCAAGGTCCATGGTATAATCTGTCTTTAATGAGGAACCTCATGAATTTGACCAGTATTGGTCAAGGTCATTGTCCTGGCTGGGGGGGGCAATGAACAGTGGGATATCTCAGTTTCTAACAGAATTGGCCACTGGCATTTGAGAATATCTGGTAAAGTGCCTTGTAGAAATACTGTCATGTCATGGCCCTCTGTCCCTTCTGGAAAACCCATCATTCAGAGATTTTTCCTTTGACCTCAGTTTTCCAGATCCTCCACCTTGGCCCATAGCTCTTGGACCATGCAGTCCTGTTCCTGTAGCTGGGCCATGACACAATCTGTGGCCATGTCTTGTCTAGACAGTTGTCGTTCATTTTGGGATATCCATTGAGATATCGAGACAATATCCTGTCCAGTTTTAAAGTTCTGTTCTGTAAGATCACCAGTTTCATTTAGCAATTGAGAAACATGCTCCATATTTCTTTTGGGCCATCCAGAGCCTGACCTGGGACTGCAAGGTTAGTGGTGGCCATGATCTAATTAGGGTCCATTTTCCCCTGTGGCTGCAGAACGGGACTGAAGAAGGCTTGATTAAGAGGTAAGTCTTTCACCTGAGCTTGATGTAAATACATTTTCAGGATCTGTTGGCAGTGATGATTTGGAATATCCATTTAGGTTTGATGGAAATTTCAGTTAGCATTAGGATAGTGAAGGAAAAAGTGGGGAGTAGAGGAAGCTCAAGGAATCAAGTTGCCATTGAGTCAGCTGCCAGGCCACTCCCCCCTTCCCTTTTTAACCTTACAATCTCACCCCTGGTCTTCCTCTTTTCACTTACATATCTAAAAAAATGTATTGTTCTCTTTCATTACTTCCTGTGCTATTCTCTCTTCAGTTTGCACCTTTGCACTCCTTACTGCTTTCCTTGCTTCCCTCTGTTTCCCCGATACACCTCCCAATTTTCCACCCTCTGAGTCTCCTTATACCTTCTGAATGCTACCGCTTTACCTTTTTACCTTTTCAGTCACCTCTTTGAGAACCATAGTGGTCTTTTTAAGGCTACGTGGGCGGAGCCCTGCAGACCTATTGCATTGAAAAAGCACTACATCACTCTTTGTGAACGCACAACATGACGAAGTGACAAAAGTCACTTCCGTGGTCACATCTCCTAGAACAATCTGAGGTACTACTTTTTTTTTAATAAGTCCATTCCACCCCCCCACACCATTTGCATGCCACAGTAATTGGTGCACAATGCAGGATGTTTGTTTTTTACAGCAGCCAGTGACCTGGCAAAAGGAAACAAGAGAAACTGCAAGTCAACAGATGATGCCAGTAATAAAAATGAATAACTTTTCACCCCACTACCACTGCCACATCTAAAGGTTATGGTACTAGTAACCCTTCTGTTCCCCAGTGTCCCAGCTGTACACATCGAGCCCAAGTGAACCCCCTCCTGTCAGCTCCCATTTTCTACAGCAAACAGCAAGGTAATTTATTCCATCAGGCACAAGCTCTGTTCTACTTTTGGGAAAGCAAGAGTGCGAAGAGACCTCTACACACCAAGCCCGAGCATTATTCTCCCTCTGCACTCCTGTTTTCCACAGAAGCACAAGGTAATTTATTATCTCAGAAACCCTTTCACAGTACAGACCTCCAGAGCCTTTCTTTTGGCTCTGTTCATCCCTGAAGCAATTTTTCCCCCAAGAGCAAAAGAGAGAGAGAGCAGGAGAGATCAAGTGCCACAGTTCCTGTTATCTTCTCTCTGTGTGTGGTTTTGGAGAACTAAAGAAGGATCATATCAATTTAAATTAAAGGAACAATTCTTTTTTATGAGCAGAAATTAATTTAATTGATTTGGTTTTGAGAGAACATTTTTTGGAGGGATACATACAACACAATCATTTCTTATGTACATCTGGCTTGATTTCAGCCTTGCAGTAAGCACAAGCCTTCTTTTAATGCATTCAGGAGCTTGAAAAAAAATCAGAGAGTGCTTTTCTTGCCTAAGACATTTTTCAAGTTTGTGGAACTGTGCCACAGCACAATAACACCAGGAGAGAGAGGAAGAGAGAGAGAGAAAGAGTGAGAAACAATATTTCAGTGTTACTGTGCCGTTCTCCCCCTGCTGTTTTCCAAGTCTCTCCAGCATGAGAATACATTTTCTTATCATTATATTAATGTAGAACCCTCTGAGAGAGTTCTGGACTTTTGGGAAAATATCTAAATATAAAACAAAGTTCATTGAGTCCACAGAACAGCAGCCCCTATCTCAATGTAAGCTCCGAGAGGCATGTTGCAAGGGAACAGCTCCAAAGGATTATACTAAAAGTAAAGAACTCTTTTAGCAGTTCTTCGGCTCTTAAGCACAAAATAAGCTAAAGCAAATGTTTCCAGAGTTTATTATATGGAACTCTAGCCCTTATATGAGCAGCATATAAAACATAAGTTTACAAATGGATAAGGAGAGCCGCGTGTCTGTTTTTACTGCAGTACAAAGGGGAACTCATTCTCACTGAAAAGACTAGCTTGTACCTATTTTCTCAGGAAAATCATAAGCGAAAAAAAATAGCTGTGTATCTTACTAAAGCACAACTCAAACTGTGGCTGCTCTGCTGCGCTTTAAACAAAGACGGACAGCTTACAGATAACTGGCAGGTATACAATAATATTCTACAGAATAAAATGGGTATTTACAGGAAAATGCACTATTGTGTAACTCATACTAGTCTGCTGCTACTACTTATGGACACACACACCACACACACACTCTGTAAGATGGGGAAAAGCCTAGTCTGCCTTTCTCTCTCTCTCTCGAGGTCTTCTGAATTGCAGAAATGTGTTTTGTTTTCAGGCCCTTGATAAACAATGTGGAGCCACCATGATTTTTAATCATATTCTTTTTATTTGTTTGTTATTATATTGTAAAGTAAAGTGGGTATTTTTAGTTAACTGACTTAACTTGGGGTGGAGGAAGACTCCATATTCCAAAACCAGAGCCATTCCTTATTATCCAAAGTCCCTCATCTCAGACAAGCAGCAGTAATCTATAAAAATCATCATCTACGGGCTCTGCACACCTTACAAATTGTCCTAAATAAAAAACATATTATGCCTTAATTCTACCACAGCTAATGTGTGAGCCATGGCATATTTAATATATCCTTCTGAATATCTAAAAACATGTGCCTTATTTTACCATGGCAAATGTTCTGAGACATGACATATTTAATATCTTCCTTCTGAATATCTCTGCAGTGCTCTGCTACTCAGATTTGGCAATGTAAGGTCCAGTGCCTGTTCCCTCTTGGCATTCTTTTATAAAATACTTTTGTCATGGACTCTAGTTACATTTTTGTTATTCTCCCATCCTTATCTGTCCAGTCCATAATATCTCCTTCATCCATTTTGCAATTTTTGTTTTGTTACTGTGCTTCCTCAGGAGGCTTGTGCCTTTTCTGCTTAAAAGTAAGCCACATCTTTAACAGAGATTCGTATGGTCCCAAATGATGCTCCAGCACCTGATGAAGGTGAAATATTCTTTGGATGCCTGATTTCTTATCCAGATTTCCATGGCTCTGATTAACCACTGTCTGCCCATGGAACAACAGGGCTATGAGTATTTCTACACGATGGTGCTGTTTTCGCTTTTAATTTTCCTCATAGTTTTTTTTTTCAATTGAATAAACTTTATTGTGTTTTAAATACATTATTACAATTACAGTTTGTAAACAATTCAAACTTGTACAGACAGCTTAGTAATCAGCAGTAGTACATAACAAGTCTTTGGGGTTCTGAAAACTGCCATGATACACAAGAATGTAGATTATTGCAGGAAAAATACCTTCATGTAGTTTCACCCAACATTAGTATCCAAAGATAACTGTCAGGAGCAATATTGAAATTATCTAACAAAGCTAGCTAAATACCAAAACAGAGTATATGAAACAGGATAATTTACAACCCTATCTCCCCACCCACCCATCCCATGTTGCCACTACACTATATGAAACTGGGAATAGTACTCATTCAAGAGAGAAGAAAGATGGAAGATTAATCATTAACCTCCACAGCACTACGTCAGGTGCAGATAAGATCCAAAACCACACTAAATGGATAGTAAGGTGTGTGAAGGGGCCCATACCTTCTGATATTTATTGCTATGCTTAGAGATGTTCACAAGGAGATATTCTGCTTGTAGAGCAAAAAAGAATTTCTTTATGCTACTTTGTATACATAGGGGTTTGTTGATCTAACCAGTGGCACAGTATAATTTTCTTAGCACCATGGGCTATTAGGGACATATGCTTCCTTTGGTTTCCTATTAGGGTTTCTCCCGAGTCCCCCAAGATACAAATTTCTGGCTAAAAGGCATTCTGTAAACCCAGTAGGGGGTCGAGTTTAGATCGGATAGCTTCCCAAAAGGGGCTTACCCTGTCACATTCCCAAAGAATATGAAGACGAGTACATCTCTGGGACCCATATCTGGTACACATGTCAGCTGATAGGTTCCACATTTTATTAAGCTTTACAGGAGTGTAATATAAGTCATGCAATACATAAAATTGAAGGAATCTATAGCGATCCCACCTAACATCTTTATACAGCCTTTTCAAAATTTGTGACCATTGGTGGGGGACCATAGCGGTTCGGGGAAGAATCCTATCCCAAGCATAACAAGGAG
The DNA here is from genome assembly GCA_016271365.2 of Neoceratodus forsteri. Lineage (NCBI taxonomy): Eukaryota > Metazoa > Chordata > Ceratodontiformes > Ceratodontidae > Neoceratodus > Neoceratodus forsteri. The sequence goes on from CM028129.1 coordinate 607,201,763, forward strand.
AACCTTCTAATTCACTGAGTCATTTCTAGAGCTCCTAGTAATAAAATGCAACATAGTGGGAAGAGGGTCTCTTAGAAGGTGAACCAAGGATAGGGCCAAGCATGTACTGGTCCCAAGGGCCGCTACCAAAATGCTGTATTAATACATGGGAGATTTGGATATATTTAAAGCAGAAAGAAACTGGCAGATTGTATTTTGTACTTATAGCTGAGAAAGCGAGCAATTTATAATTTTCTATTAGATCTATTACTACATCTCCACACGCTGCTGGTCAAATAGATGAAGTAATAACTTTTCCCCCAATTTTAAAATTAGAGTTCTTCAAAATAGGCTGAGAAGAATTCTTTTCTACTGGGTACCAAAAAGTTTTATTCATCTGCTTGTGAATCTGAAAAGAGGCCATAATAGGTGAGGATTTATACTGTTTAGGGACTTTATTAATGGCCAGATAGGGAAGACTCTTAATATCTACTCCCGTTAGGTTACAGATTGAGCTTTCTATTTGTAGCCACAATGGGGGGTCTTCTGTGGGTTTCAGCCATTGTGAGACTACAGAACAGTTAATCGTGATGTAATAGTGGTAAATGTTGGGAACCTGTAATCCTTCCTGTTCTTCAGACCTCTGTAATTTAGTAATTGTCCTTCAAGAAGACTTATTTTTCCAGATACATTTGGAAATAATACTATGCGCCTGGTTAAACCAGGGTTAAGGAAGAAAATGATTAAGCATTTGAAGGATGTATAACAAACGGGCAGGACATTCATCTTAACTATGTTGATACGTCCCCAAAGAGAGATAGGAGTAGAATCCAATGATTTAAATCTATCCTAATATTTGTGAGTAACGATCCAAATTGTATTGCTTCATTTTAGAACTAGATTAGGATAAATATATGCCCAAATATTTTATTTTATCCTCACCCAGGAGAGCCCAAGATGTTCAATATCCACTTTTAAAGTTTGATTATTTAAGGGCATTACTTTTATTTTAGCTAGATTCAATTTATAATTAGACAGACCCCAACATTTTGAATAATACTAAGGGTAGCTGGTATGGGTATGGATATGGATGGCTGAGTAATATGAAACATAACATCGTCAGCGTATACTGATAATTTATATTGGGAATGGTTGATCGAGATGCCAGATATCACTGTGGAGGTGTTAATTTTCCTAATAAGTGGTTCTAAAAATAAATTAAACAAATAAGGGGAGAAGGGGCAACCTTGTCTCATGCCCTGTTGAAGGGGAAAGGATGGTGAAAGAATACCATTACATAGTACACGAGCAGAGGGATGAGAATAAAGAACTTTAATCCACTGTAAAAACTGTATAGGAATACAATATCTTGGAAGTAAGTTAAACAAATAATCCCATGATACCCGATTAAAGGCCTTTTCTGCATCCAGGGATCCCAAAGCTGCAGGAGTATGGGAGTCCCTGGATGCAGAAATGAGATGGGAAAGTTTACACAGATGGTCCACTGATAAGAGTCCAGCCATGAAGCCGACTTGTTCAGGGCTTAATAAAGTATGCAAAACCTTGGCCATCCTGTTAGCCAGAATTTTTGCTAAAATTTTCAGATCTATGTTTATAAGTGATATTGACGGTACTTTGCAGCACTGTAGGGTCCTTACCGGTTTAGGAAGCACCATGATAGTAGCCTCAGTAAAGCTAAGATCCAAAAGACTGTGTTTGTAAATATAATTATAAGTATCAAGCAGAGTTGTACCCAACTGAAATTTAAAAGCTTTGTAAAAGTTAGATGTATAGCCATCTGGGCCTGGCACTTTGTCAACAGGAAGTGCATCGATGGCCTCATGTACTAAATTCAGGGGAGCTTGTCGAAGAGTTATTTGGTGTTGGGACAGATGTGGAAGATCTATATCTTGTAAAAAATGATCTAATGTGGTACTGTTGAAAGGTAAAGGGGAACGTGAATAAAGAGATTGGTAGTAAGACTTAAAACAAGAAACAATCTCCTTGTGAGAAGTATGGAGACTGCCTGCCGGGTCTTGAATAGTTGACACAATCCTGTCTGTGATTTGTGCCCTGAGCTTTGGAGCTAAAAGTTTCCCTGCCTTATCCCCTTGGTCAAAGTAGGTAACTTTTGATTTAAAATGGAAATGCTCAACCTTATCACTAAGAAGAATATTGTATAGAAATCGAAGGCTTTCCAATTTTTCGAATTCCGTAGAGTGAGATTGGGAAGATAGGGATTGTTCTAAGGCTCTGATTTGCTGTAATAACATAGAGGATTCTGATGAAATTTTCTTTTTCCTAATGGAAGCCAAACAAATAATTTCTCTCCTTAATGAACTTTTCAAGGCTCCCCATAATACATCTAATTTCAACATAGAGGGGGCATTATATTTATGAAAGTTTTCTATATACTTTTGAAGGAGATCTACTAGGTTCTGGGATTTCAGTAATTGAGGATTGAACCTCCAAACTTTGTCTTATTCAACTGAACAAGGCAAGGACCACTGCAGAAGAGTTGGGTGGTGATCAGAGATCACTTTAGAGAAGTAGGCACAGCTTTGTACTCTCGCTAGTTGCTCAATCCCCAACAAAAAGAAGTCATTTCTTGAGAATGTGTTATGAGGCAGGGAATGAAATGAGTAATCTCGTGTAGAAGGAAAAAGGGTCCTCCATGGATCAACAAGGTCCATAGTATTCATAAAATCTTTTAAGGCTAGTTGTGCGGGAGTAAAGGGGGTATGTCTGGATTTGGACCTATCCAATGTATTACAAAAAACTAAGTTCTATTCTCCACCGAGTAGTATAGGGAGATTGGACCAAGAGGCCAATCTAGTCATAAGGCTAATAAAGAATTATGGGTCATCCCCAACTGGCCCATAGACCGATCCCATAATCAATTCGGTGTGGCCTAAAATGGCTCTCAACAATATATATCTACCCTGGGATCACATATCGATTGAAGCAGCCTGAAAGGTATGCAACATGCAACCAATACCGCAACTCCACATTTACGGGTATCCAATCTGGCTCCCAGTACATGTCCCACCCATGTTCTTCTTAAACTGAGAATTTGTGAAATGGGCAAATGAGTCTCCTGGAGAAAGGCTACATCAATATTAAGTTTATTGAGATGTAACAGAATCTTAACTCTTTTAGTGGGAGATGGAGCACCTTTAATATTCCAGGAACAAAACCTTAGTATTGCTGTCATAGCCAAATGAAATATCGATAATAACTCTGTGTAATTAGATCATTCTCAAAGAAAACACTTACCCAGTTGGTTATTCTGTGAATACTAAGTGGCGACCAACCTAAACCCTCCCCAACCCTTTGTAATTAACACTATACTCAAGAACAGCAATCCCCTTAACCCAATGCCCCACCCCATTGTATAGTATAAATATAAAAATTGAAGCAGAAGAAGGCTAGCCCCCTCAAAACCAAACTTACTGATTTGACCCCATCCCCATCCCCACCCCCTCCCTATCACCCAATATTCCCTTCCACAGCAACGTAATCAATATCCCGGAAAGATAGGTAGAATTCTGAGGCTAGAGTCCTTAACAGTCTCAAAGCGTAAACAATGATATCAATAACTTCCAGAACATAACCCTGGCCACCGCTGTGGACACCCAAATCACCCTGCGCCAGTACATGGAGCACTGAATGGACTGCAGGATAAACCAGGAGCCCTTACTTCCCACCCCATCCCCCAGCTCAATAAAGAAAAAACAAAACTATTTATATCATTCTGGTAACAACCCCACAGTAACAAGAAGAAATAAAAATCTGCAATATTGCAGTCAATAAACACAACTGACCTGGAAAAAATTGTAAAAAGAAAATTATGAAATCGATCACTGTGGAGCAACTATTGTAAGGCAATCTTGTGCCAGTTGTGACTTAAATATATACATTTAGTGAGGCCAAATAAAAGGCTTACGATATTCAGCCATGTTAAAATATGTGGGTGTTACTGCGAATAGCTGCCGCTATATCAAGTTTTTAATACAAGGTTGTGCTGCCCTCATATGGCCTCTCTAAGTAATAACATTTAACAAAAGAAGGAAGAAATGTCTTAATGCAGACTTATGTTGAAAGCAGCAGTGATACACCGGCTGGCAGCTTGTGAAGTATTCAACCTTCCTTGTAATAGGGTTGTAGAGAATAAAATAAAAAAAAGAACAAATAAACATCCGATCGCATTGACTTCGAACAATTTTCCTCATAGTTATATGAAGTCTGATTTTATATAATCATCCATTTTATGCCCAAACATACCACTCCTACAGGTCTTCAACAGCATTCTTTAGGATGTTGCCAGTTATGGTAAAAATGCCTGCAACCTTAGCCCTTGAACATTTGCTTAGCATTGTATTTTATTTATCTATGCTGAAAATGTGCTTTTCCATATCACGCTTTCAGTAAATGTTCCCCGCAAATTAAATCACACAGCAAATGAAAAAGTAAAGGCAGCTGGGGGCTGGATTCAGAAAGGTCTGCTGCAAGCTGTGGCAATTGTAGCTTGCGGCAACCATCCCTGTGACCTGGCCTGTGCACTCGATTCAGGATCAGGGCAGGTGCAGCGTCTGCATCCTGCTACTTGTGGTAGCTGCACAATGTAGGGTGCAGCACCCGGAATGCGCAGGTCACAGGACAGGTAGGCAGCAGTTGCACCAGTCAAGGGCTGCCATGGCACCCCCATGCCCACCTCTGAGACCCTGTACAGTGTAGGCTTCAGCCGCAATCCTCTGCCATGGATCCCCAGATCAAGGACCCTTAGCTGCCCTGGTGGTTCAGCGGTCCCCCACAACCCTGGGCATAGGGGTGTGCCACACTCACAGCCTGGCACTGTGCATGCCATGCCCGGGACCTGGAGCCCATGGGGGGGGTCTGTAAACCACAGGGGTTATGGGGCTGGGGCACAGTGGCACCCTCCAGTGAACAGCAAAGACCAGTTAGACCACCTTTTTGCTGGCGTAACTGGTTTTTGACAGATGTTCACTGGTAGTTGTCTCTGAATCCCATTTGTGGACATAGCAGCCACCTTACCTGAATAGAGTGCAAATGCTGCCAGAAACCCCCTTACGCCGTGTTGCAAGGGGGTTTCAGGTGCATCGGTGCAGTTGGGCACAGACATCCTGCAGAATGTCGTAGGCTGCCTATGTGGATCCTGCAGGGACACAATGCAGGACGCAAGTGCTACTTGCACCATTTTTCCTGATGCAAGTTGCCTTGCATCCTGCTTTGGCATTTCTGAATATGGACCTAGGTTTCTATTTTTTTTCTTTCTCTGCCTTCCTGTAACTCAAACCATTTATTTTAACTTGCAAAAAGCAGTTCCGCTAGACAGACCACTAAATAAACTCTCAGCTTTCACCTAATTTGTTGTACAGCAGTGATTGCAGACAAACTAAAAAGCATACGCATCAGTACCTTCCTGTTTTTACTTTTGATTAGGTAGGGGTAGCATGTAGCACAGCAAACTAAAAAAAATACATCTGCAGAGTATCATCAGTGGCTTTGCTGAAATTGTGTGCACTACAGTTGTTCCCTTTCTTTCAGTTTAATTAATACAGCAGTCATTTATGTTTATTTGAAAGCACACTACAACTTATGACTCCCTTACAGCATAAATAAGTCAGCTGGCTAGTCTGGAATTTTTAGTGTTTCTGAAGGTGACAATTTGCAGCTGGTTAACAACCCTCCCCAGTCCCAAAACAATACAACTCCCTAGCAGCACAACTTGTTAACACCTATGCTTTTGATCTGTCTTACTGGAATGGCTGATCTTTTATTATGCTCGCTGACTCTCTCTCTCTCTCTTTCTCCCCCTCTCTCCTGCTGTCCGACCATCTTTCGGGCAGCTGGCAAGAATTAATGGCTCCACCATTGCCTCATTCAGTGGACTGTGATTGTCTTGAAAGAAACTAAGCATGAGACACTTGGTGAATTCTGAATAAAATATGCACTGTGTTAGCTAATTATTTCCCTATCTAGTTATTCCTGGTTGAACCTGAATTATGGAATCCATGAGAAAAACTTTTTCTTTTATGTTTGAATCCTCCTGCTCTTGAACGCTAGAATTTGGTTTTTATGGGATATTCAGTTATCTGTATGAATGGAACTAAGTTTTTAAATTACCTACAATGGAGTTTGCCCTTTAGGGGGCAGACCATGTTGTCCTGGTGCACCCCTTCCCTCCTTTAGGGAATGGTTGTGCTCAGAAGGGAGGGAGGAAGGAAGGAGGGGCTAAGGGCCAGAACAATGGGCAGGTAGCAGGAAGGGAGGGAGAAGGGCACATAAGGGACAGCACAAGGGGCCTCAGCCAATGCTTTTGCTGGAGTTTTGATTCTACATCAACTGCAGCACATTGGATTGGTATTACTTTTTGAGGTTTGTTCACAAGGAGAAGAAGGTAAGGTTACGACAATTGAGTTGGGAAGATACTAACATACTGATATACTAAAATGCCAGCAGAATAGGCCTAACGGTCCTTCGTGTCTGCTTGTTTGGTCAGTCCCCAACCTGGGTGCTGACCTTGCTGTCCCCCTCGCCTTCTTTGGCTTCTCCCTTCCCAGTTCTGGATATTCTTGCTGCATTGGATTTTGCTTCCAGAACCCTTCCCCTGTACCTGTCCCACCCCCTCTTGAACCCCTCCACTGTCTATGCCTCCACCAGCCCCCTAGGCAGTGCATTCCATGGCTCCACCACCCTCTCAGTGAAGTAGCACCTCCTTTCTCCCTGAATCTTCCCTCCAGCTTCCAGCCATGCCTCTAGTGGCCCCTTCCTCCTTCCTTCGAAGCACCCTGACTGTTCCTCCCTATTTACCCTTTTCATGTACCTAAAGATCTCATCATGTCCCAGGGTCCTCCTTCTCTCTTCCAATGTGTACATATTTAGCTCTTGAGCCTCTCCTCATAGGTCCTGTCCCCAAGCCCCAAATCATTTGGTTGCCCTCCTCTGGACCCTCTCCAGGAGGTTAATGTCCCGCTTTAAGTGTGGCCTCCAAACTGCACGCGAGTACTCAAGGTGCGGCCTCACCAAGCAGTTATACAGAGGAGTATCACTCCTCCTTCTGGAGGTGATCCCCTAGCGATGCATCCCAGCATCCTGTTGGCCTTGGCTGCTGCCCTCCTACAAGTCTCAGAGTTGTTCATCTTGACATCCACCACCACCCCAGGTCCCTCTCAGCCATCGAGACTTGTGGCATTTCCCCAGGGTGTACACTTGACCTGGGTTTCTGGCCCCAGGTGGAGTACCTTGCATTTCCTGCATTGAACCTCAGCTTCCACTTTCTAGATCATCTTTCCAGAGCCTCCAGGTCCCTGTAGGGCCACCCTCCCTCCTCCCCATCCACCACCACCCCAGTTTCAAGTCATCTGCAAAGAGACTCATCTCACTCCTGATTCCTGTCCTTATGTCCCGATACGTGAGGCGTTGAACAGAAGGGGCCTGATCCCTGTGGGACCCCACTAATGACCTTCCTTGGGATGAGACTATCCTCCAACCACGACTTCTCTGGGTCCGGTCCTGGAGCCAATTGCCTATCCATCTGATCATCTGGTTCCCACCCCATTTTTCCCAGCTTATCCAACAGGCCCACATGAGGAACAGAGTCAAATGCCTTGCTGAAGTCTAGAAAGAGGACATCCACTGGTCTACCCAGGTCCAAGGCACTTGTCACCCAGTCATAGAACTCCACCAGGTTTGTCTGACACAGTTTCCCTGGGATAAATCCATGCTGTCTATCGTCCAGGCACCCTGACTTATCCAGGTCCCCCCCTAGCCTCTCCTTGACAATGCCCTCCATCACCTTGCCCACCCCGAGGTCAGGCTGACAGGCCTGTAGTTCCCTGCCACCTCCCTTGATCCTCCCTTGTGGATAGGTACTATATGTGCCACCTTCCAGTCTTGGGGCACCCACCCTGTCCTCAGAGAGATGGTGAAAAGCTCTTCCAGGGGTTTTGCCAGGACATCTGCAAGTTCCTTCAGCACTCTGGGATGTAATTTATCCGGCCCCGGTGCTTTCTCCATCTTAAGGGAGCTGAGGGCTTCCCTCACTCTCTCTGCTGTGATTTCCACTTCCGGTACCCCTTCTCCCTGCTTAGCCCTCCCCCCACCTGCCAGTGATGCCTCCCCCTCTCCCCAGACCTGCCCGATCGGTAAGGGTCCCTCTCCTCAGTATCTCTGTCTCTCCCATGTATGATGCAGCACCCCATTTTCCCTAGGTGAAAACTGAGGTGAAGTACTCATTTAGTACCTCAGCCTGCTCCCCGGGTCTTGTGCCCATCTCTCCCTGATTTAATCCTACTAATCTGCCCCTTCACCTTCGTTTTCCCCAATGTATCTAAAGAACCCCTTGTTCCTCTCCCATTTTCCTGGCCAGGTTCTGCTCCTTCCTTGCCTTAGCCGCCTCACCACTCTAGTGGCCCTTCTAGCCATCAGCTTGTACTCCCTCGATCCTTTCACTCCTTGAGCACTTGAATTGCTTATAGGCTGCTTTCTTTCCCCGCACCACCTCCTGGACCTCCTGGTCCACCAACAGGGTTTTGGGCCTCACCGCATTTTCTTTTACTTTGCACAGGTGCTGGTAGCATCCTGCACCCCTCTCCTGATGATTTCCCACCTACTATCAGTGTCCATGTCTGACCCAATCCCATCCAAATGCTCCTTAGGATCCTTCCCATTTCCTTAAAATCCACCCCTCTGAAGTCGGTTACTCTGCTTGTGCAGCCTTCACCCTCCTAGGTCCAGGCAGAACCAGACCGTGGCATGGTCACTCCCCGCCAATGGGTCCCTTACCTCCAGGCCTCCAATCTGGTCACTGTCTGCCAGGACCACATCCAGTACCGTGCTTCCTGGTCGGTTCCCTCACTTGCTGAGTTAGAACGCATCTTGAAAGACATCCAACAACCTCTGTTCCCTGGTCACAGAGGATGTCATAGTCTCCCAGTCTGTTCCTGGCATGTTTAAGTCCCCAACACCACCACCGTTCCTCTGCCCAGTCTGCAGTGTCTCCTAACATCTGCCACCAGACTGTCCTCCAGCCCTCCGCCAGGGCAGGGGTCTATACACCACCCTATTTTTACCCTCTGCCCCTTGTTATCAAGGTGACCCAAATCGCCTCCACGGTTCTCTCCGCCTCCTCTACTCCCCCTATGCCAATGCAGTTTTTGACTATCATTGCTACCCCTCCTCCACTTCTCCCCCGTCCTTCCTGAACATAGTGTATCCCTCCAGGTTCAGGTCCCAGTCATGTCTTGCAGTGGCCCAAGTCTCAGTGACCGCTGCCACATCCACTGCTCCCTCAGTTAGCATTGCCTGGAGCTCAGGCATTTACGTTCCAGCTCCTGGCATTTAACAGGACTACCTTCCACCCTTTCCTATAGTTCCATTTCCCCTGCTCGTGTTCCCATGGGGATTCTGTTTTCCCCTGGTCTGCACTTTGCCAGTTGGCCTTTTCCTGCAATCCTCCTGGTCCCCAGGGGGGTGGAGACAGAGTCCCTCCTTTATCGGCACCCCCTTGACAGCCTTTTCTCCCATCCCACCCCCCTTCACAAGTTTAAACCCCACTTTTCACCAATGAACCCCTCTATTTTCAACTTAAGGATTCCCCTCCCCTCCAAATTGAGATGTAGTCTATCTCTAGCATACAGCTCCTTATCCTCCCAGGTCTCCCCCCAATCCCCCATCAACCCATACCCTCTGGCCTCACACCACTCCCTGAGCCACTGGTTTATCTCCCTAATTTTCCTTTTGTGTTCCCCACTAGCCCTTGGCACTGGCAGGATTTCTGAGAAGGAAACTGTGTTCTATGTCATGACAGACCCTGATGCAGCTCCCTGAATCTTGCCTGTATCTCTAGCTCGCTATTTCCCTCAATGTCATTTGTACCCAGGTGGACCAGTATGTCTGGGGAACCCCCACAATCCTTTGCCAGCTGATATACCTTGTGCTTAGCCCTGTGCACCATTAGTCCAGGGAAGCATCTTGTTCTAACTGGCCAGGCTTCTCCCTCCCTATCCCATTTGACACCCCTGATCATAGAATCCCCCAGCAGGAGCACTCTGACCACTCCTTTTCCTCCATTCCCCCCTTCCATGTCCCTCATCCTTTCTACAGGCCCCTCCACCCAGCCGGCTCCGTGTTCCTCCCCCTTTCTGGGTGCCACATGCCACCCCTCCTTATTTACCATGGCCACCCTCTCCCTCCAATCCTATGCCCTCCTCCTCCTGAGTATCCTTCTGTTCCTTGCTAATTCCCCCTCACTGCTCACAACTGGTCCTTCTCCCCCATCTGCTAAACTAGCCTGGCTCATCCTCCTTCCTTCCTGTCTCCATTTAGTTCCTCCTTTCTAGTCATGCTCCCTGGCCTAAACCCTCAGCTCCCTTTACTGAATCCTCCTTGTACTTCTGGTCCTTCTCCTTCACCTTTCCTCCCAACTGGTCCTTCTCCTGCTCTTCCTCCCTCTTCCCCTGCCCCTCCTGCCTGATTCACTGCTCCCCATTCTCCTGCATTCCAGGTCCCCCCTGTTCTTCCTGCTATCTGGCCCTGCCTCCTGCCTCCCACTCTCACTCCTTTCCATCTCTAACTACCCCTGTCATGGCTACATCACCCCCCTCATCCTTGAGCAGAAGAGAATTGAAGTGGTTACTGAGTGTAAGGTCTGATCCACCTCCCTGCCTTGCTTCCTTCTGTCCAGCCCTGGCCATCTGCCTACTTCCCTGAGAATGTTGTCCCTCCGTCCCCTTTGTGAGGGCCCCCAGTTACCTGCCTGCTTCCTTGGTAGTGTCCTTGCACCCTCTGCCAGGTTCCCTATGTGACCCCTGAGTATTCTCCTGCACTCTTTCCTATTCCCCACCCCCATGCTTGGTGCAACCCTGTGGAGATCTCCACCCCTTCCCCAACCATACCATCCCCCTTCCCCAGCTCCTAATCCCCGCAACCTCCTCCCTAAGCTGTGCTAGCTGGTAGCACACTGGGCAACCACCGAACTTCCAAGCCCAGTCCAGTATCATGGCTGCTCCACACCCTGTGCACCCCACCACCCTCCCAAAGATGCTGGCCCTAAAGATGTGTGGTTCCATCCCCTTCCAAATAGGTTTCCTTGGGTGAGCCACCAGGTTCCCCCCTAGTCCAAGATACCCCTACTGCCTAATCAGGTCACCCACTAATCTTACAGACAGTCCCACTGTACACCAGTAACCCTGTTACTAGGTGCAGTACAACACATTAAACTTATAAGTGAAATGAACAACTCTGAAGCTCCTCTCTCCCAGCCTTTAAATCCTCCCCCAGTGGCTAGAACTACATGAGCTGCACCTGCAGCCTTTTCCTCCAATTGCAGGGCAGGTGTTCCCCATAAATTTGCAGACTTCTGGGAGGGAGGGGTGGGGAGGGTGGTCTTGCAGACACCTGACTCGAGAGAGAGTGTATCAGCCCTGTGTCTCCCTCCAAGCCCAGCAGCCAAAGAACCAGGCCCAAGCAAATCCCACCAAATAGGTTTTAAATCAGAAGAAATAGGCCTCGACTAGCGCAGCCTGTTACACAGTGAAACCTCCACAAAATGAGCCCCCCTTACAGCCACCAAATCAGTTTACAAACATCCAGCAGCACCCCAAACAATACCCTGCTAGCCCCTTAGAAGTAAGAAAGAAAAGAACCAACCTACCAAGTAAAATCCACAAGAACCCTGTGAAAACAACAGCAGTAGCTACTGTCCTGGAACACAACTGATCCTGTCCCCTTCCAGTTCTTTCTGAGATATGCAAAGTTGTTTTTTAAAAAAAAGAAAAATCGTTGCAGCATTTAGTTTAGAATATGGTGATATGTTAGAAGACAGGGTGAAACAGGGGTTTTTGATAGGCAGTTGTTTTAAAAAGGAGAGCCAGTTTGTTGAAATTGGGAGGCACTGTACAGCCAAAAAGTGTGGTTAGCGTGTCCATGACATGGAGCAGGGCATGCATGCTAGGAGTTTATTGGGAGCTTACATCAGAGGAGGGCTACAATAGTGGTTACTTACAGGAGTTGCCCAGGCACTGGTTATTTGGGAGTGAGAGTCCAGAGCTTGAGGCTCTGGTGTGCTCGATGATGTTGTTCTTGGGGCCAGTTGATGGGAGCTGGGACAAGGGGTGAAAATTTTGTGGTTGATGGTGAAATTTAGCAGGTCTGGAAGAGGCCCTGAAGAAAGCAAGCGAGATCGCGATCCGAGGCCACGTGGTGTAATGTCACACGCCGCGTGGTGCTCGCGATGAAGGTTGCCCCTTTTTCTTTGGGCTGCTTGTTGCCTTTAAGGCTGATTGGGATGGTTTTCTAATAAAATTGGTAGGCCTGGATTAGGCCTTGAGGATAGTGAGTGAGGGAGCGATCTGAGACCCGTGGCATGGTGTCGCACACTGCTAGGGTCACGATGAAGCCTTTTCCCTGATTGTTTTGGCTGCATGTGATATTTTGGGGGTCTGTTTTCTATTGCTGTGGTAAATAGCAGGCCTGTAGAGGCCCCGACGAAAAGGGAGTGAGAGTGCGATCTTTGGAACACGTGGTTTGACGTGGTGCATTGCTGAGGCCATGTGGTGTGACGTCACATGCCACGTGGTGACTGCGATGAAGGTAGCCCCTTTGTTTTGGGTGGCTTGCTGCCTTTAGGGCTGTTTTTTTCTAATAGAATTGGTAGGCCTGGATTAGGCCTTGAGGTTAGTGAGTGAGGGAGCGATCTGAGATCCGTGGCGTGACGGCACACGCTGCTAGGGTCACGGTGAAGCCTGTTCCTTGTTTGTTTTGGCTGTATGTGACATTTTGGGGGCCTGTTTTCTATTGATGTGGTAAATAGTAGGCCTGTAGAGGCACCAACGAAAAGGGAGCGAGAGCACAATTTTTGGAACATGTGGTGTGACATAGCACGCCACTTGGTGCGTTGCTGGAAGCTTCCCCTTTTGTCTTAGTGTTGCTCGTGGTGTTGTGGCCCATTTGGCAGGCTGGAAGAGGCCCTGAAGGGCTAGTAGTAAGAATATGAAATGGCGACTACGCGGGCGTGATCGCCACACGCCACGTGGATGTTCACGATAGAGGCTTGTTCCCTCTGATAGGTGGTTTACCACATGGGCCTGCATATGGCCTAGCATCAACGGGCAAAAAGGGGGGCGTGATGCTCAAGCATGTCAGCTGGGTCGTGGGGGAGAAGCGGACACTCCCCCACCCCAAGGGAACCTGGTGGCTGCCTCTAGTGGTTTGCTTCCTGGGATAGCATACCATAAGCTGGCATCGCCCAGGAGGGAGGTAGTTTTGTGGGGGGGCAGCGGATGGTATCGGCCCCCATTAGATGGCAGGAGAGAGCAGGAGGAGGCAGAGAGGCATAAAAAGAGAGGCTGAGAATGGGTTTTTGTGGTTTGGGAGCTGTCTTTGGTCCACAAGGTCCAGGGTTTCAAAATCTGAGAGATTGCTCCTTATGAAGCTTTAAAAAAAAATAAAAAAAAAAATGGGATAAGAAAAGGAAAGGAGGTACAAAAAAAGGAAAAAGATATATAGATAGCAAGCAGGCTGGGGGGAGGGGCTCTGGAGCATAGGAGGGCGAGTAGACAAGGGACCACGCAGTGTGGCGCCACATGCCGCTTAGGTGATATGGGATGGAAGCAGTGAGTTAGGGTGATTTCCATGAGTATAGGGGTCGGGGGAAGCCTTCCCTGTTGGGGAGGCATGCTGGGGGTTAAATGAAGTGACTGGGAGAGCCCCAGGGCAGAATGGGAGGAATCCCGACCCGGGACCTCGTGGAAGACATCCCACGTGGTGAAGGGGTCACAGTGAATGTGGGCCTGTGCTAGGAGATGACAACCTGCCAGGCAGGATGGGGGTCCTTCACAGGTGGCCCCGGTCTGTGTTGGCATGGTGGGTGGTGCGACAGACAGGAGAAAGACGTACAGGGAGGTACAGATATACAAATAACCCTGTTTTTCATTTCCTATAGTTGTCTTCACAGTGCAAAAGATAAGACGGACATGGCACCCAAGAAGAGCAGGCCATCGAAGGAAGACACCTACAAGGCTATAATTGACCTGGCAGAAAAAGCAAACAAAATGTGGGAACTGGTGGAGGGGGAGGAACCGGGGAGGCCTGGGGAGAAGAGAAAAGTGGGTATGGAAAAAGGTGGCATGGAAAAGAGGCCAGCCGAAGGGCTACACAGTCCCACTAGGGTAGCACAGGTGATAGTGGGGCCTGCCAAGGCAGTCGATCCAGTACCCACTTGGCCGGTGGACCCGGTGATGCAAGTACCCACCCCAGATCAAAGGGGAACCTCCCCAGTGGAACCCGGACATGAAGCCCAGAACAGGAGGTCCTGCCCACAGACCCCAGTAGCTCACCCTCCACCTCCACCTCAATCACAGGAAGAAGCAAGGGGACCTTTGGAGGACTCCAGGCAGCTCGGCCAGGAAAAGGTTACAGGTAACACATCCAACGCAATGGGTGATTGTATAAAAGAATATATAGGGAAATTGTGGTGGCACTGGGGACAGGAGGGCTGGAGCAGATGGAATCTGCTCTGGCAGAGATTAGGACAGGAAAAGAGGTACCAAGAGATACTGTAAAGGGAGCGGAAAGAGAGTGAAAAGGTACAAGAGAGGTAGGGGCACCTGGGATGAGAATAGGCGAACATGTGCCTTTGGCCACGAAGGAAAAAATATGGAAAGGGGAATATGTGGATATGTTTGCTTTGGTGAGCTGGGAGGCGGCGGCCAAATATGAAGAAACTGAGAGCATAGGTAAGAGTGAGATGGCAGCTGCCATAGTGCTCTTAGGAAAAAAAGAGGACGACAAGTTCACGAAAGGGAAGACTTGGGATGGGTGGTTTCTAGGTTTTGCCATTTTTTCAGCCATCATTCTGGAAAAGAGGCCGGAGCTAGGCATCCCACTCATTACCTATTCATTGATAATACAGAGAACAAAAGCAAAAGGTGGGGTAGGATGGATATACTATGATGAATGTTTTCGGCAGAGAATGGCAACATTCGGGGATGTAAGATGGGACACCAAGCAAATAGATTTATGGACGGATTACGTAACAGATCAGTCCACACCCGAGGGTGGGTGGGGCAAAAAGGGGTTTACGCCACAGAGATGCTGCTGGGCTTATAACAGGGCTTTCTGCTCATAGCCTCAGTGTCGTTTCTGACATGCCTGTTCAAAATGCGGAGGGGTGCACCCGGCAAGCAAGTGCAGAACAACATGGACACAGGGAGCACAAGGGCATGGGGGGCAAGGATCAGGCCAACTGTTTTTTTCGAGATGGCCAAGGGCTTAAAGGGAAAACATGGAACAAGGGAGGGAGGGCAGGGGGAATGGGAATAGTGGGGGCCAGAACCACTGAAGCAAGGAAGGTCAGACAGGAAGAAAGGGAGGGGTCAGGGAGGGGGGACAGGTGGCACAACAAGGAACATTTTGGTATGGCTAGAACCCCCATCAACCTAACAGCATGGACAGTTTGCCTGGACAGATATCCAGATACGAGCGTGTGGGATATGATTTTAAGTGGTTTTAACACAGGGTTTTCATTGCAGTCTAGGGGACCCAGGCAAGCAAGGGAGGCAAGCAACCTGGGGTCTGTAAAAGGGAAAGAGGAAATGCTAAGACAGAAGATTGAGAAAGAAAAAGCAGCAGGCAGGGTGGAGGGCCCATTTAACACCCCCCCATTGGAAAATATGAGGATATAGCCTTTGGGCTTGGTACCCAAGAAACAAGAAGGGGAACACAGGGTGATCCACCACCTGTCCTATCTGGAAGGGGAGTCGGTGAATAACTTTATCAGTGACGAACATAGTAGGGTGACATACGCGACGCTAAAGGATGCAGTCCAGATAATCCGGGCCACAGGAGATGCATGGATGGCAAAAATGGACATTGAGTCCACCTTCAGACTGCTTCCAGTCAGGAGGGAAGACTGGGATCTGTTGGGTTTTAAAAGTGAGGGACAGTATTATTTCAACAAAGCAATGCCAATGGGTGTTCCACAGCATGTGCCACGTTTGAGGTGTTCAGCACATGTTTGCAGTGGATATTCCAAGAAAAGACGGGTTATAGGTCAGTCATCCATTACCTGGATGATTTTCTCCTCATTGGAAAGGGCGAAAGGGAGATACAGAGGATGCTGGGTAAGTTTCAGGAATTGTGTCGGGAGCTGGGAGTCCCATTGGCACCAGACAAAACAGAAGGGCCAGCAAGGTTATGGAATTCCTTGGGATCGAGATAGATGCCGCGAGCGAAGTGTTTAGGCTACCGGACAAAAAAGTAAGAAGGTTGAAGGAACTAATCTGGGTACATGCCAGCAGGAGATGGGTACAACTAAAACTCATTCAGCAGGTACTGGGGCACCTGAACTCCACATGCAGGGCCATAGGACCAGGGAGGCATTCTCAAGGAGGTTAGCCAGAGCTACAGCAGGGGTCACAGACCACATCACTGGGTTGATCTGACACGAGGTGTCAGGGAGGATTTTAGTATATGGGAAGAATTCCTGAAGGAGTATAATGGTTGTTCGTTCTGGCAGGAGGAGTGGCTGTACAACACAGACCTTGACCTCTACACAGGTCCAGCTGGAGGGCTAGGCATGGGGTGTTACCTAAGGGGCAGGTGGTTTGCGGAACCATGGCTGACCAGTTGGGTGAGGGACGTGAAAGTGAGAGATATAACACTACTGGAGATCATGCCCATATGGGCATGTACCTTGGTTTGGGAGAGGAATTACGGGATCAGAAGGTGAAATTTTGGTGTGACAATAGAGCGGTGGTTGATGCACTAAACAACAAGGGAGCCAGGTCGGAAACAGTCATACAGGTAGTACGACAGTTAGTGTTAAGGGCTTTGCACCAACATGTGTTTCAGAGCAAAACACATAGAAGGGGTACACAATACCCTGGCTGACAGCCTTTCCTGTCTGCAGCTGGACTGCTTTCCGGAGGCTGGCACCAGCAGTGGAAGAATAAAACACCCATACCAATGAACATCTGGGACATTGGCAAGAAGGAGCAGAACTGCTGTTTCACAGCTTATGGGTGCCTCAGACTCTGAGGGCTTACGATGGGGCCTGGAAAGTTTTTCAAACATTCAGGGCAGAACACCAGATGGAGGTAAGGGGCTGCTCTCTGAGTAACAGTTGGGCATGTTCACCGTGGAACAATGGCAGAAAGGGACTGCTCACGCCACAATGGGGGTTTATCTTGCAGGGATCAGTGTGATCAGCAGCCTAAAAGGGTGGAATGACCCAACAAAATCACTGCTCATAAGGAGAATGATGCAGGGATGGGGCAGGTTGAAACGAGGGCCAGGGGATAATAGGAGGCCAATAGGTGAGCAGTGGCTAATAAAGCTAAAAGAGGTGCTCCCAGCAATATGCAGATCAAAGGGGAAGGCCCAGCTATTTCACACAATTTATGTGGTAATGTTTGCAGGGGCTATGAGAGTGAGTGAAGTAGTAGGCCATGGAAAAGGTGACAAGGAAGGAGGTGTGGAATGGAAGGATGTGAGTTGGGGGATAAGAGAGATACGGATCAAGCTAAGGAGGTCAAAGGCAGACCAAAAAGGGCAAGGTTGCATGGTAACACTAAAAGGGTGGTCGGAGATTGCGATATGCACAGTGCAGGCTCTGTGGGTTTTCACTGCAGAGCAGGTGACCAGGACGGGAAAGCTATTCGTACATGGTGATGGGAAAAGGGTCACCGGCTATCAAATCACAGCAGTGCTGAAAAAGGGCATGCGTTTTCTGGAGGAGGACCCAGCTAATTACTCATCCCATTCCCTACGGATTGGGGCTGCCTCACAGTGGGCAGCAAGGGGTGAACCTGTGAAGGACATTTGGGAAAAAGGGCGCTGGCAGCCAGCCAGTTATAAAAGATACATCAAAGCACTGAAGTAAAAAAAAAAAAGGGAGGGAAGGAGAAGTGTGGTTTTTCAAACAAAAAAAAGGGGGGAAAAGAAGACGGAATTATAGTGCTCCTACAGGGGAGCACAGGTACAAGGAAAGAAGAAGGCGGGGGGGGGATAATACAGTGAGGGCACTAAGATTATGTGTGAATTAATTAATTTTCTTTGCACCCCATAGGTAGAGGGAGGAGCACAGAAGTCTAGATCTGCGGCCATTCCTATATTTATTGGGCTGGTAAGAGAGCAGAGAAAAAAGCTGGGGGAAAACAACTGTACCAGGATGCAAGACAGTGTAGGTTGGTATGGCACGGCCTATGGGGGATGAGATGGACACAGCTCCTGCTTGCTTTGAAGGAACTCAAGGGACATCGGTCCAGTTCAGACCTAATCATTATACACCTAGGGGGCAATGACCTGGCAGGCAGACCATGGGTACACACATGCTTACAGATAAAGAGGGATCTAGTGGCAATAAGACAGTGGTGGCCTCAAGTATGCCTTGCTTGGTCTGATATGATTCCATGAAGGGTATGGAGACAGAAACACAGCCACAGGGTGGTGGAGAGGGCCAGGAGAAAGATGAATAGAAGGGTGGAGACATTGATAAGGCAGATGGGGGACAGGTGATACAGCGGGGTAGAAGAATGGGTGGAGGACTTCACTGGTCAGATGGGGTACACTTGTCGGATCTAGCAATAGACATGTTCAATGCAGAAACAATGGGTTTCATAGAGGAATGGAGAAACAGACAAAACTGGTATATAAAAAATAAATAAATAAAAGAAGAAAGTATCATCCTGAGGTAAGGGAGAGTGACACCTTGTTAGGGAAGCCAGTCATCCAACGCAAGCTGAGACTGGCTAGTGGACAAAAAGGGGGAGGATGGGAGGGGAGGGGGGAAGAAAAGGAATAACACAAGAGGAGGAAGAAGATGAAGGAGAAAGCTGTCTCGGTTTTCACCGTTACCTAACAGAAAAGGAGAAGAAGAAGGCACCCAGGTTTTCGCCTGGGGGATGGATAATCAGAGAGTGATATATGGATGGAAATAAATGAAATTTATGGAAATATGATAATAAAGAAATGAGAAATGGAATATGGATTTATGAATATAAATAAATTGATTGCCAATCTGAGCACAACAACAAACATGGTCTCTGTCTTTAGCGAGGGAAAAGGGGGGAATCCAGGACAATGGAGTTTGCCCTTTAAGGGGCAGACCATGTTGTCATGGTGCACCCCTTCCCTCCTTTAGGGAATGGTTGTGCTCAGAAAGGGAGGGGGGAAGGAAGGGGAGGGGCTAAGGGTCAGAACAATGGGCAGGTAGCAGGAAGGGGAGGGGAGGGGAGAAGGGAGGTACATACGGGACAGCACAAGGGGGCCTCAGCCACCTTTTGCTGGAGTTTTGATTCCTCCCACCCACCCTACTAAGACAGAGCAAGAAGGGAAGACAGTCAATTTGGAACTGTATGGTGGGTCTGTCAAAGTGGATGACAGACGTGTCCGGTAGGTCAGTGGACTGCCAAAGGTGGATGGCAGGTGATAATATGGTTATGGACTGCCAAGGTGGATGGGCGGGGGAAAGGGGGATGGGAGGGGAGAAAAGGAATAACACAAGAGGAGGAAGAAGATGAAGGAGAAAGCGGTCTCGGTTTTCACCGTTACCTAACAGAAAAGGGAGAAAAGAAGGCACCCAGGTTTTTGCCTAGAGGATGGATAATCAGAGAGTGATATATGGATGGAAATAAATAAAATTTATGGAAATATGATAACAAAGAAATGAGGAATGGAATATGGATTTATGAATATAAATAAATTAATTGCCAATCTGAGCACAACAACAAACAATGGTCTCTGTCTTTAGCGAGGGAAAGGGGGGGAATCTGGAACAATGTAGTTTGCCCTTTAAGGGGCTGACCATGTTGTCCTGGTGCACCCCTTCCCTCCTTTAGGGAATGGTTGTGCTCAGAAGGGGAATGGGGAAGGCAGGGGAGGGGCTAAGGGCCAGAACAATGGGCAGGTAGCAGGAAGGGGAGGGGAGGGGAGAAGGGAGGTACATAAGGGACAGCACAAGGGGGCCTCAGCCACTTTTTGCTGGAGTTTTGATTCCTCCCACCCACCCTACTAAGACAGAGCAAGAAGGGAAGACAGTCAATTTGGGACTGTATGGTGGGTCTGTCAAGGTGGATGACAGACGTTTCCGGTAGGACAGTGGACTGCCAAAGGTGGATGGCAGGTGATAATATGGTTATGGACTGTCAAAGGTGGATGGCAGGTGATAAAATGGTTATGGACTGCCAAAAAGTGGATGGCAGGTGATAATATGGTTATGGACTGCCAAGGTGGATGGCAGGGAGGGAAGGGGGATGGGAGGGGAAGAAAAGGAATAACACAAGAGGAGGAAGAAGATGAAGGAGAAAGCGGTCTCGGTTTTCACTGTTACCTAACAGAAAAGGAGAAGAAGAAGGCACCCAGGTTTTCACCTGGGGGATGGATAATCAGAGAGTGATATATGGATGGAAAAAAATGAAATTTATGGAAATATGATAATAAAGAAATGAGAAATGGAATATGGATTTATGAATATAAATAAATTAATTGCCAATCTGAGCACAACAACAAACAATGGTCTTTGTCTTTAGTGAGGGAAAAAGGGGGAATCCGGGACAATGGAGTTTGCCCTTTAAGGGGCAGACCATGTTGTCCTGGTGCACCCCTTCCCTCCTTTAGGGAATGGTTGTGCTCAGAAGGGGAAGGGGGAAGGAAGGGGAGGGGCTAAGGGCCAGAACAATAGGCAGGTTGCAGGAAGGGGAGGGGAGAAGAGAGGTACATAAGGGACAGCACAAGGGGGCCTCAGCCACTTTTTGCTGGAGTTTTGATTCCTCCCACCCACCCTACTAAGACAAAGCAAGAAGGAAAGACAGTCAATTTTGGACTGTATGGTGGGTCTATCAAGGTGGATGACAGATGTGTCCGGTAGAACAGTGGACTGCCAAAGGTGGATGGCAGGTGATAATATGGTTATGGACTGCCAAAGGTGGATGGCAGGTGATAAAATGGTTATGGACTGCCAAAAAGTGGATGGCAGATGATAATATGGTTATGGACTGCCAAGGTGGATGGCAGGGGGGGAAAGGGGGGGATGGGAGGGGAGAAGAAAAAGGAATAACACAAGAGGAGGAAGAAGATGAAGGAGAAAGCGGTCTCGGTTTTCACTGTTACCTAACAGAAAAGGAGGAGAAGAAGAAGGCACCCAGGTTTTCGCCTGGGGGATGAATAATCAGAGAGTGATATATGGATGGAAATAAATGAAATTTATGGAAATATGATAATAAAGAAATGAGAAATGGAATATGGATTTATGAATATAAATAAATTAATTGCCAATCTGAGCACAACAACAAACAATGGTCTCTGCCTTTTGTGAGGGAAAAGGGGGGAATCCGGGACAACTGATTTTAACATGTTTGAGAGCTCATATAGCAACACACTTACTTTGCCATGTTCAGGGAACTCTACTCTCTGTAGAAAGGACTTTATCTGCAACATGCTTAAACTAGTAAAAATTATAACAGAATTTTGCAATAGAACTCACAGTGAAATGTTTTCTCTTTTACAGATGCCAGAAAACATTTTTATTTTGTCAAGCAGAATTCCTTTCCCTATCCATGAATGCACATTTTGCACCATATCGCTTTTGACTAGCAGATCCTGCCTCCCCTTCCAAAATATAACAGTGGCCTTGGGAGTTTCCCATTCCTCCAGTACAAGAATCCTTGCCTGCTCCCAATACTGGGGCATGCGCGGTTCTTTCTTGCTATTTTTCTTTGCTTCCTAAGTGACCCCAGTGCCCGTGATCATGCTAAACTACATATTTCAGTAATCTCAGTAGAACAAATCCCATTTCAAATAGCAATCTGACCAACAGTCATTAAACATTAATAAATAAAGCCAGCAAATGAAACTTAATCAAAGATGCAACTTTTTCTTCCAATTCCCTAAAGCCATATCCCTAGTACATCATTTTGTAAAGAATACATACATGCATGTATGTATTTCCACTACCTTTTCCCCAGGATGCACCATTAGATGAGCAACTTGCTGTTCAGTGTACCTTTCCTGGTGAAGCATTTCAATAAATAAATAACATCAGAAATCTGCTGAATAGAACTGCTGAGTAGTTCAGAATATGCTGAACTCTGGCACACTCCTCACAGATTTATCAGAGCGCATCTTTAAATTACTTAAGAAAAAAACCTTAGGCAAGGTATTTTTCAAATAATTCTCCTCTCTAACTATTCACAGGCACCACACTTCACCCACTGGGAAAAGTTATTCAATTAACTGCTGCATTAGACTCTGCAAGGGTGCTCCATAAGGACATTTCACATATATGCTGGGATTGAAAAAAAAAATCCTTTCACCCAGCCCTGCTTCAAAACCAATATTCTCATGATGCCGTATATATTAAAATTAATCATATAGATCTAGTAAGAGAGGTGTCCGAGGATAAATTAAAGTACCTTCTCAGTTTTTTCACACTTGCTTTGCTCTGTTTTACAAGAAACCACAAAAGATCCATTGCATTTTGTTAGTACTGATCTATTGGAATGTTCCCTACCTACCACACACCCCTGTCAGATTAACCACCCCCCCCCCCATTAACAAATATCACCTTTGGGTTAAGAAAAGTTTTTTCACAATTCTAGCCTCCTCCTTCAAAATCAATATTCTCCTGACGTGGAGCATATTGTAATTATTCATACTACATGTAATAAGGGACATGGCAGAAGATACAATAAAGCACCTCCTCACTGTTTTAAGCTTACTGTGCTCTGTTTTACAAGAAACCACAAAAGATTCCTTGCACTTGTTTTTTTTTTATTGTTGTTGATTTTGTAAGTTACTTTGACCTGTTTCAGTGTAGCTATAATAATGGATGTGGTACTCATACATGTTAATCTGTTTAATTGATGTTGCCATGGTGAAACTTGCTGCACACAAGGTAGCTGACTCCCTCATTTCATGTATTTTCTGATGTTTATTCTTACATGACAGGTGGTACAAGTCACTCACATTAGCAGGTTGTAGTTGTACCGATAAATCAAAAGACAAGAAAAATACATACTAAATGTTGCATTCTACATCAGAAGGCTCTGTATGCAATTTCTGAAGTATCTACTGCATAAAGACTCCAGCACACCTAGCTAGAGAAATGCTATATTTGATTGCTGTGGCACAAAAACAAACAAAAAAAGTATACGCATTGCAGGTTTACTATATGGCAAGCATTGCTTGATGTTACTGGAACTGCTTTTGTTTTGGATTTGTACGATTGGCAAATATATATTTGTAATTTAAAGTTATAAGTAGTGCATTACTGCTGCCAGCCAACAATGCTTTACTTATATCTTGTCTGCTGCTCTTTCTGCTAGAGTGTTTTGGGTAGCAGACACAGAACAGAAAGCATAAGGAGTTTTCTGGGGGAGGGTGCTCAGTTTACATTTTTTTAATCTTTTTCATCTTTTTATTTATTTACTTATTTTTTTCTTGTACTTTGATTAATTGACACATCACCTGTTAATTTGTGTTACTGCAGCACTTGTTATGTTTGATTTTTTTTTCTTTAGATTAGTGTACTGTGTTTTTATCTAATTAAAAAATAATGTGTGGTAAGGACATATCCAGAACTGAAGTTTAGATAGTGCACAACATGGTGCTTATTGACAGTAAAATCTATCTGCATTGCTTTTGCGAGTCTTCAGTTACTGATACGTGAATACATTTAAACATAGAAACGTATAATCTGATGGCAGATAAGGACCGATTACCCCACCTATTGCCCATTTTCCCTTACACAAAGTATTACCAAAGACTCTACTTGGTCTCCGGTGTTCCCCCAATCTCCACCAATCAGAAAAAGGTCAGTGTATTGCTGCTTCCTGACAACTAACACTTTACTGAACTGTCCCAGACTAATCCCGCAAATTACATGCACAAGCAGGGGTTTACTGCTTCCAAACAGAAACTAGTATACATCAGGTGAGAAAGGTCAACAGATAAATTTTGTTTTCCATACCGAGATGTGAAGCAGCAACTGGTGTCATGACTGCTCATTTTGTTCTGTTTCACTGGAAGGAAATATATCCTTGAATTGCAACACGAGCCAAATGGCATCTCTCAAATTATAGATTTCCTTCCATTGAAACAAAAGGAAATAGGAGTGGTAAATGAACAGCTGATCAGTCACACTACTGTAAACTTTCAAAGCTTAAGCTTTGCAGAGCTGCTATATAATAATACCATCCCAGGTGTGAATGTGGCACAGGAAGAGGAAAGCGATATAGTGCTAGTGCCAAACCTAGTGAACTACTTTACCAGGATATGAAGTAAGGAACAAGCCCCTCAGCTTGAATGAAAGTTGCAGTGACGTGAGCTTTCATTTCTGACCCTTAAACCAACAGTCCCTTGCACTCAAAAGTGTTTTTTTTTTTATTTTAAAATATAGTAACCCATCCCTCTGCATCCTCGCTTGCATATAGGATTTACACAAACTGGCCTCATTAACAGGGATCTGGCTAGGAGAAGTATAACCATCTGACACCCACTACCTTCCTGTTTAAACTTAGGACTATGAGGAACTGATCCTGTTAGCAGGGCCCTGGCTGAAAGAAGCAGGACCAGCTTTTTTTTCATTTAAAAATATTGTACCCCCTCCCCAAAAAAAAAAAACTACACTTGCATGGAGGACTGATTAATGACCAGACTTATTATCAGCATTTTAGGGAACCTTAGATGGAAATTTATACCTTGCTGTGAATGAGTGTTAAACACTTAACTTTAGATAAAATCATGCACCCTCAAAAAAATGCATTTATTATTAACCTGATAAAAAAGGGACCTCAGCAAAACAGGTTTTCTCTTGCTTTTTCATTTGGTACCATATATTACATATATCAACCGAATAAACAGACCCATAAATTATTACATACGGTATATCCCCCTTTTTCCTCTGTAAAAACAAGAGACGTTCTTGTGGGCAAAGTAGACAACACACTACCTGGTAACTTTTGGTGCAAACCAAGGACCTTGAAACAGGGACTCTGTCATCTTCAGCTCCAATTTAGGTTGCTTGTTTTAAACTGTGGATCCTATCAGAAACTGGGCTCCTTCTCTGATCAAACTTTGCTCTCTGGCGAAACAAAATTTCTTTTGGAGCAGGGCTCTGATCTGCACTAAATTAAATACAATTTAAAGTTTGTTTTATTAAATTATTTGTACACCTTATTGCAAGGTTCCAGTACTATGCTCCTTCCTGGACCTATGCTCTGAGGGGTCTCTGAACCTGCACTGCATGTTTTCACAATTGTCCCCTAAATGTTATGTCTTCCCCTAATCTGTTTTTGGCAGATGTAAATCCAACCCTTACTGGGAATAAAAACTAAATAAAATAAGAGAATGATAACTAGGCATATACTTACAATACATGTTTGTGCCTCTCTCCCTTTCATCCCCAAGCTAAATCCTCATTGTGAGGAAAGTACCATAACTTTTCCAAAGGCATATATGCAGGCCCAGGTGTGTGGGCTGGCAGAGTTCAAATGAACCTGCATGGTGAAATAATCAAACGAGCAGACAGGTGCTGCATTCACAATAGTGATGGCATTATTATTTCCCCTGCTTTTTCTTTTTCTGATGCACAGATCCCTATTAATTACAGGACCCATTGCCGCTCAACTTATACTTGTGGGCAGTCTCCTGTCCTGGTTCTGTTAGACACTTACCCCATTTAAAGCAGCGCTGCTATAGAAAAACACTTAGGGCTGGATATTCAAACTGCGCTATTTTGTGGCGAAAGCCCTTGCGCTGCACAAAAAAGTAGTGCAGGGGTGTGGCCGGGGTGATATTCAAAGGAGATGTGCTACTGAGCAACTCCTTTGAATATCACTCCCCGGCCACAGCCACTGTGCATGGCGCAGTGGAACTTGCGCCACCGCAAGTGGTCAGAGTGGAGCATTCAAGTTGTGGTGGCGCAAGTACCATTGCGTCATGCACAAATTCCCCATATTCAAAAGGTGACATGCAAATGGGGCCATAATTCATGCAAGGCACTGGGGAGGGATATTTGCATCTATTTATGGCCCCATTTGCATGCCATTAGCATGCAGGTGCGCCGATCCCCGAGGACTTACGCCTGGCGCCCTGCCAGGCAGCAGGCCATCGGGGACCGATGCCTCCTGCAGCCCGATCAGGCAAAAGTGAAAAATCCCCCACCCCTGACTGGCCCAATCGCGGGAAAAGTGAAAAATCCCCCAGCCCCGACTGGCCCGATCGTGGGCAAAGCTAAAATCCCCCACCCCGACTGGCCCGATTGTGGGCAAAGTTTAAATACCTCGATTGGCCTGATGCGTGGGCAAAAGCAATTATTCTCGACTGGCTCGATCATGGGCAAAAGTTTAAATATCCCTTTCAACTGGCTCGATCATGGGCATAAGCTGGTTTTCCCCACTAGCCCGATCGTGGGCATAATTGTAAATACCCCCCTGGCCTGATCGCGGCAGCGCTGAAGTTCAATCCCCTCAGGACAGTCTCTCTGGTGGTCCAGTGGACCCTAAGTCCCGATCGTGGGCTGCATAATGGTAACACACCCTATCACCATATCCCTGGTGATCTAGTGTTCTTCCCACCTCACTTCACGAAGCCCCACCCCCTGCTCCCCGGCAGCTGGCGGGCGGCAGCATCCACATATCTGGACTGCCTTGTATGGTATGGGCTGCATGCCCATTGGCTCTTGCTCTGTGCCAATGGGCATGCAGCCCTACCGGGCAGTCAGTCAGCGGGCGGCGGGGTGGCAGGCGGGTTGGATGCTGCCACCCGCCGCCTGCTGGGGGGGAGCGGGGTGGTGGGGCTTCATGGGTGGGTGAGGGGGGGGCACTAGATCACCAGGGATATGGACTTGGGGGGTGTTGCCACATTATGCAGCCCGCGAGCAGGCTTAGCAGTCCACTGGACCACCAGGGATATGTCCTTTGGGGGTTGGACTCGTGCTGCCTGTGATCCGCTGAGGTGGGGAGTATTTACAATTATGCCCACGATCGGGCTAGTGGGGAGGGTTTATTCAAGCTTATGCCAGCAATCGGGCCAGTGGGGGTTATCTAGCTTTTGCCCGTGATCGGGTCAGTCGGGGGGAAGGAGGTTTTTAACACTTTTGCCTGTGATCGGGCTGCAGGGGGGGGCACAGGGAGTAGGTTGAGGTCAGCCACAGGTGGCAGCAGCTGTGTTGAACCCTGCAATGCGGCAGCTGACCTGTGGGTGGCCCTCGACTTACTCCTTTTTGGCTACGTGCCGCAGCGCAGGTTGGGGGTTGCGCCTGCACAACTCTGCACAGCCTGCTGAATATCGGGCTGTGCAGTTTATGCATGGTTCCTCCCCCTCCAGTTCAGCATGCATTCATTTGCATTGCGCTGTTGCTCAGCTTGCCTTGGGGGGGCGCAACTGCCTCCTGCTGAATATGGCAGAATGGCGCAATTTCGGACTTGCGCAGGCACAACCCTATTGCGCATGGCACAACTCTTTTGAATATCCAGCCCTTAGTGTGCTGGACTTTTGTTCTCCTCAGTCTTTGGTGTTTTTTGTCTTGTATTGCCATGTCCTAAGATATAATCGAAAATATGCTATCCCTTTATGGTCATTCTGGAATCAGAAACCAGAACAATAAGCTATCAGGATATTTCATCTAACAGAAGTCAACAGACTCTGTTGAATATTTCATGCATTATGTTTATCCCAACTTGGAAATATGTTGTAAAGAGATGCCTGTATTCTGAGCCATTCTCATTCTCTGACTTTGAATTGGAGGTGTCTGTTTGCAAGCTGACATATTGCACAGTTAAACAAACTGTTTTCTGATGGAAAAAGAACAGGCCCCTAGAAATGTATATGCCAGCCAGCTCAACACCTTTGGAGAAGAATTTTGTAAACACAAGTTTTTTTTCTTAATTAATAAAATGCACTGTTCTACTGTTCCACATTTTTTTCTGGCTCCACATACTTTTTTTATTGATTAGTTTTACGATGCACATGCTCAAGATAGTGCTATATGCAACATCTTGATTTACAGTGGGCTCCTAGGAGGACTGCATAATGTACAGGAAGGATGTTTCATGTTTATGGTCACCAGTCAAGAAAGGAAAGGAGAAATTGTTCAATCAGGAAAGGCATGCTAAGCTGAAGCTTGTTTCCAGGTGCGACCTGGGAACACAAGGAAATTAAGTGATTTGCTCAGCATCACAGAGTATGCAAGTAGGGGTTGTGGGAAACCCAGATCTCTAGGTTTACAGTTCAGAGCCCTAAACCACAGTACTGTACTGACTTCAGTAGTAGGCAGTGGTAGGCGATTACCAGGTAGTTCTGGTTTACATTGCGATTGGCAGACAGACTGTGCATTATTGATTAACCTTTAGATTTGCTGCCAATTTAGTACCCCAGGGTGAGCAAACATCACTAACCTTCCGTGAGGTCGAGGGTTGTTGGTGCAATTAGTAGATTAGCAGCATAGGTTACTATAGAGAATGTGGGAGTGGT
Organism: Neoceratodus forsteri; assembly: GCA_016271365.2. Taxonomy (NCBI): domain Eukaryota; kingdom Metazoa; phylum Chordata; order Ceratodontiformes; family Ceratodontidae; genus Neoceratodus; species Neoceratodus forsteri. The sequence goes on from CM028129.1 coordinate 607,230,236, forward strand.
CGTAGTCTCATTAGTAGTAGAAATTAACAATTGAAGCCAGTAGACACACTTTCCTAACTTTTTATCCTATCTGGTTTGACCCTTCACATTGGATAAAGTGCATCATTTAACATGTGAATAATTCTCATTTGCCCTACTCAGTCTCAACCAGCACTGAAAAGATAAATCAGCAGCATATAATGGAGGACACATCAGTCCCGACATTTGATCACTTCTGTGTGCCATCGTATATGTACAATTGGGGACTCTGCTTCATATACAAGTAACTCTGCAACTGCCTGGAGAAAACACGATAGAAATGAATGCACCCTCTAAAAGAAAAAACTGTCTCAGAATAGTTATAGAAACATAGACCCACAGAATCTGATGGCAGATAAGGACCACTTGGCCCACCTAGTCTGCCTATTTTCCTACCTAACCTAAGCTGCAGATCCTAGTTAACCAACAGCTTACTTCCTCCTACTTCCTCCTACCCCACCTAGAATTGTCTTATGCCTATCCCATGCATTCTTGAATTCTCAACTGTTTTGACTCTATGACCTCCTCAGGAAGGCTTTTACATGCATCTAAAACTCTCTGTGAAGAAATACTTCTCACATTACCTCTGAGCTGTCCTCCTCTATCTTCAAATTGTGGCCCCTTGTTCTTGCACATCTCTTTTCTGAAAGATGCTACCCTCTTGGACTTTGTTGATTCCCTTGAGGTATTTGAAAGTTTCTATCATGTCCCCCTCTCCTCCTTCCTTTGCTCGATGCTATACATCTTAAGCTCCTTTTATGCTTTCTTCATATGTCTTCTGGTGCAGACCTGCACCATTTTGATTGCCCTCCTCTGGACAGCCTCCACCCTGTCTATGTCTTTGTGGAGATTGGGTCTCCAGAACTGTACACAGTACTCCAGATGTGGTCTTACCAACTGTCTGTACAGATGGCCAACAATTTCCTGTTTTCTACTGGTGATGCCTCTCCCTATGTATCCCAGTATCCTCCCAGCCCTCCTTACTGCCTTCTCACATTGCTGGCCCACCTTTAGGTTGTCTGATATGACTACCCCCAGGTCCCTTTACATTTTTGTTGTTGTCAGTATCTCACCCACAATTGTGTACTCTTCCCCTGGGTTTTTGTTTCCCAGGTGCATTACTTTGCACTTCTTTGCGTTGAATCTAAGCTGCCATACATTTGACCATTCCTCCAACCTTGCAAGTCCCTTTTCATCCTTTCCACCCCACCTTGCATATCAACCCTATTGCAGACCTTTGTGTCATCTGCAAAGCGATATACTTTTCCTTCCAGTCCCTCTGCAGTATCACTTATAAAGACATTAAAAAGGACCGGCCCCAGTACTGAACCCTGCGGTACCCCACTAGTAACCCCGCTTTCTTCACTGTGGACTCCATTTACTATTACCCTCTGTGTCCTTTTATCCAGCCAGTGTTTTACCCAGGCTACCACCCTGAGACCCACTCCCAGGCTGGCTAATTAGTTTATTAATCTTTTGTGTGGGACTGTGTCAAATGCCTTGCTAAGGTCTAGGTACGCCATGTCCACAGCCCCTCCCTGGTCTACTACTTTGATCACCCAGTCATAGAAATCAATTAGATTTGTCTGATATGACCTTCCTGCTGTGAATCCATGCTGCCTTGAGTCCTGTGCACCACTGACCTCTAGGTACTCAACAACTCTTTCCTTCAGAAGTGATTCCATCATTTTCCCTACTGCTGAGGTCAAACTAACAGGTCTGTAGTTTCCTGCCTCTGTCTTGCTCCCACTTTTGTGAAGTGGAATCACATCTGCCCTCCTCCAGTCCTCAGGTACCACACCATCCTCCCATGATTTATTAAAAAGGGTAGTCAGTGGTGTTACTAGTTCTTCCCTTAGTTCTTTTAGAATTCAGGGTGAATCCCATCAGGCCCCATTGCTTTATCCACCTTCAGTTTTAAGAGTTCTTTCAGAACCCTTTCTTCTGTGAAAGGGCTAATATCAACCCACCTATCCAGAGTGCTTCTATTGACTAGATTAGGTATCTCCCCCTGCTCTTCCATTGTGAATACTGAGCAGAAGTATTCGTTCAGTATCCCTGCTTTTTCAGTGTCGCTCCCTGCCCAACCACCTTCATCTTTATTCAGCCTCAGTATCCCTGCCATAGTCTTTCTTTGCTCCCTAATGTACCTATAAAAGGTTTTATCCCCCTTCTTAACCGAGTTAGCTATGTTTTCCTCGGTTTGGGCCTTTGCTATTCTTACTGCCTTCCCTGCTTCCTTCTGCTTTAACTGGTACAGTTCTCTGTCCTGCTCCTTCTGTGTTTCCTTATACTACCTGAATGCCATCTTTTTCTCCCTAACCTTCCCTGCTACTCTTTTGAGAACTATAGTATTTTTTTTTTATTTTGATTTGTTTATTTGCTTCACACAAAGGCTTGTTGCCTCTGTGATGACGGTTTTGCTGTTTCCCCATTGTTGCTCCACCCCACCTTCTTGCTTGTTTACTAGTGCTTTTCTGAGGCACTCTCCCATTTTGACAAAATCAGCCTTCTTGAAGTCCAGTACCTTCACTTTTGTATTGCTTGACTCTATAGTAAGTTTATTGTGAATCACACTGTTTGATGGTCGCTTGTTCCCAGATGGCTACCCACTTCAAGATCGGAGATCCTCTCCATCCCCATTTGAGAGTACCAGATCTAAGACTGCTCCCTCCTGAGTGGGTTCCAAAACTAGCTGTCTGAGCAAGCACTTGTAGGGCATTGAGAATGGCCCTGCTTTTGGATTTGGCTGCAGCAAAGGTGCTCCAGTTAACATCTGGCATATTCAGGTCCCCCATCAGCAATATCTCCTCTCTCTGCCATCTTAAGGATGCCTTCTATCATTTCTTTGTCCATTTCCTCCCCCTGAGATAGGGGTCTGTATATAACCCCTGTGTGGATTGTGGTACCATTTCCAGTCTCCAGGGTGACACACAGTGCCTCCTCTCCTCCTTGTTTACCCTTTAGTTCTGTTGCTTTGATCCCTTCCCTTACATAGAGAGAGAGCTGCTCCTCTTCTACTCTCCCTGTCCCTCCTGTAGATTGTGTACTCTGGTATGTTGACATTCCAGTCATGGTTCTCTGTGTACCAGGTTTCTGTGACTGCCACGATATCCAGGCATCCCTCTTCCATCATGACCACCATTTTGGGAGCTTTTACCTAGACTATGGGCATTGGTACTCATTACCCTTCATTTTTATGGCTTTATTTCTTTTTGCCCCATTCCTGTCCTTGCCTTTGTCTTTTCTCCATTTACCCTGCCCTTCTCCTATTGACTGCTCTATCTTGGTGTTTCCTCACTAACTACCCTGATTTTTGGGGGAGCTAGATTTCCCCTCTCCTTCTCAAGTGCCTCTCCCTTGGCTAGTTTAAATGTTTGCTAATGAAGCATTTAAACCTATCACCTAGGATCCTGGTTCCCCTCCTGGATAGATGCAGACCATTGTGCCAGTATAGGCCTGCATCCCTCCAGGTGGACCCCCAGTCCCCAATGAAGCCAAATCCCTGAGCTCTGCACAAGTTTTCAACCAGTCATTGAATCCCATGGTGTGCAGTATCCTAGCTCTCACCCATGCCATAGACAGGTAGCACTTCCAAGAAAGTTACCATGTGTGCTACTTGTCTAAGGCCCCTCCCCAACTCCACAAACTCCTGTTGCACTGCTCTAATCCCATTCTCAGCCAGGTCATTTGTCCCTTGGTGGATAATAATATCCAGCTCACTCCCCCTTGCAGCTGCTCCCATGATCCTGAGGATTTGTTTCCTGTCCCTCCAAGTCATGGTGCTGGGCAGGCACCTTTCCTCCCTTTCCCCTTGCTCCCCCATTTCTACTCCCTAACAATTGAGTCCCCCACCAGGAGTTGTTTCCTTCCCCTGTGGGGTCCTGTGCCACCCTCCTGTGGGTCTCCATTGTGGAGGTTCCCAGCATCCTTCTTGGTCTCCACTGTGGGTGCTTCCATAGATGAACCATGCTCCTCCAGAGTGGCAAATGAACTGTGAAGAGGCATAACTGGAGGAATGCACCTCTGTTCCACCACCCTCACCCTCCCTGAGCTCACCATGGTCTGATTATGCCTCTTTCTTGGCAACCTCTGAGGTTGTCATGGTGGCCTGGGTAGTCCCTGTGTGGGGGAGCAGGTTTCCCAAATCCTTGCCAGGTCAGCATGGAGATGAACAACCTCATCGCTCAGACCAGAGAGATGCCTGCAGATAGGGTAGCAACACAATCTACAGACTGTATCCCAGAAGACTGCTGGTCCACAGCCAGTGCATTGCACCACTCTCCACGTGTCTGTGTCCTTCCTGTTACAAATGCTTTTCTTTTATTTTTTGTTCTTGTTTTAGTGTGTTTCAAGCTTGTGAGTGTCTCTACTCCCTATTCAGTGTGCTGTGCCTTTAAGGATAAGAACAGGTATATGTTGTTAGCAGTTTTGTGCAAGTGATGCAGGACCCCTGCTATAAAGAAATTATGCACTTGGGGTGGGTGGGGTGAGGTGAGGGTGGGTGGCAGTAAACCTGTGCCCTCCAGAAACAATCAACTACAACTCTGATCCTCCACCCGGAAGTGCTTTCCTTCCTTTCAGACAGCTATTTCACAGAGGTTAAGTAACAGGTCTAGTCACAAATTACTGCAAATATCTCCCAGCTACAGTTCCTCCCTGGCAAATAAAAGTTAAACTAAGAAAAGTCAGCCCCAAAAACAAAGAATCAATACTAGCTGCCTATATAGGTCCAAAAAGTAATAATTCAATTCAGTGCAGTCTATTAAATATCAGTGGCTCAGTAGGTAGCACACTCGCCTCTGAAGCCGGCAGATCAGAGGGCTGTGGGTTCAGTTCCCACATCTGGTACTTGGGTTAATATCCCAGTACTGACACTGTAGTACAGCATGAGAGGGGTGCTGCACTTCTGAGGTGCTGTCTTTTGGATGAGACGTTAAACTAAGGTCCCATCTGCCTGGATTGGTGGTAGTTCAGCTGGATGTTAAAGATCCCATGGCACTTATCAAAAAGAGTAGGGGAATTTCCCCAGTGTCCTGGCCAAATTTCCCTCATTCACTAAATAAAAATACCACCAACAGCTTAATCTGGTTCAAGGTCAGTTGGCATTCATCTGTATCCCCTTCCCCCGGGTCGTGCCTGAAAATAGGCAGGATTTGTCTAGTGCACTTACCCGGTCAACAAAAACTAAATAATAATAAATAAAAATAACCTCCTTGATTTAAGGAAGCTTTGGCTGCTTTCTCTCTTTCCCTCTCTCTCTCTCTCTCTGGTGAGGCCCACCACTGCTCACCCAGCTATGTTGCTCACTGCCTTTCCAGTTTCTAAGTCGGTATTGCACATTTCTGACTGAGCGTAGCAGAGTCTGACATGCAACCAGCACTGAGGTTAACATTGTGTGAGTCGAGATTGTGCCTGGCTTCTAAAATAAAATCCCTGGTTCTGCTTGTGATGTGTGCCTACCTGGTACTGTATTTATGCCTAGTTCATTCCCTCTAAAACATAATAAGTAATAGGATTGATAGAGTTTAAAATAAATGTGATAAGCCCCTTGTGTTTTTTTTCTTGTTTATTGTTTAAGTTGTGCTATAATCTTGTTTTTAAGAAATATTGATTATGTTTTACTTTCAATAATTCAGAGCTTACATTCATGTAACCTTAATTCCCCACAGTTTTATGTAGATATTTCTGATAAAGGTGTATTCGATGCAAACATTTTCTTGTTAAGATTGTTACACCAAAATGATGTGCTTACATTTTCCATATATATACATTAGTTTAAAACAACTAAACTATGAATGTTAGTGTGCATCTTAAAATTTACTAAACTCATTTACTTTACCAAGAAAATAACTCAAATTGAAAACCTACTGTACCAAATGATAGATAGATAGATAGATAGATAGACAGACAGACAGACAGACAGACAGACAGACAGACAGACAGACAGATAGATGGATGGATGATGGAGGATGCATGGCTGTGTCACTGGTTTTTAAAACAAGCATGTCAACCCAGCACAAGGCTTCACTTTTCTAACACCAATGAAGTGAACAAAGAGTGAGCATCACATGAAATGCACACTGTTAAAATTACTTGCAAAAACAATTAGAAAATGTGGAAAACTTGGATTAAGTGTGCATGCATAGCAGCAACAGATACACATAGTTAGTTAGCACTTTAAAATATACACCTAAATAAAACATTCCCCAATCCCTGATCAAACTGCTACCTGACCGGGTTCTATGTACCATGTAAATGGGATAATTGGAATGTGATTGCTATTGATAGCAGGAGTTCCTTGCTTTACTCTTGTAACCTCCAGAACAAGGATCACAACTGCAAATACCCACAGGCACATATAAGAAAGTCATTGGTGTTCTGGATATACACCTTGCTATACACCTAGTCCAACAGAATCCCACTGCATATATCCAAGTGTGTGTTTTATTTTTCATTTGTCATCCTGTGCCGCCATCCCAATTTCCCCCAATCTCAGTCACTATAATTTTAATTTGAAATGTTGCTAATCAGCAGACATAACTAAATACTTATTACACTAAGTCTAACCTTCTGGGTGTGTGGGAGCATTGTGGGAGAATAGGCACACAGTATTAGTAGTTCTTTAACAATGACTCAGGAACTGGCAGCTCATACATATAATAGTGACACTGGGGGTGCCCAATCCCAGTTTCCAGATCAAGACCCCCCACTACCATACATGCATGGTTAAGCTTTTTGTAATTTTTTTTTTGCATTCTGTATATATTTTTTTAAAGTTGTCAGTCTTGGCAACACCACTGGGACTCATGGGTGATTCTGAGATTACTAGACATTATTCTGTTCCAGATTTTTTTTTTTAGTTATTTTTTTTTGGAAAGCTGTTATGATCAAATAAAGTTAGGGATCGTTCCTCTGTGGGTTTCAAGAATGAATGCAATATGCACTAAGAGAGCCTTAGTGGTAATGCAAGAGGGATGGGGATTGAGGTTGAGACCAAGTAAGTTGTCTGGGGGTAATTCACTGGTTAGGAAAAAATGAGCAAGACTAGGTGGTTCAAGCTGTCCTTATATACCATCGCATACTATACAAACATACAAAATGCCAGCAGAAACAGGCCACATGGTCTATCAAGTCTGATGAACTGCACAGCTGTCCCACCGTCCCTCCCTCCCACAGTCTTTCCATCTCACTATGTCCCAACCCCTCTTGAAGCAGCCCACTGTTCTACAGGAAACCGCATTCTCCAGTAGAGTGTTCCACTTGGCTACTACCTGACTCCATGAAATAATATCTCCTGATCACCATCCTGAATTTCCCCCCTCCAACCTCAGCTGGTGCCCTCTACGTTTTTATGCTTCTATGTAATCATGTGTCAGTTACTTTAAACTTGCATAATCATTGCTGATATATTTTATTGCCAAAAAACACTATGTTGTGTGCTTTCATGTTTTTTGTTTGGTCACTCATTTTTTTTTAAAGAGAAAACAACAGTACAGTAATAAAAAAAAAACATTTCAGGCACTGCAATAACACAGATTAGAAGCTGGTGCACCAATTCCAGGTACTCGAACAATAATGTATGTGTATGTTGCTGTCATATTGCCTGTTATAATATACATAGTTCCGAGGTATGAAAATGTTTTAATGTCACATAATTCACTACTCTATTCTTCTGTAATGTTGATTAACTGAAAAACCAATAAAAAGTATAAAAACAAGTCATAAAAAAAAGTAATGTGTGCACCCACCCCCAGAAAGCTCCTTATATACACTGTGCAATATACGCAGCCCAAAACACAGTAGCAAACATAGTCAGTTAAATGCTCTAACTACAGTTGTAACCAAGCTGTAAACTGTCATACAGCACATCACTTTTTTGAGCTGCCAGTCTTCATCATTTGGAATCATGGCTGACTCTAAGATTTGGGTTAATCCTTACTTATTCTTTTCAAGATTTTTGAAGCTGTTAGAAAAACAAATTACGATCACACCTCTGTGGGTTTCAAGAATGCATGCAATAAGCAAAAGAGAACCTTAGTGGCAATGCAAGGGTGATGGGTATTGAGCTGGAGACCAAGTAAGAGTCTGCAGTAATACAGTGGTTAGGAGAAAATGAACAACAGACAAGGTGGTGAAAGTGGTCCTTATATACCATCAGTTCTGTATATAGTAATGTGATGAACTGCATGACAAAATCCTTTTGATACATTGGGGCTGCCTTTACATCCTGGGGTGTCTTTAGTGCTCCTACTGTTTTTAAATACATGTTAGTGCCTGGTTTAAACAAGTATCCAGCTTGCCTCTGTGAATGTGTATAATCAAATTCTGTATTCCCTTGCAAAATAGTACTGCTTATTTTTATCTACTGCTTATTTTTATCAAACAGCCTCCAAGTATTCAATGCATTACTGAATGAATTGCTTTGTTAATCAATTTTTTTTCATTCCTATGATAACTTTGGAAGGCTTGACAGAAGAACAGTAAAGTACAGTACTTTCAGAAATTTTACATAGTTTTGCAAATTGTCCTACCGTGCCAAAATAATTTCTGGAATCTAAGGCATCTATTTCTCACTGTGTTTCTTTATGTTGAGCTTTTCAAGATCTTTTGCACTGCATACTGTATAAAGGTTTTTATTGTTCAGTAAGTAACCTACTAAGTCTCTGCTTTGAATCTTCAGGTTTGTTGTGCATGTAAGACCAGAGGAGGTGCAAGCTGATTACATTGGGGGTTGTGCATTCTATGCAGTTGCAGTCTTGTCTCTACAATAAATCAGTTATAACTGTACCACCATAGCATACAAATATACATATATATATATATATATATATATATATATATATGTATATAGATACATATATTTATTTATTCATTTAGCTGAGAGTCTTCTCCCACATATTCATAATTGTTATCAACATCGCTACAATCAACTCAGGTGAAATTTTAGCCTTTATGTTGCAAATCCAGCCTATGCATTCACACACACATTATGTAGCCTGTGTTTTAACATAGGGGAAGGCCTTGTAAATTAAAATGCTGTTTCCATTTGATTTGCTGAGTGTGGTTGTATATTTTCCTTATTAAATTACAATGATTTCTGTAGCGTGGGGGCAAGTCTGCCAATCCTCCACACTCTCCCCACCTCAACATAAAAAAATCATTAAAACCTTTGAGTACGGCTTGATATAGGCTTTCCCTACAGGCGATTTGTACTCCCCCAAAAAAAAAAAGAGGATCTAAATGATGTCCACATTCCATCCTGTTAAATCTTCATGAAGATACTAATATCAGATTGCAAATATTCCTTGTTTAGTTAGGGTCATAGGCATTCACCACTTGTTTCCTTGTATGCCACAGGAAAAAAAAAACTGTCATCTCTAGTATTTGACTGTTTACAGATGGCAGCTTTGCCCATTCATTTACTGGAGTAACTGTATTAGAAGAAAGAGCAGCAGGACTGCCACCACACCACTCCTGCAAAATGGAAAGTTTTTTCTTTCCATCAGAGCACACCTTCTCTTCACAGGATCATCACTAGTAACTTTCCCATTTTGCAAACTGACTCAACATGGTGCTTCCTTTACAGAACCACCTATTGCCTCCTACCACGCCACCTAACCTGCAGAGTCTGCTGGTTGAAAGCAGCCTACCTACTCCTAACAGTTCCTCCCTCCCAGGTGCCAAACCTTGCAACAGGACTCGCTACACCTGCAAATTTCTTTCCAGTGTGACTGAGATCTGGGGCCTACAGGTGTTTTTCACACCACCAAGGAGTTCTCATGCACCTCCACTAATGTGGTGTATTGTATTCTTTGCAGGAAGTGTACAGCTATTTACATAGGAGAAACTGGTAGGCGTCTTGCTGACCATTTCAGGGAACATTACAGAGCAGTCAGGAATGGTGAAACTGCTTACCCCATTGTATCCCACTTTATCTCCAGGGACCACAATGTCAATGACCTTTCTGTCTGTGTCCTTCAGCAGGGCTTCTGGGATCCTGGCCATAGAAAAAACATGGAAGCCAAGCTGATCATCTGCCTTGGCTCCCAGCAGCCCTCTGGTTTAAATGATAGACTTATTTTCCACTAACATCTTTCAGCCATCCCTTTTTTTCCCTAAAGTCTATTTGTTTTTGTACTGATTTAATTTGTTTTTTCATTTTCACTATAAGTCTCCATTTCTGTCTCTTTCCCACACATTTCTCACCTTTCAGCCTTCTTACTAGGCCCTGTTAATTAGTCCCCACCTGGGAACTTCCCCAGCTCTTTCACTCCCATTATGCTTCATCTTTCCCATCATCACCTTTTTGTTTCACAGTTTCTCTCTTAATCTTACCATTTATCACTTCTTCTCCCTGAGCCTCCCCTTTCTTCTTTCTCCACATATATATCTCTCTCATTTTACCTCTCCTCTACACTAACTTGTTGTTTTTTTCTCTTTTAGATAGTTTCTGAAAAAGACCTAAGGTTGAAACATAGATTTTTAACTCTATTTTCTATTTTCAGCGTGCATTTAATTTAACCATTTTGTTTTGCTTAAGGAAAATATATATTATTTAACTAGATCCTAACATTAGATGCCACAGATAAATGATTCATCACCCACAGAACAAAAATAATCAAATGAACAGGCAGACACAAAAAGAAAATATTGCCATCCACCTTTTATCAAAACCCAGCATAAGGAAAAAATATTACATATATAGTTCCAGCGGTGAGTTTCTCAGAATGGTTGTGAAGGCAACGCTCATAAATTTCATCAGATTATAAAACATGTACATATCTGTGTTCATAACCTCAGTATGGCAATAAATAAAGTGACCTCTGAAAAGCAAATCCAATGCAAAATTGCCGAGTTGCAGCAATAGAATGCAAAGAATGAAATCAAAGTGACAAACCTAAGGTAAATGCAGAGCATCTAAATGCAATACAGAGTGCAATGACACTTTTAAGAACACTTACATAGGACACTGGCATATGTAAATGCTTAAAGCAAAAAAAACTGATATACAGTTCTTCGTTGTGGAAACAGATCACTTTTTAAAAGTAACAGTTTGAGATCGAACTGCGAAAAGCAGTGTAGTAGCCCTTTTCAATTAAAGAGCTAGTGTACTGCCTGGAAACTGCCTGCAATTAATTGCAACTTCCCGATGTAGTCAGCTATCACTTCTTATATCTCTAGTATTTTTTTCTTTTCTGTTTGCTAATTAGAAGATTTTCCACCTGGCAGTACTGGGGTGATGTGTGGAGCAGCACTCTGTCTGGAGGGGAAACGAAGTCAGTTCTGTTCCTCCCACTACATCAACATTGAGACCACACCAACTATGACATCACTAGTAACCAATGAGAACCATTTCTCACTGCCAGGTTTCACTTTCACATGAAGCAGCAGGGTCTGTCTCTCCCTGGTTACTAGTGATGTCACAATTTACTGCATTTTGATAGGTAGCTCGTGAGAGTCACTGGTCAGGATGCAAGGATTGTGGTACCTCAAGGTGTTTGGTCTCATTTCCGATGATGTAGTGGGAGGAATAGAACTGATTTTTTTTCCTCCAGACATAGTGTTGCTCCACACAACCCCCCAGTACTACCAGGTGGAAAATCTTATAATTAACAAACAGAAAAGAAAAAAATACTTGAGATATAAGAAGTGATAGCTGACTGCATCTGAAAATTACTGCTACTCCCAAGCAGTACACTAGCTCTTTAAATTCAGATGCAGTAGTCACATATATGTTCCTTCCAAAACTGTGTGAGGCAATGCATCCTTTGTACTGTTTATTGTACAAAATGAAAGTTAAAGTGCTTTGTGCTCTGCACATAGGGACACAAATGCTACTGCAAAGTTAGATAATAGAAAGACGGCTGGGTATATAACCAAAAAACAATAGGTGGCAAATCACTGTGGGATTGTGACTAAACAACTGAAGGATTAATTAGTCACACTCCCTCAGCACAACTTGAACATCCCTTCATTAACAATCAACAGTACAAATTATTTATTTCCTTATGCAGTTGTTCAGAAGGAACCTATGTGACTACTGCAACTGAAGTTTATTGAAAAGGGCTACAGCACTGGTGTTTGAACTTTGATCTCAAACTGTTACTTTGATTTTCAAAAAAATCATCTGTTTCTGCTATGAAGTATATTGGATAGTTTCCCTTCAGCATTTACATATGGCTACTATATAAAAGTTTTCTAAGATGGGGCATTGCTGTGTATTACCCTTTAATGCTCTGCAAGCGCACTGCATATTTTTTTCTTTACCATGGCCACTTCCCTGTGCTGTGGGGACCTTAGTACTTAAAAAAGTCTATAGATTGGTTTCTTAATATCCCATCTAATATAAGTACCTGCCCTGGAATTAAGTCTTTCAACTCATGTAATTTAAACCCCTGTCCTATATGAGATGGAATAAGTAATGGTTATAGTCAGGGTGATCGCATAAAGATGTTCTAGCATTCTGATTTTTCTGTTTACTTCCAAGTAGAATTTTGTCAAGGGGGGCTTTGTTTTTTCCTTACTATGGCCACTTTGCTGCACCCATGAGGGAACCCTTACTGTCAAAGGGCAGTAGAACCCTACAGTATTTTTTTATGCCAGCATCCAGAGCAGTAACATTCAGCTTGCCCAGCAGTTATGCCATTTGCAGTACTGTATATGAAGTGATAGGTGAGTGAGGTTTCCTTGTACTGGGTCTGCAGTATGGGTTCCAGTGTGGTTTGGGTATATGATGTCAGGAGAGAATGGGTAGTCAGGAATAGCTGTGGTTAAAGTGATCATTCCCTCTGCTGGTAGTGTTGAGGAGCACCAAACCACTTTTCTTTTTTTTTTTACCCTCCTTCACAAAACACAGAACTTCAAAAAGCCAACTCCCTTCCATTTAGTGCATTCCCTGTCTGACATCAACTCCTTTTGACACAGTATAGTAAAGTATCAGGAGAGTAAGATGCACTGGACTGAGCATAGTTTTGTGTGGACTGTTTGAAACTATTGATAATACTGGAACATGAACCAAGACGTATGCACTCTTAAAGAGTTCAGTGTGCACTTCTTCTTTAAGTCACAGCAGAAGTAAAATTTTGTGAAATCAAGGAAAAAGACTCTTGTTTTTTTCCTTGCCATGGCCACTTTGCTGCACCTCTTTTTATATTTGCCATTCATCTTTAAGTGAGCTAGACTTGGAGTAGCTTGGCAGAAGACACCAGGAGAAAGGACTGCTGTGTGACTGGACTTCTCTGCTGGGACTAAAGTAGAAGAACTTTTGTATTTGACCTTTAATTAAGGGTAAAAAAAACTAACATACAAAAAAAAAAGTGTGTGTTTGGGTTAACTGAACTGAATGGGTATCTGAAGAGTTATCTAGGTGTAAATCTCAGGTGACTGAAAGGATTTAACTGCTGTGAGGTTTAAATTACTTGTAGAAAGATCTGGTAAGTAGGGGGAGTGGCTTAGCTAGAAGGAAGCTACATTTAAAGACTGCCTTAGAAAGATTTTGCTAGTAGCTTGGCAGAAGACACCAGGAGAAAGAACTGCTGTGTGACTGGACTTCTCTGCTGGGACTATTTTGCCCTCCTTCCCCACCCAAAGCTAGTTCTATTTTTATAGGTACAGGATTTGACTGACAACAGGAACTTCCTGTTTAGGGGCAGGAAGTGAGTGATAACAGAACCACCAAGGACCCACCATCCTAGAAGGGCAAGAGGAGCTCTCTGGCCCCCTCTAGCTGCTGGAGGTCTGCCTCTGAGCAAGTAAGTGGTCTACTGCGAAATATAGGATATTCTTGTCTCAGAACAGGACAATCAGGAGCTTAAAGGGCACACAGGCAGAAAGTAAGGAGAGAGAGAAAAACAGAGGAAAGAGTAAGGATTGCAAACAGTTAAGGGGCCAGAAATAAGACAGAATTGGAGTGGTGCAGTGCAGTGGCTGTGGAGCAGCAGTCTTCCGAGAGATGTTCTGGAGGATGCGGTGTTGTCCCATCTGCAGGCACCTCTCTAGGCTGAGGGAGGAGGTTGCTCATCTCCAGGCTGAGTTGGCCAGGATTTGTGGGACCTCCTCTTCCATCCAGGGACCACCAGTGCCACTGCCATTGCCTCAGAGGTTGCCAAGAAAGAGGAGTGGTTGGACCACAGTGGGCTCAGGGAGGGTGAGGGTGGTTGAACAGAGGTGCATCCTTCCTGTTGTACCTCTCCACAATTCCTATGCCATTCTGGCAAAGTGTGGTTCCTCTATGGAGGCACTCACAGTGGAGACCAAGGAGGATGCTGGGAACCTCCACAAAGGAGACCCACAGGAGGGTGGCAGGGGACCCTGCAGGGGAAGGAAACAACTCCTGGTGGGGGACTCCATTGTTAGGAAGGTAGAACTGGGGGAGGAAGGGAAGAGGGAGGTAAGGTGCCTGTCTGGCGCCGTGGCTTGGAGGGACAAGGAGTGAATCCTCAGGATTGCCAGAGCAGCTGCACAGAGGAGGGAGCTGGATGTCACTGTCCACCTAGGGACAAATGACCTGGCTAAGAAAGGGATTAGAGAAGTTCAGGAAGAGTTTGTGGAATTGGGGAGGGGCCTTAGTCAAGTAGCACGCACGGTAACCTTCTCGGAGGTGCTACCCATCTATGGCATAGGAGAGGCTAGGGTGTTCCACACCATGGATTCAATCAGTGGTTGAAAACTGGTAGCTCAGGGATTTGGCTTCATTGGGGACTGGGGCTCCACCTGAGTGATGCAAGCCTATACTGGCATGATGTGGGCTGCATCTGTCCAGGAGGGGAACCAGGATCCTAGGTGATAGGTTTAAATGCTTCATTGGCAAGCTTTTAAACCAGCCAAGGGGGGAGGCACTGGAAAGGAGCAGGAAAATCCTAGCCCCCCCAAATAATCACGGTAGTAAGTGCAGCAAACACCAACATAGAGGTGTCGATAGGGAGAAGAGCAGGGGTAAATAGAGAAAGTGACAAAGGCAAGAAGGACAGGAATGGGGCAAAAGGAAGTAAGGCCATCAGGAAATGGAGGGTAATGAGTACCAATGCCCACAGTCTGGGCAACAAACTCCCTCAGCTGATGGCCTTAATGGAAGAGGGATGCCTGGATATCGTAGTAGTCACAGAAATATGGTACACAGAGAACCATGACTGGGATGTTAACATACCAGGGTACATAACCTACAGGAGAGACAGGCGGGGGGGAAGAGGGGGAGGAGTAGCTCTCTATGTAAAGGAAGGGATAAAAGCAACTGAACAAAAGAGTGAACAGGGAGGAGAGGAGGCACTGTGGGTCACCTTGGAGACTGGAAAGGGTACCACAATTTGCACAGGGGTTGTGTACAGACCTCCATGTCAGGGGAAGGAATGGACAAGGATATGATAGAAGACATTCTTAGAATGTCAGAGAATTGGAGATACTGTTGATAGGAGACCTGAATATGCCAGATGTTAACTGGAGCACATTTGCTGCAGCCACATCCAAGAGCAGGTCCATTCTTGATGCCCTACAGGTGGCAGGCATTAGACAGCTAGTTTCGAACCCACTGTGAGGGAGCAATATTAGACCTCATACTCTTAAATGGGGCAGGAGAGGATCTCAGATCTAGAAGTGGTTGCCATCTGGGGACAAGTGACCATCAAACAGTGTGGTTCACGTTAAACTCAGCTACAGAGTCAAGCCACACAAAAGTGAGGGTACTGGACTTTAGGAGGGCTGACTTTGGCAAGATGGGAGAGTGCCTCAGAAAAGCACTAGCAAACAGGCTAGAAGGAGGTGTGGAGCAACAATGGGGAATTATCAAAACTGCCATCACAGAGGCAACAAGCCTTTGTGTGAAGCAAATAAACAAATCAAAATGAAAGAAAAAGCCACTATGGTTCTCAAAAGAGGTGGCTGTGAAAGTCAGGAAGAAAAAGATAGCATTCCGGAAGTATAAGGAAACACAGAATGAGCAGGACAGAGAGCTGTACCAGTTAAGGCAGAAGGAAGCAGGGAGGGAAGTCAGAATAGCAAAGGCCCAAACTGAGGAAAAGATAGCCAACTCAGTTAAGAAGGGGATAAAACCTTTTATAGGTACATCAGCGAGCAGAAAGACAAAAGGAGGGATAGTGAGGCTGAATAGAATGAACAGTGGGTGGGCAGAGGGGACAGTGAAAAGCAGGAATACTGAACGAATATTTCTGCTCAGTATTCACAAAAGAGGAGGGGAAGTGCCTAATCCAATTAACAGAAGCACTCTTGATAGGGGGGTCGATCCCAGTCCTTTCACAGAAGAAAGGGTTCTGCAAGAACTCCTAAAACTGAAGGTGGACAAAGCAATGGGTCCTGATGGAATTCACCCCAGAAGTCTAAAAGAATTAAGGGAGGAACTAGTGAAACCACTGGCTACTCTTTTTAATAAATCATGGGAGGATGGTGTGGTACCCGAGGACTGGAGGAAGGCGGATGTGATTCCCCTTCACAAAAGTGGGTCCAAGACAGAGGCAGAAAACTACAGACATGTCAGTCTGACCTCTGTGGTAGGGAAAGTGATGGAGTCACTCTGAAGGAAAGAATAGTTGAGTACCTAGAGGCCAGTGGAGCACAGGACCCAAGGCAGCATGGGTTCACAGCGGAAGGTCATGTCAGACAAATCTAATAGATTTCTTTGACTGGGTGACCAAAGTAGTAGACCAGGGAGGGGCTATGGACATGGCCTACCTAGACTTTAGCAAGGCATTTGACACAGTCCCACACAAAAGATTAATAGTCAAATTAACCAGCATGGGAATGGGACCCAGGGTGGTAGCCTGGGTAAAACATTGGCTGGACAACAGGACACAGAAGGTAATTGTAAATGGAGTCCACTCTGAAGAAAGGGGGGTTACTAGTGGGGTACCGCAGGGTTCAGTATTGGGTCCAGTCCTTTTTAATGTCTTCATCAGTGACATTGCAGAGGGACTGGAAGGAAAAGTATGCCTTTTTGCAGATGACACAAAGATCTGCAACAGGGTTGATACACAAGGAGGCATGGAAAGGATGAAAAGGGACTTGGCAAGGTTGGAGGAATGGTCAGAAGTATGGCAGCTAGGATTCAATGCAAAGAAGTGCAAAATACACCTGGGAAACAAGAACCCAGGGGAAGAATACACAATAGGTGGGGAGGTAGTAACAAAAACAAAAAAGGAAAGAGACCTGGGGGTAATCATATCAGATGACCTTAAGGTTAGCAAGCAAGCAATGTGAGAAGGCAGTAGGGAGGGCTGGGGGTATACTGGGATGTATAGGGAGAGGCATCATCAGCATAAAACAAGAAGTTGTTATCCCTCTGTACAGACAGTTGGTGAGACCCCATCTGGAGTACTGTGTCCAGTTCTGGAGACCCCATCTCCGCAAGGACATAGACAGGATAGAGGCAGTCCAGAGGAGGGAAACTAAAATGGTGCAGGGTCTGCAAGAGAAGCCATATGAGGAGAGACTAAAGGAGCTTAACATGTATACACTTGAGGAAAGAAGGGAGAGGGGGGACATGATAGAAACTTTTAAGTAACTCAGCGGAATCAACAAAGTCCAAGAGGGTAGCATCTTTCAGAAAAAGAGACTTGCAAGAACAAGGGGACACAATTTAAAGATAGAAGGGGGGCGGTTCAGGGCAATGTGAGGAAGTATTATTTCACAGAGAGGGTAGTGGATGCATGGAACAGCCTTCCTGAGGAGGTTGTGGGGTCTAAAACTATGGAAGAATTCAAGAATGCATGGGACAGACATAAGGCAATTCTTGTGGGGGGTAGGAAGAAATAGGCTGTTGGTTAACTAGAATCTGTGGCCTATCCTGTAGGTAGGGAAATGGGCAGACTAGATGGGCCTAGCGGTCCTTATCTGCCATCAAAGTCTGTGTTTCTATGTTTCTAGACAATGGTTTGAGATTAGCACATTAAGAGGAGGACCCAGTAGTGTAGTCTACAGGTTAGGGTGCAAACTGAGAATGAGCTTGGTACATTCAGCAGACTTGGGTTTCATTCCCACAACCTCCACTTGCATACTGTGTGACTCTGAGCAAGTCATTTAACCACCCCAAGCAGTTCTGTGTCTCCTCTCCTACAGCCCCTCTTCCTCAACCTTAGCTGCTGCCATATCGACTCTGGCCAGTGTTTGTTTTCCTCTTGTTTTTGCTCACTTGTTTGAAGCAGAGGTTTGTTGCCTATACTGTGCTCCCTTTTATCTTCATCCACTGTTACTTCACTCCACACATGTCACCCACTTTTGCAAGGTCATTAGGGATGGGTGGGTACTAAAATACTCGACCACCAAGAAAACACTTGGTTACCCAAAAAGTACCCTTCATAAAACCTGGATGAAAACTAAGTAGTCAGGTCAGGTAGTCACCACTTGACCCATTCTACTACCTGATTACTTGACCCTGACCATAACAAAAATCAAGAGAAGACTGTTTTTTTGGGGGGCTATTACACTGTCTTTTAGGTTCTCGATCAGTTATACCCATAGGGACATTGCTGAGGCAGGTATGAGAGGTACAGGCTCTCTTTGCAAGTCTGCTGCTGTTTCCAAAAATTATACCCACTGCAGGAATGACTGAGACAAGTGTGAGAGGTGCAGCTGCTCTTAGTGAGCCTGCCACTGTTTCCAAAATGTATACCCATAGCAGGCATTGCTGAGACAGGTAAGAGAGGAGCAGCTGTTGTGAGTAAACCTGCTGTTGTTTCCAAAAATTATAACCATGGTGGGCATTTCTGAGGCAGGTACAAGAGGCACAGGCTCTTCTAGCAAGCCTGCTACTTTGTCCAAAAATTATACCCATGGTGGGCATTTCTGAGGTAGGTACGAGAGGTACAGCTGCTGTGATTGAGCCCGCTGCCATTTTAAAAAATTATACCCATTGTGGGCATCAATCAAATGTACATAATATAAATGTATGACTGACAAAAGAAAACTAAGAGTAGTACTACTGTGGCACATTTGGCTAGCATGGCAGCAGTGGTGATAGTTCCATTTGTTTCATACACAACCTAGTAATCATATTCAATATCACTGTTTGCAGGCTGTTGTTTATTTTATGTATTTATTCATTTGGCAACTGGGTTGGTGCACTGATCCGAAGACCTTTTTCAGGCACAGCCCAGGCCAGAAACTGGCACAAACAGCATAAATTACAGTGACAGCAGCATGGATCACACAGGGAACATAACAGGGAACCCAGTGTAGGTCAAGCTAACTAAGAAAATATAAGGTAAACAGTACCAGATACATTTTCAAAGTCAGATCCACATAAATCAGTGTTTGTGACAACTGAGAAATTGTAAGCATTAATTTTGAGAAATGTCAGACATTCCTCATTTGCAGGACTTAGCCGTGTTCTGTGGTCAGTGACTATTCCTCCAGCTTCACTAAATATGTGTTCTGAATATACACTTGAAGGTGGACAACTGAGGTACTTTATTGCAAGATTTGCTAGATCTCGCCATATTGTTGTCTTTTGTTTCCAGTAAAGTAATGGATCTTCCTCAAGACCAATCACAGAATAGTCTGTAAAGTACTCCAGGATCATTGTGCTGCATGAGACAGTTACCAGTCTGGCAGATGAACCAGCTACACTTTCTCTACAGGATACCAGTCTGTGTTGTTGCAAGTGACTCAGAAGAGATTTGCCTTTCTAACCCTGAACATAGGATGCCCAAGAAGTAGCTGTACATGTCCTTTCCCCTCGCTGATGACACTGCTGACTGTGAAGAATTGATAGATGTACTGTTGTCTGCACTAGAGGTGCATTTTGATGGTTCAGCAGGGTTTGACTGCAGTACATCAGTTAATGGTGTTTGTTGGGCAATGTCACATTTGATTAGCAGGATATCTCTCCAATACTCAGTGTCCTCCCCTGTAGGAAGGATGGCTTCAATGTTCTACTTGAATGTTAGCCAACACATAGGTGTCATTCTTAAACATGGCATTTATTCTCTGATCAGTCAACAGTCTGAGACTCAGGTCATCTGCCAGCATAATAGCAGTGGTGTTGTCTTTTCACTTAAAGTCTTTCTTTATGTCATCAAGAAAAATGTGAAGAAATCTGGTTTGAGGAATAATTTGACTCAGAATTGCACTGTCTGCATTGAAATCATGTGTTGCAACCTCAAATGGCTCCAATAAGGTGACCAAAGATTTCAGTGGAGTACAGCTGCTGGAACTGAATATGATGTCTACTTTACCTATTTGTTTCTGCATGGTGTAGTCATGTACAGCTTTTTTCTGTTCAGGAAGCCTTTCCAAAATGTAAAATGTTGAATTCTAGCAGGTTGGAACTTTCTGATTTAATGCATACTAGGGTAAATTGTTTGACCTCTGCAGCCACTTCAGGATTTTTTGAGCTTTCACAGAGTGGCTGAAATGCCCACATATTTTCTAGCAAGACCTAACAGGTTTTCAACATACAGTATCTGTTTCCATTTAAAAAAAACATGGATGAGAAGATTTAAACAATGTGCTAAACAAGGTACATTATGTGTTGGTAGCTGTCATCTCCACTAGCCTTGACTATGTTGGCACCATTATCTGATACTATGAACCTTGGAGATAAGAAATATGGAGTAAGCCATTTCTGGAATCAATTTTGTAGCTCCTGCAAAATATTCACAGCAGTGTGTTTTTCTTCAAAAGTGGTGACACATAATGCAGCCTGTTTCCTACTACTTATAGTAGAGTGGCAATTTTTGTTTTCTGACTGAAAACTTGCTCAATGAGCTGAAACAGTCATGTAGCCAATTGGTTGTTGGTCCATATATCCGTGGTTATGTGAACCTGCTTCAACTCAGAGTTTCAACTGTTTAGTGACTGCACCACACACCAAGTCATACAACTGTGGAGCAGCCTTTTTTGAGAAATATGTTTGACAGGAAATGGTGTACCATTGTTCAGTCTGGTTCATGAACTTGAAGAAACCATTTTGAGCAACAAAAGCAAAAGGAAACTGACAATTGGCCTACATCTCTCCAATAGTTCTATTAAACAGCAGACATAATGGATGCTTGCAGGTAAATTTTGATATCCTCATAACACTTTCTTTTAATGTTAGTTGATGAGAGTGATAAGATATTTTTAATTTTGGTGGGGATTGTACTTTTCACACCTTTTTCACATGAAGTACTACTGTGGGATTTTGCAGTACTTGATGGAGTCAGATGAAATCAATTTATGTTTGTCTGGGAAGACTGCAAGGACACACCAAGTGATTCAATGTCAGTTCCTACTTCCAGTTCATTGTCACTATGGTCACTGTCACCACCACCTCCACTACTGCCCATATGAGCCACAGTGTCCCTTGCCTTGCTGCACTCAATTGGGTGTTTTCGCTCTGCATGTCATATCATTCCTGATGTTCCAAAATGTCCCACTTTGCCACCACGACTGACACTCTTTTTTGCACACACTATATACAACTCAAGAGTTGTCTGCAGGGTCAATATAAAATAAAAGCCACACTAAAACGTTACCCTTTGTGCTTTGTACTACAGTGCCTGGCACTATTTCTTGTACAGTTAAGGGACCTGGAGGTAACCCTATACTGCCATTTCCTTGTTCACATGAATTTTTCCCCATTCATGGTCATCTTCTTATTCTTGTGTTTAGCATATGATTTTTTTTTCTGCACTTGCCTCTTATGCCCTACAGCACCATCCTCTCCAGCCTCCTCATCAAAACTAGTACCGACCTCATTGACACAAGAGTCAGAAAAACTGGAAGTGCCATCATTATCTGGTGGGACATAGCCTGGGCTATCCCATTCCCAATCCCTACTATCACCACCATCTTTATCAGCATTTAATGCCTCAGCATCTGAGGTTATATTTGAGGAGGATGCCTCCCCTCCTTGCAAGCTACTTCAGCAGCTGGAAGTCTCCTGGCACATGTGACAAAATGTTCAGTACCTCTATGAGTAACTCCTGTCAATTCTTTCTGAAACTCTACTATCATTTCATTGGTAACATGCTTTTTTGGTTCAGGAGAACATTCAGTGCCAGTTCTGGTGATGTTATTTTTATTATTGTCACTATGTTCTTCATTAGTTCTACAGGAGGATTCATATTGTCCACATCATTTGCAGGTACATGTGCACTATCACTCTACTTCCTTTTAGTAGTCTTAGCCTGGGAAATACGAGACATAGTAGACACAGCCATGGCTTTCACTATGCCACACAGAGATGTCACATACAGTATAGCTATGACAGCACCCAGGACATCTAACAGGCTAACACACTGTGTAATACAGCCTAAATGGCTTTCACTATACTGCAGAGAGACACAGAGTAGCTATGTCACAGACAGGGCTCAGGGCACCCAACAGGCAGTGTGTAATACAGCCAAAATGGTTTTCAAAATACTGCAGAGAGACACAGAGTAGCTATGTCACAGATAGGGCTTGTGGAACATAACAGACACTGTATAATACAGCCTAAATGGCTTTCATTAAACTGCAAATTCAGAAGCATATGATTTGATACATTTTAATTGACTAACACAGATGTAACAACAAGAACAAAGTGTTCTAGCTTTCGGACCAACAAGTCCTTCTTCAGAAGCGTAATGACACTTATTTAGAAAAAAAAAAACAATACTTTTAACAACTAGATCAAGCAGAAAAAAACATAAAAATCCTCATTGGTTTAAAATACTCATTTAAAAAAACAGAAGATGATGTCAGACAAGCTTAACAGTACCATGTTACCTTAAGTTGGAGGGGTCCCAGGGTCAAAAGTGATTGGTGCAAAACACATACAAAGAATTATTCTGCATATAAATTCATGAGATAACACTACTTGAGCAGATTGCTCTTAAATCAAGCTATGAGTGTCACAAAGTTGAGGTTATCTCTGGGTCTAGCACAAGCAGTTGCTTCTGTGACCCATCAACATGGCCACACCTTGGACTTCGCATTCTAACAGGGACTTGAGGTTACAAACCTCAGGACTGTCAGGTTGCTTGGTCTGATCATTGCATGGTTGAGTTCGTGTTTGGGGCACTCCTCCAATAGTCACCCCAACCCATTGAGAGGGTCATCTACATAGAAACATAGAAACATAGACTTTGATGGCAGATAAGGACCGCTAGGCCCATCTAGTCTGCCCATTTCCCTACCTACAGGATAGGCCGCAGATCCTAGTTAACCAACAGCCTATATCTTCCTGCCCCCCACAAGAATTGCCTTATGTCTGTCCCATGCATTCTTGAATTCTCCCACAGTTTTAGACCCCACAACTTCCTCAGGAAGGCTGTTCCATGCATCCACTACCCTCTCTGTGAAATAATACTTCCTCACATTGCCCCTGAACCGCCCTCCTTCTATCTTTAAATTGTGTCCCTTGTTCTTGCAAGTCTTTTCTGAAAGATGCTACCCTCTCGGACTTTGTTGATTCCTTGAGGTACTTGAAAGTTTCTATCATGTCCCCCTCTCCTTCTTTCCTCAAGGGTATACATATTAAGCTCCTTTAGTATCTCCTCATATGGCTTCTCTTGCAGACCCTGCACCATTTTAGTTGCCCTCCTCTGGACTGCCTCTATCCTGTCTATGTCCTTGTGGAGATGGGGTCTCCAGAACTGGACACAGTATTCCAGATGGGGTCTCACCAACTGTCTGTACAGAGGATAACAACTTCCTGTTTTCTGCTGCTGATGCCTCTCCCTATACATCCCAGTATACCCCGGCCCTCCCTACTGCCTTCTCACATTGCTTGCTAACCTTAAGGTCATCTGATATGATTACCCCCAGGTCCCTTTCCTGTTTTGTTGTTGTTACTACCTCCCCACCCATTGTGTATTCTTCCCCTGGGTTCTTGTTTCCCAGGTGCATTATTTTGCACTTTTTTGCATTGAATCCTAGCTGCCATACGTCTGACCATTCCTCCAACCTTGCCAAGTCCCTTTTCATCCTTTCCACGCCTCCTTGTGTATCAACCCTGTTGCAGATCTTTGTGTCATCTGCAAAAGGCATACTTTCTTCCAGTCCCTCTGCAATGTCACTGATGAAGACATTAAAAGGACTGGACCCAATCTGAACCCTGTAATTCTCACTAGTAACCGCCTTTCTTTCAG
Source organism: Neoceratodus forsteri (assembly GCA_016271365.2). Lineage (NCBI taxonomy): Eukaryota > Metazoa > Chordata > Ceratodontiformes > Ceratodontidae > Neoceratodus > Neoceratodus forsteri. The sequence continues at coordinate 607,254,316 of CM028129.1, forward strand.
AGTGGACTCCATTTACAATTACCTTCTGTGTACTGTTGTCCAGCCAATGTTTTACCCAGGCTACCACCCTGGGACCCACTCCCAGGCTGGTTAATTTGGCTAATAATCTTTTGTGTGGGACTGTGTCAAATGCCTTGCTAAAGTCTAGGTAGGCCATGTCCACAGCCTGTCTACTGCCCTTTAAGGGGACTGTCCCCAGAGAGACTCTTGGCAGTGGTTGATTTTTTCTGGAGTGAGTGCTGCATTTGCAGTTGGCATGGGTGAGGCAGTGGTGGCCTATAATGGGGCTGTCTCCAAAGTGCTTGATGCCATTGCATCAGTTTGTATGCAACCTAGATCCTCTCACTTGAGACCCCCATGGTTCGATGGGGCTCTCAAGGGGATAAAGATCAAGGGTTGGAAGTTGGACCATTGCTGGTGGAGGTCCCGGTCCATGGAGGATAGACTGGCATTGAGTAATCATTACAATGATTATCAAAGGGCAATCAACTGCAAGAAGGAAGAATTCCTGTCCAGGGAGATTGCTGCAGGGAAGAACAGACCTGCTCAGCTCTTTCAGACTGTGGACAGACTACTTCACTCAGTCCGTTTACAGCTGAAAAGAGCCTTTTCAGTCGCATTGTGTAAAGAGTTTGCTCTGTTCTTCTCTGACAGGGTATCCTCTGTTCAGACCAGAATCTTCCCAACAGGTCAGATCAGCCCTGCAGTGGTGCACCTGGTCATGATAGGGGCTCTCCCATTCTCTGGGGGGAGTTTCGACTGGTACAGGTGGCTGAGGTTGTCAAAGTGATTTTGAAGCTGCGTCCCACCTTCTGTGAACTGGGTCCTGGCCCAACTCATCTCCTAGTGGGATGTGCTGAGGCCATCAGTCCAGTGTTTGTCAGGATTGTTCAGTGCTCGCTTTCAGAGATCCTTCTTCCGCCCAATGTCTTAAAGGAGGCATTGGTGAAGCTCCTTCTGAAAAAAACATCTCTCGACCCAGACATCCTGGTGAATTATAGGCCAATCTTGAACCTAAAAGTAGTGGCACTGCAGCTCAAGCCATACCTTGTGGCCTTTGGCATCTATGTGCCATTCCAGTCCAGATTCAGAGCCGGGCACAGCACTGAGATGGCGTTGGTTCAGGTTCAAAATGACCTCCTCAGGGTGAGAGATAGAGGGGAGCGGGCAATTCTCACTGTCCTCGATCTCTCATCAGCATTTGACACCATGGACCACACTGTGCTATTGGATTGCCTTACAGAGTATTGTGGACTCATCAGAACTGTCATCAACTGGTTTGCATCCTATCTCTGAGCTAGGAGGCAACAGGTGGTGATGGGGAATTTCTCCTCTTCCCTGAAGCCCCTGTCATGTGGAGTTCCTCAGGGCTCAATCCTATCGCTGATGCTGTTCATGGTATACATACTGCCCCTGAATGAGCTCATCAGATGCTACAGTTTGGATTTTCACTGCTATGCAGATGACACTCAACTGTATATGCCATTTGCCCCCTGTATAAATGACGCTGTTGAAGTACTGAATAAATGCTTAGCCGAGATCCAGGATTGGATGTTCTTTAGCTGGTTGAGACTGAATCCAGACAAGACGGAAGTTCTGTTGGTTGAGCTAGGTTGTGGGCATGATGGGAGTGCTCCCAGAAAGATAACATGATTGGTCCTGGGATCTATTCCATTGATAGCATCCCCCAGGATGAAAAATATGGGTGTCATCCTGGATGACATAATGACACTTGATGCTCAGGTGTCATCTGTTGTCCAAAGTGGTTTTTAACCCTTAAGAAATGTCACCTGGATTAAACCCTTGGTTCTGCCCGAGGAACTGCCATTATGAGTGCACACCTTTGTTATGTCCAGGTTGGATTACTATAATGCTCTATACTTTGGGGTCAGTAGAGAGGAGAGAACCTCTGCCGAATGCAGCCGGTGCAGAATGCATCAGCAAGGTTGCTGACGGGCCTGTCCCTGTCCTGTCATATAACCCTGGTCCTGCGTGACCTGCACTGGCTGCCTGTCAGGTGGAGGATCATTTCAAGGTGGACTTGGTCACCTATAAGGCCCTGTATGGCTCAGGTCCTGGCTATCTGTCTGACCTCCTATTACCTGCCATTCCGGTGAGCTCCCCCTGTTCCTCCACCAGGGGCCCCCTAGTGGCTCCGAGAGCCAGGCTGAAAACCTTGGGTGATTGGGCATTTAAGGTGACCAGCCTGGCCCTCTGGAACTTGTTTCCAACATCCTTGAGGGAGGCCCCATCTGCAGAGGCATTTAAAAGGGGCCAGAAGACCTATCCTTTTAATACAGCATTTTTAGAGGATTTTTAAGTGCTCCAACTGATTTTAAAGATTCTGTTTATTGTTTTATTGTGAAAATCATTCATTTGTTCACTTCTGCTTATCCTGTTTTATATTCTGTAAGGTGCCCAGAGACTCTGGAATTGGGCGCTCTATCAAAAAACTATTACTTACTTACTTACCTGACCCCACCAAGTAACACTGATACCCAACCTACCTGCTTCAGCTACCCGACAAGTAGCCCATCCCTATAGGTCATCCCTGAGGCATTAACCCATCTTTTTAAAATCTGCCATCTTGAACTCCAGGACCTTCACCCTTGTGTGGTTTGACTCTGTAGCTGTCCTTATATTGAAGTAGAATGTACGGTGATCACTGGTCCCCTAGTTGCCTCCCACCTTGAGGTTTGATTCACTGTCCCTATTAGTGAGTACCAGGTCCATTTAGTATTGCCCCATAATGAGTGGGTACAGTAACTAGCTAGTTGCCTGAGAAGTGTCCCCTGCAGAGAGTCCATGATGTCCCCTCTTCTAGCTGAAACCACTGCTGGGATCTCCAATTCACATCTGGCAGGTTGAAGTCCCCCATCAGCAGCACCTCCCCCTTTTCTGCCATCTTGCAAACGGCTTCCACCAGTATTTTATCTAATTCCTCACTCTTTGCTGGAGGTCCGTAAATCACTCCAGTGCAAATAGTGGCTTCATTCCTCATATTAAGGGAGACTCACAGTATATCTGCCGTCATTCTTGAAAAGAATATTGCCTGGTATGGTCATGTCCCAGTCATAGTTTTCAATACACTATGACTCAGTAATGGCCACAATATCCAGGTTGTCCTTTGCCACAATGGCCTCTAGGCCAGGGATCGTATTTCCTAGACTTCTAGCATTTGCTTCCATTACCTTCCAGCTTTTAATTCCACTCTGCTTGTTGCTTCCATGTTTTTCCATTTTGCTCTCCCTCCTTCTCACCTCTCTTTCTAATGCTCCTGTTCCTTTCCCCTTTTATCTCTAGCACCCTGCTCCATTTATTAATTTGCAGCCTGGGGGATTCCTCCCTCCTTGGGTTCTCCTTATTCTCTATTTCAGTTTGTGGGGAGGCAGTTTTTGACTCCCCTGATTCCTTCTGCCATCCACCTTGGCTAGTTTAAATGTCAATTGAAGTAACATTTAAATCATCCATTGAGGACTGATGTCCCCCCTCCTGGATGGATGCAGGCCATCACCCCTGTATGCGCCCTTATACTCTCAGGTAGGTCCCTAGTCCCCAATATAGCCAAACCCTTCCTCTCTTCACTATTTCTTCAGCCATGATTTGAAGCTCCTGGTGTGGAGTTCCTTCTCCTGTTCCCTGTCATAGACAGGCCATACCAAAGTGAAAGTAAATGTATGAGCTATCTGTATATGACCCCACCATAGCTCCCTAGACTCCACCTGCACAATCCCAACCCTGTCCCTAGCCAGGTCATTAGTCCCCATGTGGAAAATGACATCCAGCTCTCCCTCCTGTTCTGCTGCCCTAGTGATCCACAGGATTTGCTTCCCATCCCTCTGGGCCATGGCACCAGGTAAGACCCCTAACCTGCCTCTCCCCTCCTTTCCTATTCCCAAATCTATCCACCTCACAGTTGAGTCCCCTATCAGAAGTTGCTTCCTCCTCCTCCTCAAGGGTCCTCTGCCACCATCCTTGGGGTCTTCACTATGGAAGGACCCCACATTCCCCTTGGTCACTACTGTGGGTGCTTCTTCCTGGCAGTCCCACCCCACCAGAGTGGCATAGGAATTTTGTTGTGGTACCATTTGAGGAATGTGCCTGTGTCCCATCACCCCCCCTTCCAGAGCAACCATAGTCCAGCAGTTCCTCTTCACTGGTATCCTCTGAGGTAACGGTGGCAAACTTGGTGACCTCTAGGTGGGAAGAGAGGTACCCTGAATCCTAGCCATCTCAACCTGGAGCATAGTGACCACTTCCCTCAACCCAGAGAGGTATGTGCAGATGTGGCAGCACCACAGTCTCCATAAGGTCTCTCTGAAAACTGCCACCCCACAGCCACTGCATTGTACCATTCCCAGCATTCTAAACCTCTGTTCTCCCTCTTTTACCTGGAGATACTTTTGTACCCTTATCCCTGATAATGTGTTTCTAGTGTCCCATTTTTTGTTTATTTCTATTTGTGCCCCCCGTGCCTTGTCTAAATCTTTATATACTCCTACTGTAGATAGGGTGTTGCTCCTAGTCCCAGTTTTGGCCAACCTTTGACCTTCCATCCATCCATCCCAGCAGTTAGTATTACACAGAAGTGAACAGGTACCTTGCCATAGTTGACCAGCAGAGTCCCTCACTTCTCTGCTTCCACCTGCCAATGTCTGCTGACATCCACCAATGCCTGTGACACCAGTTACCTGTTCCACTCCTTCACTGTTTCACTCACTTGCAGGGACAAGAATGAGTAGTAAGTGCTGCTAGGGATATTGGAGTCATTTTGGATGATAGATTGACATTAGAAAACAGTTGTCTTCTGCCATCTGATCTGGCTGCTTTCATCTCTGGAACACTGCTAGGATCCAGCTGTACTTGGCCTAGGATGATCTAGCAATGATTATCCATGCTTTTGTCACCACCAGGTTGAATTACTATGCCACTCTGGTGGGGTGGGACTGCCATTTGTTTTGCTTGTTTGCTCTATTTTGACCTAGGTCTCCTCTGTGAGGCCCACAAATGCCTCTGTAACAACTGATAATGTAACTACCTGACTATGTACTGCTGTACTGCTATGTAACCTCTCTTCTCGTATGTAATATTTGTGACGTGGAACCTTTGTAAAGGAGTCTTTGACTCAAAGGTACTTCTGAATCTCCAACAAATAAATAAAAAATAAATAAATAATGCTCTGCACCTAGGGCTATCTGGAGATTTGATGCTTTGACTGCAGTTAGTGCAGAATGCTGCAGCCTGGAGGTTGATGGGATCTTTACCAAGGGATCACATAACTCTGCACTGGCTGCTTTTGCATTCATGCATCACCTTCAAGATCTGCTTGTTGACATGCAAGACCCTATGTGATTTTGGACTGGACTACTTAAAATAGATCCTGACTCCATACCACCCAGTACACCATCTCCACTCCACTGAAGCTGGTCTGTTAGTTGCCCTTCCTTCTAGGCTTACATAATCAAGTTCCTATTTCACCAAGCTTTGAATATGACATGATCTGATTTTATTTTTAGCTATCACTTTTCCCTGTGTTTGATTGGTATCCATCTCTGTAAAGCACTCAGAGCCCTTGCTTGGTTACACACTATATAAATAAATTTGCCTTGAGTTGCCTAATCTCAGCAGGTGATTTACCTTCACAAATTGTTCTTAGCTAGATTTACGTCTCATATAATGTATTACTATTCCAATTCCACACAACCATGAATCACTACCCGGGCGAATTTCCATCTTACAAAAGAAATGTTTATGTTCTTGCCAGTATTTGAACTTCTGATCTCTTGTTTACTAAGCAAACATGCATTCAATATGACACAGGACAGCTAGCAAGGGAGTTTCAGTTCCTATGATGTAGAGGTTATGTCAAAACATGTAAAACACGAGACTGGGGATCTAATCCCAGCAGGTGATTTACCTTCATAAATTATTCTTAGCTGAATGTACTTAAATCATTTACTATTCCACCTTCACAACACCATAAATTTTCACTCAAGTGAGTTTCCATTTTACAACAACATTTTGAAAACATACTTAAGTCTCTGCTCATATGTGAGCCACTGATTCTTTGCCTGCTAAGCAAACACACTTTTAGTAAGACACTGAACTGCCTGTTAGCTAGTTGCAGTTCTTATGATGCACTAGTTATGTCACACCTGTAAAACAGTTGATTGGGGAACTAATACCAGTAGACAATTTACCTTCACAGATTGCTGTTCTAAGCTAAATTTACTTCTCATATAATTTACTATTATACTCCACACCACCATGAATCACTATTCAAGTAAGTTTCCATTTTAAAATTAAAGTTATAAAAAAGTGTTTAAGGCCCTTCCACAATTCAAACTATGTCTACCTGAATTTAAACTACTTATCCGTTGCCTTCTAAGAGAACACACATTCAGTGTGCCACTGAAGTGCAGGACTGGGAGACACATTTCCTGAAGTGTAGAGGTTATATCACAACCTGCAAAACAGGCCACTGGGGATCTAATCCCTGCAGGTGAATTACCTTCAGAAATTGTTCTTCTTAACTAAATTTACTCCTCATATAATTTACTAGTCCACCTCCATGAATCACCACTCAAGTGACTTTCAATCTTACAAAAAAAATGTTTGAGTCCCTGCCAGGACTGTTCCTTTGCTTGCTAAACAAACACACACATTCTGTATGCCACCAAGCTACAAGTAAGTGAGGTACAGTTCCTATAGTGGAAAGGTTATGTCAAAACCTACAAAACAGGTGACTTGAATTGTATTGAAACCTAGCCAGGACTCATTTTATTGACTACAATACACTAAAGGACTAAGTTAAATTATCTGAAGGTGTGCTACTTAGCTCTGCTGAAACCCTTCACTAATCCAGCAATTACATTTAACACATTTTCTTGTACAACAAATGTTGTATTGAGAAAGAAAAAATGTGCAAATTAGGGGATCAAACCCAGGCTTGTGTAGGTCTGAAACCCCATGTCTGGACCTAAAAGCCCTATCACTAATATCATTAGTGACATCATTCAGCCAAATCATTAACATGGGCCCAAGTGCATGAATGGAGTGGAGGTATGCCCAAAATGCATGTACCCCTCCTGCGTGGGTCTGCACCCACAGACAGGTGATGCCAGTGAGTATGCACTACTGACCACCACCTGTCCATGGCCCTGCCTTATGGTGCACAGGACTCTGCAGGGCAGCTGGGGGCAGAGTCATAGTCCTGGGCAGGCATCCAATGGGATGCCTGACTCAGACTCAGAGTAGATTCCTCACACCCCTGTGGTGTTAGTGCATGTGTTGTGTGTATGCACAGCATGGGGCTCATGGCACCATTGGCCAGGCACACTCCCAGATGACTGCCCCTGCCCCCATTCTTCAGCCCTGTAGGCAGGTGTAGGTCTGGGGTTTGAGTCCCAATTCCATCACAACCAATAAGGGATGTCCATGGGGGCATGCACCTGGTTATAGCAGGGTCCTGGCTGCTGTAACCTGTACCCCCCCTTGCCTGACACCACGTGCCACTGTGAATGGTATGTACTGCAGCCACGCCCACAACATGCACCCCCACCTGCCCCAGTGCATTGCTGTCTGCATGGCTGGGGGATCAGGCACATTACAGCAGCGCGTCCCCTCTGTGAATGCCGCATGGCATCCAAGGGATCCCTCTCTCTGGCATTCAGTCATAGCAATGCCAACGTGCCCAGTTTGCACAGCATGTTGACATCATGCATAGGGCCCCATTGAATGTAACTTTAAACTTGACTAAATGCACAAAAGGGTATGCATGACCACAGCAGATGCAAACAGCTATGCTGATGGCACATAAAAAGCAGAGAAATAAAAAGCTCAAAGGAAAAGTCTGTTGAGCCTTGTTGAATCTCTGGTGTGCTATTCTCCAGGGTTTGAATGATTTTGCAATGCACTGTTGGCATTACCTTAGCTTCAACACTGTCTACTCAGGCAAAATAAAATACTGACACAGCAATACTTGGATAGATGCTCAAAAAGTTAAGATAACCCCTACATTGAATTGTGTTACCTTTCAGACCCTGAGGAAAAGCACACCACAGATTCCCTGAGGCTCTATAGACCTTGCCCCCTAACTTTTTATTTCCTTTCTTTTTATGTTTTATGTTTTAATCCTATCAGATGAATTTATGTAGTTATATATATTTATCTATCTCTCTCTCTCTCTCACCCCCTTTTCTCTACATATATAGATATACATTTAGATATTTTACTTTTTCAGATTGATGAAAACCAGAATAATAAATGTAAACTACTGACTGCTTATGAAAATGTAACACTTTTTTGGGATAGTCAATATGTGTTGCTATGGACACCATGTCAGAAAAAATCTGCATGAACTATCTCCATAGCAACTGAGTGCAATGTGCTGCTGAAATGGTTTGTAAAAAAAGCCCCAAAGTGCTCATAAAATGTCTTTTAATATCATGGCTGAAAATAATTTTAGCACTGATGTCACAGTTTTGGTCTTTTAAGGACAGATTGAAGTCAACCATGCCTATATGTATCAAATGTTAAAAGGTAAAGCTAAATTGCCTTAATTCAATCATCATCTTTTTATACATGTGTTGATTACTAGGAATATTAAAAGAACATAAAAGTTTTTCTTTTATACACTAGAGCAACGTCTGTTAGCAATGTATTGCACATGCTAAAAAATATTTGGTCCAATATGCAGTATCATGTTTGTTTTGTGATACATACACCTACATTTAAAAGAACTGTGCTGTATGTAATGCTGCTAAACCTCCTTTTGGGCAGTTCTGAGTTATAATACATTCAGTACAATATAATGAAATAAGCTGATTTACAAAGGCTGTATCAGAAATTGTTAAAATTGTATATGTGGTAGCTTGATTAGACCTAATCTGCCCTTCAACAGTGAAGTAAGTATGATTGAAAATACAAAAATAAATGCTGGAGACACGTCCTCATTTTCTTTACATTTAATCATGTATTAACCATTTGAAAGAAACTAAGCAGCTTAGAATCACTGGATGGAAGGCAGCAACATTAATACACAGACAGGTGATATATGCAGTGTTACAGTAATTCTTGTAAATTGATGAATTTTGTAGTTATACAAATTGAGAGGGGATTATAATTTATACTGTACATAGCACAGCTTTCTGTACAAAGAAACAGAAACATAGAAGTTGTCGGCAAAAAAGGACCTCTTGAGAGAGAAAGAGAAAAGACAGTCATGCTTTAAATCATACTATAGAATCTAACTACAAATTATATAGAACTCCATTAATTGATTATGAGAAGTCTGTGCCCCAATGAACAAAATCTTGGCATATTTGTTCAGGTGACATTAGACTTACTAGCATCTCTAGAAACCAGAAGAATTGCACAAGTGATGAGTTCCTTTGTTTATAATCATTAGAGTACTGTATGAATCCACAAAATAGTGGAATGAAAAATATATATTTTTTAATATAGGATGCTAGGGCAGAGAATGTGTAAGAGTAAATACAAAATTATTTTTCATTTGCCCAGCAAACAATGACAGTTGACATAAGCAGGATTCAAATCTCTTTAAAATACCAAAACATTTTGAATTTCAGGATATTCCATTCTTTATCAATGCAGACAAATTTAGCGACTCAGATTCTTTGCTCCTTAGAGTTCATCTATTACTGCTTATTTTCCTGCTTTAAACTCATAGTCCTCTGCTGTGACATAAAAATGTTTTGCCATGTGAATTATTATGATGTCACAAGTAGAGGATTTCAACTTCAAGGTAGGAAAACAGCTGGAAAAGACAATGACCCCATGTTCAAAATGGTAGGCATGTCACTAACTGGGTTAGCACCACACTAACCATGGACATCACCAGCCGGTGGAGCCATATTCAAAGGTCTCCAGTGCACCACACAAACCTGACAGCGTGACCGTGCAGAATGTATCACTACACCTATGCAAATGAGGGCCCCTTAATGCTTGATGGATGCAGCAGTATATTCAAAGGTTTTAGCAGCACTAAATAGCTTCTTTCTCAGTGCTGTTTAATGCTGCCAAAACTCTATCCTTGACTCCACACACCAGTGTGCGCCCCCTGATTGGTCAATAGCTATGGGACATATAGAAGAAGAACAGGACAAATATCTATAGCAGTCTCACAACAGGATATAAAGCACCTCAGAACATTTAAAATTGCACATGGACAGCCTTTATCATTTGAACATAAAATGACAATCTCCCCATATGCCCCATAGCTATATACTGTATAGTAGCCCCAGTGGTCTGCTGTCACCGCCCACTGGAAGATCAGCAGCCTTGTTCCTACTCATCCACTCAGGTCCTACCTCCCCACACACTCCTACTAAGTCACTGATGTCATTCAACATCAGTAGATGATGACCGGCACATCATTTTGTTCGTCACCTCAGTTGGCCACCATCAAACAGGCATCTGCGATTGCAGGTACTGGCTGTTTCCTGGGTATGATCAGTCATGAATGCCTACCGGACTGTGGTTGGCTGAGGCAGTGAGTTGATGGCTGTGCCGGTTGCCATCTCTACTGAAACTGAACCGCATTAGTGACCTTGTGGGGAGGTGTGAAGAGGTGGAACCTGAGCATGCTGGTTGGAGAGGGCTGCTGATATTTCAGGGTAGCAGAGGACACCAGACCACTGAGGCTACTATATATTGCTATGGGGCATATAGGGAGATTGCCATTATATGTAAAATCGATGAAGGCAGACCTTATGAGTTTGCTAATGTCCTGAGGTGTTCTACATTCTATTGTGACTGATAACGATTTTCATTCTGTTCTTCTATATGTGTAGTGGCTACACTGTTGGTCGATTTTGGGATGCACACCAATGGTAATATACCCATAATGGGCATGTAAATGGCATCTTAGTGCCTTGCATGCCTGGCCTGCATATGGCCCATAGGAGTCCTGGTGCTATCCCATTTGGGTACCGCTATCAACAGTGGGCTCCCCTGTGGGCCATACTTAGTTGAGGACTGTGTCAGTGCATAGTCACTATGTGTTGCACTGGTATGGCCCCACATTCAAACAGCGTGATACAGTCAGAGCACACTAATTGTCTGAATATTGCACAGGGTCATAATGTCACAAGATATTATGCCATAGCAATATATTGCACTGCCAATACAGTACAGTATAGTGCCAGCAGCATAAGTCTTTGTTTTAAAATAAGTAACTCCAAGTGGGGGTTAACTCTTAAATTCACACAAAGTGTGAAAAATATAAAAATACCATGCATGCTGACATCATCAGAGTGAGAGCACACTAGATATATTATTGTACCTGTATGGTGCACAGTTTCTATTTATTGGATATTTCCTGTGTAACTCCTACAACCCTTTTTGGGGTTACAGATAGTGTGCTGGATGCCATTTGAAATGCAAGGCTTAATATATCTGCAAGATTTCCCTGGCTGGTGTTTGTGGCAGAAACTAGTGCAACGTAGAAGGGTCTTGTTGCAGCAGCACAAGGCATAGAAACATAGAAGCATAGAATGTGATGACAGATAAAGGCCACTGGACCCACCCAATCTGCCCAATTTTTTTTCAGCCTTCATTTTTTGCTACAGATCTGCTATTGATCTAAAGCACCTTCTCTTCCCCTCCCTTCCTAACCCCCATGATTCCTTTGTGCCTCTCCCAGCCACGTTGGAACCCCACCACTATTTTCACTCCCACTACTTCTGCTGGAAGGCTGTTCCAAGCATCCGCCATCCCTTCTACAAAGAAATACTTTCTCACATCACTCCTGAATTTATCCCCCTCCAGCTTCATAGCATACCCTTTTGTTCTTGAGAACCTTTTTTTCTGACAAATACCCCCCTCCTGTACCTTATTAACCTCCATGACTTATTCCAAGGTCTCTATCATATCCCACTCTCCCTCTTCTCCTTCAGGGTGTAAATATTTAAACCCTTAAGCCTTTGTTCATAGGGCTTTTGATGCAGACCCTGCTCCATTTTGGTAGCCCTCCTCTGAACTGCCTCCACTCTGGCTATGATCTTCCTGAGATGTGATCTCCAGAACTGGACATGTTACTGAAGGTGAGGTCTTACCAGTGATCCATATAGGGGTAGGGCATGGGGATATAATGTCGCATGGACAATAGCAGGGCACAACAATGCCCCAGTCAAAACAGTGAAATAAAAAAACAGAGTCGGTGAAAACACTGACTCAAACAACAACTGCAAACACCAGAGGAAGAAATAGGAAACATTCCCATTTCTTTGTTTTCTGCAGGGGGCTCTGCCCCTGCACCAACCCACATGGGGGGCTTTGCCCCCCACACCTCCCTAACTAAATTAACCAACTCTGAGGGGGGAGGGTGTGGATCGAGGGAAAAGGAGGAAACTCAGGAGCATGGAACTTAGGTTTTTTACAAAACAAATAACATGTTGGGAAACGGGGAATCAAACCCCAGTCCTTCAGTGCACTAGGTGCTTGTGCCTTAGCCACTCCATCATGGGAGCAGCTCGACCAGGCACAGAACCTATGTCCTCTTCAGCCCTATCTCCAGTTCCTAGTCAGCAACAGGGGTAGCAGCAGTGTAGTAGTTTTCTACCACTATTATACCCCTGTCGCTGTAATTCATTCTGCGCTTTAGACTGCTCAGTTATCCATATGCTGCATTAACCCGGTATGTAGGGGTAACACCACCTTCTTCTTCCTGTTGGTGATACCCCTTCCTATGCACTGCAGCATCCCACTTCCTTCTAACTGCCTTATAACACTGCTCAGCCAACTTTAGGTCATCTAATATAATTACCCCTAGGCCTCTTTCCTGCTTGATCTTTGTCAGTACCATTCCACACATTTACTACTCTGTTACGGGGTTTTTATGGCCTAAATGCATTATTTTGCACTTTTTTGTATTTAAACCCAGCTACCATACCCTTGACCACTCCTCCAGTCTTTTCAGATCCCTATCCATCCTTTTCACCAACCCGGAGTGTCCTCTGTGTAGAAGATCTTGGTGTCATCTGCAAAGAGGCAGACCTTTCCTTCCAGTTCCTTCACAATGTCTCTTATGAAGACATTGACAAGAACCAGTCCCAGCACTGATCCCTGAGTTACCCTGCTGGTCACCTTCCCTTCCTTGGAGTGAACTCTGTTTGCCTCTTCCCTCTGCATCTTACCCCCAACCAGTTTTTTACCCAGGTTACCACCTTATTACCCACCCCAAAATTCCCCAACTTGCTTACCAGTCTCCTTCTGTGTGGAATGGTGTTGAAAGCCTTGCTGAAATCCAGGTAGGCCATGCCAACTACTCCTTCCTGATCCAACTCCTTAGTCACCTAGTCAAAGAAATCTATCAGATTTGTTTGTCATGACCTTCCCCCTGTGAAACCATGCTGCCTCAGATCCTGTAATCTGTTGGATGCAAGATATTCCACAATCCTTTCCTTCAGTAATGTTTCCATTAACTTATCCACCACCGATGTCAAGCTGACTAGCCTATAAGTGCCCACTTCTTGCCCACACCAATTTTGTGAAGTGGTACTACCACTGCCTGCTACTCTCTGCTGGGACCATGCCTGTCTTCAGAGATCTGTTAAATAGGTCTGTCAGAGGTAAAGCCAGTACCACTCTGAGCTCCCTCAACAGCCTTGGATGTACCCCATTTGTTCCCATAGCTTTGTCCACCTTCGGGTTAGCGGGTGCTTTCTGGACTTTCTCCTCAGAACATGGAGTAGTATACATTTCCCTCCCATAAAGGCAGCTGGTGCCTTTTCCTGGTCCCTTTCTTTCTCTTCTACTGTGAACACTGAGCAGAAGTATCTGTTCAAGATGTTTGCATTCCCTTGATACCCTCCGTACAGTCACTCCCCCCTTCTCTAGCCATAGAATCCCACCCTTTGTGTTACTTTGCTCACTAACATACCTATAAAAAACACAATTAAAAAGGTACAATTAATGTTGCAGCTAGAGGATCCAAAGGTAGTTCAAGGAGAGTCCACAGATGGACAAGTTATGACTAAATCTCTCTCTCCACCTTGTGAGACCATGCTTTCACGGGAATGGGCAGATTAGATGAGATGAGCCAGGCAGTTCTTATCTGCCATCAAATTCTGTTTCTATGTTTCATTGTAGTAAGTGACCACTTACAATGAGTGGTGACATAGCACCAGCTGTTTTTTCATGTGCAACATAAGGGATGATGTCCAGTGGCAAAGCAACCAAATGGTTTTGTGAGTAAAGTTCAGGGGACTGCAGTTTGACTGCACAGTGAAATGAGATGCCCTATTTGTTACTTTCTGAGAGAAAATGTTACTGTGTGCAGTACTGTGCTCAGTCTCCAGTGTGTAAAGCCCAGCCCTTATGGGTGTCACCACTTTCCTTACAAAGGACAGTGACTTTGGGTCAGAATTCCTGTGAGGGATTTTGAGGTGCCAGTAGGTGCCCACCCACAGCAAAGGCTATGAAGTACCTGTGTAACTATTGACCTCCCAGGAATTGGAATCCATGTGTGAGTTCCACAAATGGAGCTCTCCCCACCTGCCAAAAGGTGAGGAAGAAGATCAATCTGAGTTTATGAAAAATCTGAGAGTAATTTACTTCATGGGGCCTGTATGACTTTTTACTGGTTTACCTATGCTGATGCAACAACAATGTTATCGACATTCGGCATAGCAACATCCCTGATGTCGACAGGCAAAATGTCACCTGTCAAACATCAGTCCGTGTTTCTAATGGGGGGCTGTGCCCCCGGCACCCCCTTCCATAGATTGTTAATTCTGAGTCAGCATTAACTTGAAGGGGGGGTGAAACTCAGTGAAAGGATGAAATTTTTCCGGCGGGTCCCCCACAGACATTTTCGAAACTTGTTGAAAATGTCATTGTGGGGGATATCACTGTCGGGGTTTCACCCTTTCATCGGTACACCAATTTTAGTGATCCATTTGTTTAAAGGAACTGTCTAAAGGAATTTGTTCTAAGTTACTGAATTGCTGCTGGAGTGAACTGTGGAATGGAATTAGACAGATGTTGCTTGACGCTACTCCCAATGTGGACATCTGCATTTTGGGGCAAGAAGCAAGAAAGATGTAAGGTGCCTCTCTGATCACCCAACCCATTGTTCCACAACAAAAGTTGCTTACTCACCTTGCCAGCCATCTCCCAGGATAGAGGCCCCATAATGCCTGACCCACTGGGATCCGCTGTACCTGGTTCATCTAAATAAGTATGAAAAGCTAAATTTGGTGTGTGTTCTGGCAGAGCTTATACGCTCCAATGGAAGGCAATTATCTTCCCAATGCTTGAGCACTTCATGTGGTGGACTTTGTGTGGCATTCAGCATTGTGCTTGACCTTGTGAATCCTTGTCTACCTCACACAGGCCATCACAGTGTGTGTTGGAGAGTGACAAGGTATTGTGTGTTGCAAAATTCAGTTGAGAGAAACTCTGAGAATAAAATGTCTTCAACAGCCAAACGTAATGTCCTTGACTGGCACCCATTTAACTGTCTTGTTCACCCCTGTGTGATTCAGCAATGAACATGAGATATCCCCAGGAATATGCACTTAATGCTTGGCATAATAAAACCATGTCTTGATGCAGGGGAGGCTTCCTATGAGGTGTAGTGGATCTGGGTGTTGGCTAGAGGCACACTGATTTTCCATTTGTGCATCAACTGACAGAGGGCATAAGTAGATTGAGAAGGAGGTAGTCCAGCTGGATGTTGGATGAAAATATTGAAAAATAGATGTTTAAAGACAGAACAAGTCTTGTGGTCCATAAAGTGTGCTTAGTTACTACTTAGGTTCTCACCAGCCTGTAACTATTAAGGCCTTAAACAGATGTGCAATTCTTCAGTTCTGCTTGCATTATCCTAATGCCTAATTCTTCCCAACCTTATTCCCATCAACTTTATCAGCACCATAGAAACATAGAAACATAGACTTTGACAGCAGATAAGGACCGCTTGGCCCATCTAGTCTGCCCATTTCCCTACCCACAGGATAGGCCGCAGATCCTAGTTAACCAACAGCCTATTTCTTCCTACCCCCCACAAGAATTGCCTTATGTCTGTCCCATGCATTCTTGAATTCTCCCACAGTTTTAGACCCCACAACCTCCTCAGGAAGGCTGTTCCATGCATCCACTACCCTCTCTGTGAAATAATACTTCCTCACATTGCCCCTGAACCGCCCTCCTTCTATCTTTAAATTGTGTCCCCTTGTTCTTGCAAGTCTCTTTTTCTGAAAGATGCCACCCTCTTGGACTTTGTTGAATCCACTGAGGTACTTAAAAGTTTCTATCATGTCCCCCCTCTCCCTTCTTTCCTCAAGGGTATACATATTAAGCTCCTTTAGTCTCTCCTCATACGGCTTCTCTTGCAGACCCTGCACCATTTTAGTTGCCCTCCTCTGGACTGCCTCTATCCTGTCTATGTCCTTGCAGAGATGGGGTCTCCAGAACTAGACACAGTACTCCAGATGGGGTATATACCTATCCCACCCAGTCTTGAAGCATACAGCTGTGTTAGCTCTGATCAGCTTCTCTGGCAGACACTTCCACTTTTGCACCACCTTTTCCATGAAAAAGTATTTCCTCCTTTCCATCCTAAATCCCCCAACACAGCTTTTAACTATGGTCCCTTGTGATGGATCCCTTGCTAAATATAAACAGTTGATGGTTATCTGCACAGTTTATATCTTTCAAATACTTGAAGGTTTCATTCCTGACCACTTTCTTTCCAGGCCTCCAGCGAGTATTGTAGATACTGGTGTCATGCAGTTTTTCCCTCATAAGTCTTCCTCTACTTGACATGAATCAAGCGAAGGAAGGGCTGGTGCCAAAGGGAAAGGCAGAACAGAACCTCAGCAGTACCAATGACCCCTTCCCCATAGGAACTAAATGTGCCATTTCTGTTCTGTCCTTAACTGACACTGAGATTAGTGTGCTATCTTGAGGCCTGTTATTTGCACCTACTGTAGTTTTTTTGTTGTTAACATTTTTATTGTTTCTTTCAACAGTTAAAAACAAACATTACAGAAAGGATGTTTATTTATTTAGTTTTTGTTGACCGGGTAAGTGCATTAGGCAAATCCTGCCTATTTTCAGGCACTACCCAAGGGAGAGGGATACAGATGAATGCCAACTGACCTTGAACTAGATTAAGCTGTTGGTGGTATTTTTAGTGAATGAGGGAAATTGGCCCAGGACACCAGGGAAATTCCCCTACTCTTTTCGATAAGTGCCATGGGATCTTTAACATCCACCTGAACTACCACCAATCCAGGCAGATGAGACCTCGGTTTAACATCTCATCTGAAAGATGGCACCTCAGAAGTGCAGCACCCCTCTCATGCTGCACTACAGTGTCAGTATTGGGATATTAACCCAAGTGCCAGATAAGGGAACTGAACCCACAGCCCTCTGATCTCCCGGCCTCAGAGGTGAGTGTGCTACCTACTGAGCCACTGACACTGACACCTTAATCCTATAACTCCAGGTTTACAACATCTGCATGTACATGAAGCCATATGGGAAAGATTAAGCAAGAACATGGCATACCTGGTGTGGCCCAGAGCAATTAGCTGTAAGAGATGATTCCTCACAGAAGCGTAGGCTTGCTTCTAGTGCATAATTATGCTGGACATCCAGACCTATAACAAAAAGAATGTAACACACACAAAACATCTAAAGGAATTAACATTAACAAGCAGAGTTGCATACATTGTCATCTACATTTCCAGGTCTGCTTCATTACCTACTTGTGCACCAAAGGACCTGGGCTGGCTGTGCTGGCCCTAGGGTCAGCAAGCTAATGGGGATTCAACCTATCCCAGCTATGGGCTTTGAAAAAGTGATGAAGGATTGCCAAAGTGTGTAGTACTTTGGAAGGGTGTTTGCCACCACCTGTGTCATATGGTCTAGGTTTGCCACTTGTATCAGGGAGTTTAGCACCTCTTGACCTGAGGGGACCTCCTGAAATCTCCACTTGCACAGGATGAGCCTCTTTACCTGCATGCTTAGGATAGCAATCCACTTCTGGTTTAGGATATTCCACTAGGTAGTGGTGGTACAAATTCCTAGCAACATCACCATTGCAGAATGGGGCACCTGTTTGTGGAGGACCTCTGACCCCTTTGCACAGATTTGCTGCCATAGTGGCTTGATTGCTGGTCAGTCCCACAATATGTGGAGCAGGTATCCCTTTTAAGCTTGGGATCTCCAGCACCGCTTGTCTTGGATGAGTTTAGCTGTGTAGAGAGCTGCTGGGGTCCTGTATCATGATTACAAGATTTTATTTTGGATCAGTACACTTCTTGTGCCAGGATCTGCCTTGTGGGCCAGCCTCCAATAAGCCCTCCACTCCTGGTCAGTTATCTGAGCCTTTAGGGCTATCTCCCACTTTCTCTTGGCTTCATGGGATTGAGGGGGGGTTTCAGTTATCTGAGCCTTTAGGGCTATCTCCCACTTTCTCTTGGCTTCAGGGGATTGAGAGTGGAGTTTATCCCTTAGAGCTGAGTAAATGGTACTGGCCTGGCCTCTGTCTTTCACTAACCAGTGAGGGACTGGTGTGGGGAGCTTGCTGTTGCTAGCTCGATGAGAATACTTGTTAATGGCACTTCTGGTCTTGAGATATCTCCAGAAGTCTTTTGGGGGGAGATCCCATTGATCCAGTAGCCCCTTAAAGGGAGCAATTATCTTGGCTGTGAGGTCCAGTATGCCCTGAAGATGGTGGATGCCCTTAGTGGCCCAGAGTACCCAGGATAGTGGTTTGTGATTCACAGTGATGTCCCTGTTACCTCATAGTGGGGTAGGGTCTAAGGGGGAGAGGCTGGTGTTTAGCATCCTGTGCAGTCTGACCCAGTATTTTATAGAGGGCCCTGTAGTGGGATGGAGGAGAAGCTCCTTTGGGGCAGGGTTGTGCAACAGTATAGACAAGTATGCTACTTTGTTTTCAGCCTCTTCCATGTCTAAACACTATGGGGCTTTGGCCCCATACCTTGAAAACCATTTGAGTGTTTGAGTGGCTTGGAATGCCCATTTGTACCCCTCAAGCAATTGAAATCACCACCTGCCCTCCTTCCAGTGTGCCTGAACTTGCTCCCATTGTACCATGGCTTTTCCCCTTCCCACAAAAAGTTCCCTATAAGGGTGTTGGTTCTCTTGTACCAACAGAGGGGAAGCTCCAAGGGGAGGTGGGACAAGATAATTAGGATCTTGGGGGCTGTAATCATTTTTATGGCTGAGATTTTCCTGACTAGAGTAAGTTGGAGGGGTGTCCACCAGTCTGATTCTGTCTTTATGGCCGCTAATTGGGATTTTAGATTCATATCCCATAACTTTGCAGTAGAGGGGACTGTTCTGATCCCCAAGTAAGCAATGCCGTCCAGGGCCCACTGTAGACTATGACTTGTTGCCATACTGGGCAAACATTTAGAATTTAGGGGAAGGACCTCTGTTTTAGATTGGTTTAACCATAGCCCAAAGTATATGGTGAAGTCAGAAAGGACCTTAAGTCTCCCACCCACACCCCTCCGCCCGCCCTATCTCAACTCTTATAGCTAAAGTGCTTTTCTCCTATTATAGCTAAAGTGGTGTTCTCCTATTGGCTGTCTGTGATTTTTTCTATCTCCCTTTTCTGCATTTAGTTTGTTATACTCACTGAACACTAGGGGGCCATTCTCAGCAAGCCCTCCTAAACTAACATTGCTTATCAGGAATAAAGATTCACTAGCTTGTGTACCTACAGAAATCTTGACTCGCATCTCCATTTTGGCAGACTGCACTCTGCTTCCTAGTCAAACTTCCTGCCCTGAAGCTGTAACTAATCAAAAATGCAGATTCCCTTACCTCAGCTATCCCCCCTCCTTCTTCTCACACTCTTGACTTTTCTAAAAGAAAAAGAAATGTGGCATAGTTTGGGGTATTACAACAGGTACTGGTATAATGGCATACAAAAAACTGTTGGAAAAACGTAAACTATCTTATCCTGGACGGATTGTGGAGCAAGGGATTATGATTAGCTTAAAATATAAAAATTACATCTCAAAACGAATAAATAGGTACTGGTATGAGAATGATATGAAAATCATCTCGGCTTCTCACTATTCACGTTGGTTTGCTACCAATAATTTTTACCATGGATATAAACCTTACCTGGATGTACTTACAGATCCAAAACTGAGATTGAACTTTATGAGATATAAATTTGAGCAGTTCAATAGTAACGTCTTAGATCTGAGGTATAAGAAGCAAGGAATTCAACCAGAAGAATGTGACTGTGGGATCGGTCAGAGGGAAGATGTACTTCATGACTTATGGTACTATAAATGGTACTAGACACAAAGGGCGTATTGGCTGAGTCCATTTCTATCTGCACTTTATAATATAGATAGGGTTTTACTAACAAATATTTTAATACACACAGCAGATCCATGATCATTGTTAAGGCTTGCAAAGTATTTTTCTTCCATCAGTCAAATCAAAGAACGAATTAAGATTGTTTGAGGATGGGCTATTAATAGCATTTGAACTGAAGAGTTTTTTCTTTTCTTTTCTTTTCTTAATATTAATGATGTATGATTATTATAAATGTTTTTACTCTGTAGTGATGAATGATTGAATGTCATATTTATATATTATTGTGAAGATTGTTTATGTGTACTTTGTTATAAACTTTTGTAAAGGCTATTGAGCCAGACAATAAACTTAAACTACTACTACTACACTCTTGATTATAGTCTCCCCCCAAACCCCTATTCCCAATTCCCCCACCCCCTTCCTCCCGAACACTACATCCCCCACCTCCTCCTGCCGGTAGCACCTTCTTCACAGTTCTCCTCTTCCTTTCTCCCTTAGAATCCTGCCCCTCCCTCAATGCCCCCTCCTGCAACAGACTACCCCTCCTAGCCCTTAAACCAAGGTCTCACCCCTCTGGCCTTCTTAGGGAAAAAACCCTCCCCAAATACCTTGCTGCATATCTCTTTCTACTCCTCCTCCTCCTTGCAGGAGACATTGAAACAAACCCGGGACACAATAGCATGACCACTAGGCTTCCCCCAACTAGTGGCCTGGGCATCTACCACATAAATGCCAGGAGTATCCTGCCCAAGATGGACCACATTATGGCCTGGATAACCCAATGTTCCTCAGATAACCTCTGTGTCTCTGAAACATAGCTCTCTGCCAAAGTGCCAGACTCACTGATAATAATTCCTGGCTTCTCTCTATTCCACCAGAACAGGGGAAAACATGGTGGCGGTGTTGCCACCTCCTTTCATGAGTCCCTACAAGCCATCATCATCTTGCAGGAAGTCACCCCCAAATCCCATGAGCTCCTACCCACCAAGCTGGTGCTTCCCTCATCCTCTCCCCTCTTTATTGGTGTATGCTACTTCTCCTCTAAAGCTAACCCCCTTCCCCATCAATTGTCTCCAGCCTAGCCACCCTCATCTCCTCCACTGTATCTGGCGAACTCCTAGTCCTGGGTGATTTTAATCTCAACTGGCTTGCTCCCCCAAGCCAGAGCAGTCACCCAGGAGATTGAGGCCCTCAATTTTACACAACTAACCTCTGATCCTACCAGGCTCAATCCCCATTCTGCTAACCACTCGCTACTAGTTTGGATCCTAGCTTCCCATCCCCAAAAATTATCTTCAGCTGGTATCCTCCCGATGTCTTTAGTGACCATTGTATAACCCACTGACATAGGATGTCCCGACCCTTACCCTGCCCAAGTATATGTGGTTCAGCATACTAGCCTTCAAGGCTAGTACGCTGAAGCACAGGGGTTCCTGGCCATGGATTTTCTGGCACTAATAAAAAGCTAATTTAGCTGAAAAAAAACTGAACTGGAGTTGCTCTCACTTTTTTCTTTTGTTGGAGTTTTGAGATTTGCAACCTCCGTAGGAACACCCCCCTCACTGTAGTGTGCTGCTTCTCAACTTTAGGACCAAGTATATGTGGTTCTGATCCCTAAGATCACTGAACCAGCAGGCTCTCCTGGCTGACCTATACTTCGACAATTGGTCCAGAGACTTCACTGCACCAGATATCAATTCTGCACTGGCCTCCTTCAGCTCTACATTCCAGAACATATGGAATCACCACGCCCCTCTCAAAAGGCTGCGACTCTGGATCAGGCACCTTACCTTGATCTCTCCTAATCTGGTGCGACTATTTAAATCTAGAAATCATGCCTGGATAGTGTATAAAGCCTCCTCCAATGCCTCTGACCTCCAAACTTATAGATTACTAAGGAATGCCTGCACCAGACAAGTACATACAGCCAGAGCAAACTTCCTTAAATCACAGCTTGAAGACCTACGCCCTTCCCCAGTGGCGTTCTGGAAGACTCTCCATTCCCTGCTAGATTCCTCTTCTCACTCCCTCCCACTCCACCCAAGGTGCTTATAGTGATGACCCTGGATCTGCTGCCACTTCCATAAACCATTTCTTCACCACCTGCGCTCTCTCCCCAGACTCCCCCCTTCACCCCTCTCCTCTCCCCGAACCAACCAACACTCTTTGTCCCCCCTGAGTCTAGTCACACCTTCTCCCCATTACCCCTACAGAGGTACTCTGTGCACTCAAATCCATAAACTCCTCAAAGCAGAGCCCTGACGGACTCAATCTCAACCTTTTGAAAACCTCTGCCCCTGCCATAGTCCCACCCATCACCTATATTTTCAACCTTTAACTCTCTACCAGTACTCTACCCAAGGCCTGGAAATTGGCCAAAGTGATCCCTCTTCATAAAGGGGGCAATGTCTCCATTCCATACAATTATGGGATCATCTCCCTCCTCCCCTCCTTCTCAAAAATCCTTGAATCTCTTATCTCTAACAGATTAAACTCCTTTCTGACCACTAATAACATCCTGACTCCCTATCAATCTGGTTTTCGGAGCCACCACTCCACTTCCTCATCCCTTCTCCAACTAACTAACCATATCCACACTGCTATAGACAAAGGTCAACTGACGCTGGCCATTTTCATCGACTTAGCCAAAGCCTTTGATTCAGTGTCCCTCAATAACTTCCTGGATGATCTATCCTCCATCAGTCTCTCGTCCTCAACTACCAAGTGGTTCAAGGCCTACTTCTCAGACAGATTCCAGTATGTGCAGCTGGGCTACACCAAATCCCCCCCCAACCAAGTCGGTATACCACAGGAGTCGATCCTTGGACCCATTCTCTTCTCCATATTCATAAAAAAAACTCCCATCCATTAGTTCTGTATCACATATCCAAATGTATGCCAATGATATGGTTATCTTCACTTCAGGTTCCTCTTTTGCACAAATTGAGCCCATCCTCCAAGCAACTTCGAGAGCATGCTGCAATGGTTCAATGCCAAATCGCTCAAATGTAACACCAAGAAAACAGTCACTATGGCATTTGGCTCTGCCCAGAAACTGGCCAACCTGCATCCCCCCTCCTTTTATGCTCTTGACGGCTCCAAAATTGAGGCTGTTGACTCTTGTAAATATCTATGTGTGTGACTGGACCCCAAACTGGATTCCTCCCTCCACCTTGATGCAATACACAACATGCTCCACCCTAAATTAGGCATGCTGCTTATGCATAAGGATAGTCTTTTGGTCCCCATCAGGATGGAAATCATTTCTAAGCTCATCCTCCCATCCTTCGACTATGCTGAAGTGATATATAGTTCAGCTTCTCAATCATCCCTTGCCAAGCTAGATCCTCTGTTTCATGCCTTCCTCCATTTCACCACTAACCTCCTTTTATGCACACAACACTGCCTTCTCTACCAAACCGTATCCCTCCCACCACTTGTAAACTGAAGCCTTGCTCATTGTGCCTCCTTCATTGCCAAGTACTGGTTCGACACTCTTCCCTCCCATCTTTTCACTGATTTCCCCCCATCCCCAACTCTGAGTACTCACTGCACACTCGTGCTCACTACATTTTTGCCTTACTTCATCCTCACTCACTCTCTGGTAAACTGGCCTTTGCCTATAGACTTCCAGCCCTCTGGAACAATCTACCCCTCCCAGTACACAGTCTGCCAACCACAGCATCCCTCAAAATATACGTTAGACTTCTCCCCCTCCCCACCTGTTATGCTTCCCTTCCCCATCTCCTGAACTCCCCTGACCTCTCGCCTACACTCACTGCTGCTCTGTTTACCATGTGCAATGTTCTATGTGTATTTGTACGGCCATTTTTCATCATATATATTATTTATTGTTGTATTAGCTTCACTGTGCACTAGACTCCTTGTGCCTTGTCCTCTCATCAATACATGCATTGTTTATTGCTGTATTAACTATACTATGTATCTGACACAATGTACAGTACATTGTAAATGTTTTGTTAATTCCTGTTGATGATTATGCTCCTGTATTAATGTACACTATGTCCTTATCCTCTGCTCTGGGTCACGCCTTGGCTCTGCGTGCTTTTCCTAGTTAAACATTTTTAAATAAATACATAAATAATGAGTAAAGATGAGTTGTCAAAATTGCTTCATGGGGAAGAGTGTTTATCAATGCAGTACTGTTTTGTGTTAAGCCATTTAATTTACAAACATATTCAGATAAAAAGGGGAAATTGTACTGTTTTCGGTGGACCTCGAGACCACCTTTGATAGTATCATTCACAATCTTCTTTGCTCTTGCTGTGGTCCATAAACATTAATCCCATTCTACTAGATATCATAATAAATTCCACAGTACAAGATGGTCCAGGTACAATATAATCGGTAAGAGAACCTTACTTGAAAGTTTTCTACAAACACAGGAGTACACCCATGCAGCATATTAGCACTGTTGCTGTTCAGTTTGTATCAGAACTCAATAATTAATCACTTAAATAACTCAGATTTTCATTCACCCAAAGTAAGTGACACTCAGCTTAGCCTTTTGGCTTACTTAGAGAATATAGTAGTCATTTCAAGCACATTACTTTGACTTCAAAGAAAGATTAATACACATTTAGATTTATGGGAAAAAATATTCACTTTCACTGAGATAAAATCAGTTAGTTTGGGGGAATACAAGTAAGAAAAAGCCTACACTGTATATCAATAACGATTCATTAGCTACAGTTCATTATTGTGATTATTTAAGAGTTCTATATACAGCTAATACTAATTGGTCTAAACATATTTTTCTACTTAAAATTAAAGTATAAATGGCCATAAATTTCCTAAAATGATTTTCCAATAAATATGGTGGCAGCCCAGTAAATGTAACACTCACAGTACTGAACGTAACATTTTCAAAACTTCTATCTTAAATGTATCTGAAATATAGGGAGATTCAAATTACTCATCTTGTGAAACAGACTTGAAGAAATCCTACAAGTACAACCTTTGAGTTCTAAATTGTGTGCCAGCAGCAATAATTAGAGCTGAATAAGAGCAGTTGCCAGTTTCCACACTGATCAGGGTAGATTCCATAATTTTCTTATTTGGAAGTACATAAAATGCCTGAAAAGAAACTTCCTAGAAAATGTATAGAAGAAGAAGTTGATTATTCAGCCATTGGATTTGATTTTCCCATTATCATCTTTATAAAAATATGTACCCTTTAGGCCTTGTTGATTTATTTGCTTAGATTTATGTTAGACCCAGGAAGGAAATTATTTGGAAACTTAAAACATATGCAGAAATGTAGTGTATCAAACTATGACAACAATATCTAACTTGAAAAGTTAAATTTGGTATAAACATTGCAAGACACTATTCAGGAAATTATACTATCTCTACAACTTAAATAAACTGCTAGACCTTGGTATTATCACTAGATTCATACTAGAACTTTATAAGGAAAGCCCTCATCTTTTCCAACACAAACATAGGTTTTGAATCTCCTAACTGTAGGCGTGGACTCAGGATGGCAGATGATCTCAAACACCTTCAGTTAATTTGCCCTCTGCCCAAACAAAAGAAATCTATGTTTAACCCTTATTTTGGAAAAGCCTTCTTCATCTCCTGAAATGGTGCTGTTGCTTTGTGTAATACTACCAGACAAGAAGAATTACAGTGTTTGGTCAAACGTTTGCACTCTTTAAAATTGTGGTAAATAATTGTGTCTTATGATGTTGATACCAAATATAGGGTTTACTGATTAACTGTCCTTTTATGCATTTGATTAATGCCTCAATTTATTTTTGAGATTACTTGTACTAAAATTATTGGAATGTAGGTAACCATACCTGAACCTACAGTATAATTTATCAGGTTTCATATGATGAGTGACAACCCATTGTATTTGCTAATGACATTCACTGTCTAATCATATTTTTATAATTTTTTTGGTAACCTGGTAAGGCCCATTAGGCACAATTGTCTGTTTTCAGGGGCAACCCAGGGGCACTGGGGTGGTTAAGTGACTTGCGCAGAATCACACAGTATGCAAGTGGAGGTTGTGGGAATCAAACCCAGAGCTGCTGAATGTACCAAGCTCATTGATAGCTCATTACTCTTACCACTAGGCTACAGTATGTTGCCAGCCCTAAAGGAAGATATTTATATATTATGTAACTAAATCTCGTCTTTGTTCCACTCATGTCTAACAATTTGTTAAAAAGTATAATGCATTAGTTTCTTCAAGTTCAATTAAAGTTTACTGAGTGACTTCAATGTCATTGTAACGTATTAAAATTAATTTACATATGTAAACAAAGATATACAATTAAAAGACATTATTCCTATGATTAGTAATTTAGACTGGAGCACATGTGCAAAAGTACATTATCTCAAACTGTGTCAGACATCAGTAATGAAGTTAACATTCCCCATAGAACATATATTTTCCCTCATCCAGATATCCAGGCTTAAAAAATAGCTGGCTTTATGGACATATGTTTTAGATAATTCAGAGAAATATCTGTTAACCCAAATTGATCATACTAAGGAAAGAATAGGAACTAGGGGGCCATAAGCCCATTTGCGTTCCAGCCATTACACTTAATACCTTAAGTTGGTACCATTAAGAATATATTTATCTAAACTGGCTTTGAATGCTTGTTTACTTTTGACCAGTCTTATATTCAATGGCAAGGAATTCCATAGGTTTACCACCCTTATAGTGTACAAGTACTTCTTTTTATTGGTTCTAAATTGCTTCCCCTTAAATTGCAGAGGATGTCCCCTGGTTTCTATATTATTGTCTTTACACTCAATACTTAAATCACACATGAGATTAGGATCCTGTAAAACATCAAACAGAAACAGAATATCACCCCATGCTCTTTGAGTTTCCAAGAACATGAGGTGTAGAGCTGCCAACCGATTTTCGTATGAGAAATCACAATGTCTCTCGATTGTTTTTGTGAAATGTCGTTGAACTTGTTCAAGTTTCATTCTTTCTGACACTGTATAAGGGTTCCAAGCCTGAGATGGAAATGGAAAATGGACACTGCAGGGCTTGGGCCTGGTTACTTACACCCTATCAGTGTAATCGGCAAATAATCTCATTCTCCACAATAGAGCAGAAAGTCTACATAGACTAACAAAACTTCATATCCATACTTCCACCTAAAACATAATACACCAGGGAAAATAATAGCTTCTAAAATATAACACACCAGGTAAAATATCAACTTTTTGCATAATGTGCATCTATATAAAGCAAGGAATAATGTTTCACTCATTTTCAATATTTTACAGAAGAATACCATTAAATATCTCATTTTTATCTTTTCCCATTTCTTTGCCACTCTTTAAATTTCAATTTTATTTATACTTATCTTAGGATGTCCATAACTACTTTTATGACTATATGCACCCTCACTTATAACAGCATCCTTATAGCTTTTGTGAAAATTGGGTAATATGGATTTGAATATACTATAGAGACAGAAATATCTTGTCCTAATTTCCACATTGTCTGGACAATATAGTAAAATATATATTACATCCTCCATGGCATTTGTACCACAGTCACAAAGAATATCATTATAACATTACTTTCTGGATGATACCTTGCGCCTAAGAATTTTGGGATCTACCATGCCACAGCGACAATATAGTTGTCGACATCTGGCACAGTGACAGACACAATGCCAACAGTTAGCATTATGCCATCAGGATTACAATGTTTTTTTGAGGGGGGGCTTTGCCCTCCTACACCCCCATGTGGGGGGCTGTGCTCCCTGCACCCCATTTCTTAAAATAACAAACTCCAAGTCAGAATTGTTTCAGGGTGGAGGCAAAACACCAGGAGAAACAGTGCTGATGTACAACAGGACCATTATAGTGATCTGGCAATATTTTTTATTGTAATGGTCTTTGCTGTGATAGTTTCATTGTGCTGATGGTATATGAGAATTTTGATGGTTATATCTTTATCCTAATGCTTGTCAAGACCTTTCTGCTGTCCTATCCTGAATAAAATCTAAATATGGTTCAAAACCATGAAACTATTTGTTCTGGGCATACCATTTATTAGATTTTATGGCTGCACTATTGATCAAGTGATCATTTCTGGATTGTGAAATAAGTCTTTCCTTAAGCACCTTTGCATAGAGTGGACTGACTTTAATTTGTTTAAGTTAATCTGTCAATGAGTGTGTTAGCAATTACCCACAGCAGAGTATGGGATTATAGGCATTTAATCCATGTCTGGGGTGCTTTATGAGGAATGAGGCCACAGGCCGAGAGTCCACACAGGACCCCAGATTTAGATTAAATGCCTAGAACACCATACCCTGGAGTGAGTTATTGCACTTATAACATGGGTTGTGTGCAGAACAAGGACAAAATCCATGAAAAGAGTTTTTCCCCAGTTTAAATAGCAAAAAAGATAATGTATCCTGCCATCTTGCAAAATAGTCCCTAACAAATAATGCATACTACACTTCTGCTATGCACATGGAAATGTCGCAGATACAGTTCTGAGATGATTTGTGACATTTCTTGAGCATAACAGTGTCTGCTACTGCTGTACAGCATTTACTTTCAGCCCCCCCCCACACACACACATATTGATATGCATCTCACACTTTGCAGGGACCTGCGCCTCCTGTGCTCACTATCTCAGTCTGTCTCTCTGTGTCACCATGGGTCATGCTACATGGAGACCCAATGCTGCTAAACACTAAGGAGCCATGAATGACTGACATCTGTACAGCACAGTGCAGCATGTTTGCAGTTTAATGATATGTGCTACTCCCTGCAATAAACAGACTTTTGCCACACCTAAGTGGATCGTGCCTGTCCTTTATACAAATGCACACAGAGACCAGTGCCAAACCTGTCATTGACAGACAGACAGACACATCACAGGTGATGCACACAACAGAACTGCTGTGGTCCATGTTGCCATTCCACTCCCCTGTCCTGTCTCTCACACTGTCTGCCATGGCCTCTTCTGGTACACTAGCATGCTGCCTCACACTTCTAGTACACTACCACACTGCCTCACAGTGCTGAACTCAGAGTACTGTCTATAATTGTCAGAGGTGAATGTGTGCCTGTCAGTGTGTGTCTCAATGTCTTGGTGTGGGCAGGTGTGCTGCTACCTTAGATGTTTCACTGACACTGCAAGATGCAACAATCCCTGACAGATAGCGAGGACTTCCCAGTCTTGATCAGGTACACGATCAGTCACTTTGCCATTATTACAATCAGCGGCAATCAAGTGAACAATGGGGGGGGTCCTCCTGCTTTCCTGACCAGCCTGGGTTGGGCCTTTGATGGCACTGCAGCTAACAGTTCCCTAGGCTCCAACTGTTTCCTGACTCTCAGTAGAGCCCCCCCAGTCACAATGCCACCTGTCTGCCTCCATCAGCTGTCTACTGTGTTTGCCTGTCACTTTCTCCATTTTTTTGTCAGACAAGGTGCAGAATTTGGTGAGGAGTTGTCTCACTGGAGCAGAACTGTACGGCAATGTCAGCTCTCCATTTGTATGCCTGTAACACCTGAAGGTTTCTCCACAATACACTGAAACACTACTTGTACAGTAGGGAGAGCTCTGTCACTCATGCAGTGCTGTACAGGGATGTCAAGTCTTACATCGGCTAGCTGCCTTTCACAGATCTCTCTCTCTCTCACACTAGGAGTGGGAGGGGGCCTTTCTGTCATTCTCTTGCACAGTGGGTGCAATCTATTCAGGATGTGCTACTGGCACTGCCAAGCCAGCACTCCCATTCTGTGCCACTCACTTCAGCACAGAAACAATGGCTGCCACTCCACTTTCAGTTCTGTGAGCTGGGTAGAGGTCTCCTGGCACATGACTGATCACAGCATTCTTTTCCAGCTAAGGAGTTCAGGCACTCTAACTGTGGATTAAATGGTGAATTAAATTCATGGTCAGGTGCTGCTCCTCAGCCAATGAAACTTTCTACTGCTCTCAACCCATGTTATAAACTAAATTAATCTCTTGCAAAATATACTTTATTTCAGACAGCTAGGGAGACTGAATAGTAATTCCCAGCCATGTCATCTTTTCTTGTGGACATGAGTTAGTTAACGTAGACTCAGTGTAATTTTGGCATTTAATATGCTATAATAATTTTCTTTATTGCACCATGTTTTGAATTTTAGTTCTTCCTAATGTGGCTCTGGCTACCTCAATTGGTACAGCTCTAGGGGCTTGCAAAAAATAGATTTGTATAGGGAGGTAAATGGTTGTTTCAGTCACAAATCCTTTATTTTATGTCAAATTTCTGCCATGCTGTATATAAGGCCACACTAGACCTGTTTACATCAACTACCTTTAACACTGGCTGAACTGTTTGGACTCCATATTTCACAGTGAATCTAAGCAAGGCTGACTTCATCTGTATTAGTTTGGCTTTTGTTTTTTTCAGGTGTGCGGCCCACTTATTGTTATTTCTTAAGTGTAACAGTAACTTTAACTTATTCTATTTCTTCACCATTAAGTTGCCATTTGTGTATAACCTTTTTCCTTTCCATATGTCATAACATTACTTCTTTCTTTTTTATCCTAAGTTCTGAATCATTACAACAATTCTCCAGCCTCACAAGTTGTCTTTTTAAGTCAATTGGCATTGGTGAGATCAGAAACAAATCATCGCCATACAATAGAAGCAGGCTGGGCCCAATTCTCAAAGCCCCCAGCATGGTGCAAGGGTTGTGCACCACAATGAATTGTGTAAGGTGCCCCTTGCTCCACAAGATGCACTGGGAGTGATTCTCAGTGGCAGCCTGTGTCAACTGCAGGCTGCCTGCCCCAGACGGGGCTTGCACCACCTGTGCACCCCAAAACAGACTGCAAAATGATGCTGGGGGCATGTGGCAGATGCAAGCTGCCACATCCACTAATGTGGGATTGTCAGCTCTCTCTCTGAGGGAGAAATTCTAAGTTCCCTTTGAATAGCCAGGGTTGGTCAAAGGGTACTTAGAAAATTCTCCTCTGTGAGATTTGCCTGTTTGCAGCAGTGTGTACAGTCCCCTTCCCTGATACCCAATGTCTCCCATTCATTAAGTATTTAATAATGCCCCCTCCCTGATACCTGATGTCTCCCGTTCTTGTAGCTTTTAATAATACCGCCTCCCTGATCCCCAGTGTCTCCTGTTCATTCAGTATGTAATAATTAGAGCCAGCCCAGTGGTGCTGAGGGTTGACATACTAGATGCCACACCTCATGCCATGCCAGTGACCTGAGTTTGGGAATGAGCCTGGATCATCAGGGGTCAGCAGGGGTGGGAAGCAATTGAGCATCCAGAGGACTGCTCTCATCACCTGGGGGGTGAGTTGCAGGGAGTTCCAGTATGATAGTGGCCTCCGGTAGAGACCAGGGGCAACGCAAGCACTCGAGACAGAAAAGGGGGAGGGATGACAGCAAGCTCCAGTGGCAGGGAGTCGTAGAGTAAAGCTATGCAGGAGCCATTGCACTCTGTGTCTCAAATGGATAACTAAGGAAAAACCCCTCCTGACAAGCACAGTGAAGCCTATGATGGGGAACCTCCCCCACAGGCCAAACAAAGCCCTAATAAGCCAGTATGGGGTCCATGGGTGATGTGGTGTCTCTCTCCCAGTTCCCAGCCACTGGGGGGACCTCCATTGGGGTAAGTCACAGTCCTGCCTGTCTCTGCCTCTGAGGCAGAGGCTGGCTTGTGGGGTGCAGTTGAGGTCCTGCACATAGTCTAGATGGAGGGGTTAGATACTCCCGCCATACAGAAGGAGCATAAATAGAATAAAAAAAGCATTTGTAATAATTCCCCCTCTGTGATCCTGATGTCTCCCATTCTTTTAGTTTTTAATAATGCCCCTCCCCAATCCACAATGTCTCCCATTTATTCAGTATGTTAAATGCCCTCACCCCAATCCCCAATGTCTCCCATTCATTTAGTATTTAATAATGTCACCTCCATAATCCCGATGTCTCACCTTATATTATGAAAGAATAATGCCCCCTCCCCTTGTGGTAAAGTGGTCTCCCCACCCCAGCAGGTAGTGCCTACCACCCCACTCCCCCATCCTAAAACAGAGCTGGTGACTGACTCATCCCTCCTCTCACCTCCATAGCTGGCTGCCGACTGAACTGTCACTGAGCTGACTGTGACAGTTCAATCAGCGGACTGTGGCAGAGGTGAGAGGAGGGCTTTGCCAGTCACCAGCTCTGTTTCAGGATGGTGGGGTGGGGTGATGAGCTCTTATCCAGGTGGGACCCAGTGGGAGGGAGAGGAGGTCAATAGTACATACACAGCAAGGAGAGTACAATGTCAATATAATTGCACAAAGTAAAGTGCTTACAGACTATAAAAATATAGGAAGTAAAAGTACAGTGACAATGGTATAATCATAAAGGTGGTACAATGAACAACATAAATGGTACAATGTAAAGTACATAGAGTGCCAGAAGTTGTAGGTGATAAAACTGTTGTTGTGGTAGTTTAAAGCAGCAGTACTAGTTAACAGTAACTTAAATAACTTTGTTGGCAGTTAGGATAAACCAAAGCATCAAGAAGCTGGGGTGGAGCAACAATGGGGAAATATCAAAACCGCCATCTCAGAGGCAACACGTCTTTGTGTGAAGCAAATAAACAAATCAAAATGAAAGAAAAAGCACTATGGTTCTCAAAAGAAGTGGCGGGGAAGGTAAGGGAAAAAAGATAGCATTCAGGAAGTATAAGGAAACATAGAAGGAGCAGGACAGAGAACTGTACCAGTTAAAGCAGAAGGAAGCAGGTAAGGCAGTCAGAATAGCAAAGGCCCAAACTGAGGAAAAGATAGCCAACTTGGTTAAGAAGGGGATAAACCTTTATAGGTACATTAGGGAACAAAGAAAGACTAAGGCAGGGATACTGAGGCTGAACAAGAGGAAGGTGGTTGGGCAGAGAGTGACAGTGAAAAAGCAGGGATACTGAACGAATACTTCTGCTCAGTATTCACAATGGAAAAGCCAGGGGGAATACCTAACTCGGTCAATAGAAGCACTCTGGATAAGGGGGTTGATATTAGTCCTTTCACAGAAGAAAGGGTTCTGAAAGAACTCTTAAAACTGAAGGTGGATAAAGCAATGGGGCCTGATGGGATTGACCCCAAAATTTTAAAAGAACTAAGGGAAGAACTAGTAACACCACTGACTACCCTTTTTAATAAATCATGGGAGGATGGGGTGGTACCTGAGGACTGGAGGATGGTGGATGTGATTCCCCTTCACAAAAGTGGGAGCAAGACAGAGGCAGGAAACTACAGACCTGTCAGTTTGACCTCAGTGGTAGGGAAAATGATGGAATCACTTCTGAAGGAAAGAGTTGTTGAGTACCTAGAGGACAGTGGGGCACAGGACCCAAGGCAGCATGGATTCACAGTGGGAAGGTTGTGTCAGACAAATCTAATTGATTTCTTTGACTGGGGGACCAAAGCAGTAGACCAGGGAGGGGCAGTGGACATGGCCTACCTAGACTTTAGCAAGGCATTTGACACAGTCCTGCACAAAAGACTAATAAACAAATTAACCAGCCTGAGAGTGGGTCCTAGGGTGGTAGCCTGGGTAAAACACTGGTTGGACAACAGGACACAACGGGTAATAGTAAATGGAGTCCACAGTGAAGAAAGGAAGGTTACTAGTGGGGTACCGCAGGGTTCAGTACTGGGGACGGTCCTCTTTAATGTCTTTATAAGTGACATTGCAGAGGGACTGGAAGGGAAAGTATGTCTCTTTGCAGTTGACACAAAGATCTGCAATAGGGTTGATACACAAGGTGGGGTGGAAAGGATGAAAAGGGACTTGGCAAGGTTGGAGGAATGGTCAAATGTATGGCAGCTTAGATTCAATGTAAAAAGTGCAAGTAATGCACCTGGGAAACAAAACCCAGGGAAGAGTACACAATGGGGATGAGATACTGACAACAACAAAAATGGAAAGGGACCTGGGGTGATCATATCAGATGACCCAAAGGTGGGCCAGCAATGTGAGAAGGCAGTAAGGAGGGCTGGGGGATACTGGGATGCATAGGAGAGGCATCACAGTAGAAAACAGGAAGTTGTTGGCCCTCTGTACAGAAGCAGTTGGTAAGACCACATCTGGAGTACTATGTACAGTTCTGGAGACCCCATCTCCGCAAAGACATAGACAGGATGGAGGCTGTCCAGAGGAGGGCAACCAAAATGATGCAGGGTCTGCATCAGAAGACATATGAAGAAAGACTAAAGGAACTAAATATGTATAGCCTCGAGGAAAGGAGGGAGAGGGGGACATGATAGAAACTTTCAAATACCTCAAGGGAATCAACAAAGTCCAAGAGGGTAGCATCTTTCAGAAAAAGAGATGTGCAAAAACAAGGGGACAATTTGAAGATAGAGGGGGGACAGCTCAGAGGTAATGTGAGGAAGATTTCTTCACAGAGAGGTTGTGGATACATGGAACAGCCTTCCTGAGGAGGTTGTAGAGTCAAAAACATTGGGGAATTCAAGAATGCATGGGACAGACATAAGGCAATTCTAGTGGGGGGGTAGGAGGAAGTAGGCTGTTGGTTAACTAGGATCTGCAGCTTATCCGTTAGGTAGGGGAAATGGGCATACTGGGTGGGCCAAGTGGTCCTTATCTGCCATCAAATTCTATGTTTCTCTGTTTCTATCAATATAATTGATTGGATTTATGTGATAATGGCGATCGCAGAATAGCGATTGCCAAGACCACTGTTTTTCGGTGCTTGGAAAAAACAAATTCTGTTTTAACCATCCTGGATTCCGGGATTTTACTGGTGTTTGGGAATCTAATTTCTGGGATTTTTCTGGTAATCCAAAACTTTATATTATTCACTCATTTTAAGTAATAAATTTGTCTGTCAGTGTTTTATCATGTTTTTATGCAGATTTAAGTCACATCAGCAGAAAACAAGAACATTTAATCTCATATTGCATGTTATATTTGCTAACCAAGTTGTGCATCTACCAGCTATCAAGGCTAATGACTGTGGAACTCCATTGGCCAAACTGGCATAATTATTAAAATATTCCCTTCTCAGATCAATATAGCCGGTGAAAATAAATGGTCTCATGTAACAGTAACACTTTTCTCACATGGATTAACCAATTAACCAATTAAAGCGCTGGTACTTGATCTTGATGAGCGCCTCAAATATCTGACCTGTACCCTTACAAAAAAGACCCTCCTTGGGCTATCCCTGCCAGGATTGACCACCACCATACGCCGCTCCGTCCCACTAGTTCATACTCGGACCTCTGGGAAAACTTTTCTTGTTATCCCAGAGCTAGGACCTCTCACGGCCAAAGAGCCTTCAGCTTTAGGGCCCCCTCCTGGTTCAACACACTGCCCCCCTCCATCTGCGAAGCTCCAACTATATCGTGCTTCAAAACTTCCTTAAGTAACCACTTTATTAACACCTGATGCTGTAATTGCTATTAGTCTAAGCCGCATCAATACTTATGACAAAGCTTACTAAGCTGCTAAGGACAACATAACTCTGGTATTGTTTGCCTCAATCCTACCTGTACCAGCTTGTTTGTATCTATGTCTTAAGTTACTGTTATACTTATGTGTTGTACTGCTATACTGTGTATTTTCGTTTGTCTTACTGTGACAAGGTACCTTTGTAAATGAGCCTATGGCTCAAAGGTTTTCCAAACTGCTGTTTAAATAAAATAAAAAAATAAAAATTCTGAAGTCTGCGCAATACTAAATAGACACCAAAATCTTATCTTTGTTTTAATGTTGACAATGTGTTCTGTGACATGTATAATACAAACTTCTCAAAGCTAAAATGCAATTAATGTGTTTTATTTTTAAGCATACTATGAAGGACAGCAGAATCTAACCCATAGCTACATATAATGCGGAGAGACTATACATATATATGGGGTGTGGCACGCCATGGCACCAAATGCCAATGTCCACCACGGCTCCCCAGTCAGTTGGTCGGCACACTGCTATACCCCCAGGAGTCAGCAGGTACTAGACCATATCCCCACCATCCTCCTGGGGAAGGCAAGCAGTCAGACACCTTCTCTCCCAGCTGGCCCTCCAGTGACCCAGGTATGTTTAAAGTGCAGTATCTCAGTAAAAGTACAGCAGGGTTAAAAAGCAATGGGGTCAGTGTGTGGCAGGGTGCTTAATTTTCCTCTCAGCTAAACAAGGTAAATGAGGAAACAAAAAGCTAGATCTCATTAAAAACAGCATAGCGGCACCCACAGTCACAAACTTTTCACATCACCCAACATCCCCACCATGCTGGTATTAGCGTGTGATGCCCCCCTTTGCCCCTTCATGGCACACAGCAACCTCAGAGATTTATGCACCCCCCCAAAGTGCTGTGCTGCACAGAAGACTAAGGTGCCCCCCCACAAGTTTAATTTCATCATTATTGGCTTGCTGCAAATGCACCCGCCCCCCCCACACATCTTAGCTTTTTAACTCTCTCCAAGGTAGTGTACTTTGCCAGAGCTACACGCTCCTTTCTATGCACAGGGAGACCAAGAATAACTGGGAAAGAGAAAGAATATTAAGGGTAAATATTGGGGGGCATGCAACATATGGGGTCAGGCATAAAGGCAGCATTAATTTAACTCACCAACACTTTTAATTTGTAAGAACACCTTCACAAAAAATTGCACACACAAGGGCATGTGGGGAAATGGCAGTAACCCATTCTAATTTTAATCCAAAAAGGCAGCTTTACAGCAACCACATGGAGGTAAATGCACAGAGGAGAGGTACTCACAGAACACAGAATGTGGCTTCACCAAAAACACACCCTTCACTGAATTTGAATCAAATAAAAACCAGCAGTGAGATGCAGCACAGGGTTGGGTCTGTGTTCTGTGAGTACCTCTCATTTTGGACCCTACCACCAACCTCCTTTTAAATGCAGCATTTACTGTAGATATTTGATCCCCCCTCATCACATCAACAAAATAGTGCAGTATTTTACCTGCAGTAACTCCAGCATCTACTGTACACAGGGCTGTGCCTAGGACTTTAAGGGCTCCCCTGCAAAGCACTTTGTGGGGCCCTACCTCACGACCAAAACATCAGTTCAAAAAAGTACTATTTAATATTACCTTACACTGTCTACAGTAAAAAGCAAAGCAAGCAATACACAATAAAAAGCAAAGCAAAACAACAAATAGTTGCATTCGCTGGCCCATCAGCTCAGCGGTTGGATTTCTGCTTGCTACGCCGGCGACCCAGGTTCGGGATGGCCGGCCGGGCAGAACAGCTTGAGCATCCCATGACAGCTCGCCTTCTCCAGGGGAAGGAGGAGCTATGCCCCCAACTTGCCTGACCCCGAGCGGAGGCTCGAGGTGCAGCAAGCCCTGTTAGCAGGGGGGGCTGGCCGTGATGCGCGGTGGATGTTGGCACACAGCACCTTGACATCAGGGCACACACTACATGAGGGGAGGAAACAGGAGGAAAAAAAACAGTCTTCCATCACTGGGAGCATGCCCTCGATATGCCACCACTCTCTCAGGCCACCTTGCCCAACGAAACAAGAAGTGTACGTGGTGTACGGGCCCCACCTTGTTCCCTGCCCGGGGCTTATAACCACGGCTACATGGGGTGCAAGGTTGGTCTCGGGCCAGGTGGTTGGCAAAGGGATGACTTCCAGGTCGAGTACTGCGTGCAGTTTTGGAAGTCACACTTAAAGAGGGACATTGAACTCCTGGAGAGGGTCCAGAGGAGGGCAACCAAAATGATCTGGAGCCTGGGGGACAGGCCCTATGGGGAGAGGCTCAAAGAGCTAAATATGTACACATTGGAAGAGAGAAGGGACCGGGGGGAACATGATAGAGGTCTTCAGGTACATGAAGGAGTTAAATAGTGGAGGAGCAGTCAGGGTGCTCCAAAGGAAGGAGTGGGGCAACTAGAGGGCATGGGTGGAAGCTGGAGGGGGGAGATTCAGGGGAGAAAGGAGGAGGTGCAACTTCACTGAGAGGGTGGTGGAACCATGGAATGTGCTGCCCAGGGGGCTGGTGGAGGCAGAGATGGTGGAGGGATTCAAGAGGGAGTGGGACAGATATAGGGGAAGGGTTCTGGAAGCAAAGTCCTGTGCAGTAGGAATATCTGGGACTGGGAAGGGAGAAGCCAGAGAGGGTGAGGGGGGCAGTAAAGTCAGCTCCCAGGGTGGGTGCTGACCAAACAAGCAGACATGAAAGACTGTTAGGTCTATTTTGCTGGCATGTTAGTATGTTTATTTATTTATTTTTTATTTTTTCTAGGATTACAAATACCTTTGAGCCAAGGCTCTTTTACAAAGGTTCCATGTCAGAGACAGTACAATACAATGATACATAATTGGGCATAGTGCAATAGACTACAAGACAGATGATAAAGCAAAACAAAGCGTCATATTTAACATACAGTTGCAAAACTTAATTATGGGTAGAGCTTGCCAAGGGCAGTTGTCAATCAGGATATAGAAGAGGAAGAGTAGCAGGAAGGGGTGAATAGAGGGGGGGATGGTAGTGAAAAAGGAGAGGCAGGAAAGGTGTGGACTGCTTAGCTGAGATGGGAGATCCTGCTAGGTACCACAGTCGCAGGTGCTAGAGGCAGCGAGCTGGAGTCGGAGACTTGATTTAAAAGGTCCTAGCTTTGGTGTGGAGGAGATGTCGGTGTTAAGGTTATTCCACCAATAAGGAGCCCGGTAGGCAAAACAGTGTTGACCCAAGGAGGTTCTGCAGTGAGCGATCTTCAGGCAATGGGAGTCAGAGCCTCTCGTGTGGTGGGAGTTACTACTGGGGCTGAGGAGAGACAGTACCCCGGGTGGAGCCAGGCCCATTGTGATCTTTTTAGCCATTATGCTGGTTTGATATTTTATGCGATTAAATAGTTGTAGCCATCCTGACTGTGTGTAGAGGTCACATGTGTGTGTTAGGCGGTTAGACCCAGTGACTAGACAACATGCTTTGTTGAGCGTGGTAGAGATACGTCTAAGGGCCGTAGTTGTGACAGCTCCATAAATAATGAGGCCATGGTCAATGATGGAGAGAATCAAGCTTTGCACTGCAATAATCAGGGCAGCGGGAGTTAAGCAAGACCTATGTCTGTAGAGAAGGCCAATTCACATGTTGGCAGCTTTGGCGATATTATCAATGTGGGACGTGTAGGACAAGTTACAGTCAAGAGTGATCCCTAAGTATTTGAAGGTTAGGACCAGTTCGATAGTTGACCCATGCTGGTTTGTTATGCTCAGTGGAGGAGACTTGTGTTTGTTGTGGGAGTTATGAAAGAGCATGGACTTGGTCTTTTTATAGTTGAGTATTATTTTCTGTGAACCGAGCCATTTTTCAACAGAGGCGAAACCGAGTGGGAGATTGTTTTGCATGGAGTGCTGGTCCTTGTGGGAGGAGAGAATAACTGCATCATCTTCACAAAGAATAATTTGTTTAGGGCAGGCTTTAGGGAGGTTATTCAGGAAAAGGGAGAAAAGGAGTGGTCCCAGTATGGAGCCCTGGGGAACACCCGAGTGGACTGGTAGAGTGATTGAGAGAGTATGTTAGTAATAAACAAATGCAATGCAGCCACAGAACAGATTGGGGGATCTAATACACTATGTACTCCTAAGTAAGTCTGAGAGTTCATCTGCTTACTGTACAGTGTGGGCAGTGTGTAACCAGGGGTCTCAGGCTGGATGGGAAAGGGCCAACTAGGAATGGATACATCTGAGTTAGGTCTCAACAGACGGTAGGAAAAAGAACTTAAAATAACGTGCCTAGGGATGCACCAATGCCCCCCCACCACCAACTTGGTTTGGTTCTGCAGGAAACAACAAGTAACAGACTGACATGCTTTGCTTGCTCAGGTACACAATGTGTGAGGAGCTCCCAGCCCTGATGCAACCTTGCTCTGGGCCTCATAGAAAGCACTGCACCCCAGAGAAAATTTGCAAGGAAGTGGGGAGCCACTTGCCCTTTCCAGGAGTGTATTTCAACATTGGGGGTTGTGTGGGTATCCATAAATGGTCTTTGGCAAGTCTGAAGGTCTGTCAATAGCTGCTCTCCCCACACCCACACTATGCTAGAGGGGCACACAATGGCAACAAAGTTCAGAGGAATACTCAGACCCCACCACCCTACTCAGACACCCCCTTTGATTTTTGTTCCTTGCTACACACACACACACACACACCCTCACTCACACACGTTCTTCATGCTAGGTCACCTGCACTGCTCTGGGGCACCTTGGACCACACTCCCCCTACCCCCACACACCCATTGATACAGGGGTTCTTCCTGTTAGGATGACCTGTGTTGCTCTTGGGCACCTCAGATCTCCCCCCACACCCACACTGTGCTACAGAGGGGCACACAATGGCAAAAAAGTTCCGAGGGATACTCAGACCCCACCACCCTACTCAGACACCCCCTTTGATTTTTGTTCCTTGCACACACACACACACACACACACACACACACACACACACACACACTCACACGTTCTTCATGCTAGATTACCTGCACTGCTCTGGGGCACCTTGAACCCCACTCCCCCTACCCCCACACACCCATTGATACAGGGGTTCTTCCTGTTAGGATGACCTGCACTGCTCTTGGGCACCTCAGATCTCTCCCCACACCCACACTGTGCTACAGAGGGGCACACAAGGGAAAAAATGTTCCGAGGAATACTCAGACCCTACCACCCTACTCAGACACCCCCTTTAATTTTTGTTCCTTGCTACACAGACACACACTCACACACACACATGTTCTTTGTGCTAGATCACCTGCACTGCACTGGAGCACCATGGACCACACTCCCCCTACCCACACGCACGCATTGATACAGGGGTTTTTCCTGTTATGATGACCTGAGCTTCTCTTGGGCACCTCAGATCTCCCCCACTCCCACACTGTGCTACAGAGGGGCACACAATGGCAAAAAAGTTCCGAGGGATACTCAGACCCCTCCACCCTACTCCGACACCCCCTTTGATTTTTGTTCCTTGCTAAACAGACACACACACACATGTTCTTTATGCTAGATCACCTGCATTGCTCTGGGGCACCTTGTACCCCACTCCCCCTACCCCCACACACCCATTGATACAGGGGTTCTTCCTGTTAGGATGACCTGTGCTGCTCTTGGGCACCTCAGATCTCCCTCCACACCGACACTGTGCTACAGAGGGCCACACAAGGGCAAAAAAGTTCTGAGAAATACTCAGACCCCACCACCCAACTCAGACACCCTCTTGATTTTTGTTCCTTGCTACACACACACATACATGCAAGCACACACACACACACACACACACACACACACACACACATGTTCTTTATGCTAGATCACCTGCACTGCTCTGGGACCTTGGATCCCACTCCCCCTTCTCCCCACACATGCACTGATGCGGGGGTTCTGGGCTGTGTATACAAGTTAAGCAGACAGAAACAAAGAAACTGTGGGTAACCAGGGACAGACTATTTTATTTTATGATGTTAACCAGGCTATGAGAGGGAAGTACAGCAAATAAATAGTACAAATAATGAGGGCATCAAAATATACATTAAAGGAAAAAATATACATTAGCCCAAAAATATGAGGACTTCATGCAGTTCAGAACATTCAGAATACAGCAAGATGGGGATGCTCCTACCCAGAGTAAAGGTAGCTAAGGGCCACCAGGCCCATCAAGTCTGCCCTGCTGATTTTGAAAATGGTGGGTCCAAAGACACGTACCTTAGTGCATCATGGAGCAAGAGGGTGCTGAATCCAAACCCCAAGGATACAAGACAACAAAGGAAAAAGCAGATGAGCACCTTGGACCCCCCCAAACACACACACACACACCTTGGACCCCACACGGTTTGTTGCCCTACAACACACAATTAAAAAAAAATATGATCTGTGAGCATCTCGGATGACACCCCCCACACACACACGCAAACAAAAATTAGCAGTGTCTTGCATCCCTTCCCAACACTCTTTACCTGCCTCATTAAACCCCAAATATTTGCAGTCAAAAAAAGTGGGTACCTGATGTGTCCGGGGAAGTGGTGGCAGACAAGGCAGGCTTGCAGGCTTGCAGTGCGATTCCTGGATAGTCGTCG
Organism: Neoceratodus forsteri; assembly: GCA_016271365.2. Lineage (NCBI taxonomy): Eukaryota > Metazoa > Chordata > Ceratodontiformes > Ceratodontidae > Neoceratodus > Neoceratodus forsteri. The sequence continues at coordinate 607,296,749 of CM028129.1, forward strand.
AACTTGCAGTGTTGTTTTGTTTTTTTTAATTGTAGTGAGTGCTTAGCAGAGGGTGGAATTAGAGCGAATTCTAAATAAAAATGCCAGCTTTCCGAAATGGCGTTATCGGAGTTCTTGGCTGCTTGGCGTTCTTGGTGTCCACGTGGTCTCGTCTCTGGGGTCGTACGTCCTTCTCTCCTATGCTCCTGGCTGCACTCCTGGATCAATTGGGGTGGTTGACTGGCAAAAGGCTACCTTTTATGCAGCCCAGTTCCCGAATGCTCACGCAAGCAGTGTGAGTTCCATAACTCTACCATGGGACATTTAAATTTCTGGCAGCCAATCAGATTTCCGTGATTCCGGCCATAATCATGGAATCACGTTAAAACAGTGGCCTTGGTGATTGCCGTTAGGGTGAATGTACATATCTGAAAAAAATGCTGTTGATGCACTCCCCAGCGCACAGCAAAAGGGCGCAGGGGACTAACGATATTCTGTACATGTAAATTTATTTTATTTAATTTTTTGCTGACCGGGTAAGTGCACTAGACAAATCCTGCCTATTTTCAGGCATGACCCGTGGGAAGGGGATACAGATGAATGCCAACTGACCTTGAACCAGATTAAGCTGTTGGTGGTATTTTTAGTGAATGAGTGAAATTTGGCCAGGACACCGGGGAAATTCCCCTACTCTGCTGGGGACAGTAGAGGGCATCTGGCCTTGCTACAATGGCAGACGGCGTGAGGATCGACCTGGAGGAGGACGTGCAGCAGAGGCTCTGCTGATGGAACTACAGGAGGCTCTGGAGCAGGTGCGGCCTGCTACGGTGCTACCTACTATGCCTTTCCATGGAGATTTGCAGGCTGTTGAGCATGCAGACGGGAGTTATACTGAATTGATGGAATCGTTACCTGGAGTGTTGCTTGTGGATACCGTTGCTGCTCTGACTACCCCTGCTATGGATGTTTCTGCCGATCAGGATCAGAGTCTGCCACCGGAAGCACTACGGGATGCTGCTGATGTGGGTCCTTCTGATATTGCGATGGCAGCTCAAGTGAATGCGGAAGTGCTTGTGCCGGTTGTACGAGAAGAAAGCACTGAGAGTGCGAGTGTGGCTAAGGGCTCTGCAACAGACTGGTCCGAGGAATCAGCCTTATTGCAGGCTGGGTGGATTCAACAGCCAGATAGCAGGTGGTTGCTGGATCCTACCTGGCTGACTTTTTCCCCATCGGAATCGGGTCCTGCTCGACAAACTACACAGACTGGTGAGTCTTCCCATTCTGCAGGTCAGTCCAGTAATTTGCAGCCTTCTACTTCGGAGGGGAATTCTCAGCCTGACATTCGTTCGGTTGCTGAGGCAGCTAGTCCACTGCTGCGCTCACCTATGAGTTGCCTGGAGGCCAGGAGACAAGGAAGGGTCCTTGTTTCTCGGATCTCTTTAAACATAACAAATTGGAACAAGCCCCGAGACGGAATGCGGTCCGTCTGTGATACAGGGGCGGTTTACCAGAACACCCGACAGACTTTATGTGGCAAGGAAATTATTGTTGGACTTGATGCAGTTTTTGCCTGTGGATATCTATGCTCTAATTAATATTCGGGGGGAGGATACATTTGATATTAGTTTTAAACAGGTTGCTGGCTTGGATAGATTCTGGCAGAAATATGAGGGCTGTACGTCTATGCCACTATGGTTACCCTTCTGGGCTATACCAATCACTAAACCTCTCTTTAAAACAATTAATGTTATGTTTAGGAATGAGGGGGTGAATGTGGGAGACATTTTGTATTGGTTGGAGCACAAATGCATGGTTCTGGGCCCTCCTGAGCCAATTCTTGACACTGAGGGATTTGGACAGGGCTCATGCTTTAAAGTTAAATTACATATTATCAATAATGAAGTCTTGCACGTCCCGAATAGATTTTTCTTGGGTAAGAACCGGGGAGTTTGTTTCTACCCGGGACAGCCCAAAGCTTGCTATCGTTGAGGCAGCCGATGACGTTTAAGCAGTGCATGCGATAAAGTCAAATGCGCGCTTTGTGGGGATTCTGATCATGATAATGATGTTTGTAGAAATGTCTTTAAATGTAATCTGTGTGATGAGACTAGCCACACCTATCATCAATGCCCACGGGCAGGCCAGAATAGACAGGGGGGTCTCAATAAAGAAGAGTTGATATCCCAGGCACAGGGTAGATGCCAGCCCCGCCCGGCCCCTTCCCAGTGTAGGGAGTCAAATCCGGATGATCGACTGGGTCAAGTGCAGGTTCCTGAGGTCCTTGTTACAGAAAGAAGTATAGTGGAGGACACCACGGGCCAGTCAATACCTCTGGTTCCTCAACAGGTTTTGGAACCCCCCCTTTCACAAAGTTCTGAGCCCTCTGTTTTGCAACCCCCTTTAGGGGGCCCCTTAGTGGTACATTCTTCAGACACTCATTTCCAAACACCTCGGAGAGTGACTCGGGCTAACAGTCATAATGTTGGGGTGGTGGGGGTCTGCCCTACCCAAAATTCCTTCTCTGTGTTATCTGACCTCGAGGGTGAGGTCGGCCCTGAGCTGATAGGCCTGATGGGACTTCTACTATGGAGGTAGAGGATGAGGGGGGGTACAGATTTATTGGATGTTAAGAAGAAAAAAGGTAAAAAGTGGAAACAAGATAAACCCTGAATTTCAACCTTTTTGTTTTCATGGCCTGTTTAAAGATGGTATCTATTAACTGCTGTAGCATAAAAAACTACAAAAGACGTTTACTTTGCTTGCAGCAGTGTCGGGATTTGAAAGTAGATGTCATCTTTCTTCAGGAGACACATTTGTCTTCTATGCTTGAGGTGACTCAGGTAAAAAAACTCTGGTGGGGTGGACCTTCGTTTTGGTCATTTGGGGAAGATGCTGCAGATGGGGGGGTATTCTTTTTTCTCACCCCTCTGTTCGCATCACAAGGTTGGTGGATGTTCAGCCAGGAAGGGCTTTAATTTTGGACTGCTTTTTCTGGGGTTTTTTGTTTCCGATTGATAAATACCTATGAACCACAAATGAAGACAGCTCGGATTGCTTTATTTCAACAAATTAAACCATATTTATTCACCTCCAAGCATGTGGTCTGGGGTTGGGATATGAACTGTAGTTTGGATGTCCGTCTTAAAAATAATATTCAGCAGAAAACATATTGTGATGCTCATGCTCTTTCACAGACTGCTGAAGTGCTAAGTTGAAAGATGCTTGGAGGATTACATACAACAAATGGTTTTACTTATAGAAGGGCTTCCTTCAAACAAGGATTGATTATCTTTTTCTTTCCCAGTATTTAGTCCCTTTGTTTGTTTAGTGCTACCTTGTGATTTTTCTGACCACAGGATTTTATATGGTGAGCTTAGTTTACATCAAATCCCTACTTTTTCCTGCTTTTTCCAGTAGATGGAAATTTAATTTCTCTTATTGTCTGAGGCAGTTTTTTGGCTCAGCTTGAGGGATTTTGACCCTCAGGAAATCGGTGGCGGTGTTTTTCACTGATTGGATTTCTTGGTGGACAGATACTAAGCTAGCTGTCAAGGATTTTTTATTGCATATGCAAACGGAAAAGTTCCTCGGAATATTTACAATACTTGGATTTTAGGAATCAGTATTATAAATTACAATCTCATCCTCGGTCTCTGGATTTGGATATCCAGTCTCAAATGAGGATTGTGAAGAAAAAAATGCTTCAGAACCAATACTAGAGGGCTGTTTCGATTCATGCCGAACTTAAGTTTGGTACTCAACAACAACCTTTTAAGGACCCATATGTGGCATGTAAATAGAAAATTGAGAGGAAACTTATGACAGGGCTTCGTGATTCCTCAGGACAGCTGAAAACTTCTCTGTCCGGAATGCTGGAAGTTGCTGAACATCAGGTTTCCTCACAGTTTGGTACTGGATTTATTCCTACAGCTTCTTGGGATGATGTTTTGCATTTTCCAGTCCCTACTATTTCCCAGGAAGATGCAGATCTATTGCAAGGGCCTATTTCCTCCCTGGAGGTGCAGGCAGTTATTGGCTTCCTTCGTACGGGGGTTTCGCCCGGAATGGATGGACTTACGAATGAATTTTATAATGTTTTCAGGAAGACATGTGTGTCATCCTGGCTGCAGTCTATAATGATATTCTTCAATTTGGTTTTGGTAATTCGAAGTTTAATTTGGCCATTTTTACCTTCATTCATAAAGCAGGAGATGGTACTGATTTTGGTAATTGGAGACCGATTAGTCTCCTGAATACCGATTATAAGATTCTTTCCACTGTACTATGTAAATGGCTTCAAGTGGTTGCTCAAGGGGTGCTTCATCTGGCACAGATGTGTTCTGTTCTCCACCGTTCTATTCAACAAAATTTGAAACTCCTTAGGGATGTTTGTGAATTTGGTGTCCAAAAAAAATTATCAGGTTTTGTTCTGGCTCTGCATCAGGCAAAAGCTTTTGATTCTGTGTCTCAAGCTTTCCTTTTTCAAGTGTTAGGTCGATATGGGATGCCTGGGCCCTTTATCCAATTTCTTAACACATTGTACTCCCAGGCCTGCTCTTGCCCGCTTATTAATAATTTTTTAGGTAAAGAAATTCAGTTAAATCAAGGGGTTCGGCAGGGTTGTCCTATCAGCCCTTTACTGTATTCATTTGTATTGGACCCCCTTTTATGGGAGATTGAAAATAATAGGTCAGTTCAGGGTTTATCTCCTTCTGCTATCATACTTGCCCAAAAAATCTCTGCATATGCAGATGATATATGCTTATTGGTGGAAGATGTCCCTTCGGGACTAGAGGCACTAAGGGTAGTTACCCGTTTCTCTGCTCTTAGTGGCACCAAGCTGAATTATGGGAAATGTAGATGTTTGGCAATTGGTGACACTTCATTACTTACTAATATTGGGGGTATTTTAGTCTCCGATTCCCTTACCATTTTAGGACTCCGTTTTGGAAAAGGGGATCTAGCCTTTTTTAACTGGGAGAAGTGTCTCATTATAGGTGAACATAAAGTACATCAATGGAAATCTTGGGGATTTTCAAAAAAGAAACCGGTGTTAATAAATAAGAAATTCTTATTACCTATTTTTTTACATGTATGTTCTGTTTTTCCGGTACCCATTTCTTTAGAAACTAGGTTTTATAGTTGTTTTTTTCAAATGGTGTGGGGTAGCCGGTTGAACCCAATCAAACGTGCTTTCACTTATTTGAAAATTAGTCAAGGGGGTTTAGAGATGATAAATCCTATAGTGTTTTTCCATTCCTTTTTTATGATAGCCTCATTTCAAGACACAGTCCTGCCTCACGACCACCCATGGTCGGCTTGGACTCAGCTTTTATTTTCTCCATTTTTGTTACATTGGGAAGGTGGAGGTATTCCTAAACGGAATATGACTAATGCAGCTCCATCCTATGCAGATTTCATGAAAGCGGAAACTTAGGAATGGAAATTGGGTAAGGCACAATTGCATGAGGTTCCTTGAAAAGACTTTTATTTGGAAATCATGGGTAATGTTTTCACGTTCAAGTAGATTTCCCCTTTTGTGTCCCTACTAAACTCTCACAGGCCCTTCATCTTTTAATGGATCACAGGGTACCTCCTCATATGTGGGATGTTCAATGGCTTTGCTGTCGTGGGAAGTTAGGAGTTCGGGGTAACTTAAAACATAAACCTATTGCTGATAGATTATGTCTCAGGACGGGTTGTGTGGAACAGGTAGAAATGTTAGAACATTTTTTCCTGTTCTGTCCTTGTACTATTACCTTTTGGTCTGATATGGCAATCAGGTGGGGTTGGAGTGTTAAGCGACACATTTTTTACCAGAGTTTAATTTTGGGGGATTATTCGGGTTTTCTAGGGAGGTATCATCCAAGTACACTGACTGTGATTTTTGCATGTGTTAAATATCACTTATGGCAAGCCAGATGCCAGTTCTCCTTACAACACACCCTTCTTCCTAATAGTATTATACTTAGCCGTATTGAACTAGCTTTGGTGAAACAAAAGAGTTTTGAGTGCAGTACCTTGGATAATCAAGTGTTTCTTAGTTACTGGAAACATATTACTTGGATTACGTAATTTGCTAAATTGGATGCCTTAGGTTTCCCCCTTTTTTTTTGGACTGCTACAAACGGTTTTTCTATTATTGTTTTTTTTCTTCTAAGATGTATAACGGGTCCTTCTGAGTTCTATTTTTTGCTAACCAAGTTTGTTTTCGTTTGTTCGTTTACTGATGTTTTTCTGATTTGTATTTTCTGATATATGGTCTATTTTCTAATAAAAAAATTCCCCTACTCTGTAGGAGGCTCACTTACATCCTGGCATTCTGCCAAGATAGCCGTCGAAGGAGGAGCTGTGGAAGACATGGAAGTGTTGGAGGCAGTGGAGATGGTCTCCTTCCCTGTCTGTGTTCTGAGTGAGACCACATCTTCTGTGAATATTGTGCTGCAACCTACTGGAAATGTTTCTTCTGAGTTTTTGGCTACTTCTTCTGCTACTGCTATGGATAACTGTGTGCAATGTTTGCCTGTGGATCCTTTATTGATTTCCCAGTCTATGCCTACAACATCTTCTAGCCCTGCTGCACTGGATATATGTGAGTCTTCTCCTACTGTTTCTATGGATGTGGATGTGTTGCTTAAAGTTGAAGAACAGCACTATTTTGTTGCTAGACAATGCCTGTTAGCTCTTAAGACTCAGCCTGGTTTTGTACCTGCTGCTTATGACTCACTGTCTGGGAATGCTCGTTCTGCTGTCTCATCACCAATTCTGACACTTCCGCATTCTTTGCCTGTTGCTACAGACTTTTCTCACTCCCTACCTCCTGTACAGACTGCACCTCTCGCTCAACTTCCTCCAGGAGTTTCTTCTCTACAGGTGCCTGCTTCTGCTCTCTCTGATGCCTCGCACATGGCAGACTGGTCTGTTGAGTCGACTCTTGAAGCAGCTGGGTGGGAGAAGGACCCTACTGTTGGGAATTGGCATTCTGGTTCTTCCCGATCTGCACTTGGCCACCTGAGACTGACGAACTGCTGGCCTCTCCTGCTTTGAAAGACTCTGCTGCTTCTCTTGACATTTCCTTGCCGACCAAACTCCTTCTGACTCAGAATCCGATTTTACAACTTGGTCCTGCTACCTCGACGCCTCCTGATCATCAGACTCCTCGGGATCATGAGTCTCACCCAGCTCCTGCTATTTACACTGACTCCTTCCCTAAATCTTATGCTGCATGCTTTCAACCCCCTGTATATCAGGTGAAAAGACACAATGCTGTTCGGCTGCAATATTTAGGGGGCGTATCTGACTTTCCTGACCGTTTTTTTGTAGGTCGCACCCTTTTGAAAGATTCTATGCAATTTGCTGCTTTTGAGATTCATGCCTTAATTCATGTTTCTTCAGTCTCACTTTGAAATTAGTTTCAAGACTGTCACTGGTTTAGAAAAGTTTTGGAGAAAGTATCAGGAGCTTAAGACTTCTCCCTTATGGTCACCTTTTACTGCCATTCCCCTAACTAAACCTACTCAGAAAACTGTTACGATTTTATTTCGTAACGAGGGTGTAAGTCTCAATGATATTACTGTCTGGTTGAAGCAAAGATGCACTGTCCTTTCTGACCCAAAGGCTATCTTTGATTCTGAGAATATCTGGACAGGTGGGTGGAGGGCAAGGGTTATGCTTCGCACTTCGGATGTTGGGATTCAGCATCTGACAAACAGCTTTATGCTTGAGAAGGACAGGGGAGTTCTTTTTTACCCCGGTCAGCCAAAAGCATGCTACAAGTGTGGCTCTCAAAACCACATTAGTAGCGTCTGTGACAGGATTAAATGCTCTATTTGTGGTAACATTGGCCACACAGGTTCCCAATGTGTTGATGAACCACTTTTCGTCCTTTGTGATGAATTGGGACACACTTTCCAGACTTGTACTTGGACAGCTCGTAACTCCCAGACTTGCTGATGGGGAACAGCAACATTTGGTTATTTCTGTTGCACAACATTCTCGTTTGTCTGACACCCTTTCTAGACCTCAACGAGTACCTCCCAACCCTTTTGTGCCTGCTGTTGACCCCTCTTCTACTTTGCACGGACAATCTGCTCCTGTTTTGCAGCCACAGACCCCTGCTGTTGTTCCCCCTCCCCCTTCCACTGATCCTGCTATTTCTACCTCGGAAGAGGTGCCTGTTCCTGCATTGCCTAGTACTTCTGGGACTTCCATGGACCCCCGACAAACCTTTTATTAGAGTCACATGGGGATCTAAGAGGGGGACTTATCCTTCTTCTAAGGTCCTAAAATCCTCTACTGTGACTCAGATGAACAAATTTGAGGTTTTACGCCACCCTCAGGACAACACGAGCTCTGATACGTCCTCTGTTCTCTCTTCCCACCCTGAGGTAACTACAGACATGGAGGTGACCATTGATAAAATTGGTTCTCAAAAAAGAAAGGCTATGGCAAAATTGAAACGTAGGGAAGGTACTCCTAGGATGGGTAGGCCAAGCTGAATTCTGTGTTTTTGTTTTGCCATTTCCTTGTACAAATGTTTTCTGCTTTCTCAGTGCATACTATCAATGTTAACAGTATAAAAAAGCACGCTAAGAGGGATGCAGTTTTTTTCCTTTTTTGTCTGGCTTGACAGCTGGCCTCATCCTCTTACAGGATGTATGTTTCCATGATCTTCCAGAAATTTCCAAAGCCACACATGCCTGGACCTTTGGACTTCTTTTTGGTCCTTTGGACAGGACTCCTGTTCTGGGTTAGGTGTTTTGTTTAGTATACCCGATGTTACTGTCATCAAACTGTTGGATGTATATCCAGGTCAGCTTCTTTTGTTAGATGTATTGATTTTTTCTGTCCCTTTCCAGATAATCAATATCTACACCCCCCAAATAAAATCTCATAGGACTGAACTACTGAAATTAATTCAGCCTTATTTATATACATCAATGCATGTGATTCTTGGGGGTGATTTAAATTGTGGGTTATCTACTAAGGATAAGTCTTCTACTTCTAAGACTACTAAATTGTTTTGTGACACAAATTTTCTTAAACAATTGTTTCTTTCCACAGGTTTGCAGGATGCATATTTGTCTTTTATGAGTCGGCATACCCCTACTTTTTACAAGGGCCCCCTTGCAACCCGTATTGATTTTTTCTTTATTTCTTCCCATCTCCAACTTTCTGATGCTGTTATTCAGGTTGTGGAATTTTCAGACCATAATTTATTGTCTATTTCTTTAGGCCCTTCCCTGACATCCCGTTTTGGTCCTGGCTTTTGGAAACTGAATACTTCCCTGTTATCTAATTCACGTTTGTCATGGCACCTGGCTTGAGTATATTCACAATCGGAAGTCTGTATTTTTTTTGTATGATGCCACCTGGGTTTGGTGGCAGGGTACGAAAACTGGACTCCACACTTTGTTCAAAAAATATAGCAAACATCATCATGATTCCCTATACTTCCTTTATCACACCAACAGATGACAACTTCAGAAATTACTTACTTAGTCTCATGGAACTGGCCATCATTTTTCTGCCCAAATTAGTAATCTTAGGAAGCGCATGCTGGATTATCACCTTCTGAAACTACTTCTGTCCAACACCAACAGCATTTTGGGACCTCTGGTACCCGTGACACTGTATGTGCATATGCTTCTGTTCAGAGAACAGTAGAGAGCAAAACTTTTGTATGCTTTTTGATGACGATTTCGCCGAGCTCACTCATATTTCAGATATCAGATACTGTGTTACCTGTTATACACAAAAATTATTTGGTTCAATGCCCCCCCCACCGCATCCATAATAGACTACCTTTCCTTTTTACAAATCCCTGATGTGCCCTCTTCTGTTGTTGATATGTTGAATGCTGAGATACAAGCACATGAAATTGAAGCGGTGATCCAATCTTTACGCCCGAGAGTGACACTGGGCCTGGATGGTCTCTCCAGTGAGCTGTATAAATTATTTTCTACTGACCTGAGTTCTGAATTGGCTGCAGTTTATAATTCCATCCTACAATACGAAAATCTTCCTTCAGACTTTAACATGGCCTGTTTGTTTTATTTACATAAAAAAGGTGATAGAAGATTGCTCTCCAATTGGAGACCTTTATGCCTCTTAAACACTGATTTTAAAATTTTGACCAAAATTTTGGCTCTCAGACTTTCAAAGTTGGCCACATATGTGATGTCTACCGCACAATCTTGCAGTGTCTCTGGGAGATGCATACAGGACCATCTTATTTTACTTAGAGAGCTGATTGAACGTGGTAATTCTAATATTTTACATGGTTTCATTTTCTCTCTGGACCAACAACAGGTTTTTGATTCTGTACATCGTGATTTTTTAAGGTCTACTCTTCGACATTATAAAGTACCCAATTACACCCATGCCAGACTTCAGTTGCTATACCGTTCTGCATCTATTGTCCCACTAGTTAATGGATGGAAAGGCCTTATGCTTTGTCTACACAGAGGGGTTAGACAAGGCTGCCCCCTTAGTCCACTTTTATATGTTTTCTTTTTAGATCCCTTACTTCGTTCTATTAACTCAGAACCAACAGTTATGCCACTTCCCTCTGCCCCATTTTCTGTTTTGGCTTATGCAGATGATATGAGTCTAATGGTGGCTCATGCTGCCTCTGTAAGTTCTGCATTATGGCATTGTTCCCAGTTTGGGGCCATTTCTGATGTGGCCTTCAATCTTGATAAATGCATAGGCTGGGTTCCCCTATTTTGGGTGAGTCTATTGTTGACCTCAAAATTTGTGAAGAACCTATTAAAATGTTGGGCATTTTGTATGGTAATGGTCCTTTGGACATCTTGAACTGGACTTCTAAGTTAGCTTATCCTCAAACTATGGTTGCACGTTGGAATTCCTGGCAGATGAGTAAGAAAAAAAGGATTTACATGATTAAAACCTTTTTGCTTCCCCTTTTTCTCTTTCTAGCTTATGTCCCCCCCCCCCGACATGTTGAGACCAGATTGCTTAGTCTTTTTTTTCAAGCCCTATGGGCAGAACCCCATTAAACACCAGATTACCTATCTCCCTATTAGGGATGGAGGCCTCACTATGGTCTGACCTGTTTTTTTTTATACTAGTTTTTTCTTGTTCCAGAATATTAGACCCCTTCTGGTTAACCAAGATCGAGGCTGGGAACCTTGGTTTCTTGAATCCTGTGGTCCTTGGTTTCATAAATGAGAACACAATAAATTGACGTTTTAAAGCAATCCCCCCAGATTTCAGCTTATGTTAGAGATAGTTTTTTTTGTTTGAAACAGTGGCAGATTACCAGCCGTATGCTTGTAGCTGTCTTTAGGAAAGCATTGTGTAACTATTTAGCGGACCGCGTATGTTTGGATCTGGTAGTTTTTCCCAAATGTCTTACCCAACATCTCCCTGCTTTGCTCACATTACTCTGTAATTCTAGGGTTCCCCAAAAGATGTGGGATTTACATTGGCTTAGCTGCCATGAATGTATCAATGTCAAATGCAACCATAAACATAAAACACTACAGGATAGATTTTGCTCCAGACCTGAATGTCAGCAACAGGAAGAAACTATTTCATACCTTTCTTTTTCCTGCACATTTATTGTTTCTTTTTGGACTTTATTAGCTACCAGATGGCATGAACCCTTGTTTGCTCTCATCAATTATGACAATCTGATGTATGGATCCCCCCCACACTTGGTCTTGTTGGAATGTTAGTACGTTCAATTTGATTTTTGTAGTCATCAGATGGCATGTGTGGAATGCTTGTTGTCTATTTAATTTGCAGAATCAGGATGTGCCTCTTCTCATCATTATTGAAGAACTGAACATGATTTAAAGGATGTATATTTTTCTGAGGCGGAACGTTTGCCATCTGACTCTTTGTTGGAATTATGGACACTGCTACCTTGGATTACTGATTCTGATTTTCCTGTTACTTAATTATTTTATATATTATTTTTTTATCTGTATCATTTTCATTCTGTTTTTTTTGTTGTTCAGTTGATATTCAATAAAAACTTCCCCTACTCTTTTTCGATAAATGCCATGGGATCTTTTAACATCCACCTGAACTACCACCAATCCAGGCAGATGGGACCTTGGTTTAACATCTCATCCGAAAGATGGTACCTCAGAAGTGCAGCACCCCTTTCATGCTGCCCTACAGTGTCAGTACTGGGATATTAACCCAAGTGCCAGATGTAGGAACTGAACCCACAGCCCTCTGATCTCCCTGCCTCAGAGGCGTGTGTGCTACCTACTGAGCCACTGACACTGCTAAATGCAGGGGGCTGCACCCCCACAGCCTCCTACTGAAGGATTCTCAACTCTAGGTGGGTGCATCTCAGAGGAGGGTGCAAAAAAAAAACATTTTGGGCCGGGTGCAACAAAAGGTACCTGCGCCCAGACCCAAACCTAGCACCCTCTGCAGCCCAGCCGTGAGCCCACCCACCACACCATGGAAGCAGCTTGTCAGCTCACTGCAGCACTACTCCTCACAATCCCTTTCTCCCCTCCTGCCCCTCGCTGGGCATGCTCGCTCCCCCCCACACACATATGCAGGTAGCGACATACTGTCACTATATGTATGAACCCCCCCATCCGGTCACCTTCCCTGCTGGATAGCCCCGATGACAGACACCGTGATTGAGTCACCATTTTTGTAGGTGCCCAATCGAGGTCACCTATGTCACGGGATACCTAACTGATTTTCATTTTGCTTTATTTCATTCCTGAGGCAAGATAAAGGATTTTGAAGTTCTTAAATGTTATTGGTCAATTGTCATGTCAACAATCATGGATGTAAGTTAATCAGGATGGTGCTGTACTGCTGGCTATCAGAAACATGTGCTGGCAACATCCCAGCATATTTGCATTATAAATACAGTGGGTGCAATTAGTGTGTGCTGTCTGGGGAAAAGATTTGTGAAAGTTGCTGGGGGCTGGTATCTTTATTGTAGAGTCATGTAAATTACAAAAGTTGTAATTAAAGAAAGCCTCATAAACAGCTGATTGAATTTAAAATACCCCAGTGAAGGATCTAAGATTATCAGGAAAACATTACTGCTAAAAAAGGAAAAAAAAAGGAATGGGACATTTTTTGTGGGATAATTAGTACTCCTGCTTTAAAATCTAGTCCAGCAAGAAAAAAACAGATGATAACAAGCAGTAGCAGTGGTGTAACATAATTGCAAGTGGTGGGAGACACTTGTTTTGGTTTACTGCATGTACAAAAGTTAAAGCAAATTTAGGACAAAAATGGTGTAATCAGGTCAAACCAAACCAAAGAGACAGGGAGGTAATGGCTGTGCTTGGGTCAGTAGTGAGTTTGGCAGGAGCAGGATAGGGTGGGCAGAGATTTTAGCTGGCATTTAAAGGTGGGAGTAGAAAGAGAGACAGAGAGCTGATCAGTGAAAGCAGACTGTCCCACAGTGTAGTGTGGGTGAGAAAGCACAAAGAAGTGTGAAACTCTAGAATGAAAAGAGTAGGAGGCAGAGGGAATGGGAGAGTGGTGGGAGAAGATTTAAAGAGAAATATACCCGAACCAGTATTTAGAGATAGAGCTAGGCTACATGAAGTGAGAGGAGCAATAGTGAGAAGGAACAAAGGGAATAGTGATGAGTGTGAAAGAGGGCAATAGTAGTGAAACTGCAGAAAGCATCACAGAGGGTATCCAACCTGGCTAGGGAAGAGGAGGATCAGTGCCATAGACCACATTCTCATAGTCAAATACAGGGAGCACCATTTTGATGACCACCTACTGGAGGACTTCAGCAGAAATTCAGTCCTTGCTGCAATACAGAACACCAAGTTTAGGCTGGAGTTTGCAGTGGATGGCATTGATGTGGGCAGAGACATTCAGTCAGATCTGCAACCACACACCGAGGTACTGTACTTGAAAGTGGAAACTGCTTCAAGGGAGCCATACATGGTGGTGAAAACAGGGGCCAAAGAGCCTGGACAGTTTTTGACTGGTATAAAAGTTCCTGGACATTGTTTTTTTAGTGTTTACCTTAAGTTGGCTGGCTTAGTAAGCAAGGACATTGTCAAAGTCACACTGAAGCAAAACTTCCAAGACCAAAGCTGATGAACCAGAGGCAAAGATGACCGTGCCATCCTCATACATGTGGATATGTAAATTTGTGCAGAGGGGTGGGAGATCATTTATAAAGATTGAAAATAGCATGGATCCCAGGAAGCAGCCCTGAGGGACCCCAGTCTGAATGGGGAGGGCGGAGAACAGTGCCCCACCAACCTGTACTGACTGCAGACAGTCAGAGAGATAGGAACAGAACCAGTTAACAGCAGAAGCTGAGAGACTGGCTATGCTCAGCTTATCCAGGAGGAGGGATTGGACCACCAAATCAAAGGCCTTGGCCAAGTTGATGAAAATGGTCACAGTGATGAGCCTCTGATCTGTCCCATTAAAAACTGGGTCAGTGACCCACAGCAGGGAGGAGATGGGAGATTGGTGTTTATGAATGCCATACTGCAAGGGAGAGAAGAAATTGGAGAAGTAGGAGATGTCAGCAAGCTGGGAGTGAACTAGTTTGTCTTGCAGCTTGGCAAGAGTATGGAGAAGGGAGACTGGGCAAATGTTGATGGGGGAAGAAGGGTCGTCCATTTTGTGGAGAGGAGAACCTTTGCAAACTTCCAGGACCAATGAACAGCACAGAGGGAAACAGAGGTTGAGAAAGTGTGAGAGGCGTAGGCAAATGCAGGTGAGAGAGACTGAGCAGCTTAGGGTCCATCCCATCAGGGTTGGATTTGGACAAGTTGGGGAGAGAGTGTGCTTGATCTCCTGAGAAGTTACAGGGAAGAAGTAAAACCCTAGGATGGGTGGGGCGGAGTGGTGGAGGGTTGAGGGCAGAATGGTGAGTTGATAGGACAAGAAGTGAAATATATGTTAAAGTGAGCAGCAAGAGAAGAGGCATCGGGGAAAAGTGAACCATTTATCAACATGATGGGAGCTGGGCTGGGGAAGGGGGTTAAACAGAGTGAATAACCTTCCAGATCTTTGCAGGAGAGTTGAGATTTTTTCTGGATTTTGGTTTTAAAATAGTTTGACTTTGCAGCATGGACAGCCTTAAAGCCGGAGTTTCTAAGCTTTCTGTAAGAAAGGAGATTCTTAGGAGAGCCAAACAATTTGAAGCAGGCCTAGGCTTGTTCAAGGGATGTGCACAAATCAATGAGATCCAGTGTGATCCAGGGATGGGGGTAGCATTTGACCTTGGATTTTCTGAGCAGAGATGCTTGTCCCAAATGTGGAGGAATTTAGATTAGAAAATGGGCTAGATAGTAGGAGCTGTTTGATTGGCTGAGAGCCACAGCAGGGGGGTACATTAAGTTTCAATAGACACCCGCATGGAAACAAGTGCGAATTCGAGGTGCCTCATTACTGAGAGTATACATGGGCACCCTGAATGTTCAAAGAAAGTAGCCACCATTTCTTGCCCCTCAGTTAGTGAGGCATGAGGGCCGAGGCCCCCCCAACTATTTTTTTCTGACAAACGCAAGAGGTTTTCACTTTAAAATGTTAGCGCTAGCATGTCAGGCGCTAAGTGCTACACTGTCACAAAAAACACATTTTTTTCCCTAAATTTGAAGTACTAGCCAAGCGCTAGCATCTTGCGTGCTAAGCATTACTGTGAGACAGTCCCACTGGCTTCTGCGCTTTCACCTGACTGCATTTCATGCTCGCAGAAAACAAACAGAAAAACACTTTTTTTTTTAAATTAATTACCTTACTGTGGCTTCTTACGTCCTCTGCCATTCTTAACTCATAAGTGCTCCCTTCCTGCGATCACCGCAGAAGATACAGACATTTATGGCAACATTTCCAGGAGCACTGGCCTCCTATAGCAGCACCTTCTACTGACAGCTCTGACAAACAGGGAAATGCAACTGACAGGCAGGGATTACTTTACATAAAACTTTCTTTTTAATATATTTGAAAGATTTTATTTTCATTCTATTCCAATATTTCTACTAAAAAAAACCTTAAACTTATGCCCATTTTCTAAGCGCAATAATACCCTCCAGGGTGGGTGGTATGGGCAATACCGGACCTTCCAAGGGCTATAAGGCCCTCCGCCTGTGGCATCGGGCCTCATTATGCCCCTGGGTGGTCCAGTATTGCCAAATACCGCCCACCCTGTCGGGTATTATTGCATGCATAGAACAGAGTGTCACATCAATATCAGAAGCAGAGAGGACTAGGGACCAAACAGTAACTGCCAGGTCTCTAAAGAGGCTGTCTACATTTCACTACTGGAGAGACTTGGACCGTGTATATTTGGGAAAGGCAGAAGGGAGACAAACTTTCCTAATGCAGAAAGTCATACAGTGGTCTCTGAATGTGTCTAGCAAGATACCAGCTACAGCTATACAGTGAGGGTGTGTAGAAAGAACCATGTCCAAAAGGGTGTGGTTGGAGGAATAAGTACTGAGTCATGTCAACTCTGTGATAGGGTGGGGTTAAGTGACTCAATCATGTGGGAGGTCATCTAGAAGCCAGTGATAACTAATTAATATTGAAGTCCCCAAGGAGAATGAGTTCACCAGCAGAGGAGTGGGAGGCTAGAGAGGACAGACAGTCAAGCACAGAAGTGGGAGAGATTTTAGGGGAGATGTAAATGACTCCAATGAAGGCAGGTAAGATGTAGGGAAAAAATGTTTGGCTAAATAAAGCTCAAGATTCAACAAGAGAAATGGAGCAGGTAAGACTCTGATGGAAGTAGAGGGTAACACCAACACCCCTGATTGCCACAGTCTTGCCTAAAAAGGTTGTAGCAGGGAGGAGCCGGGCAGGAGCCAGAAGCTCTGGGTGAAAGCCGGGATTCAGAGATTGAGAGGAGATCAGGAGAGTGCTGGGAGATTCAAATGTTTAGGAGGTCTATTTGAGGGAGCAGGTACCTAGTGTTTAGGTAGAAGATACTTTAGGAGGAGAGAAGGAGGAGGAAACGGGGGAAGTGGCCAAGGTTAGATTCAATATCTGCAGATAAGAGCAGGATAAGAAGCAGAATGATAGAGTGGGACTTACATCCCCTGGGATTGGGAGAAGAGAGGAGAGGAGAGGGGGGAGAAAGGCAGGAAAAAAATGGCTTAGTGGAGGAATGCAAAGTTTAGGGAAGGGAGGAGAGAAGACCAAGGTGGATGGGGGTTGTAGTGGTGGATGGCCATAGAAGGGGCTGGGGGGAGGTAAGTGGGGAAAAGGGGACGTGAAGGAGGAGGAAATTGGTCAGGGTGCATGATAGATACAGGAGGGTAAATAAATTTGCAAAAAACTCAAGCTAGAGGCAGACAATCATAGCATTTCAATGGCTAGGGGCGAGCTGGAGAAAACTAGCTAGCTAAGCAGGTACTGCACAAATAGAGCAGTCTGACTACGAACATACAAACTTATGAAATTGCCAGCAGAAACAGGCCTCATGGTCTACTGAGTCTGCAAGAGTGCGCAGCTAGCTCCTCATCATGCAGCTGCCCCTCCTGCTCACCTTCCCGGTATCCCTTACCCTTATCCTGTCCCAACCCCTCTTGAAACTGCCTGCCTTACAGGACACTGTCTCATCTGGTAAGGTGTTCCATTTGTCCACCACTCTTTATGTGAAAAAATGTCTCCTCATCTCCCTCTTGAATCTTCCCCCCTTCCAATCTCAGTCCCTGCCCTCTCATGTCCCTCTCCCTTCTCATCTGAAAAATCCCTTCTGTGTTGGTCCTGTTTATCTCCTTCAGATACTTAAAGGTCTCAAGTCATATCCCCCCTGTCCCTCCTCTCCTCCAGTGAATACATATTCAACTCTCCCAGCCTGTCTTCTTAGGGCTTGCTCTCCAATCCCTAGATCATCTTTGTGGCTCTTCGCGGTACCCCCTCCAACAATATGATGTCTTCAGGAATGGGCACCAGTACTGCAGGCAGTACTCCAGGTGGGGCCTGACCAATGAACAATACGGGGGCAGGATAACCTCCCTCCTTCTGGAGGAGATCCCTCTTGCAATACACCCCAGCATATTGTTGGCTTTTGCTGATGCCTTCCTGGACTGAGCAGAGTTATTCATGCTCCCTGCAATGATCACTCCTAGGTCCTTCTCCTATGTGGAGCTCCCCAACTGTACCCCATTCAAGTGATAGTCCCTCCTCTGATTCCTAGCTCTGAAGTACGTAAACTTGCATTTCTTGGTGCTGAACCCCAACTGCGATGTTTCAGCCCACTCCTGCAGCTTAGTCAAGTCCTGCTGCAACCCCTTCCACTCCTCCACATCATCAACCACAGCTCCCATCTTGGTATTATCTGCGAACAGGCTGATCTTGCTCTGGATCCCATGTGAGATATCTGCTATAAAAATCACAAACAGTACTGGTCCCAATACTGATCCCTGTGATACCCCGCTTGTCACCGCTCTTGGTGACAAGAGCCCCCCCCCACCACCACCACTCTTTGCAGCCTTCCAGTTTGTGATCCATTTCATCATTTTTGGTCCCACCCGACATATTCCAGTTTCCCCCCAACCTCCCATATGGCACTGAATCAAAGGCCTTGCTGAAGTCCAAATACAGGACATCCACTGCATGGCCCTTGTCCAGTTCCCACGTCACCCAGTCATAATACTCTACAAGGTCTGGCTGGTAGGATCTGCCCACTATAAATCCATGCTGTTGACCATCCTGCAGACCTTTGTCCTCTAAGAAGCTCACTAACCTCTCTTTTAGTATTGTCTCCATGGGCTTTCCCACGATTGATGAGAGGCTCACTGGCCTATAGTTTCCTGGTTCATCCTTTGGGCCACATTTGTGGATGGGCAACACATTGAGAATTCTCCAGTCCTGTGGCACACATCCCGTGTCCAGGGAGGTATTGAACAGGTTGGCCAGTAGCCCCACTAGGACCTCTGCCAACTCCCTTAGTACCCTAGGGTGAATGACATCAGGTCCAGGTGATTTGTCCACCCTTAATGCCCTCAACCCATTTAGTACCCTGCTCTCTGTAATCCCTACATCAGTCGTCCCCTACCCCCTTACCCACTCCCCTTGCCTGAGGTATCTTCCCCCCCTTCTCTTATGTGAATACAGAGCAGAAGTATTCGTTCAGTGCCTCTGCCTGCTCCACCCCTTTCTCCACCCACCCCATCCTTCTTAATCTTCACCAGCTGATCCTTGCTCTTTCTTCTCTCTCTCCGATATAGCGGAAGAAGTCTTTTTCTCCACTTTTAATACCCTGCCCCATTCTCAGCTCCCTGGATGCCTTGGCCACCCTGACCAGTCTGGTAACCTCTCTAGACTTCTCCATGTATGTATCCTTATCTTCACCCCTTTCCTATTTCATGTACTTTCAAAACACCACCCTCTTGGCCCTCACCCTTTCTATAACCTTCTATGTCAGCCCACTGGGTTTCTTTGCCCTTCCCTTCTTGCTTTTCCTCCTAGTGCAAGACACCGTTGACTCCTCCAGCCCTTCCTTTACGATGTCCCTTTTCTGGTCTGCATCCATGTGTGACTGCATTTCTGCCAGGTGCCTGCCCCAAATTTCCCCCATCTTTTTAAAGTCAACCCCCTAAACTCAATCACCCTTCTACCCATGCCCCCTGTTTCCCTCCCCATGTTGAGCATGAACCACACCAAATAGTGTTCATTCCCAGCCAGTGGTTCCTCCACTTCCAGATTCCTTACAGCTTCCCTGTTATCCAGAACAAGGTCCAATGTCCTTTCTAACCAAGTCAGCCGCTGGACCAGCTGTGTCAAAAGCTATCTTGAAATGCTTCTAGCAGGATCCACTCCCATGCACTCATGGTAGATGGGGTACCCCACGCCACCCCTGGTAGGTTAAAGTCCCCACCACCACTGTGCTCCCCTTTCAGCAGACCCCCTAATTTGGTCAGCTAATTCACTATCCAGGTTAATCCCCTAAGCCAGTGGCCTGTACACCACCCTCATTCTCAATGTTCTATTCTTTGCATCTTGGAACTGAATCCATAGTGCTTCTGTCCTCCCCTCCTCCCCTTCCTCCCTTATGAACTTTATCCCTTTCCTTACATAGATTGCCACTCCTCCCCATTCCCCTTAGCCCTATCCTTTCTCAATAACCTGAACCCCAGGATCATCATATCCCAGTCCTTGTATTGGGTGGCCCACGTCTCCATGATTGCTGCAATGTCCACCCCCTCCACTGCAAAAAGAGCCTGTAACGCTGCTGTTTTATTCCTTAGGCTTCTTGCATTTAGTGAGACCACCCTCCAGCCTGTCTCCTCCCCTTCCCTACCACTGCTCTTCCCCCCTTTATCCCTTCCTGTGCTGCTTCCCCACTGCCTTTATCCATAACTAGGGGAGTGAGCTCACTAGGTTCCCGTTTCTGAACCCCTTTCCTATCAGCGGTCCCCTTGCCACCCCCTCCTAGTTTAAATCCACCTTTGTTGATGTATGCCCTTCATGTCAGTTTTCTCCAGTCAATGAGCTCTGTGATAACTCATGCCCTACTATTAGCTCTGGTGTCAATCAGCCCCCTGTACAAATTGTTCTTGCACAATTCACCCCCCCCCATATAAATTTTATAAAATAAACTTCAGGGGGTGCAAGTTAGAAAAATGTTGCAGAGAGCTGATTGACGCAAGAGCTAATAGTAGAGTACAAGTTTTCACAGAGCACATATACCAGAGTGAATTAATGTGTCACAAGCAGTACTGAACTGCACTAAACTTGAATGAAATGCAAACTTGAAAATAGGGTCCATCCAGATATGGTGTTGCTAGGAAACAAGAAAAAACGTAGTCTCTGAGGCAACTTTTTTTCATTTAGTTAATCTGTCTCTTCACGGACAGGGCCAATGTAGGCTAAACCCTCTTACCAACCTCCCCAGCCCCATCACCCAGCATCTCAGGGTCTCAGGGACTTACATCAATCCTGGTACTTCTCACATGGCTTACCCACATGACATGTGACTTACCACCAACACAAAGATCCAGTTTCTGGGAGAGGGCCTTGTAGCCTGGTGCAGTCTGCGAGGGGACAGTATCATCTGTGCTGCATCAGGCCATTTTTCCTCCACTTCTCTCCGCTGGAGGAATAGACATGCAGTGCCATCCTGACATACCCATGCATGCTCCTGTGCATAGGACATCTCCGGCTGCCATTCATTAATGAAACCAAGTTGTGGTTTCTGGCTGTCTGTGCATCTAGCCACTCCTAGAGGCCAGACATGTGCCAGAACCTGCATCACACCCTGCCCAGAGGAGGACAACAGTCCATTGGCTGCTCAATCCTTCTTTCCCTGGCAGACCCCCAGTGATCCACATCCATTCCTGATTCCAGGTCACCGGCGTGGCAGTAGGTGAGTCTTAGTGCCTCAGCCCTCCATGCCACTGGGCCAGCCAGGAAGCAAACTTGAGGCATCAAACAATATAGGTTAATAAGCATAGTAAGGGGCAGCTGTAGAAGGGAGAAACCAACACAGTTTGGTTACCAGACTAGAGACAGCAACCTGTGAATAGTGCACCCAGAGAGGGGACATACTGTAGCAACTATACTGAAGCAGGCAGATAATAAACACTTATGAGAGCAGCAATGGTCAGGAATTGGTTTTGAGGGCAGGTCAATAAAGTCTGAATGGATGGGCAGCATGTCTGGCCACTGGCTGCTTCTTTGGCTGACTCCTTAGTTTCCCTTTGTGCTACTGCTAGTTGTGTTGTGGCCCTCCATGCTCCTTGCTGTAGTGTGGAGGACCCTCCAGAGGAGTCAGTGTTTAAGAAATGGTTGCTCCACCCATGAATGGAGAGGTGACTCATGGTTGGTGGCAGAGGCATGGCTTCACAGTAGGTGAGCTCATTGCTGATGGGTGGCCATAGTAGCTTGAGAGAAGTGGCTTTGGTACACAGAAGAGCTAGGTAGCTGGGAACACTTGAGAAGCAGTGATGCGGTGCTGAAGTCACTGGTGTCTGAGGATCTTGCTGAAGGTGGCAATGCAGTGTGGGGCAGGGTGATCTGGAACAGCTGTGGACTTCATGGCCGCAGGATGTGGTGGCAAGAACTGGACTCCTGGTTGACTGAGCAGGAGTTGTGAAATTACAGCTTTTTATTGCTCCCACTTCTGGAGTGCTCTGCCCATGTGCAGAGAAGTAGCTCCTGGCTGGCAACTTCAGTGGGCAGAGGTACTGCTCCATGGGAGGTGAACTACCTGCTGATAGGTGATTACAGTAGCTTGAGGGAAGCAGTTTAGGTATGCAGAAGTGCCAGGTAGGTTGGAACACCCTGGAAACAGCAGTGCAGTGCTGAAGTCCTTGGTGTCTGGGGATCTCATTGGAGGTATTCATGCAATGCAGGGGGAGTATGAACCAGAATAGCTATGTGCGCTCACAACCCCAGGAGAAAATGGTGCAAAGTGAACTCTAGGCAAAGCAGGGAAAGGGTGGAATTTGATCTTGCCTGTTTCTTTTCTTCCATTGGCTTGTTTGTTCAATGGAAGTGACCACATCTTCTGGAAAGATACTTATGGGATCCCCATACAAGGTCAAATCATTGACCAGATCATCACATGAGCATTCTTCATCTATATGGAAAAAGATTTGTTGGTAATAAGCCAAATTTGGGGAGAAATACTGATGCTGTATATTGGTACTAAAGTTATCTGTACCTTTGGCCACTAAAGGCCAAAATGTCTTCTGATCTCTTTCCTGTATTACTTTGTACATCTCTTCCTACCTAGTCACATGGTATTTGTGCTTAAATGATACTAGTATCTCATTTTAGGTGTCAGCGTGGCTCAGTTGGTAGCACATCTGCCTCTAGACCAGAAGGTTGTGGGTTCTCGTCTCAAACCGGGATTGAACTTGCTCCTAAAATGCTTGCATCTGAGTGCAGTAGAAGGGGGTGCTATACTGCTGGGGTGTGCCATCCTTCTGATGAGATGTTAAACCGAGGTCCCTTCTACCCATCCTGGTGGTGTCCAGGTGGAAGTAAAAGAACCCAGAACACTCTTCAGAAAGAGTAGGGGACATTCCTGGTGTCCTGGCCAACATTCCCCTTCCCATAAACCGGTTTATGCAATTGTCCAGGCTGTGTATGAGTGTTGATGTGCAATATGGCCGCCACCACACATTCAGTTACTTCACTACCAGTCTAGCATTGTTTGTAAAGCGCTTTGGGATATACTGTGTATGAAAAGCACTATATAAATGCTAATTCTTTTTCTATAGACTTTTCTAGCTCTATTTAAATAATTGTAGTTTTCTTCAGATGGATTTTTTCACCCATTTTACCAGTTGTAACAATTCATGTATATGTTTCTTGCAAGTACCATTGAGCCATTGAACCACGTGTGAACCACAGAACTGTGTGGTTTAGAGTCAACATGCTGGCAGAAGAAAGCTATACAAAGATTAAAGTCCTAGATTTCCAGAAGGCTAATTTCGTGGAGATGGGGGAACAGCTCAAAAGTGCCCTGGCAGCAAATATGGGGGGAAGGGTAGAAGAACAGTGGGTTAGGCTCAAGAGATCCATAGCAGGAGTGACAAGTCAATGTGTCAGACTGCTTAGCAAAAGCAAAAGAAATAAGTGGCCACTGTGGTTCTCTAAGTCAGTAGCCGAGAAAGTGCAAGAAAAAGTAAGGCATTCAGGGAAATAAAAAGAGACAAAGAAAAAAGAAGAAGACAGAATGAAATATCTGGAGAAGCAGAGAGAAGCTGGGAAAACTGTCAGAGGGGCTAAGACAAGAACGGAGGAAGGAATATCACAGGCTATTAAGAAGGGAGACAAGACCTTCTTCCATTATATTAGTGAGAGGAAGAAGACCAGAAATTGTATTGTTAGGCTAATGAAGGGAGATGGTGGGTGGGTGGAGGATGACCTTGAAAGAGTTGAGGTACTGAACAAGTATTATTGCTCAATATTTACCAAGGAAGAGGCAGGGAAGGGGCCAAGACTCACGAGGAAAGGTTTACAGGGGGGAGAGTGGACACCAGCCCATTTACAGTGGATAGAGTCTTGGAGGAAACTAGGGAAAGTGAAGACAGACAAGGCAATAGGGCCAGACGGGATTCACCCTAGAGTTTTGAAGGAAATCAGGAAAGTCCTAACAGGACCACTGATGACGCTTTTCAACCAATCACTAGAGACATGGGGGAGGTTCCTGGGGACTGGAGGAGGGCAGAGGTAGTCCCTCTGCACAAGAGTGGAAGTAGGGAGGAGGCAGGCAATTACAGACCTATAGGCCTGACCTCAGTGGTGGGGAAGCTGATGGAGTCCCTGCTTAAGGAGAAGGTAGTGAAGTTCCTGGAGTCAAGCAGTGCAAAAGACCCAAGGCAGCATTGATTCACTGAGGGTGGGTCCTATCAGACTAAACTTATTGATTTCTTTGACTGTGTGACTAGGGTGGTGGATCAGGGAGGGGCAGTGGATGTGGCCTACCTGGATTTTAGCAAGGCCTTTGACACCGTTCAGCATAGAAGGTTGCTTAAAAAAATTGGAGAATCTGGATGTGGGCTCTAAAGAGGTAAAATAGGTTGGAAACTTGCTAAAAGGCAGGATCCAGAGGGTGGCAGTAAATGGCATAAAATCTGAAGAGGGTGAAGTGACCAGCGGGGTGCCACAGGGATCAGTGCTGAGTCTAGTCCTATTCAATGTCTTCATAAGCAACATTGCAGAGGGACTGGAGGGGAGAGTATGCCTGTTTGCAGATGACACCAAATTCTGCAACAGAGTCAACACACAGGAGGGGCTAGATAGAATGAGAAATGACCTAAGACTACTTGAGGAATGGTCAAGGGTTTGGCAGTTGGGTTTCAGCACTAAGAAGTGCAAGATTATGCACCTGGGACACAGAAATCCAAGAGAGGAATACCAGATGGGGAAGGGGCAGGTTCTAGCCACCACAAGTCAGGAGAGAGACCTGGAAGTCATCATATCCGATGACCTGAAGTTGTCCAAACAATGCAAAAAATCAGTGGGGAAAGAAAACAGAATGCTGGAGTGCATAGGAAGGAGCATAACCAGTAGGAGGAGTGAAGTGGTGATGCCACTGTACAGATCAGTGGTGAGGCCTCATCTGGAGTACTATGCCCAGTTCTGGAGACCGCTTCTCAGGAAGAACATAAACAGAATGGAAGTAGTCCAGAGAAGAGTAACAAAAATGATACATTCACTGCACCACAAGCCTTATGAGGAAAGACTCGGGGAACTTAACATCTATTCACTGGAAGAGAGAAGGGAGAGAGAGGATATGATAGAGACTTCCAAATACCTTAGAAGAATAAACAGGGTATAGGATGGGAGCATATTTCAGAGAAGAAGGTGCACAAGGACAACGGGACATAACATGAGGTTAGAGGGAGGGAAGCTTGGGGGAATACTAGGAAGTATTTTTTCACAGAGATGGTGGTGGATCCATGGAATAGCCTACCAGCGGAGGTGATGGAAGAAAAAACAGTACAGGCATTCAAGAGTGCATGGGATAAGCATAAAGGTACCCTGCTAGCCAGCAGAGCAGGGGAATGGCAGTCCAGAGAAGGGTAGGGATTGCCAAACCAAGAAGGGAAATAGGCAGACTAGGTGGACCGGTTGGTCCGTATCTGCCATCATATTCTATGTTTCTATGTGTTTCTTTGAATACAATTTATTTTGTTACAGAAAAATGAAAAAATATTTTTGCTGACCTTCAGAATATTACTGTACATGTCCGCCAATGTGTTTACATCATTACTTAAATCAGGTAGGTTATTAAAAGACTGAACTTGTAGTACTCTTGTACTTTTCAGACATAAGTCATTACTAAAAGGCTCTTGTTATTTCTAATTTCTAGATCATTCAATGCATGGGTTTGACTTTGTTGGTTAGAACCCTTATCTCTTATTTTTACTTGTAATTGTACTGGGGAATATTCACTTTCTGCTCTTGTGAGTACTTATGGGGATGCTGGGTGACATCACAGAGCTGCCAGCAGAGACCTGAGAGAGCAGCTCCCTACCCTCGATACTAAAACCCTCTTTTATATAGCTCAAACCCCACCAAAAGTGGTAAAATGGCTACAACAGGTCGTTTTAAAGATAGACACAGAAATTCCAGGGCTCAAATCCATCCCAAAGCTAAAGATGGAGAGAGATCATCTAAGCCAACAACAGTTGCGAGTAGGAGCCCTTCTCCAGCGATCATGGCCGACACTGAGGAGGAACATGACCAGCTTTCCAGATCTCGATTTGAACAGCTTTTCCATGAACTTAAAGAAATGCGAGCTGAAAACAAGCAGGAATTTTGCTCTTTACACCAAAAGCTAACAGGATTGGAAAGCAGACTGGAGACTGCCAAAAATCGGGTGGGAGCTGTGGAGAAGAGCACAATGCAGACAGCCCTCATAATCCAAACACTGGCTGAGCAAACAGAACACCTGCACAATAAATGTATCGACCTAGAGAGCAGGTCAAAGAGAGACAATTTAAGGATTTATGGCTTGCCAGAAGGAGCAGAGAAGGGGCTAATGACTGAATTTCTAACCAAACTGCTTATAGATGTCCTACAGCTACCAGGAGGCTACTCACTTGGTATTGAGAGGGCTCACTGAGCCTTACAGCCCAAACCGACAGACCCTAACATGAGAGCAAGATCAATAATATTGAAATTTAATAGCTACAAAGTTAAGGAAGACATCTTAGCCAGAGCATGGAAAATGAAAGAAGTTAAATACCTGATATCTAGACTTTTCTTTGATCATGATTTCCCTCCGGAGATTCAGCGACTAAGGGCCCAGTATGCAGATGTTATCAAAATGCTAAAAATAAAAGGGATACACTTCCATACACCCTATCCTACTCAGATGCGTGTGGTCTGGCCTGAGGGGCAAAGGATCTACGAATCGGCTGAGGAGGCACAACAGGCTTTGCTTGAGAAGGGCCTACTGAAGCCAGGAGCCAATGTAAAGAAAAACTACAACACCCAGCAAACTTCTGCAGGGCACTCTGATTGGTTGATAGCTGGTAGAAAGACAGAATGTGATGAGCGTGCATCATCGATAGCTTCCCTTCATGCAGTTCAACAACTGATGCAAAAGATGCAGGAGACTCGGAGAGAAAGAAATTAAGACACCCAGGACTGATCTGGTAGGAAAGCTCCATTTCTTATGGGAACTAACATTTAAAGAAGCTACTTAAGCTTTTGAGAGCTTCCTGATGTCTGGAAGGTCAGTATTTTTGCCCTAAGACACTGTCTGTGAACTGGCCATAATACGGTAACAACATACGAATGTTGAAACAGGTTGTGCATCATTTATGAATCTTCTATCTCTCCCCAACTTTTTTCTTTTAAGAGGATGGATGCCTACTGAACAGACTGAAAAATGTTATCGACAATTGAATGTGGTCTGTAAATACGAGGCATATTTTTTGAAAGCTGCACTTACCTCAGATCAGAGGGTGGGGAATGTAAGCAATCCTGTTTATTCGGGAAGTTTTACAACAACCCATTGCCAAATGACTTGGTCTGAAAATTCCTGGCTATACATTATAATTAGTAGAGTAGACTTCCCTGCATAAGTTTCATTTATTTAACTGTCTGTACCATAAGACTGTGGGCATCAAAGCAAAGTCCTAAGTAGCCGATAGGAATTTTCTGTTTGTTAGGTTCTCTGGAGATAATTCAGACTTTCAGAGGAGACATGATTACACTAAAGAGATCAGACTGAGACAAGTATAATGTGGGGATAGGAACCACGGCTAAAAATAATGATTCCTACAGTGGGGAATATAAAAATAAAAATGCATAATAGCACCAAGAAGTGGGTTGGTGGATGGGGGGGGGGATACTGGACTTTCTCTTCTTGCTCCAAAGTTTTACTGGGCTCAGCTGCTGTCGGTCTGCACAAACATCTTGTTTGTCTGGCTAGGACGACATGCGCAGTAGTGTTACAGAAGCCCAAGACTTTGATCCATTGGTCTTTCAAGGGGTACTGCCTGAAGAGGCAGTAAGTAGACAAAACCCCTCGTTCTGGCTCTCTTGTGGCCTTTAGTAGGCGAGAGTGCTGGAGATAGAACTCTCCAAAATAGGAGAAGTTCCACATAGTGGAAGTACACTCAGATAACTATGCATTTCAAGTTTATATTGTTAAATAGTTTGTTCGAGTTGTTGTTCAAAACTGTTATGACTACTGTAGTGTTAGACATGCTTTGTGGTCTGGGAGGCAATAATGGGTAGAAAGAAAAGGGGGGAAGAAAAAATGGTGAAGAATATGGTAGAACTGTACGGGAAAGACAAAAGGGAGACAGGGAAAAAGATAAAAATGAATAAAACAGATGTAACAGAGGTATCCTACAATGTGAATGGACTCACGCACCCTATTAAGCATAGTAGAATGATAACATACATTCATAGAATGGATGCCTCTTTTATATTGCTCCAGGAGGTGCATTTAAATAAGAAGGAGCACTCCAAATTGAAAAAAGTTTGATATCAGCTAGTTGCAGAATCCTCATATAAAAAGGGTAGTAGAAAGGGCACTGCAATCATAATTCCCAAAAAAGTTACTTTTGAACACAAGGATACATTAGGGGACAGGGAGGGTAGATATGTAGGTATTAAGGGAAATTTCAATGGAGCTCAGATCACACTGGTATCCATATATGTACCACCAGGGTAGGACATACAGTTCTATAGGGATTCATTGCTAAAAATAACAGAATGGATGGAGGGGCACCTGATTATAGGGGATCTCAATCTTAGACTGAGTGCAGCTAAAGACTCTTCAACACAGGTACTCCAAAAGGAGACTGGGTTAGCTAAGAAGGTATCTGGACTGCTAGGAGAAACAGGCTTAGTAGATGCCTGGCAAACAATGCATAAGGATAGCAGACAATATTCCTTTTTTTCACAAGCCCACCAGTCTTATTCCAGACTGGATTATTTCCTAGTACCTAGGGATTTGCTAGGTATGTGTAGAGACTCCTGGATAGGAGACATTACATTATCTGATCATGCTCCTATTTTCTTAAAAATAGCTCTAGGCACGGTGAAGAGAATCATGTTTTGGAGGCTAAACACATCCTTATTACAGGATAAAGACATTCGGTCCACAATCAAAAGTACAATAAAACAAGCTATAAAGGATAATGCTATGTCAGGGGTAAAGGCATGTATATTGTGGTAAATTTATAGCAGTATCTACTCACTTGAAGAGAAAAAGGGAGGAAAGAAAAAAATTCTTAAAGGTAAGATAACACTATTGGAAAAAGAACAACAACAGAAAATGGATGGGGAGAGGGGAAAGAGACTGACTCAGTACAAAAAAGAATTTGTAGGGATTTTGGACTACCAAATAGAGCAGAAATGACTGTATTTAAGGCAAAGGTACTATAGGGGAGGCCTAGAGCATTGAGTGTTCTAACCAGTAGAATAAGACAAAACAGAGCAAGGGCAAGTATACCCTGCATCTTAGATCTGTAAAACAATAAAACATGGAAATAACAAGTAAAAGAAATTGCAGGGGTGTTTAAAAATGTCTATCAGAAACTATACACACAGGGTGCTTCTCCTACGGAGCAAGAGATAGGGATCTTTCTGACACCGCTATGGCTCCCACAGGTAACTAAGGAGACTCAGGTGCTGCTATCTGCCCTGGTGACTGCAGGGGGAGTTACAGTCAGCTGTCACCAGATTGAAGGTAGGCAAGTGTCCGGGAACAGAGGGTCTACCTATCAAATTTTATAAACAATTCAGAAAGGACATACCTGAGGTACTCCTATCAGCCTACAACTGGGTTTGGACTAAGGGAGGAGAGGTGGCCCCATCGTGGGCACAGGCCATCATATCAGTGATTCTGAAGCTGGCCAGGGACCCCGCATTATGTGCTTTTTATAGACCATTATCCATATTAAACACAGACTATAAGCTCCTGACCAGTATATTGGCAAAATGACTTGAGAAAATACTACCTACCCTTATTCACTTAGATCAAACTGGTTTTGTTCCCGCGGTAGACAAACAATGGACAATGTCAGACGTTTGGTGAACATTATAGAACATCTACAAAACAAAACTACCCCAGCCTACTTGATGTCCCTAGACGATGAGAAGGCCTTTGATCAAGTTTCTTGGAATTACTTGGTGGGTAACCTGGCAGGTCTTGGTTTTCCACTCCCTTTTATTGAATACATTTTCAAATTGTTTGCCAAACCAAACGCATATATCAGGGCTAATGGTCATATGTCTGGGGCTTTTGAATTGGAAAGGGGTACTAAGTAAGGGTGTCCATTATCTCCCCTGTTATTTGCACTCTACATAGATCCTTTGGCTCAAAGTATTAATTTAAACCAGGCTATTAGTGGAGTGCAGCTGGAAGGAAAAGTACACAAACTGGCTTTATATGCAGATGCTGTCCTGCTCTACCTCACAAACCCAGAGAGGTCCTTACCAGAAGTTTTTGGACAGATAGAAACCTTTTCAAAATTAGCTAGATACACTCTAAATTGGTCAAAAACTGAAGTCTTAACCCTAAACTCACAGGTGCCTTTGAGATTTCATCATAAATATTCCATGAAATGGGATTGCAAAGTGGTGAAATATTTGGGGGTTTATCTTAGTGGAGAAACATCTTACCTATTTCCAAATAATTACTCACCTCTAATTAAAAACATAAAAGCTGATCTGCATAAGTGGGATATGTTACCATTTCCATTTTACTCTAGAGTGCAAATCATTAAAACCAATGTGGTACCCAGGCTTATGTACCTCTTTCAGAGTGTACCTTGCACTAGTCCATGCCAAAAGATGGTTTAGCAGAGGCTTTTGTAGTCCTTTCTGTGGGCAGGATACAAATCAAGAGTTTCTTGCAAAACACCCTATCTGGCCAAAAGAGATGGGGGTAGGGCCTGCCCTAATTTGAAGGATTACTGGATGGCCACCCATATGAAGATAGCACTACTGTGGGCACATAGACAATACATAGCCCATTGGCAACAGATAGAACTACAGTATAGTATAGAACATACACCCATGATGCTTATGTTTACTCAAAGAAGCAGATGGTTTAAACATCAAGGGTTATTGACCACAGTAAATACCACCTTGCAGGGATGGTATGCAGGATATGAAAGGGGATATACAGCCAGACATAGTTGGAAGTACACATGGTGGACAAGTGATAACAGTTTTCAACCAGCTGTTGAACATTCCTGGTTCCAGAGGCAAGCAGAGAAAGGTATAAGGTTGGCAAAGGAGTTAATGCAGGCAAACACACTGCTACCCTTTGAGAGCATTGCCATAAAACTGGGATGTAAATAGACAAACATAATACACTATTACCAAATAAGGGACTAGATTAATAATAAACTCAGGAATGTAGAATTATTGGAGGACCGTAGGCCTTGACCTGAGGTATATGAAGCAAACTGGGCCTCAGCCAGTGGTAAAGGAACCATTACCAAATTATACTGGAATTTGATAGCAGATAGAGCCTATACACTACAGGCCTGCCAACATAAATGGGTACAAGACGCTGGAGTTAAATATCATGACACTATCTAGCAAAAGATTTATTTAAGTAGCTGGAAGGTGACATCTTCACTAATTTGGCAGGTGTTTTACCTGGAAAGTCAAACTAAGATATTTCCTAACCCCACTATAACAGGTCAAAATGGGATTGTTGACTCAGGGGAAGTGCTGGAGGAGTTGCGGAGATATCCAGACCGACTTGACATACATATGTTGTGATCCTGCCCACAGTTTGAGAAGTACTGGCATACAATAAATAAGCACTTAGAAACCTTGTCTGGGGTAGAGATACAACTCAGCCCAGAACACGCCATGTTGGAGATTATACCGCATGGAATTAAGGGTAAGGCGGGACACTACTCGTTGGCCATTTTGATTATTGCAGCTGTTAATGCTATTACAAAGTGTTGGTTGCAAATAGACCCTCTGAAACTTTCAGAATGGGTTGAACTTATAGAAAGAATACAAATTGTGGAGAGACTGACATATAAACTCAATCAAAGAACAGAGCAGTTTGCGACTAGGTGGACCCGGTGGGAACTTTATAAAGAACACATTCACTAAAATACTAAAAAACCTTACTTCAAGATGAGAACCCCTCCCCCCATATAGATTTATATTTCCCCTGCATGTAGGACCTCTGAGTTCATACTTTTGTGGTTTATGCTTAAAAATGCTCCCTACCCATATACTATTCTCAAATAGCAAGTAATCATACCTATAAAGAAGAAGGAGGACAATAATTAACCTGGCAATATCTGAAAGATGAAACATGTCACAGTAGTTTTTAAATAATGTTTTTTTGTGTGTTTTTCTTGACTGTTATTTATGCATATTGGAATGTAAACCATAGGTGGCTGTTTAGAGAACAGGGGAAGGATCGCTGTAACCAATACCTTCTACCTCTAAGTTGTATGTTGAAAAGGGAATACCTGTAACACTGGTTTAGATGGAAGGATTACCAATGTTATGGCTTTGGTTTATGGACGGTTGTTTTATTTTGATGTAATGTAATCAACTCATCAATTCAATAAACAAGTATAAAAAAACGTAAATTCTTTAAGGGAATCAAAATCAAAGGTTTGCCACTGGGATATTATATAAGGATCTATTACACTACCATCCCTTGTTTAGTAATATGTTTTCTGAGCTTGAATATTGCCTTTAATGGAACTTTTATTATAGTGTTTCAATATGCTTAGAAGGTCAAAAAGGTTTATTACTCTTTTGTTTACCTAAAGATCTGAGCACTTTCTTAGCACTGACATCTCTTCCTCATCAATTGTGGTAAAACTCTTCTCCCCAATATGACATTCTAAGTTGCCCATTATTAATAATCCCGCTCCAGGATACTTCAAAATTATGTGTTTTATATCATTAGACAAGGCAACCCAGATATCATTTCAAAAATACTCAAGAGTTAAAAGGGGGTACATAAACATTGCCAACAATTAATAACTCCTCCCACCACTCTCACATTAGCAACATTATGTGATGTTTTATTAAAAACATGTAATTAATTCAGATATTTTTATCCACTTTAATGTTATAAGGCCCTCACTTGGTCAACTGTTTTTGTCCTTTTTTCTTAGCTGTGTTACATACACATTAGAATCCATGTAACCGTTTATCATCTAAGGATCGAGTATCCTGAATGGCTACAGCATTTCTGGTAAATTTCTGATAAAATCCATCTAGTCTTTGTTAATAGAATTTCCTGTCAGACCAGAGATGTTCCAAGTCATAATCCCTTGCAAGGTGTCATCATTCACAGGAGAAGCAACATGAGTTTGGTCTCTTTGCACCTTGCTTGAGAAACAGACGTTGACAAGTATACCATATAGGTCTAGTTATTTAATATTTTGTGAAGACTGCTCAAATAAATGCTCTCAGTAAAGTTAGAAATTACAGCTTAACACTTACAATTCTGATACAAAGCTGAAGCAGCCTAACCAGCCAAAAATGGCATGGTGATTTGCATATATAGCCCTTGATGCTTTGCAATATAGGGCACATGTGATTTTGTTTTTCTTTGAAACTTGGTTTTATGGCAAATGCTCTTTGGGGTAACCCTTGTCTCAGTGCTTTTACACTGAGGTTCTTTGTCTATTACAGCTTAAGATGTGCAATAGAATGAAAATGTCTGTTAAATGTTATTGTACTGTATGTCTAAAGCCACAGTATTCTTTGTGATGTTATAATATGCAAATATATATATATATATATATATATATATATATATATATATGATACTGCAATACAGTATATATTAATTATTTTTGTATCATAAAGACTTATGCTGATTAGGAAAGGATTAAATTGAGCCTTTCAGCCATTACATCCACCTGTAATGACATTTGTAGCGCATGCCACTATTCTGGGGTTTATACTACATGCACAGAGGAAATGTTTATTCATACTAAAGCTATTCTACCCCCCCCCCCAAGCTGCATGTGCCCTCATCACCATAACACAGTGTATAAAAAAGATGCAAGTCGGCTCTGGTCTACTTAATAGATAGTGTTCACAAAATTAACAAAACCCAGTAGATCAGTTTTCAGATATCTTGGCCACTTTAAGAATCTTGGCCTTGCTACTCTTCTCACTTAGTTTTTTTTATCATTCTTTCACTCTTGTGTAAGAGCGAAAAGATATGTACAAATTACTGGTTCCTAATAGCCTGTCTTTTCTGAGAGGTGTGCTCAGTATGGCTCTTTCATTCTAGTATATACATGTCATTGCGTCGTGGTTGGGAACTCATTTCAGACATTAACAATGCAGCATTAGCCACTGTACTCAGGTCTGTAATACCCACTTTAGCCTGAGTAGGATAAACAGCTGAAATGCTCTTTGGAAAACCCAGTACTTCATCCATCATGGGAGCTGAATGGGGAGACATGGGCCTTCACTGTGGCATAGCCAGGAACCATGGCAAAGGTTTATAGAAACATAGATTCTCAGCAGAAAAGGACCCTTAGGCTGGCCCGCTGGTGCTGTGGTAGGGTCTACACTTTCAATGCTTATGCCTTGGGTTCAGAAATGGACCTGAGGAGTCAGAGAGTCAGTCAGGAGGTGGAGAACTGAGTTTTCCACAGACTTCTCTCCTCCTCTGGGGGGTGAGCATTCAGCATTTGTTCAACCAATGGTGGAAGCCGGGGGGGAGTAGTGACCGACGCTGAGTTGTTTGGGCGGCATGCTGGATGTCAGCTCTTTAGCACATTTCTGTCATTGCATGCCATGCCTCCCGGGGGATGCAGCATTAAAAAAATGATGGCCTCATGGATGATGCCCAATTTCCTTGTCCCACTACACCCAACATGATTCTCATCGGTGACTGAGTTCAGTTCTCCATCAGGCATGACCCAACCCTGCAGCCTCACCATGGGGATAAGCCAGGGAGGAACACCAGTAGTTGGGAAGGTCTGCTGGAATCATTGTTATCAGTCTCCATTGGGAGTGTGCCTGTTCGGTAGCCTTGCCATGGGGAGGTAAGCTTTGGAGGATCACCAGCCTAGGTATGTCCCAGGGGTTAGTGGGGACTGGGATAGTGGGGACTGAGCTGCTGTGGTGTGGCACCAAAAAAAAGAAAAGGACCTTTAGGGCCATCCAGTCTGCCCCTTGTCCCTGCCTGTTGTGTCATCACTGATCGCAGTTGGTCATAAGCATAACTCTCTCCTGCTGTTACTCTACCTAATGTGCCCCTGTGCCTATCCCATACATGCTGAAGCTCTCCACATTCTTTGCCCACACTATCTCCTGTGGCATGCTGTTCTAGTCATTCACTACCCTTTCCATGAAGAAATATTTCCATACATCTCTCTGAAACTTTTCCTCTCTTCCCTTCATTGCATGCTCCTTTTTTCTAGTGCCTTCTTTTCTCAGACCCTCCACTTGCACTGTGTTCACTCCTGTGAGGTACTTGGATTTTTCAATCATCCCCATGTTTGCTATCCTCACTTCCAGGGAATACATGTTGAGTTCCTGCAGCCTGTCTTCATACGACTTCTCGTGCAAACACCGCACCATTTTGGATGTCCTCCTTATTGTTTTTGATCTCCCTCCCCCTTGCTCCACTGTCCTTAAAGTCTGAGACAATTAACCTACTGACAGGATTCACTTGACTGAAGTTCAGAGTTGTTGGACCAAATTCCTCATCCAACTCAGATGTTGGTTGATCCCCAAAGCCCCTGTTCTAATGCCTGGTCTGCATGGCTGGGCTTGTCAGGGTGGTGACTGGCACCAAACCATTTGTGGACTCTGAGACCTAGCATCCCTTTTTTGAATCTGCATTGCCTTTTGACTTCACTCTGCCCTTGCTCCACTTATTTGTGGGGGAGTTAAGTTTGGACCAAAACTGCTCAGAACCCACAGTAGTGCCTGCATTTCCTTATTAGCTAACATTTTGTCCCTGCTGAGCCTCTTACCAGATAGAGACTGCCTTGGTGCAGGCATGTTGAGTGGGGATTCATGTAGTGGTCTCCCCTGCTTCTCTCCTGGTTTCCAGGGACTCTTCAGAGGGGACTCCAAAAGGGTCTTTAGACTTGCCTTCAACCATACCTTTTTGTTCCATGATGCCGTCTTCTCTAACTTTGCAAGCAGGGCCTGGACCACTTGCTGTTGTCCTTCACAGATTATGTTTCCCTTTCTATACACCCCACTATAGCCTAGAATTTTGTCCTGCTGCCTCCAACTCTCAGAATGCCGTGAGTATCAACAATCCCTCTTTGATTTTCCTGAGTGCAGGAATGCCTCACCAAATGCTTGAAAAGATTATTACCCTTGTGTGAGTATGTAATGCAGGGTGAATATTTATGTGTTTCATTAAGTTTTATCTTTTTCCTTTATGGCTCTACCCCCTTTGGTCCTGATAATCACCCAGCCCCATCATAACAAACTTCAGACCCTTCTTTTTTCAACCCCCCAATGCCCCCAATGAGTGTCTGAAGGAGCAAGCCCCACTTTGTAGGCCCTCTTAATAGAGGAAGGTGTTCAGGAGGCTGTACAGGCTCAAGTGTACTGAGCATTATGGGCAGACTAGGGAATAGTTCCATGTGTTTTCCCACCCTTAGAATGTCTGTGAGTTAAGGCTTTAATGCACATGTGTGCTTGCAGTTGTGTGATTCCATGTGGAGGCAGCAGATGCCCTATCGTCCTCAGCTGCTTCTTCTGCACTTTCTCCTGTAATCACCTTGAGAGCAGTGGTTACACAGAACTTGGCATCCACTCTCACCAGAAAAGAAGAGTTTCATCTGGTATGCTGGATTCTTCTGTCCTCCACTGACCCTTTGGTATACTAGACCTGTTCCTTAACCAGAGTCAGCAGAGTCATGAGTGGCAGCCCAGCCTCTATGCTGATGGGAAAAAACACTTTTTTTTTTCATGAACCTGTCCCTATAATGAGAATTAGGGGACCCAGATCACAGGCCCACTCAATCACATGGCCTCAGTGCAGTACAAGCAGGGGAAAAAAAGGCCAGTATACTCAACCATGGCATCCATTATTTGTCCATAGGTCACACACAAAGTGGCTACTTTTTTGAATGGCTCCTGCTGGTGTGCCAGATGTCATCTGAAACCAAAGTGCCATGGCGGATATGCGTAAGAATGCAGAAATCTCAGGAGACAGATGGCCCAGGCAATGAGCAGGAGAACAGGGACCCAGATGTATTCAACACAGTCTCTTTCTCATGACTGAGCTACTGTAAGTAACAGTGCCCTTGAATCAGTTCTCCAAAATCAAGCCACCTGCCAGCCTGAACAAACTCTTAGGGGGAAGCACACCACTGCAACTCACTGCTGGCTGTTATATAGTCACTTAAAGCCTTTTGGCTCATTACACTGCCTGCCTACATGATCAGACTACTGGTGCTACCTCTGAGGGTTAGGTAGGCCTCCACCTCTGCTCAAATGACTAAACTTTCCAGCTAAGAATGTTCTTAGCAAAGAGGGCTAACCTGGCATACCTGAACAATGTGGCTCATGAAGAATTTCAAGTACAAATCCAATCAGAAAGTCTAAGTAAACAGGAGCTTCACAGATGTGCACCTGTCTTTACATAGAAACTTAGAATTTGATGGAAGCTGAGGACTGCTTGACCCCCAGTCTGCCCATTTCCTTACCTAATGGATAAGCTGCAGATCCTAGCTAACCAACAGCCTACTTCTTCCTACCTCCACCCCCTAGAATTGCCTTATGCCTGTCCCATGCAGTCTTGAATTCCACCACTGTTTTTGACTCCACAACCTCCTCAGGAAGCTGTTCCATGCATCAACAACCCTCTCTGTGAAAAAATACTTCCTCACATTACCTCTGAGCCGTCTCCCCTCTAGCTTCAAATTGTGCCCCGTTGTTCTTGCACACCTCTTTTTGTGAAAGATGCTACCCTCTTGGACTTAATTGATTCCCTTGAGGTACTTGAAAGTTTCTATCCTGTCCCCCCTCTTCTTCCTCTCCTCGAAGCTATACATATTAAGCTCCTTAAATCTCTCTTGATATGTCTTCTGGTGCAGACCCTGTACCATTTTTGTTGCCCTCCTCTGGACTGCCTCCATCCTGTCTATGTCTTTGCGGAGATTGGATCTCCAGAACTGTATGCAGTACTCCAGATGGGGTCTCACCAGCTGTCTGTACAGAGGGATAACAACTTCCTGTTTTCTACTGGTGATGCCTCTCCCTATGCATCCCAGTATCCCCCCAGCCCCCCTTACTGCCCTCTCACATTGCTTGCTCACCTTTAGATCATCTGCATGACTCCCCCCAGGTCCCTTTCCATTTTTGTTGTTGTTAGTATCTCATCCCCCATTGTGTACTCTTCCCCTGGGTTTTTGTTTCCCAGGTGCATTATTTTGTACTTCTTAGCATTAGATCTAAGCTGCCATACATTTGACCATTCCTCCAACTTTGCCAGGTCCCTTCTCATCCTTTCCACCCCACCTTGTGTATCAACTCTGTTGCAGATCTTTGTGTCGTCTGCAAAGAGACATACTTCTCCTTCCAGTCCCTCTGCAATGTCACTTATAAAGACATTAGAGAGGACCTGTCCTAGTACTGAACCCTGTGGTACCCCACTAGTAACCCCCCTTTCTTCAGAGTGGACTCCATTTACTATTACCCTCTGTGTCCTGTTCTCCAGCCAATTCTTTACCCTGGCTACCATCTTGGGACCTACTCCCAAGCTGGCCAACTTGTATATTAATCTTTTGTGAGGGACTGTGTCAAATGCCTTGCTAAAGTCTAAGTAGGGCATGTCCACAGCCCCTTCCGGATCTACTACTTTTGTCACCCAGTCAATGAAATCTATCGGATTCGTCTGACATGGCCTTCCCGCTGTGAATCCATGCTGCCTTGGGCCCTGTGCTCCTCTGGCCTCTAGGTACTCAACAGTTCTTTCCTTCAGAAGTGATTCCAACATTTTCCCTACCACTTTGGCCAAACTGACAGGTCTGTAGTTTCCTGCTTTTGCCCTGCTCCCACTTTTGTGAAGTGGAATCACATCTGTGCTCCTCCAGTTCTCCCATGATTTATTAAAGAGGGTAGTCAGTGGTATCACTAGTTCTACCCTTAGTTCTTTTAGAATTCTGAGATGAATCCCATCTGGCCCCATTGCTTTGTCCATCTTCAGTTTTAAGAGTTCCTTCTGAACCCTTTCTTCTGTGAAAGGGCTGGTATCAACCCTTGTATCCAGCGTGTTTCTACTGTTTGGTTTAGGTACCTCCCCCTCTTCTTTTGTGACTACTGGGCAAAAATATTTGTTTAGTATCTCTGCCTTTTCACAGTCACCCTCTGCCCACCCCCCTCCTCTTTATTAAGCCTCACTATCCATCCCTTGGTCTTCCTTCGCTCCCTGATGTACCTATAAAAGGTTTTATCCCCCTTCTTAAATGAGTTGTCTATCTTTTCCTCGGTTTGGGCTTTTGCTGTTTTGACTGCCTTTCCTGCTTCCTTTTGCTTTAACTGATACAATTCTCTGTCCTGCTCCTTCTGAGATTCCTTGTACTTCCTGAATGCTCTCTTTTTCTCCCTAACCTTCCCTGCCACCTCCTTTGAGAACCATAGTGGTTTCTTGCATCGTTTTGTTTATTTGCTTCACACAAGGGCTTATTGCCTCTGTGACGACAGTTTTGATTATTCCCCATTGTTCTTCCACCCCTCCTTCCTGCCCATTTGTTAGTGCATTCCTTAGGCACTCACCCATTTTGGCAAAGTCAGCCTTCCTGAAGTCCAGTACCTTTGCCTTTGTATGGCTTGACTCTACTGCTGTGTTTATCATGAACCATACTGTTTGATGGTCACTAGTTCCCAGATGGCTACCCACTTCTAAATCTGTGATCCTCTCACCATCTCCATTTGAGAGTACCAGGTCTAAGATTGCTCCCTCTCAAGTGGGTTCCAATACTAGTTGTCTAAGACATGCCCCCTGTAGGGCATCTAGAATGACCCCACTCTTAGAAGTGGCTGCTGAAAATGCACCCCAGTAAACATCTGGCATATTTGGATCCCCATTAGCAATATCTCCCCTTTTTCTGCCATTCTAAGGATACTTTCTATCATTTCCTTGTCCATTACCTCCCCCTGAGATGGGGGTCTGTATGCAGCCCCTGTGCAGACTGTGGTGCCATTGCCTGTCTCCAAATTGACCCACAGTGCTTCCCCTCTTCCCTGTTTAGCCTTTTGTTCTGTTGCTTTGATTCCTTCCCTTATATAGAGAGCTACTTCTCCTCCTCTTTTACCCTCCCTGTCCCTCCTGTAGATAGTGTATCCTGGTATGTTTAAGTCCCAGTCATGGTTCTGTGTGTACCTTATTTCTGTGACTGCCACAATATCCAGACGTTCCTCCTCCATCAAGGCCACTAATTCAGGAAGCTCGTTACCCAGACTATGGACATTGGTACTCATTGCTCTCCATTTTATGATGGCTTTACCTCTTGTAGCACCATCCCTGTCCTCAATGGCTTTGCTTTCTTCATTACCCCTGTCCTGCTCCCTACTGACCTTTCTACCTTGGTCTTTATTGTTTTGTAGGGGGGAGGCTGGGAATTCCCTGATGCTTATCAGTGCCTCCCCCTTGACTAGTTTAAAAGCTTGCCAATGAAGCATTTAAACTGATCACCCAGAAGACGTGTTCCCTTCCTGGACAGATGCAGACCATCCTGCCAGTACAGGCTGGTTTCCCTCCAGGTGGAACCCCATTCTCCAATGAATCTAAACCCCTGTGCTCTGCACCATTTTTTCAACCATTCATTGAATCGCATGGTGTGAAGTACCCTCTCCTTACCCTTGCCATAGACAGACAGCACCTCTGAGAAGGATGCCATGTGTGCTACTTGCTGTAGGCCCCTCCCCAACACCACAAACTCTTCCTGCACTGCTGTAATCTCATGTTGAGCCAAGTCATTCATCCCTAGGTGGACAATGGTATCCATCTTAGTCTCCAGTGCAGCTGTTCTCATTATCCTGAGGATGCGCTTCCTGTCCCTCCAAGCCATGGTGCCAGGTAGGCACCTTACTTCAGTTTTCCTTGATCCCCCAAGTTCTATCCCCCTAATAATTGAGTCCCCCACCAGGAGCTGCTTCCTTTTCCTGTGGTGTCCTCTGCCTCCTTCCTGTGGGGCTCCCTTGTGACAGTTGTCCGCAACCTCCTTAGTCTCCTCTGTAGGTGCATCCTTAGGGAAACTATGCTCCATCAGAATGGTGCATGGATTGTGGAGTAGTACAACTGACTGGGTGTGCCTCTGTTCCTCCACCCTAACCCTCCTTGAGCCCACTGTGGTCCAACTGCTGCACTTTCTTGGCAATCTCTGAGGTAGTGGTGGTGGCCCTGGTGCTCCCTGGGTGGGGGAGGTTCCCTTACTACTATCCAGTGTGGCCTGCAGACAGGTAACCTTCTCCCTCAGGGCAGAGAGTTTCCTGCAAACAGGGCAGCATCTCAGCCTCCAGAAAGACTCCCAGAAGACTGCTGACCCACAGCCAGTACATTGTACTACTCCCCACATGTCTGTCTACCTTCCTGTTTATCCTGTTTAAGTTTTTTATCCAGTTATTGTTTTGTTTTATATATATATATATATATATATATATATATATATATATACACACACACACACATATATATATATATATATATATATTATATAATGTGCGCTTATATTGTCAGTGTGGTATGCTTGAAAGGATATGACAGTGGTATGCACCTTGCCCTCTTGAGGAAATGATGTCAGAACTCCTGGTATAAAGCAAATGTTATCAGGGGTGGGTAGGGTAAGGGAAGGGGGGGCTTGGGCTCAAACTGTGTCCTCTCGAAACAATCTGCTAAAAGCTCTGACCCACCACTATGATGAGTGTTGACCTTCCTGTCAGCAAGATGACCTATGCAACAATTTAACAGAGAAAATGCCCTGCTAAACATACAGAAAAAAACAAAACAAAAAAAAACAGTTGAGTCAAACACAGGTAAACCTCCCCAGCCCGGTGATTTGTGCCCTGAAAGCAATCAGCCTCAAAACAAGTCAGCTATGTACAAGGAAAGACACAGTAAACAATTATTTAAAAATAGTTTGATGCAAACTGTCACAGAATACTAGTAGACAGTCCAGTTATCCACAAGGGAAAGTCAAATATGCAGTTATTTCAACCCTTCTGAAGTAACTCACAAGATAAGCAGTTTTGCAACCCCTCTTCCTGATTTAAAAACTAAAATAATTAAACACAAAGCAATACCAATGTAAGAATGTAAAGTAAGGACCATTCCCTCAGATTTAAGCAAGAGTGAGATTTGTTGCAGATTTCTAGTCCAATATAGTATCTTCCATGGAGCTCTCAGTTGTTTCAAAGCACACCCTGTTACAACTTCAAGAAGATGGACTTCTGTCTGAAACTGTAACACACCAGTAGTTTATAGTAATCTGATCAAGTTATCCATTTACCTACTCCTTCCCACACCAGTCTAGCCATCCCAACCAGTAGGATGGCTGCTTGTCTCCCTCTCTGCCCAGGCACCACCCCAGCAGCCTGGGCCTTTCAAATGCATGATGGGAAGAAGCCAGTATACCACCAGCCCAGCTCTCATGCTACGTAGGGGCTGAGGAGCCAAAACCCTACCCACATCACTCCTCAAAGGCCTCTGGAAATGGACTTTCCTTGAGATAATATAGTTTTATTCACTCGCAGTAGTACACAGACATTTGTTTTCATTTTTGAATGATATCTATTTGCAGGATTGCTTTGATTTAATATAAAACATTAGTTACTCAAATCCTGCACTAGTAATTTTCAAGTGAAATATAAGATTTGTTGTTGTGCTAGAC
Organism: Neoceratodus forsteri; assembly: GCA_016271365.2. Classification (NCBI taxonomy): domain Eukaryota; kingdom Metazoa; phylum Chordata; order Ceratodontiformes; family Ceratodontidae; genus Neoceratodus; species Neoceratodus forsteri. Next base: position 607,339,471 of record CM028129.1, read on the forward strand.
CCACCTTGCTATCAAACAAAAATCCAGGACAATTCATTTTACATTGCAACCTTTATTTCTAGGTTATCAATTCACATGATTTATTGGATTCCTCTGTTACAGTACTAGAAAGAAGAAAGAATAGAAATTAAATGTCTCCAGTGTCTCTCCTACACCATTGCTTTCCATCATTTGCCAATTAGTGAATTCAGTCTCTGAGGAGAGATGGATTTCATGGTAGATTGTATCCTGTCTTGATATTCCTAGCAATCTTTAGGAGTTATGGTCTCTGGAGACCGAGCTGCATGATAAATAGAAGCATTTTATTATATTCTATTTGGAACTGAATTGACCTGAATGGGGTGAGAACAATGTCTTGTTGTCTTTTACTGATCAAAGAACAATTTTATTTTTTTTTTCTAGTTCTCCTAGCATTAACACACATGACTATGTGTTGCATTCTTTGTACAGAATTATTAATTGTGAGAACATTTAAAGGACCTGAGATACCATATGAAAAGTAAAAATTGAAGTTCACAAACTATTTAAGGAATTACACACAATTGTGTGTGCAGTAGATATGCTGGATTATGGTAAAAGAGAACTTCAGCATCCAATCAAGATGCAGAAACACTGTGCCATTATCTCACAGCAGAAAAACAGTAGAAGTAAAGATACAGTATGCAAATCATTATATTCTACGTTATACTGCAGGTATGGTGACTCTGTACATAAATAACTTTTTAGAGCACATTTAAAGGGTTTTCAGTATAATATAATTGATGGTAGGTTGCTTGGTGTTTTCCTCGGAACTAGTCATTGAGTGTCTGGATTGCAGTCTGAAGACAAAGTGGGCAGCCAAGATAAGGGTATTACATATAATTGCATGGATAGTGCCTTGGCCAACCTGTGCATGTCCCGTCAGAGTCCTTAGTTAATTAGAGGTTAGCCTAATCTGGGGTAAATGTGCTCCAGGACAGAATTTCACAATTTTGCTTCCTTATTTTGGGCACATTATATGTTAACTGTTATCCTGGTTGTGTCTGTCTCAGTACTTGGGCAACAAATAAGCTAACTTGAATACTAATGAGGTGGCTAGTGGTAAAGTGCAACATGACATATACTGTACTGTCAAAAAAAGAGATTGTTTAATGGAGTATTTTGTTAGTAGACATTAACATCAGAACATGTACAGTAGGGAGATCTGGCACACTAGCAACTTACTGTAGGAAGGTATTCAAGGCAGAACAGTAACCATAGTAGCACTAGAACCTTAGTTGTCAATGCAGTTTTATGTTCAGATTAGGAAGCCTGGACAGAGGAGCAAGAGAGTTCACATTTTGTTTTTTTAACAGGAGAGACACACTAAGCTGAAAGCTTGTTTACAGGTGCTATCTGGGAGCACAAGTAAGATAAGTGACTTGCTCTGGGTCACACAGTATGCATGGGGGGGGCTGTGGGATTCAAACCCAGGCCTCCAGGTATGTAGCTCAGAGCCTTAAACTACTGTGCTATACTGCCTCCTCAAATGAGGGAGGAACATGAGCATGTTGGGTACTGTTATGGGCAGTGTGTACTGAAGTAGTCTCTTAGAGCGTCTTGAGTCTATCTCAGCTTGTTCTTTTCAGCATTTTCTGAGCAGATACTGAGCAGATACTGCTCAGTGTTATTCAAGTGGACAATTTTATTTTTGTAGAAAAAATCTGAATATAAAAGCTCATTAGAAACTGAAAAAAATGAAAGTAATAGAAATGAAAACTGAAAAGGTAACGAAAATAATCCTGAGAGGTGGAACAGGGCAAAAGTTATTAATTCTATTTCCCCCAAATTTTAAGGAATTTAATGATTTTGCACAGAATTATGTGGAATTCACAGAATCCTGTGATTTTTTCATGGATCGTGAAAAAGTTACACTGTTTGCATTGCTGCATTTGAGAAATCAGTGGAAAATAAATTATGCTGTTTACATTAATTTTAGTAAAACTTTCAAAGTTTACAAAGATGTCTATTCTATTGCTGAGAAAAAATGCTGCACCAAAAACTCCAGTTTACCTTAACTTTAATAAAATGTAATTATGTTGCATTGTTGTACATTCAGAATCCCAAGGTCTGCCTCTTAAAATAGCAGAGAATTTTAGTGATGAAAATTGTAGCCTCTGTTTTTTTAATTTTTTTATTTTAAATTGCCCCTTATTTCAGGGTCTTGTCTGATATCCCTTTTTCCTAAATCTGAGCCTACTTTGGCACTTTTTTTGCATTTGAAATAATAAATGGAGAGCTTCTTTGAATGTGGTTCAGTGCTGGTTTTCATCAGTATTCTCTACTGTTAACATCCCTTTTCTTGTGACTAAAATTAACTAGATGTAGCAGATACTGCTCTTCAACCTTATGGAACAATACATGCACAAAAAACAGCTGAGAATACTGATGAAAACCTGGTCCAAGCCATATTAAAAGGAACATCATTCCTTTTAGTATCCCCAGTGCTAAAGTGCTAAAGCAAACTAAAAATTCAAAAAGAGAGAAATCATAAAAGACAGGAAGTGAGGAATAATCAAAAACAGAATATAAAAGTGTACATAGAAATTGTAACTGTAACATGCACAGCTTCTTTCACAGAAGCAAAATAGTTACACCATGGAAATTCCACTGGCAGAATTTATAAATCTCTAAAGCCTTATAGGAAGGGATATACAGTGCGTTGAATAATTTTACACATTTACTCACAAATAGTAAATGACTGCATGCCCAGCATACAGCGATGTACAGTATTATCCCTGTACCTGTATGCTCAGTAACCCATTGATCACCCATCTATTATATTGTATATATTTACTTTTTGGAATCCTTCCAAAGGTAGGGGATCAAGATGCAGATATAGGAAGAAATCATATATACTGTAGCAAGCTTTTGTGAAGTTAAGAACATGTTTATCCTTAGGCCATAGGAAGTACTTGGGAAGTATTTTCAGCAGGACTGGAAACAGGCAGGGAGGGAGAAAGTCATTATTATATTTGGTGCATAATGAAGGTACACAGCACACACAGTAAAGGCCACATTGTTGGTTTGGCACATCAGCTTGTCATCATGATGTGGAAATTGAAAAACTCAGGTAGTAAAGCAGGAAGGCAGGCAATAGCATCATAAAATTGATTGCATGGCACCTGACAGCATTACAGATTGCAGGCCACATAGGAATGGTGGCTGAGAATATCAGTGGGTATGGTAGTGGTGCCTGGTGTCAGTTTCTATCATAACTAAAGCAATCCAGATACTACTTTGTGATGAGCTCAGATGCAACTAGTTGTAATGCTTGGTATCTCTTGGGGACACATGCTTGATATCTCTTGGAGACACTGTTGCTATAAAATGACTTTGGACTTCTGCAGGATTGTTAGAGTCAACAGGTGGCACTGTACATAAGCAGTGCAGTGCATGTGTCTGCTTCCACAAGCACTTCAGCCTCTAGGTGCTAGTGATCAACTGGCAAATTGCAAGAAAACAGGCAAATGGAAAATTATAGACCTAACTATTCTAAATGGTTCTTCACTCAAGGTACTGCTTGACATGATTAGGCTTGAGGGAGTGGTGGTGGATGTCAAGATGAACAACTCTGAGACTTGTAGGAGGGCAGCAGCCAAGGCCAACAGGATGCTGGGATGCATCGCTAGGGGGATCACCTCCAGAAGGAGGGAAGTGATACTCCCTCTATATAACTGCTTGGTGAGGCCACACCTTGAGTACTGCGTGCAGTTTTGGAGGCCACACTTAAAGAGGGACATTAACCTCCTGGAGAGGGTCCAGAGGAGGGCAACCAAAATGATTTGGGGCTTGGGGGACAGGACCTATGAGAGGCTCGAAGAGCTAAATATGTACACATTGGAAGAGAGAAGGGACCGGGGGGACATGATAGAGGTCTTCAGGTGCATGAAGAGGGTAAATAGGGGAGGAACAGTCAGGGTGCTTCGAAGGAAGGAGGAGGGGGCCACTAGAGGGCATGGGTGGAAGCTGGAGGGGGGAAGATTCAGGGGAGAAAGGAGGAGGTGCTACTTCACTGAGAGGGTGGTGGAGCCATGGAATGTGCTGCCTAGGAGGCTGGTGGAGGCAGAGACAGTGGAGGCGTTCAAGAGGGGGTGAGACAAGTACAGGGGAAGGGTTCTGGAAGCAAAATCCAATGCAGCAAGAATATCCAGAACTGGGAAGGGAGAAGCCAGAGAAGCCAGAGAAGGCGAGGGGGGCAGCAAGGTCAGCACCTAGGGTGGGGGCTGACCAAACGAGCAGACACGAAAGACCGTTAGGCTTATTCTGCTGGCATTTTAGTATGTTAGTATGTAACCAAATGCTGTGCATCATTGTACATTATTATGTCAAAGTTGAGAGGCATGCTGAATTTATAAATTCATGTGGACCACTCCTACCCATCTTGAGCTAGACTATTTTTCTGAGATTCTGTTTATACTCCTTGGGTCAGCTAAGGGATATACCCCACCTCTGTCTGCTGCAGCCTCACAAGGATTCCAGACATCATGCTTGCTCATCATCCTGTGGGAGTTTCTGCTTAAGTGGTTGTTTCCACCTTGGTGGAGGTGGACATGCAATGACCTAAGTGTATAGCCAGATGTACTCCTGCCCCCACCATGCAGATGTCTGCTGCCTCCACCAATGGAGCTGCAGCACTGGTTCCAGGCTCATGTACCCCTAGCTGTCACTAGTGGTCAGTAATTGCCAGGTGTAAGTTCACCTCCCTTCCCAGAGAAAGTGAGTAGTCCATTGGATTCTCAGCCTTCTCCCCCTGGACAGCCCTCAGACAGCCCTGGATTCACTCCTGAACCTGGGTTGTCAGAATTGCAAGTGGTAGCACTACCACTGCACCAGTGGGCTGGCACCTTGAGCTAGTTTTTAAATACAATTCTGTGATCTCCCACAAAAATAACTAGTCCTACAAACTATGTTCTTAATTATTCAGTGTGTCTTCTTTTCATTCATAAAATACTTGTAATAATGTAAGTGAAAGAGATTACAAGACACAAGGTGAATCAGTCAGCTTCACATTATTTATGTATGTATGCATTTATTTATGTATATATGTATTTATTTAGTTAGTTTTTGTTAACCAGGTAGGTGCACTAGACAAATAAATGCCAATTTTCAGGTACAACCTCAGAGGTTACAGAGGGTCAGAGATGACAACAACAGGCACATACAACACAAAAGCATTTACAAAAGGCAATCAGATTAAATATACAGATTACATGAGACTGGAGATGTTTGGTAAACAGGTGATAAGTAAGCCTGTCATAAATGACTTAACTGTCAAGACACTACAAAGTAAAACATTGTAGTGAAGAGGGCAAACAAAACTTTAGTTACCTATGGTAGTACTTGGTTAACCACACAAACCAAATCAAATAAGAACACTAAGCATAGGAACATACAGAAGACTTAAAGAAGTGGCTGCTATAACTCTTTTTGAAGGAATATGAGAATATGGAGCAGACAGGCAGGTGCATGAAAGTGGTACTCACAATATAGATTTGTAAGTCGACTGAAAGGTACAGTGATCCAATGAAGACATGAGTATAATTATTAATATCTACTGTATCTCCCCATCAAATGTACAAAACCTCAATAATTCCAGTTTAGTACATTTCATCACACAAGTTACACTCCATCCAACCCTGTGGAGCTCCTTACCTGACTATCTGCGGGGGGCTTCCTCGGTGGAAGCCTTTAAAAGAGGGTTAAAAACATATCTGTTCAGACAAACTTTTATTGATTAGTGTTATGAATTACAGATAGATGGTTATTTTTTTTTTCTTTGATTATATTTATAAGATTTTATATGGTTGATTTTATTTGATTTAAACATTTGTATTTTATTGTGGTTTTTACTGTACAGCACCCAGAGTCTCAGGAATTGGGCGCTTTATAAATAAAATATCTATCTATCTATCTATCTATCTATCTATCCATCCATCCATCCATCCATCTATCTATCTATCTAGCTAAACTAAACAGAAAAGAAATAATTACTCATTAACCTCTGCCCTAGTTGTTCAAATACATTTTGGACATGAATACATCTTATTCACTCATGCCCATGCCTTATAAATTATGGTCACTGATCCTGTAGTCCCTGTCTAAAGCCATCAACAACCCAATACATTCCACAGAATGCTTAATAATTCTTGTCTGGTACCAGCAACCAATCTCCGTATCAACATACGCACATACACTTATTAAAATAGACATGAGTTTAGCCAAAAATGTTTCCTGAAACTCTCTCTCTCTCTCTCTCCCCATCCTTCTTTGCAAGAATACATGTTATGATAGATATTTATAAACTAAAAACACAATACTGCCTCAGCCAAAAAACATAATTAGTTTTGAAGTACAGTATATGGGACCTGTTTTATAGTTCCATTAATCAAGTGATTCTTCTTACATAACAAATGAGCATGATTGTATATAGTAGTAGCACCGAATTAGTCAAAGGATTTTTAAGGATTTTTAAAAATCCCTATTGAGAATTGTGAAACCTTTAGTTAGGGATTTTGTTTTGTTTGCTAGTGTGTTCACTGCTACCCAGAGAGGGTTGTCTCATCTGATAGCTAGTTGAAAGTCTACCATATGGCACTTAAGTACTGTAATATGAACTCTCCTCTTTCTGTAGGTATAACAAAAATAATTTTACAGGATTTTTTTCCCTAAATTTTGTGAAGGATAAATAGGGAATCTCACAACATTGCTTGACAAATTCGGCACTACTACTGTAGCATTCTAGTAGTGAAGTAGTGAGAGCTTTTTTGACCTTGTATATGTCGTGTTTTCATACCTTTTATCTGCAAGGTGAAACTCCACATCTGACAATTTTTACTTTCATATACCCTGGTATATCTCATTGAAAATATAAATACATAGGGCTTGATTCTCAAAGGTTAATGCAGGCCTTTCACAAGCCCTGTGTCAAACCATGCACTGACCCATATACAGTGCTGCACCATGTGCCTGATTCTCATTGGTCGTACACATTTGTGACACTTTACCTTTTTTATGGTGGCTTGCACCAAGTATTTGACGCATACTCTGTAAAAAGGTCCCTGAATTTAGACCAGTCTAACATGAGGCATGTGGTGCACGGGATTGAGAATCCCAGTTGCTGGCCAGGGAATGCCACATGCCCCTTGCGCTGTGTGTTTGGTGCTTCTGGGACTTGAGGGATTCAATCACTTTTGAGAATTGAGCCCATTGAAGTTATTGTTACTTTAATCTTTCTATTCTGCATCTATTTTGCTTTAGGCTGCATGTTTGTTGATTACTTAAGTACAGTACTTAAAATAAATTACTATACCACTCATTATCTTGTGGTCTTGAATTAACAATTTTCATATACTCATTTCTCTTTTTGACAATTGTATTAAGCTCTTCCCCTTTCTCTGTTTTGCCTGCTTAGACTAGTTGTTCGATTAAATCCTAGGTTACCTGTGTAATATTTTGTACAAATACTCATGTTCCTAATGATTTGTTAGCAAATTATTGCTTTCTTTTTCCTTGTGATGTATATTATTCAAATGACATTGTTTGCAAGGAACAGTGGTAGACAGTGACAAGATGCACTACATGTCAGGATATAAGAGCAGTTATGAAATGGATAAAAAATGATGGCTCCTGATTGGACAAGAGCAGCTTTCAGCTGGGCCATTATCCCTGCACAATGGCCAGCCTGAAAGTAATGTGTTTAAAAAGGCATAAAATGTACTAAAAATTATCCATTTCATAATCACAAAAAGGCACTCCAGGGGGTGTGTTATGGTGGGCTAACGGCCCTTCTTGGGTGGTGGAAGCACTCGGCTATTTCTTGTGCTTCAACCTACCTGAGGTGGGCTGTTACCCCACCATAATGCACCCCCCTGTCATGCTTTATTGCTTAAATATCCCAGAAGTCACACTGAAATGAATTGTCTTTTCCCGTGATATATTGCTATACGGTATATCTGGGTATTCTGCATCATGTCACTGGTTATCACTGTACATGAAAAGAGAAGGGTAGTTATATCATTGTGTAAATTGAGATACATGCTGAATATAATGACATCGCTCTCACCAGTCCTGAGCTAATTATGGGCAATAATAACCACTTCATTAAAAATGTGTCATCCAGTTCAAGAAATCACTATTTTACATAATACGATCTTCTTGTTTGTCCCTCAATGTCATGCAGTAATTTTGTTCCATATAAGTACATGTTACATGGGAAGTCAGCTTATCATTAATTGTGTTCAAAAATAGGCCAGCAGGCATGGTGTATGATGGCAGAACACTCGGTATAGGGCAGGAATCTAAGTCAGCATGTGGTCAATATGTTATGCGAATTAAAAGCCAACAGAAAAATGTTTTGATGGAAATGGAGGTACTGAATAAAGAACTTAAAAGCCAAACAAGGCCACATGGGATTAGTGAGTTAATTTATTTACTTGTGTTTGTTAGCTATGTAAGTGCCCTAGGCTTAATGGTGTCTGTTTTTAGACTTTACTTGGAAAAATGTACTACCTACTTATATATTTACTATGCTAAAGTTACCTTGTCATGATGAGTAAAACATGCAGTCAGGCATTTGGGAAAGATGAATTGCAATAGTGCAGTATGCCAAACAAAAGAGCTTAAGGAAGATGATTTTATGCGGATCACTCTCACCCACTCTGAGTCATGTATATTGATGACAATTGATTATGATGATCCTGCACAGCATTCCTGAAAGATAAAGTATACAGCTATGATTCATGGATCATCTTCTGCATCTTGTTCTTTATCCCAAATGCTAATTGTTATTTCCATAACTATTCTAGAGTCATAAACTAACTCCATAGTCTTCTGGAGTGCCTGATGAAAGTCAACGTATCAATTTTCAGGAAGGTGAGCCACTTTACATTTATGGAACTTATAGAAGGTTCTCTTGCCCATAACAATGCTTCCAGTTGTACTAAGGAATCACTCATAGTACACAGTGGAACAAGGGCAGGTTACATAATAGATGGTAGCTTTGACAAAGTCTGGCAATATTGTTATTTTCCTTTTCCAGAAATTCAGTTAGTCCACACCAACACTGATGACTACTTTGGCTATGAAGAGCTCCTTCAGCAGTGTAATCCCACTAGTTTGCACCCAGATGGACAGTTGTGAACTTCACCCTACTGCAGCAGCAGCCAAAGATATCTAATGAGAATTAAATACATCATACAAAGTATAAGGGGATGTCCCTTTGAAATGAATGGGATTTCCTGTGAAATTTCCAGACCATATCTAGATACTGTATATTTGGACATATACCATTTATGGTATACTGTTACTGCAGTGACTCTGGCACAGCGAAGACCACTACAGCAACAGGAATTGGGCAAAACCAGCCCGTCACTGTGGTGGTCTGTGTGCTGGTCAGGACTGCCTCTCTGGGTGTTTGCCCCCTTCGGTCCAACTCCGACTCAGAGTTAGAATCCTAGAGACCAGGGGGTGTGGGGGAAGAGCCCCCCCACAAGGGGGGGTTTGGGAGTGCAGCCCCCCAATTGTGTGTGCTGACATCCCCGTGGTTACAATGCCGACAGTTGACATTACAGCCGTCGCTGTAGGGGATGTCGGCACTAGTGCTATAGAAGCGCTATGGGTAAACCACAATTTATGGATACCATTGAATACTGATAAGATGTATTCACTACAAGAAAAACATGTGCTGATTTGTCAGTCTGGCTTGACCCTGTGTGTGATATGTCCAGCTCCTGGCTGTCCTTTTTTCACTGAATTACTCCTTCCACCATTTTCATTATACAGTGTCCTGTTAATTACTATATATTTCCTTCCATGTGTCTGTGTCTTCCCTTACAGAAATATAAGTGTGCTGCTTGCTGCATATATGCAGAATGCATGTCACATGCGTAATTGTGCAATGCTTACATATGTTTTGCATACGCAAAGTAAACCTATGCAAACCAGGTCTAAAAAGCACATCAGGGTCACATGCTGCAAACTTGGCATGTGTGCAGCAGGTGAGCTGGTGTGAACATCTCCTAAAATCACATCAGGTTTGCATGTTGCAAGCTTGACATGAGTACAGCAGTTAAGCTGGTGTGAACATCATTTAAAAATCACCTCAGATTCACATGTTGCATGCTTGCCATGTGTGCAGCAACTAAGCTGGTACAAATCTCATCTAAAAACACACATCAGTTTCTATTTCTTAAACTACTTCTAGCAATTAGAACCATTAAAATACTTATTTTCATTGATTTCCCATTAAAATTAGGTAAATTCATTAATTCGGATCCTTTTGCAAGTTGTTTAATGGATTTTAATTGTTGTCATTAAATTGCCATTAATTCATAAAGTATTGTTTGCTTACTGCATTAAATGCCTAGAATATAGTCAACCAATCTTCCCCATTCCAGATGTGTGAAGAGGAGCCTCTGTTTTGTGAAGCCTGATCTTTTTGTTTTGGGCCATGCAAATCCCCTTATGCATATTTAGTGCTACAAATGTGTTTCTCCATGACTGTTATGACTCACTTACTTTCCCTTTGTCATTCTGTATGGGGCATATACCCTATGGGATATTCTGTGATCTGGACACATTGCAAGTGGACACCTACCGAAACAGTGACCCACTTTCTGTGTATACCCAGATGGTGAGAAAGTAGGGAGAGTGACTGGATGGGGAGGGTTCACAAATGGTGACGGGATATTGCTATACATACACATGCATGGGGGGAGCGAGCACGCTGAGCAAAGGGCGGAAGGGTTTGTGAGGGGTGGTGCAACAGTCAGCCACCAAGCTGGCTCCATGGCGTGGTGGGTGGGTGCTGGCCTGGGGTGACTGGGATGCAGGGTTCGGGTCTGGACACAGTTATGTTTTGTTGTGCCCAGCCTGAGTAGGTACATTTTTTTTCCACTGTTGCACTCCCCCGACATGCAACCCCCTGGAGTTGAGAATCTAATAGTAGGGGGGTGGTGTGGCAAAGCCCCCTGCATAGGGGTGTGGGGGTGCATCCTCCCACATTAAAGTAAATATTACTTTTCCTTGTGCCATTTTCTTTATTGCCATGGGTGTACATCACCGAAATTCAATTTCGGTGATGTACACTCTCCATAAAGACGATCGCCTTTTGGCAATCACCCTTATGATCTAGAACCACACTATGGCCATGCTTAGCAGTCTTTGTGCTAAATAGGGTCTTGAAAGCATGCAACATACCTCACATTTTGCCACTGAAATGAGGGACATGGACACTCAAAATGAGATACAATGAGGAACACTAACCCTCACAATGATCAGGACACATCCTGAAACATGGAGATTCAGTGTAACACCTGAGAATTAATTTCTACCATGAAGCAAGGATGCCATTTAGGTAGGGCAGAGGGGGGCACTTGACCTCCCCCCTGCATTTGTGCCTAGGTTGTTCTTATGGTGTGGCAATGATGGCATTAAAATGGGATTTAATCTTTTGCATAATTAGTGCCCCCTGTCCTGTGTTGCGCTCATGCTGCAGGTACACTCCTATAATGACTGTGTCTGTATTGTGTTTGTCCACTCTCTCCACCTATTATCAATGTCACCATCACACATGATGTGGAGGAGCTTCAGCCAATTAAAAGCACTTGAGTCATGTGAGTGAGACACTGTCTTTCCTGCTGCAGAGTAGATAGGCTGCACACTACAGCTTGGGGAGTCAGTGAGCACTGAACTCTCAATAGCCATGTTGTGGCAGCATATTTTGGTTGGTCTACTCTTACTGAGTCTCCATCTCCCTTGGTGACTGAAGGGGCTGGGGATGAGATAGAAGCTAACTCAAGACTAGGCTACCTACTTACTCTACTAGGCCCGCCATGCAAAAAAAAACAAAAAACAGCACAGATCCCCATGGCAGCAAGCTAGAATTAGCAGCAGTGGTGACAGTGGTGTAGGTGGCCTTCATAGGCCTTGATCAGTGCAATGTGGCAGCAGCCACAGCAGCGACAAAGCAAGAAACAAGCAACCCAGGTTGGCTGGGTTCGGTTGGTGAGGTGACTTGGTTGTGGACCACTTTTGGGACCTGTAATGGTCAGTTCTAGCATCCAGATTCTGGCAGAAGGAGAGAGGGGGAGCAGACTGAAAACTGGGCTGGGGGAACACTGTGCCAGGGTACAGGTTCTGGCCACATGGCTGGGTAGGTAAAGGTAAATATTTTTTTTATGAGAGGATTGGGGAAGGAAGAAGGACTGAAATATTAATGTGTTTTTCATGTTTCTTCACCTTTGGGCAGCTTCATGACCCAAAGACTAGATTACCTATTTATTCTACTAGGCTTGCTTTACAAATAAAAAACAACACGGGTCCCCCATGGTGGCAAGCTAGGCCTCATAGCAGCAGTGACAGTGGTGTGGGTGGCCTTCATAGGCCTTGATCAGTGCAATGCAGCAGGAGCCAAGCAATAAACAAGCAACACAAGTTGGGAGGGTGAGGTGACTTGGTTGCAGACCACGTTGGGGACATGGGATGGTTGGTCCAAGCATCCAGCCTCTGATAGAAGGATGGAGAAGCAGTGGACTGAAAACTGGGCTGGTGGCACTCTGGGCAAGGCTGCAGGTTCTGGCAAGATGGCCAGGTATGTAGAAGTAAATCATTTTTTTTACAGGGGGATTGGGGAGGGAGGGAGGAAGGACTGAAATATTGATGTGTTTTCAATGTTTATGTGCCTTTGGGTGGCTTCACAACCCATATGGGATGAGTATTGAATGGAATTTGGGATAGAAATTGGGACAGTGTTCTTTTTTTGGGGGGGAGGTCAGAACTTCAGCCAGGAAAAAAAATGGTTAGTAACTGGGTGGGTTTATGCCCAAATCTGATGCACTGCTCTGGCATATAGACAAATTAATCTTATCCCTTTGAATTTTTCCTGATTTGCGTATCACTTTTCAGTCACAACAAATATGTTTTACCTTTTAGAGACATTCCAGACATTCCAGAGCTTGCCGCCTAGGGGCTAACTAACACCTGGCCTCCACTGGTTGTTGGTTACCCCCTGCTGAAATCTGAAATGGTGCCCCTGCCATAAGGTCTAAGTTTACAGGTCATCCTCTGTGTTAGCAGCATGTTCTGCCCACACAGCCTGCATTAACACCCCCATTGCCTCTGTGTTCTGTAAGACTGAGTTGCCCAAGTGAAATCTTCAGAGAGTTCAGCATCTTACAGTTGATTGAAGAACTGAGAGACTGATGTTTTTCTGCATGGTGTAAGATTAATGCTGGACTTCCTGGGCTTTGGGAAATGTTCTGCTAATCTAGTTCCCTGAAATCCATTTGGCTGTTGCTACAGTGTTGAGGGGGCTCAGTGGCAAGCAACACAGCCAATCAAGGTTCACAGAGGTGGGTCCACAGCACTTTAAATTGCTCAAGCTGGCCCAAGGTGTGAGCCCTCATAGAGAAAATAACTTAGAAATGTAAACCCCTACAGCTCCCTGAGGTAAGGTAAAGTTACTATTAAATAAAACTTTTAGTATTGGTGGGCAATGGAGCATGAAAGAAGAAACCCTAGAGTTACTATGAGATGAGAAGGATTTGAAAGAATCTGTATTAAATAAAATATTCTTGGTTTTAAGTAAACGACTTATTATGCAGGGTGCTGCTGTAAAGGGTTTTATGCATTGAATGATTCATTTTGAATTACATTACATGTATTTTATACATTTGTTGAATAATTGTATCTGAATTATACTTGTTTGTAGCAAGATTTTATATGAAGACCTATGCATGGGACTCTGAAATAAAAAGAGCATGTATTAAGTTGTGCTAGGAATGAGAATAGATCTGTAGACAGTGGCCACAAATAGAGTTTAACAGAAAAATAACAAGAACTATTGATTATTACTGAAGCATAAAAAGGAACCTGTAGGAAATGTTATTAATTAACTCTATAGCTTCATGAGTGATTGTGGACCCTTTACTAACAGTGTGTCTGGCCCAAGTGATAAATGCATACCAAATGAAAGAATCCACCCAGATAAATAAAAATCTTGTGGTTGGACATTTAAAGATCCATTTGAAAATCCAACAAGGAAGTAGCCTGATAACTGGAAACAAAACTAGGAGAAACCCATTTCAAAAATTAAGAAATGAGACAATACAACATAATTACAAAATGGCAACCCACTGGCAAACTCATGAAATTTTCTGCTGATTGCATTAATACTAAGTGGAGATGTGGAGATTAATCCAGGCCCTGAGTATGACACTCAGCTGAAGATTGTCCATGATAATGCCAGAAGTTTAAGAAACAAGCTTGATTTGTTCAGGGTATGGGTAAATCAACAGCTCCCAGATTGTGTAGTCTTAACAGAAACATGTGGAACAATACAAAATAAAGAAAGTTAACTGGCGGGTTTGTATAGCCATTGTTTGTATAGAAATAAAAGGAAAGGAGAGGGTGCACTATTATATAACAAATGGGAGCTAGGACAAATGGACACATTATTTTCAGGGGAAGTTGAAGGAATTGACTGCTTAATTGTAAGATTCCCTCTACTAAAGTTGGTCATCGGGGTTATCTATTCTCCACCAAGAATAAAAACAAAGGATTTTGAGAAATTGTCCAAGATAATAACAGAACATACTATTGGGCATAAAATAATACTTGTGGGTGATTTTAATTCAGCCTGGGGCTGCCCCAAGGGTCGAGCACTGGAGTAGAGCCTAGGCGTCTTGGACGTCAAACACGTTATTGAATCACCCACAAGGAAAAGCTCCCTAATAAGTCAGGGAAATATTCTGTACTTAATATTTATATCCCAAAATGTGTTACTTAATCAGGCTGTGGTGGAACAACCAGTACTAAGGGACCATAATGCTATTAGATGTAATATAAACTTGAGTGATGGTCTAAAACCAGTTTTGAATACTAGGACTGTTAGGAGAAGATGTTTCAAAAGATATACAGCATGAGATAAATCAGCTCCTATTATTAAAATTCAGCAGAGGAAATCCCATGATCCACGGATTACAGAGAAACTAAAAAAAAAACAGATAAGAACTAAAAATAGAATCTGGAAAAAGCAAATAAAACATTAAATCCAGAATAGTGGGCACAATATAAAAACTTGAGGAATGAGCTCAAAATCAAAATAAAATAGGCCAAAGCTCAATATTACCACAAGACTAAGACTACAGTTGGCACTGGTAAACGCTGAACATTGCTTAAAAACTCTAGAAAACCCAACCCATGCCTATCCTAATATACAAATAGTAAAAGACAGAGTTATCTTAAATAATAAAGAGTCAGCAAATGATCTAAATGAGTATTTCATAAATCTTGCAGATGTAGTTAGACTGATAGATAACAAGGAAAACCTTGACTGAGACCTACAGGAATCTGTTTAGATTTAGATGTGTGATGTGTAAGGAGGTAAAAAATACAATAAGAAAACTAAATTCAGAAATAATTACATGAAATGTTTTCATGCTGCACACGTAAAGCTATTCAAGTGATATGAGTGATGTAGATATGATTTAAATGTAAAATTGGAACAGATTGCATGCATATGGCATGCATGCAGCAAGCATGTGGGGAAACCATGATTTTTATGTTAAATTGGGAAAGACTGCATTTATGTGGCATGCATGCACAAAGCAAGTGGTTACTGATAACTGCACACATAAAAGTTAAGTGACTTGCTCAGGATCACACCATACACAAGTGGGAGCTGATGAGATTCAAACCCAGGTCTTCATGCCTCCAAGTCTCCTGGCTTACAGTTCAGTTCCTTTAACCACTAAGCCATACTGTCTACATACATATGACTTGCTTGTACTTCAATACATAGTGTATCTGTTTACATCTGCACGCATGCGGCATGCTTGTAGCCACTGTTATGCTCTTCAGTTTTCTTTTTCTTGTCTTACTCATCTCAGTTTCACAGTTGAACTGTGGCACACATACCAATGGAAACACATGTGGTTTTTCCCACCCCAGTACACAAACTTGCCCACAAAACCACTTAATTACTTCTGTTTGGCCATTACTCCTACTATTTTCTCTCCATAGTGTTCAATGCTTCAATGCAAACAGACCTTAAGGTGCAAACAGAAAAGTAGCAATAACTTGACACACACCCACATGGCCAGTACCCCCGCCCCCATGCAAACACACTGTAGCAGGTACGGCCATGCTGCTACAGACAACCAACCAAGTATAGATATAAGAAAAAGTCTCTTACTTGAATACTAGAGAGCCAGAGGTAGGAGTCTTTAAGAGATGATGTCCATAGGTCAGAGTGCTGGGGTGTACCCCTTTGAAATGAATGGAATTATTTTTTGTTACTGTTGTATACAATACAATGGTGAGTTGGAGAATAATGAAGGTCACTGTTCTACTAACAAGGTCCTTGTTGTCAAGTGGTGGCTTTCATTAATCTTCAATGGTAACTGTATCAATTAAAGCAGAAAGAAGTGGGGAAGGCAGTCAGACTAGCAAAAGCCCAAACTGAGGAAAAAATAGCCAACTCAGTTAAGAAGGGGGATAAAACCTTTTATAGGTACATTAGGGAGCATAGAAAGGTTAAGGGAGGGGGAAAGTGAAGATTAATAAAGGAGAGGGGAGGTGGGCAGAGGGAGACAGTGAAAAGGCAGAGATACTGAATGAATACTTTTGCTCAGTAATCACAAAAGAAGATGAGGAGGAGTTACCTAAACCAGACAATAGAAACACTCTGAGTAGTGGGGTTGACACCAGTCCATTCACAGAAGAAAGAGTCCTGAAAGAACTCCTAAAACTCAAGGTGGACAAAGCAATGGGGCCTGACGGGATTCACCCCAGAATCCTAAAAGAACTAAGGGAGGACCTAGTGACACCACTGACCATGCTTTTTAACAAATCATGGCAGGATGGGTCGGTACCTGAGAACTGGAGGAGGGCAGGTGTGGTTCCCCTTCACAAAAGTGGGAGCAAGGCAGAAGCAGGAAACTACAGACCTGTAAATTTGACCTCAGTGGTAGGAAAAATTATGGAATCACTTCTGAAAGAAAGAATTGTTGAGTACCTAGAGGCCAGTAGGGCACAGGACACAAAGCAGCATGGATTTACAGCAGGAAGATCATGTCAGATGAATCTAATTCATTTCTTTGACTGGGTGACCAAAGTAATAGACCAGGGAGGGGCTGTGGATATGGCCTACCTAGACTTTAGCAAAGCATTTGACACAGTCCCGCACAAAAGATTAATAATCAAGTTAGCCAGCCTTGGAGTGGGTCCCAGGGTGGTAGCTTGGGTAGCAAACCAGCTGCACAACTGGACACAGAAGGTAATAGTGAATGGAACACATTCTGAAGAAAGGGAGGTTACTAGTAGAGTACCTCAGGGCTCAGTACTGGGTTCAGTCCTCTTTAACATCTTTAGGTGGCATTGCAGAGGGTCTGGAGGGAAAGGTATGCCTCTTTGCAGATGACACAAAGATCTGTAACAGAGCTGATACACAAGAGGGGGTAGAAAAGATGAAAAGGGACTTGGCAAGATTGGAGGAATGGTCAGACATATGGCAACTTAGATTCAATGAAAAGAAGTGCAAAGTAATGCACCTGGGAAACAAAAACCCAGGAGAAGAGTACGCAATAGCAGGGGAGGTACTAACAACAACAAAAATGGAAAGGGACCTGGGGGTAGTCATATCAAATGACCTAAAGGTAGGTAAGCAATATGAAAAGTCAGTAAGGAGAGCCAGGGAGATACTGGGATGCATAGGAAGGGGCATCACAAGTAGAAAAAGGGAAGTGGTTATCCCTCTATACAGACAGTTGGTGAGACCCCATCTGGAGTACTGTGTGCAGTTTTGGAGACCTCATCTATGCAATGACATAGACAGGATGGAAGCAGTCCAGAGGAGGGCAACTAAAATGGTGCAGGGTCTGCAGAAACCATATGAAGAGAGACTGAGGAGCTTATATGTATACTTGATGAAAGGAGGGATGGGGGGACATGATAGAAATGTTCAAGTACCTCAAGGGAATCAACAAAGTCTAGGAGGGTAGCATCTTTCAGAAAAAGAGATGTGCAAGAACAAGGGGACACAATTTAAGGATAGAGGGGGGGACGGCTCAGGGGTAATGTGAGGACATTTTTTTTCATGGAGAGAGTGGTGGATACATGGAACAGCTTTCCTGAGGATGTCGTTGGGTCTAAAACAGTGGGGGAATTCAAACATGCATGGGATAGACACAAGGCAATTATAGTGGGGGTTGCAGGAAGTAGGCTGTTGGTTAACTAGAATCTGCAGCTTATCCAGTAGGTAGGGAAATGGGCAGACTGGGTGGGCCAAGTGGTCCTTATCTGCTGTCAAAGTCTATGTTTCTATGTTTCTACGTTTCAACTCTCTGTCGATAATGTATAAAATAGTAATAAAAAATACTCCCATTCATTTCAATGGTGTACACCCCTGCAATCTCCTTTGCCCTTTCTCATAATGTGCTAGAGCATGGGGATGTGGAGGTCAGCTTCACGGGGGGGGGGCACAAGCCTGACTGCAGTGGGGCTCCAATAGTCTGTGCATACCATACCGCTCTACTGTCCAGGAATGCAAGGGACAGCTCTAGAATGTCTCTAACATCTCTAAAAGGTACAACTTATTTGTTTAGACTGAAAAGTGATATGCAAATCAGGAAAAATTCAAATGTATAAGATTCATCTGTATACACCCTGGAGCAGTGCATCAGATTTGGGCTTAAACCCACTCAGTTACTAGCCAATTTGTTTTCCTGGCTGAAGTTCTGTACCCCCCAAAAAGAACTGTGTCCCAATTTTTCTCCCCAACTCCATTCCGTTCAATACCCATCCCCTATGGGTCATGAAGCTGCCCAAAGGTGAAGAAACATGAAAAACACATTAATATTTCAGTCCTTCCTCCTTCCCCAATCCCCCTGTAAAAAAATATTTACCTTTACTTACCCAGCCATGTGGCCAGAACCTGTAGTCTGGCACAGTGTGCCCCCAGCCCAGTTTTCAGTCTGCTTCCCCTCTCTCCTTCTGCCAGAAGCTGGATGCTAGAACTGACCATTACAGGTCCCAAAAGTAGTCCACAACCAAGTCACCTCACCAACCGAACCCAGCCAACCTGGGTTGCTTGTTTCTTGCTTTGTTGCTGCTGTGGTTGCTGCCACATTGCACTGATCAAGGCCTATGAAGGCCACCTACACCACTGTCACCACTGCTGCTAAGTCTAGCTTGCTGCCGTTGGGATCTGTGCAGTTTTTTTTTGCATGGCGAGCCTAATAGAGTAAGTAGGTAGCCTAGTCTTGAGTTAGCTTCTAGCTCACCCTCTGCCCCTTCAGCCACCGGGGAGATGGAGACTCACTAAGAGTAGACCAACAAAAATATGCTGCCACAAGATTGCTATTGAGAGTTCAGTGCTCACCGACTGCTCCAAGCTGTAGTGTGCAGTCTGTCTACTCTGTGGTGGGAAAGACAGTGTTGCACTTGCATGACTCAAGCACTCTTTCTTGGCTGGATCTCATCCGCATCACATGTTATTGTGCCACTGCTAATAGGTGGAGAGAGTGGACAACACAATAAAGACACACTTGAGTCTGGAGAGTACCTGCAGCATGAGCACACACAGGCTAGGTGGGCACTTATTGTGCAAAAGATTAAATCCAAATTTAACACCATTATTGCCACACCATAAGAACAACCTAGGCACAAATACGGGGGGGGAGGGGGGCAACTGCCTCTCTCCTACCTAAGTGATACTGCTGCTTAATGGTAGAAATTAATTCTCAGGTGTTATTGCAATGCTTTCCACTGTGTTCTGAGGTACTGTATATCCATGTTTCATGATCTGTCCTTATTATCATGTGGGCTAGTATCCTTCATTGTCTCTTATTTTGAGTGCCCATGTCCCTCATTTCAGTGATAAAATGGTTCATGCTTCTAAGACCCTACTCAGAACAAAGAGTGCTGAGCATGGCCATAGTGCATATGCTCAATACAGAATGACAAAGGGAAAGTAAGTGAGATGAAACAGTCATGGAGAAACACTTGTAGCACTAAATATGCATAAGGGGTTTGAATGATCCAAAACAAAAACGATAGGCTTCACATCACAGAGGCCCTTCTTCATACATCTGGAATAAGGGATGATGACTGGCTATATCCTAGGCATTTAATGCAGTAAGCAAACAATACTTTACAAATGAATGACAATTTAATGACAAAAATCAAAAGCCATTAAATAACTTACAAAAGGATCAGAATTAATGAGTTTACCTAATTTTTATGGAAATCCAAATAAAAATGTTTTTTAATGACTAATGGCTAGCAGTAGTATAAGAAATAGAAACTGATGATTTTTTTATGAGATTTCTACCAACTTAGCTGCTGCACACGTGACAAGTGTGCAGCATGTGACCCTGATGTGATGCTTAAATGATGTTTACACCAGCTTAACTGCTGCACTCGTAGGAAGCATGCAACATGCAAACCTGATGTGATTTTTAGATGTTCACACCAGTTTAACTTCTGCGCACATGTCAAGCTTGCAGCATGAGAACCTGATTTGCTTTTTAGACCAGGTTCACTTAGGATCACTTTATGTTTGTGAGCTGCATGCAAACATTGCACAATTAAGCATGTGGCATGCGTTCTACATGTACACAGCACACCTGTATTTCTGTAAGGGTAGTATGAAGTTTGACAATTGCTGAACAAAATCTTTATATCTACTCCAACAGTTTTAAGCACAAATAGTTGTAGACTTCCGTCTGCTGTTCCAAGAACTGTTGTAATATTCTGAACATTCAGCAGGCAGAATTCTACTGGGCTACTACATCATGTTTAAATTATGTAGCATCAATTGTTATGTTTGCTAAATCATTTTCCGAGCCTTCCATGCCTTCACAGAATGGAAGATGTGACATGTTGTTTGTTTCATTGTTTTGATAAATTTTGATCTTATCCTAACTGGACAGAAAACTGCACACCAACAAATGTAGACAGTTCATGAGGCATAGCACATGGGTGTGTGACAGCCGTAATACTCTGCATTGGTTAGATTACTACCATCATCAGATACCAAAATCTTGGATTTTAAATACTGTGGAGTAGACTAGCTGTTGAACTACACCTGGAGTGCACTTAATATATTGTCATATGTGAAGTCTTTTTCAAAGCTACTCACACACAGAGTTTCTTGCCAGTTGTACACTGGCTGACCCATTTTGGTGTAGTTTGGAATACATTTATTGCTGAATCTCACTAGGTGCAGTCACTGCATGCCATTTAGAACCTATCAAGTGGTCCATCTATTTTAGTTGATATGGATGGGCATGCAAGAAAATGATAACAAAATGTGGCACACCAACACACACACACTCTCATACGACTGTGACATATGCACCATGGGTGAGAAAGTATATCACATGTATTTTGTACTGTGATTCCAGAGTGGCAGCAAACTTCTGAAAATCCTTCCTACTAGACCTGTAAAAAAAGGGAAGCATCTTTTCAGCAGGAAAAACAACATTATCATGATTGATTTAGAGGTTTTGATTATGATTAGCACTACAAGTATGCTGTGCTGCACAGTTTCCTGCCATCACATACTAAGTTATTCCTTGTTTTTTCCTTAGGGTGCTGGAACTGAATTGTTGGAATTGACCATGTGCCTTGACACTGAACAGTGAAGCATCCAATTAGCATTCTTGCAACCTGGTGTTGTTCCCTAAATCCAGTATGACTGGAACCAAGGCTGGCAGGAGGCAAAAGAGCATCTGTGTGGATTCTTTCCTCCATGGAGGGAGGATCGCAAGTGTGCCCCTCATGTAGCAACTCCTGGCAGTAATTTGGTGATGTTGTGCTTGGCAGCATGGGTGACAGCACACCACTGTGCATCCCCCTAGGACCATGAAATATACCCATGCTTGTGGGAAGAGGAACAGCCAAAAACTGTGGAAAATAATCACTGGTTGGACAGAAGCGGTCCCTCCCATTCTTTGTGCCCAACCTAGGCTCTTTACTTCTGCTCCAAGGGGATAAGTGGCCTTAAGAGTGTCTAAGCTGTGAGCAGGTAGATAAGTGAGGAACAGGCTGCTGTGAAATTAATAGGCAGCACCCCACCTCTGACAGCAAACTGAGGTGGCAAAGCAACAGTGTATCATGAATGTCACTACATCCCCAGACACAGAGAAATAGGAGGGGACATCATCTACCAAACCACTGAACCTTTTCCCATTTTTTTTGTCTCTCCCTACTCCCACATACATGCATACTGAATCTCACAGGGTCCTAGGGGGTGCACAGCAATGTGTAATCACTTATTCTGCCAAGCACACCACTATGAAGCCACTGCTAGGAGCTGCTACAAGAGTGGCACATGTTTCTCCCACTGGTTTCTATGTGTGCCTCTAAGTCATGGCCTTCCTAGTCAGTGAGGCTCACTGGCAGGTCAGTTTTGCTTAGTGGGATTCATTCTTTCTTTCTTTCTTTCTTTCTTTCTTTCTTTCTTTCTTTCCTCCCTCTCTCCTTCCTTCCTTCCATCCATCCATCCTTCCTTTCTTCATTACTTCCTCCAGATATTCCACTGGGATTCATTATTCCTTTTACAGGGTTGACTTGGACTACATAGGCAAAACACACAATTTTACATATCAAAAATATACAACAGAAGACTATCAGAAAAAAATAAATAATTAATAGTAGTAATAAAAGAAATGGACATACTGTAGGATATGACAACAGAAAAAGAACCTTCTGCTCTCTCCAGTCTACCCAATGGTAAGTGCAACAGTTTATTGTATAACTAATAAACAAAATCTGAGTTGATTTAAACCCCATAAATCTATTCACCCAAGACAAGTATATTTGTTTTCAAGATGTTTACTTGGGCCAGTCACAAAATCATCTGTCTTTCTTTCTGCTGCCAAAGTATTTGGATGTTCATTCCACAACTTAGGTCCAATATAACATAAAGACCTTTGACCTAATTGTTCACAATTTTGAATAAGTTGGCAACAGTTTGGACTCACAGACCTAATGTTCTTTATAACTGCTAGTAAGTTATACAAACACTTTGGTTTGTAACACTTTATTTTAAGTGTCCTGAACTACACTGTAATTACTGTATAACTATGTTGTAACTTTAATGTAACTACAGTGTAGTTACATGTAACTACTATGTAGTTGTTAACTAGTTTCATAGTTGCATGTTAAGTAGTTACACACAATTTGCATGAAGTAACTACACTGTAACTACTGTGTAGTTAGAAGTACACAAGTGTGGCTACATCAAGTTGGTGAAAAAACGCCATTAAACTTGGCTAATTTAGAAAAATAAATGTATTATAACTGACATGATAAAAAATAGCAGCAGCACCCCAAAGTCAAAATGTCAAACATTTTTGCATCACACTGACACTTTCTCAAGGCGTACATCTGTGAAGCCATACCTCATTTAAAAAGGCACAGCTTAAAGTGACAGTGCAACATTCTTATATATATAGTCACCAAACCCTTACATCACACCACTTGTCATCAAAGGAAAACACCAAAAGCTTAAACTGTCATATCTAAATAGGAAGGGGAGAGGGGGAAGTGGGGGGAGGGGAAGGGAAAGTAATACAGTATTTATTTGATCCACTGCCTTGAATATATCACAAATACTTAATGTCTCATAAAATTAGTTTAAAGCTTACAATACATCTAACAAACCTTTTAAATAACATTTGTGCAATATTAACACTTCCTATAAGAAAAAGGAGTCAAAAGCTTATCCTAAAATGCTTACAAATCTTATTGCCATCAGCCATAAGCAAGATCCTAAACCTTTTTTATCTTCATTATTATTAATTATATTACACTTTTTTAAGAAAATGAGTCAAACTAAACATAGTATTCAAGCCCTTAGCTGAATATGCTTGTAAGTCATATTGCCATTTGCTTTCAGCCTTAAGCAGACTATTATTAATGTCTCCACCTCGAATATTGAGGGATACTTTCTCTAACCCTTGGAATTTGAATTTGTGGCCACATCCTTTTTGGAGTACATAGACCGCTAGTGCATTAGTAGTATCGTTATTAGTGATATTACGTAAATGTTCTGACATCCTATTTTTTTACATCCTAATTGTTTTTCCAACATAAAAACATTGAGAAACACAACTCACAAGATAAATCACATTAGTAGTAGAACAATTAATACAGTGATTATTCTTGAAAATTTGTCCTGTGACCGGATGTTTGAAAAAAGTACCTGACTATACAAAAGTACAGAAAGAGCAGTGTCCACATTGAAAAGTTCCACCAGGTAAAGGCAAATTAGGGGTTTCCAAGGGTGCTGTGTACAAACTGGAAACAATCTGGTCTGCTACATTTCTACCTCTTCTATACACCATTCTAGGTGGTTGCACTACTTCACTTTTCAACTTTGGTTCCAGTGTCAATAAATGCCGGTGTTTCTCCAGAATATCTTTAACTTTGTGAATTTGTGGACTAAATTCTGTAACAAAATTCAAAGAACACTGTTGGTTTGTTGTATTTATAAGATTTGTCTTTAACAGAACATTCCTGTCCACTGTTTCAGCAGAATTCCCAGCTGTCTCAATAATGACTGCACTGTAACCTTTAGCTGCAAATCTCCCTGTCATATCCAAAGCATCTTATCTAAAATTTTCACTTGATGTAGTATTTCTCCTAAGGTGCATAAACTGGCCCTTAGGAATATTCTCTATCATGTGCCTTGGATGGCAGCTATCAAATTGTAACAGGACATTTCTAGCACATGGCTTACGATATATCTTAGTATCCAAACCTCCTGTGTTGTTCTTAATAATCTGTAAATACAAATATGAAATTTCTTGTACATTACTATTCAGACTAAATCTCATATTATCATTTGTTGACTCCAAAAAGGAAACAAAAGCAGGTAAGGCCAAAGGGGGCCCCCTCCACACCAAAAAAACCCATCATCAATAAAGCATTTATATGTTAGGAGATTATGTCTATAAGGATTAACTTCAGACAATACAAATTGTCTCTCCCAATTAGCTAAATAAAGATTATGATAGTTTGGTGCAAAGGAGGCCCCCATTGCTGTTCCTTTAAGCTGTAAATAGAAACTCTTATTGAATACAAAACAGTTAGATTTTAAAACTTTTTCAGTGAGGGTTAGTAAACAATCTATAAATCCACTAGTATATGCACTAGTTACAAATAACTACTAGTTACATGTAACTGCTATGTAGTTGATAACTAGTTTCACACGTGGGTATGGTGTAGTTACACCAATTGCATACACGTGCAACTACTACAGTCTCCCTTTCAGCACAAATCATTTAATTTGGACAAGTGTAACTACACATGTAACAGCTGTTGCAAAGTGTAACAGAAAATCTATTGTGCAACTACCACTCTATCTCTTATGGCATTGTGTTATTTGTTCATATAAGGGCAACTACAAATGTGATAGCTATTGTAAACTCTAACAACAAATCTGTTGTGTAGCTACTGTTACTACTTTTGGCATTATTACATGTGTTTTTACAAGCGTAACTACATATAAATGCAAGTTGTGTGCACTGTTTCAACTGTGTATGTCTGACATTTATTTAAAAGATAATCACACAGAAACATGTTAACGTGTAATCAGAATGGTA
Organism: Neoceratodus forsteri; assembly: GCA_016271365.2. NCBI lineage: Eukaryota > Metazoa > Chordata > Ceratodontiformes > Ceratodontidae > Neoceratodus > Neoceratodus forsteri. Next base: position 607,365,102 of record CM028129.1, read on the forward strand.
ACTAAAATATGAATACAATGCAACTTCAGTCTGCTGCAGTTAAATGCACTGAATGGCAACTCTTTAGATGATGTTCCATGTCTGTATTTCAGTTTTTCATGAACTTACAGGTTAGTAAATATGCAGTCTAATATTGTGAATTGATACGTAATTGTACACAAAAATATTTCATTTGCATAATTACTAATTGGCACTATAGCTATATTGTGGCTAAATAATAATGGCACTGTTTTCACAGTTAATGCCTAGGTAACATGTATTTGCAGCTGCACACACTTACATTTTCCATAAGTCAGTACTGTAGGGAAGGCAAAGCAAGGCAAGTTTTATTTATATGGCACCCAATCCCAGAGGCTCTGGGCACCTTACAAAAATATACAATAAAGTAAGCAATAAAACAATAACATTACATTAATACAGTTTTAAATAAGTAAAATATAAATCAGTTTAAAAGCTTTTAGAATGCTATAATTAGGGATTAGACAAGAACATGTTAAAATTCAGTGTTGTAGCTGTGATGTAAGTTCTCATTCAGAAATCTGTCCCTCATGAACTTACTGCTTATTAAACATGCTATCTAATATTAGATCCTATTTACAGAGGCAGCAGGGAATGTGTCAAATGTGTACAGTATTCCCAGGTCTGCTGATCAGTAGCAGCCATTCAATCACATGGACTGACCAGGAGCAGACTGGATCGTGCCCTCTGTGTGGATAAGGGAATTGTAGGTCATGGGTGGTCTTCCCATTACTGCTGTTTTACAGTAAGGGGACCTACTGGTTTGCCTATGTTTACCTCCTTGCTCCAGCCCTCATGGTATAGTCAGAGGGCTGGGATAGCTTGATGTGAAGGATGATGCTATGGCAGCCACACTGTTCAGCCAGTAGGAAGGGCATGTAATGGCCAAGTAAGGTTCCCTGCCTGTGTATCCTGTACCACCCACCACAACTCCACATGACAGATCAGTGATAAACATGGTATGTAGTCATGCTCCCCCAGCCACCCACGTGGGCAGTAGCAGGCCAGGAGTGTGGGTGTAGAAGAGGTGTGTGTGTCAAGGCCACAGAAGCAGCACATTTCTTAGTAATTACAGCACTGTTACAAGCCAATGAGTAATTATGTAAATGATTTGTATTGTATAAGTAAACAGTGTAGTAGTACAACAATTAACAATATTAGATTGTGTGTTTATTACACAGTAAGTGCATGAGGGAATGATTTCTGATGGAAAATATATATCAGAACTACGACACTGACATTTAATGTATGTGTATAGTAGTTACACTCTTCTTCTTATGCTTTATTTTAAGTGTCAGTTTCGGCATACTTACTTTGCAAATACATGTTAGTTAGTCCTTAACTGTGGAAACAATGCCATAGAAACAACACATTCCTTAGAAACTATAGCATTGTTACACACTTCTTACACTTTATTTGAAGTGTCAGTTTCGACATACTTACTTTGTAAATACATGTTAGTTAGGCATTAACTGTGAAAAAAATGCCACAGAAGCAGCACATTCCTTAGTAACTACAGCACTGTTAAAAGCCAATAAGGTGGTGCCAGATACACATGCAGGCACTCTTCTTTAGCCGTTACATGATGCTACATAGGTAATACAGACAATACACTTTCACCAACAGGGAAAGGTACAGGAAATAGAATACACTGAATATACTGAGTACAGCTTGATACAATTAAGTGCAAGAATACAACTGAAACACAATAAAGTAGTAACTAAAGTGTGGGTGCAATATACATAATATACAATCAGTCAATCGTATGACTGTTCAGCATGGTACAGTGGGACAGTTTAGTCTTAGGTACCGAAGAATTAGGACTCCCATCTGAGGGTAGCCATGCCCCCCACCCAGTCATCCACCTGGGCAGCAGCAGGACAGGGGTGTGGGTCAGTAGAGGTGTCTGTCAATCTCACAAAAGCAGCACATTTAAAGTTATGTAAGTACACAACACACATTGTGAAACTAGTTAACAACTGCTTAGTAGTGCAGTTACAATGTAGTTATGCAGTAGTTACAGTGTAGTTAGTGACACTTATCCTTCAGAAATCATTCCCTCATAAACTTACTGCAGTATAGCATAGTGGTTAAAACACTGACTGCAAATCTGGAGAACTGGGTTCGAATCCCAGAGCCACCACTGGTATACTGTGCAAGCAAAAAAAAAAATAAACATGCAAACCAATATTGTAAATTGTTATACAATAAAAAAAAATAATTAATTTACATAATTACTTATTGGCTTCACAGTGACACTTATAACACCTATGATTTAAGGAGCAAAAAAGGGCCAAGGCCCAATAACAGCTCCTATCTAAAAGAAACAGTAATAATCCATATTTCCCTTATTTGTGATGTATTTCTCTAACCTTTTCTTAAAATCATCTATATTTTCACTGATAATTATATTCTCCAGAAGTCTATTCCAAAGATTTGCCACCCTCTGCATATAAAAGTATTTCCTTTTATTGGAACTAAATCTTTTGGTTTTAACCTGCAATAAATGACCTCTTGTGACTGAGTTAGAATCTTTATAATCTATTTCTAATTCTGTCATTAAACTCACATTGCTCATTATATTATAATAGAAAAGCATGTCTCCCCTTTTACGTCTAATTTCAAGACTATAAAGATTTAAACTATTAAGTCTAGATGTACATGGAAGATCAGGTAAATGTTTTATAGATTTTGTATATCTACGCTGGACTCTTTCAATCCTATTTATATCTTCTCTGTTTTAAGGACTCCAAAGTTGACTGCCATAGTCAAGAAGTGGCCTGACATAAGACAGATACAGTGGCATCAGCACCTAACTTCTTCTACTTTTTATATTTTTCATTATAGCCCCAATAGTTCTATTTGCTTTTGCTACTATGTTCTCACTTTGTTCTTTAAAGCAAAGTTTATTATCCATCAAAACACCCAAATCTCTCTTAACCAATTTCTATTTGAGAGCTTGCTTATTTATGTAGTATTGGGCATATTTTCATTTTGTTAGTTATTTAACCAGGACTAGCACACTAAGCTGAAAGCTTTTTTACAGGTGCTGCCTGGGAGCACAGGGAAGTTAAGTGACTTGCACAGGGTCACACAGTATGCAAGTGGAAGCTGTGGGGTTCAAACCCAGGTCTGGTCTGCTGGATGTCACCAGATTTGCAGCTCAGAGCCTTAAACCACTGCTCTATACTGCCTCCCAATATGCAGGATACTGCATTTATCATTATTTAATTGCATACCCCAGTGTCCAGACCATTCAACTATTTTATCCAGGCAATTTTGTATTGTATTTATTTGTTCAGTGGTTTTACATGGGCCACATAACTTAGCATCATTTGCATACTTAGTAATATAATTTCTTGCTTCAAAATGCATGTCATGGGGCTCCACTGGACACCTCTCCTGGAGTAGAGAGAAGACCTTTAATGGTAACCCTCTGGGTACAGTGATGAAGCCACTCATTTATCCAGGCAATTATGTTTATCAATCCCGAAGTTACTTAATTTTGTGTGACTAGCCCAGTGAGGGACATAATCAAAGGCTCTCTTAAAATCCAGCAGTATGACATTCACAGGATTTCCCATTTCCAAATATTTACTAACATGCTCATAGAAAGAGACTAAATTACTGGTGTATGACCTTCCACATTTAAAACCATGTTGACCTGTATCAGAAAGTGGAATGTTGCCTAACTGACAGAGAATTTTTTTCTTGTATTATATGCTCAAGTATTTTACATGTCATTGGTGTCAGGCTGATAGGCCTACAGTTACTGGTCTGTATTTTGCAACCTTTTTATATATGGGAGTCACCTTGGCTACCTTCCAATCTTGAGGGATTTCCCCCTGCGTTTAGGGAATTTTCAAACACGATTTTAAATGGGGCACTGATACTTTGTTTCATTACTTCAAACATTTGTGGGGTGATGTCATCTACCCCTGGTGCACTATAAGGTTTTAATTTATCAATATGATTTATGATATCCTATTTCCTATAGGTTGCTTTGCTAACCTATAAGGCCCTACACGAACAGGGACCAAGTTACCTGAAAGATCTCCTTTGCCCCACCGTCCCCTCCATCCTCTCCGATCCTCCGATGAGGGATTGCTAGAGGTTCCCAGGGTACATTTGCAAACATCTAGAGCAAGGGCATTTATCTTTGTTGATCCGTCCCTGTGGAACTCTCTACCTCATCGGGTTCGAGATTGCCTAACTGTCCAGAGTTTTAAAACAGTTTTAAAAACGTATCTTTTTAGCCTGGCATTTGATTGATGTTCTGCTTTAGCAATGCTGTGCTCCAATTTTATTGTTGTCTATTGGAATTATATATTTGTTTATAATAATTTATTATATTTTATTTTTATGTATTTATTGTACAGGCGCCTTGGTTTCAGAAAGGCGTTCTTTTATAAATAAAACTGACTTGACTTGACATACAATATGCTTACCTCTACTCATATTTGTATTATTGTTATATGTCTTTGATGATGCATCATAAATAGAGCAAAAATATATACTGAAGGTATCCGCCCTCTTTAAAGGGTCAGTTATTAATGCATCATTACCTCTTATTACAGTACTAACAATTCAGTGTTATTTCTTTTTAAAGAATTGTTTTAGCCATAGAATTGTTTGCGATTTGTTTTGTTAACATTTAGGGTCAAATGTCTTTCATATTTGCTTTTTGCCTTGTTTATATTATTTTTGCATTTTCTACTTAGATTAATAAACACATTCTAATTTTCCACAGTACTATTTTGTTTGTAGTTCAAATAAGCACGATTTCTATTTTTTATCAATTTGAGGATACTTTTGTTTAACTGTTTGGGTTTCTTCCCTTTTTCATTGTATTTTTTAACCTATTTCATACGCCTTTTCATAACATCATGTATAGTATCTTTGATGTATAACCTGATTTCATTTACAGTTTTCTTCTGCAATACTATTTCCCAATTAATATCATTTATAGCTTTATTAAGGGTTAGGGTCTAAATACTGACTGTCAAATTCCCGACTGTTGAAATCCCATTTTTATCCCAAAATTAATAATACCGACGCGCTTTAAAGACCGAAAGTCAGCATCCCAACAGTTTAACACTTGCATATCATTTAACTGTTGCCTGTAGCAGCAACACAACCTGACATTCTTACAGTAGCACAGCATTTAACTGTTGCCTGTAGCAGCATCACAACCTGACATTCTTACAGTAGCACAGCACGTAACTGTTGCCTGTAGCAGCATCACGACCTGACATTCTTACAGTAGCACAGTTTATAGCATTTAATGCAGCATCTCTCGATACTAAACTAATAAATTAAATACAAGTAAACACATACCATTTCCGCTGAAATTTGCAAGATAGGGCAGCGCACTACAGCAGTCATGCTACATGACGCGCTTACTGATGACATGTTTATGTACGGCTGTTGACCTTTACCACTTCTAGTGTTCTAGTGTTCGGTACAGCAGCATTGCCAGTGAGAGAAAACAAGGTAACGAAATCAGCTTACCTTTAAAAATGTTTTATTGAAAGCTACTCAAGATTAAAAAAGATTAAAACTTTATTATTAAGCCATCGGATCATCCTCTCAGTTTCCCAGTGTCCCAGTCTCTTCATAGGTGCAGATTGTGAGCAATGACTCTAATATACTCAATATTGCTCCGACTGCTCCTTTCCTTTACCACATTTCCAATTTTGGTTTCTCGGTCCAGATACCGTTTTTTCATTGAAGACTTAGGCATCCCCCTGTTATGGATAATTAGTGAGAAAGCACTTCTACTAGACATGATTTACAATTGCAGCAGTCAGCTTTCTGCATTTCGGCATTTCAATACGCTGTATTATTTCAGTAGGGCTATAAATGCAATCAGGATTTTAGTGACTGGATTTTTTTTGACAGGCTTTGTGATGTCGGGATTTCATATGGATCCCCTTTATTAATACCTGCATTGTCTGCCATCCGGTAAAGACAGATTTCTTTACAACCTGCCTGACTTATCTGCGCTTGTCTGGTATTGAAGGTGACACATTCATGATCACAGTTACCAAGCAGAGCTGCGGGTATGCAATCATGAACATTTACATTTTCTGAGCTAATAACTAAATCTAAGATGTTTCCCAATCTAGTGGTGGATTTTGCATGTTGCATTAAGTTATTTTCCATGCAAATATTCAAAAATGATTTACTATGTCTAGTAGTGGCTGAGTTTGAAGTCCAATAATTGTCAAGATAACTGAAATTGTCTGCTTATAAAACTTGCCCTAATTCTGTGACTTTACTGATTTCCCAAATTATTTCCTTATTTTTCTTTTCAGAGCTATCAGGTGGTCTATAACGCAAACCCAAAACGATGTCCGCAGTTTGGGAATTATGAATTTTCAGCCAAATTGTTTCTATTTGGGAATCTTGTCTTTTTATTAATGAAGACATATTTGTTCTTTTTAACTTATTTGAGATGTCCATAACAATGTGACCACCTTATATATGTTCTCTATCTAATCTGAATGTTTGATAACCTGATAACCTGAAATGTCTTTATTCCATGTAGCATTTTCAACCCACCAGGCTTCTGTTGTCATAGCTACGTCTATTTGTTCAGTGACTAATCTACCTTGTAATTCTTCCAGTTTCTTATTCCTGTAGTTACTAAGGAATGTGCTTCTTCTGTGTCATTGTTTTCATGATTAATGCCTAACTAACATGTATTTACAAAGTAAGTACGCAGAAACTGACACTTAAAGTGTAAGAAGGATGTAACAGTGCTCTAGTTACTATGGAATGTGCTTCTTCTGTGGCATTGTTTCCACAGTTAATGACTAACATGTATTTGCAAAGTAAGTATGCAGAAACTGACACTTAAAGCATAGGAAGAAGGGTGTAACTACTATACGCTTACACACTGAATATCAATGCTGTAGTTCTGATGTATATTTCCTTAAGAAATCATTCCCCTCATGCACTTACTGCTTAATAAACATGCAATCTAATATTGTTTATTGCTATACAACTACATAGTTTACTTATACAATACAAATCATTTACATAAATACTTATTGGTTTGTAACAGTGCTGTAGTTACTAAGAAATGTGCTGCTTCTGTGGGATTGACACACACTTCTTCTACACCAACACTCCTGGCCTGCTACTGCCCAGGTGGATGGCAGGGAGTGTGACTACATACCATGCTTTATCACCAATCTGCTGCATGGAGTGGTGGTGAGTGGCACTGGATACACAGACAGGGAACATTCCTTAGCTATTACATGCCCTTCCCACTGGCTAAACGGTGTGACTGCCATAGCATCATCCTTCACATCAAGCTATCCCAGATCTCTGACAATACCATGAGGGCTGGGGGCAAGGCAGAAAACACAGGCCAACCAATAGGCCCCCTTACTGGAAAACAGCAGCAATGGGAAGACCACCCACAACCCATAATTTCCCTATCCACACAGACTGCAGGATTCAATCTGCTCCTGGCCAGCCCATCTGACTGGATGGCTGCTATTGACCACCAAGCCTGGGAATGCACATTTAGCACATTCCCTGCAGCTTCTATGAATAGGGTCTAATATTAGATTGTATGTTTATTAAGCAGTAAGTTCATGAGGGATTGATTTCTGAATGAGAACTTACATCACAGCTACAGTACTGACATATGGTAAATATAAGTGTGTGCAACTGCAGATACATGTTACCTAGGCATTAACTGTGAAAACAGTGCCATTATTTCTTAGCCACAATATTGTTATAGTGCCAAATAATAATTATGCAAATGAAATAATTTTGTGTACAGTTACATATCAATTTACAATATTAGACTGCAGGTTTACTAACTTGTAAGGTCATGAAAAACTTGAATACAGACATGGAACATCGTCTAAAGAGTTGCCAGTCAGTGCATTTAATTGTAGCAGACTGAAGTTGCATTGCATTCATATTTTAGTTACCATTCTAATTACACGTTAACATTTTTCTGTGTGATTATCTTTTAAATAAATGTCTGATAGACATAGACATTTGAAACAGTGCACATGACTTGCATTTATATGCAGTTACACTTGCAAGACCCCATTTAATAATCCACAAAGTAATAACATTGTAGTTACACAACAGATGTGCTGTTACAATTTGCAATAGCTATTGCATGTGTAGTTGCCCATATATGAACAAATAACACAATTCCAGAAGAAATAGCGTGGTAGTTGCACAATAGATTTTCTGTTACACTTTGCAACAGCTGTTACAAGTGTAGTTACACTTGTCAGAATGAAATGATTTGTGCTGGAAGGGAGACTGTAGTAGTTGCACATGTCTGCAAGTTGTGTAACTACACCATACCCACATGTGGAATTAGTTCTCAACTACATAGTAGTTACATGTAACTACACAATAGTTACAGTGTAGTTACATCATGCAAATTGTGTGTAACTACTTAACACACAATTGTTAGACTAGTTAACAACTACACAGTAGTTACAGTAAAGTTATTGCATAGGTATACAGTAATTGCAGTGTAGTTAAGGACACTTAAAATAGTGTTACCCTTTGGTATAATTTACTCCAATGTTTTATTTAAGCAAAAAGGCACTGTTGGGCATTGTACTGGATTTACGGAACACCCATGACATGGTAAGGCATGAGAATGAAGTCTGGCTGCCTTGAGCACAGGACATGGGGTAAATCCCAGTACAACTAATGTCTTGGAGTATCTTGTTTCTTGTATAATATAAGTGTACATTAATATTTTCAAAAATGTTTACTTACTAAAATATGAAACAAATATTCAAATGCCTTTAAATATAGCTGAATAATTATTCTACTTGTTGTTGCCACTAAGGGAGCTATATGTCGATGTCTACTTAAAGATTTCATGTAATGTCATTTTCAGTGGTGAGATTAGTTACTTGTATACTATTTCTAATAATAAATTTTCTCAAAAGTGTTACTGATTTTAATATTTATCTAAAGGGTGAATGTTGGTGAATGCACTTTATGTGCATCCTGGAGCAAGTGAACAGGATAATGAGAAGCCACCAATACCATCACACTTGAGGGAAACAAATGCTAGTCCAGCACACAGTGAGCTCCAAAAATTTGTAATTCATTCACTAATTTGACAACTTTTTTGTTTTCGGATCTTTTGTTGTTTCTAAAACAAAATCCCTCCTGAATTCATTAGCTGTTGTGGGCCTGTTACTGTCACTTGCAGAGGGGCTCTGTCTCAGATGATTCTTGCTCCCATTATTTTGGAATCTCACCATAGACTGACCTCTGCTCTTAGATATTTTTCTCTCCCAATTAAGGACATGTTCCTTCCAGTATTCTTCATGGTCTCTATTGCTTTCCTTTTATTAGATTATCTCCTCATCATACTAAAACTAGTGCTGTGTGGAATGTAGAATTCCACCAGCTAAATTTGCACAGAATGACCATTCTGCTGGAAGAATTTTTTCTGGAATGTTGCTGGTTACTCTGTGAAATTCTGCCTGCTGTGGTCAATGGAATTATATTCCATGGAACTGCATTTTTCCAGAAAAAATCATTCTGCAACCATATCCATAGAAAATATTGAGATCTGCAGAATATAATTCTGCATTTTTTCTGTTGTGGGATTCCACCATTCCATTTATGGCAAAATTGGGAAGAATATTTGTGGAATTGTGAAAATTCCATGAAATTCCATTCTGACAGAATTTGAAAATTCTGCACAGGACTAACTTGGACACTTTTTTCTGCAGTTAAGCCTCTAATTCTATAAAGTCTTTGTCCCATTTATGCTTAAGGTCTGTTTCTTTTGCTTCCTTTATTTCAGACATTAATTCTTCATGCTTGCTTTCATCATCCTTTATTGTTAATTAAATAAACCTCTTTGAGCATTCACAAGCCATTTTTAACCACTTATCTTCATTTTTAAATGTTTACTGACCACTTGAGTGCATGACTGTTACTCTCAGCCCCCTAAGTACCTGGTTTCTATCAAGATATTGTTTGAGAGTAGTACTATTATAGGCAATGTCATTTTTTTTGCATACTAATTTTTCTAGTTTTAAAAAAGCACATTTCACATTATGTGAGGAAGACGGTGGTTGCTCTGCTTCTGGTAGTTTCCGCCTTGCCTTCTGTCTTCTTTAGAGAGGCTCTCAATTTTCTCCCAGATGTACTCTCCAGGCATCCCTGATGTGGATGTAGATTCAGTGCCTTATATTTCTCAAGTATTTCTTTCTTGATGTGAATGCAAATCCTGGTGTCGGAGACTCCAGTTTAAGCAGCTCCAAAATTGTAAAAAAGTTTCCTAGCCTTCAACGTTACTTTCCAATGCCTGCAACCAGCATTCCCAAATGGCAAAAAAAACTTGTAAGATCCAAGGCTATGGAACTGCGATTCTAGTGGTACTAGGCCAGTGCAGATAGTATGGTGTTTCCCACTCCACTCACTACAATGAGGAGCCACAAATACCGCCACACTCGAGGGAAACAAAAAACAGTTTGGCACACTGTGAGCTGCAGAAATGCTTAATGTATTCACTAATGTGACAGGAAGTGAAACAATGTATTTTATACATTTCACTGCTCTTTCATATCTGTTTAAACTCATAAATACTAATGAGCTAAAGTATAAAGTGAGAAATGAATTCTCCTTTAGCCATACCCCATGACAAAGATTCTGTTTGAGTTGAAGTGCTGGGGGTGGGTGGCAAGCAGCTCCTGCTGTACCAGTTAAATTTTCCTTGTGAGCACCATGTTTCACTTTGTATCACATTAATGAACAGATTAAGCATTTTTGGAGCTCACTATGTTCTGGATTGGCATTTGTTTCCCTCGAGTATGATGGTATTTGTGGTTTCTAATTGTAGAGTGTGGGGTGGGCAACCCCATGGCATCTGCACCAGGCATGTACCACTGGAAACATGATTCCACAGCCTTAGGTATTACAAGCAGGCTAAAGAGTGTAATAGTAGAACATTTTATTTTTTTTACACATAAAAGTTGGTTCATAGATACATAGATACATAGATACATAGACAGTGTCGGCAGATAAGGGCCTATGGCCCACCTAGTCTACCCATTTGAGCTTGTAAGTTCAGTTTATGTTTTCCTAGAAGTCTGTTGCCCCTTAACCCGGACCTCCAGAATTCCTTTATGTCTATCCCATGCATTCTTAAATCCTGTGATTGTTTCAGCCCCCACCACATCCTCTGGCAGGGTGTTCCACTTGTCCACCACCCGTTCTGTGAAGAAATTCTTCCTCATGTTTCCTCTGAATCATCCTCCCTCCAACTTCATCCCATGCCCTCTAGTCCTGGAACATCTTTTTCACTTAAAAATAGTGTATTCCTGCACCCTGTTCCTCCCTGTAAGATACTTGTATGTCTCTATCATATCCTCTCTCTCCTCTCCTCCAGGGAGTACATGTTCAGTTCCTTCAACCTGTCTTCATAGGACTTGTGATGCAATCCATGCACCATCTTTGTTGCCCTCCTCTGAACCTTCTCTACCCAGTCTATGTCCTTACATAGGTATGGTCTCCAGAACTGTGCACTGTACTCCAGGTGGGGCCTCACTAGCATCTTGTATAGTGGAATTATGACCTCCCTTTTTCTGCTGGTGATGCCTCTGCCTATACATCCCAGCATCCTATTTGCTTTACCTGCTGCCTTGTCACACTGTTTCCCTACCTTGAGGTCATCAGAGATGATAACTCCAAGATCCCTTTCCTGCTTAGTGCATGCTATATCCCCACCCCAACTGATATACTGTGCCAGGGTTTTTGTGCCCCATATGCATTATCTTGCACTTCCTTGCATTGAATTTCAACTGCAAAACCCTGACCATTCTTCAAGTTTCTGCAGGTCCCTTCTCATTCTGTCTACACCCCCTGGTGTGTCTACTCTGTTGCAGAGCTTTGTGTCATCAGCGAACAGTGAAATTCTGCCTTCTAGGTCCTGCCCAATGTCACTGATGAAGATGTCGAATAGGACAGGTCCCAGCACTGATCCCTGTGGTACCCCACTGGTCACTCTTCCCTCTGTGGAGTGACAGCCATTTACCACCACCCTATGTGTCCTGCCACCCAGCCAGTTACCTACCCACCACACTACTTTCCTGCCCACATCCATATTCCCCAGTTTGTGTAATAGTCTTCTATGTGGCACAGTGTCAAAGGCCTTGCTGAAGTCCAGATAGGCCATGTCCACTGCCCTCCCCTGATCTACTTCCCTAGTCACCCAGTCAAAAAATTCAATGAGGTTGGTCTGACATGACCTCCCCCTGGTGAAACCATGCTGCCTTGGGTCCTGTAGTCCATTGCAACCAGATGTTCCACCAATCTCTCCTTCAGTAGTACTTCCATGATCTTCCCCACTACCGAGGTGAGGTTGACTGGTCTGTAGTTCCCTGCTTCCTCTTTGTTCCCACTTTTGTATAAGGGGACTACATCTGCTGTCCTCCAGTCTTTGGGTACCTCCCCTGTTTCCAGTGATCAGCTAAACAGGATAGCCAGAGGTTCAGCCACCACCTCTCTTAGTTCTTTAAGGACCCTGGTGTGCACCCCATCTGGCCCCATTGCTTTATCAACTCTTATTACTTCCAGTTCCTTCAGGACCCTTTCTCGTGTAAAGGGACTTGTGTCCATTTCTGCACCATTCTCACCCCTTGTACTCCCTTCAGACCCATTACCCTTCTCTTCCTCAGTAAAGACTGAGCAGAAATACCTGTTCAATATGTCAGCTTTACTGTTGTCATCCTCCGTGCTGCCCCCATCCTCCCCCTTCAGTCTCACTATCCCTCCCTTTGTCTTTCTTTTTTCACTTATGTACCTGTAAAATGTTTTGTCCCCTCTACTCACTGATTTTGCAATGTGTTCTTCTGTCTGAGCTTTGGCTTCCCTTACTGCCCTCCCTGCCTCCCTTTGCTTCTCCTGGTACTTCTCTCTATCCCTTCCCTTCTGCCTGTGTCTTTTTGTATTGCCTGAATGCAATCTTTTTGGCTTTCACTTTCTTTGCTACCTCTTTGGAAAACCATAATGGTCTCCTCTTCCTTTTCCTCTTACTAACCTGCTAATGCATAATTCTGTTGTTCTTGTAATCCCCATTTTAAATACTGCCCACTGTTCCTCAACCCCTGATTCCTGTCCCATTCCCTTAATGCCTCTTTCAAGTATCTCCCATTTTCCCAAAGTCTGCCCCCCTAAAATCCAAGATACGTGTTTTTGTGTGGTTTGGTTCTGCTCTTTCTGTGATTTCAAACCACAATGACTGGTGGTCACTGTTCCCCAGGTGCTCCCCCACTGTTACCCCAATCACACTGTCCCTGTTTGTGAGCACAAGGTCCAGTATTGCCTTCTGCCGAGTTGGTTCCATGACCAGTTGCTTGAGAAAGGCACCCTGATGGGAGTCCAGGATAAATCTGCTCCTAGTTGATGCTGCTGCTGGGATGCTCCAGTCCACATCTGGAATATTGAAGTCTCCAACCAGTACTACTCACCTCTTGTCTGCCATCCTTTGGATGGCTAGCATCAAGCTCCCTATCTGTTTCTTCCTGGGCTGGTGGTCTATAGACCACACCTGTGCGGATGGCTGTCCCCATTTTCCTTTCCAGCTTAACCCACAGTATCTCTCCCCCATTTTGTTCCTCCCAGATCTCTGTGGCCCTTTTGTCATGTTTCACATACAGTGCCACTCCTCCTCCCTTCCTGCCTGCTCTGTCTCTTCTGAATATGTTGTAGCCAGGTATGGCCATCTCCCAGTCGTGTTATCATTACACCAGGTTTCAGTGATGGCCACAATGTCCAGGTCTGACTGCACCATGACAGCCTCCAGATCTTCCATCTTGTTGCTAAGGCTCCTGACATTTGCACACATGGCTTTCCATGATTTGACCTCCCTAGACTGTTTCGCTGTTCTACTCCAGCCCCTTCCTTGGTTGTCCTTTATCCCTGGTTCTCCTTGCTGTCTGCCCTTCTGCAGAATTTTGCCCCTTTTCTGCCTATCCACCTCTTGGGCACTAATCTCCATCTTTTGCATACTGCTTTGCAGAGATAGCCATTCCTCTGGTTCACTGGTTCCACTGCTAGCTGTGGGGGGTGAGCAAGTAGGTACCCTCCTTGCTGGCCTGCCACCCCCTTTGCTAGTTTAAATGCTTGTCAATGTAGCATTTAAACTTATCATTAAGTGCTTGGATTACCCTCCAGGATGGATGCAGGCCGTCAGGCTTGAACAAACCTCCATCCCTCCAGGTGGGTCCCCAGTCACCAATGAATCCAAACCCTTTCTCACAGCACCAGTTCTTCAACCATGAGTTAAAGTTCCTGGTGCATGCACTCTATGCTCTCCCTTGCCTCTCATGAGGAAGTACTTGAGAAAGTGACAGAAGTAGCTACTTGCTTGAGACCCTCCCCAATTCCTAAACTCTTCCTGAACTTCCTTTGGCTCCCCATTTGCCAGGTCATTAGTACCTAGGTGGATAATGACATCCAGCTCACCCTCCCGTCTTGCCTTCCCAGTGATCCCCAGGATCTTCCCTCCATCCCTCCATGCCGTGGCACCTGGTAGGCACCTCACCTCCTTGTCCTCCCCCTCCTGTGTTCCTAGCTGGATCCCTCTTATGATGGAGTTCTCCACCAGGATTTTCTTCCTCCTCCTCTGGGGTCCACTGCTTTCCCCCTGAGGTCACCTCCTTGGCTAACCTCCACATCCTTTTCTTCCACTTCTCTGGGTACCTCTATTTGGTTGTCCCTGTTTGCCAGTGTGGCATATGAGTTCTTGAGTGGAATAGGATCTGGGATGTGCCTCTGCCTGACCGCTCTAACCCTCCCTGAGCCCACTGTCATCCAAGTGCTCCTCATTCTTGGCATCCTTTGAGGCAGTTGCATTGGACTGGGTGGTCTCTGGATAGGGGTGATGGCACTCCTGACCCAGTTTACTTCCTCTCTGAGTCTGGCTACCTCATCCCACAGTCCAGAGAGATGCATGCAGATAGGGCAGCACCTCAGTGTCCAGAAGGTCTGCCTGAATATGGCTGCCCCACAGCCACTGCATTGCACCACTCCCCACATTATACTGCAATTATACTGCTATTCCACTACTTGTCTGCTACTGAAGCTCTCCTAGTTTCCTTTTTATTAATTTACTGTCCTAAAAATCCTGCCACTGATCCTCAGATAATTTTGTTTAGAAAAAAAAAAGAAAAGAAACCAATAAATAATAAATGAGTCAAAACACTTGTTGTGCTGAGGGTGGGCTTCTTCCCCCTTATGACCCTCCTACTTCACACCCCTTACTATACCCCGTGTTTAGCTCCTGTCAATCAGATTTAACAAGGCATATAATTAAGAGTTGGGGGAAGGGGAGGAGGGGGAAAATTTGCAGCAATTAAAGACAGCACAGAATTACACCACCACTACATTTTAAATTTTCAACAGCCCAAAAACAATTCTAAGTAATGACAACAAAGAAAGTACAGTGTCACTAAAAGCCTTCAATCTAAGTTTAAAAGAAAAATAGCAATTACCAGTTACTCTAAAGCACTGAATTGAATATGTTTCCTTCCTTCCCCTTCTGGCTTCTTCTGAGAAAATAAAACTCACTTGCTACTCAACTCTGACTAAGCCCCACCTCCAGTTATCACATAGCTGAGGTCAGAGGCCAGACAATTAACACCCTCACCCAACTACAGGGCAGTCAGACAAGCCAAGATAACATTTGCAGCAATTAAAGACAGCACAGAATTACACCACCACTACGTTTTTAATTTTCAACAGCCCAAAAACAATTCTAAGTAAAGACAACAAAGAAAGTACAGTGTCACTAAAAGCCCACAATCTAAGTTTAAAAGAAAAATAGCAATTACCAGTTACTCTAAAGCACTGAATTGAATATGTTTCCTTCCTTCCCCTTCTGGCTTCTTCAAAACACCATTAAGGCTAGCGAGCCCTATTTACAAAGTGGTCCTGTTTAAGCATACATTTATGGTTGCACAAAGTAATTTAAATAATCAACATACATTTACAGATGACATATTTAAAACAATACAACAATTTTAAAAAGAGGACAGTACAGTTACAACTTTTGATAACTCATATTATACAAGTACAACATGTACACAATTCCAGTTTCTTGGCAGTGTTACATGCCTTTAGTTTCATATCCAATTTTTAATTTTTGATTCAATGTCATTCCAAACTTTTGCTACTCCTTGTGAAAATACCATATCCCCATATCTATTATTTTGAGATGGGTTTTTTGTATACTCTGTACTTATTGAATCTTAAGTTATATTTATGTTTAACCTTTTGCAATCTGTTTATTAAGTTTGATGGTTTATTTTGATTTAAAATATTATTTACTAATCCCACCCAAATCAATTTACACCTATTTTCAGTTGTAAGTCAACCCAGCTTCTCATACATTTCACAGTGGTGAGTCTTGTAGTCACAATGTAGCACAAATCTGGCTAATTTATTGTATGGCATGTCTACTTTCATTAAACTAGTTACATTTGCATAGCTACAGTATAACTATGACACCCATAATCTAAAATTGGCAATAAACATTTCATTACAATTGTATATTTCATGTTTTTGATTATTTAAAATGCTATATGCCTAAGTGCTCCACGTTTGCAGTTTACCTTATGTGTTACACTACTAATATATTGATCAAAATTTAAACTTTTATCCAACCAAATGCCTAGGTATTTATATTCACATAACTGTTTTAACTCTGTACTATCTTTTGTTACTATTTATAACTCTGGATTGTTTTCCCTCCTGACAGCAGTACAATTATAAAAGGCCATAACTTAAGATTTTTTGATGTCTAGAACCAGACCAAAATGTTCAAACCAAGAACATAATTCCAAGAAATCCATCCACAGTTTTTCTTCAACATGTTTATAGTTTTCACCAGATGTAATCATTTCTGTGTCGTCTGCATAAAGACAAATTTCTATATTTTTTATGAAGGTTGGTAGCCCATTCATACATATTATAATAGTAATATGCACTAATATGCAATGCACATTTTATTGATGATGACTTTGAAAAAAGCTACAGATTAAAGCATTTTTTGTTCTGAAAAGTAGTCCTGGGTAAGTGGGCAGTATGTAGTATGGAATTAAGCACAAAAGCAAGCAGAAAAAATAGACAAAGGTTATGAGACATTATTATAAACTGTTATTTAGAACACTACTTGTCCTGTGTCTGATAGTGTTATGGCACAGCCCCCCCCATATATACATCAAAATAAATACTGATGAATTGTAACTGAATAGTCTTATCGACTCTGCATGTGGCCAAAGTAAATTCTGACTGTTACTGCCAGGAAATTACATAGGTACATGGATACTGGTAACAGATAAGGGCTGCCAGGAACATACAGTCTGCCCATTTACACTACCTGACGAAGCGGCCAGTGACCCTATCTGGTCATTGGCTTTAGCTTTTTCTTTCACTCTCTAATATTCCTTTATTTCTGTCCTATGCATGTTCAAAGCCTGTCACCATACAGGCAGTCACCACATCCTGGGGCAGGATATTCCATGCATCCACCACCCTCTCTGTGAAAAATAACTTCCTGACATTTCCCCTTATGTAGCAACCCATCAGTCTCATGTCATCTCCTCTTGTTCTGGCATTATTTGTAAACTGGAATATGTTGTCCCCTTTCACCTTGTTCATGGCCTTGAGGTATTTGAACATTTTTATCATGTCACCTCTCTCCCTCCTTTGCTCCAGCATTTACAAACTGAGGTCTCTGGCTTTCCTTATAAGGCTTGTGATGTAGACCCTTCACCATTTTGGTCACCCTCCTCTGTACTGTCTCTATGCTGTCAATGTCCTTATGAAGGTGTGGCCTCCAGAACTGGACACAGTACTCAAGGTGAGGCCTCACCGAGGTCTTGCACAGTGGAACTATTACCTCCCTCCTTTGCCTTGTAATTCCTCTTGCAATACACCCCAACATCTCAGTGGACTTCCTCTCCACCTTGACCATCAGCCTTATGGCCTTCATGTCATCTATGATTATGACCCCTAAGTCCATCTCCTCCTTAATAACTGCCATCAGCTCTCCACCCAACCTATAGCTTGCTCCAGGGTTCCTGCTCCCCACATGCATGATTTTGTACTTTTTTGCACTAAACCTTAGTTGCTACACCTCTGACCATCTCTCCAACCATTCCAGGTACTTTCTCATCCTTTCCACCCCCTCCAGGGTATCCACCCTATTGCAGATCTTGGTCTCATCTGCAAACAGGCAAACCTTTCCATCAAGCCCATCTGCAATGTCACTGATGAAGACATTGAAGAAGACTGGCCTCAGAACTGACCCTTGAGGTACCCCACTGGTCACCTCCCTTTCCTCTGATTGGGTTACATTTACCATGACCCTCTTTTTCCATCCATTAACCAGTTTCTAATCCAGTATACTACCTTGTGCCCTATCCCCAGGTTGCCTAGCTTGTTGACCAGTCTCCTATGTGGGATGGTATCAAAGGCTTTGTTGAAATCTAGGTAGGTAATATCTACTACCCTCCCCCCTTGGGCAGGCATTTAGTATTTAATATGTTATTTTGTGATAATTTTAATTGAACTGTTTAAATTATATTGTAAATAATTTTTAAGTTGAGTTGTTCTTTCTTATGATGTTTTTAATTATGTACAGTGCTTTAATTTTTAGAATTGCGCTAAATAAATAAAGTATTATTATTATTTATTGGTCTACTGCCTTTGTCACCGAGTCAAATACACTATTACATTAGTTTGACAGGACCATCCTGCAGTGAACTCATGTTGCCTGGGATCCAACACCCCCATGGCCTCCAGGTGCTCCACTATTCTTTCCTTGAAGAGTGTCTCCATTATCTTTCTGACTACAGAGGTTAGACTAACTGGCCTGTAGTTCCCTGCATCATCTTTACTACCATTCTTGTGAATAGGGACAACATTTGCCCTTCTCCACTCCTCTGGGACCACTCCAGTGTCTAAGGACTCACTGAACAGTGCTGCCAGTTCAATTCTCAGTTCCCTTAGGATCCTGGGATTATGCCATCTGTATCCATGGCTTTGTCCACCTTCAGCTTTTCAAGCCCTTCTAGCATCCTCTCCTCTGTGAATGGACTGGTGTTTACATCCTTATCCTTTGCTCCTTTAAAGTCTGGCTATGGGCCCTGCCCATGCCCTTCCACAGTGTAGACTGAACAGAAATATTCATTCAGGAGCACTGCTTTCTTCCCATCTCACTCCCTATTCCCCCACAGTTCCTCGAAGCTTAACTACTCCCCCATTTGCCTTCCTTCTCTCACTAACGTAGCTGAAGAATGTCTTCTCTCCTTTTTTAACCAATTGAGCTATTCTTCCCTCTGTTTGTGCTTTAGCATTTCTTGCTGCTTTTCCTGCCTCTCCCAGACACTTCTGGTACATTTCCTTGCCCTCATCTCTTTGTGTCTCCTTATACTTCCTGAAGGCTAGCCTCTTGGCCCTTACCTTTTCAGTCACCCGACTTGAGAACCAAAGTGATTTTTTTCTCATTTTACCCTTGTCTATTGACTAAACACATTGTTTTGTGACTTCTGTTATGGCCTCCTTGATGTGTGCCCGGTTTTCCACAATTTCCCCCCTTTTTTTCCAGGGTTTCCTTAAGCTGATGTCCCATCCTGGTAAAGTCACCTTCTGAAGTCTAAGACTCTTGCTTTAGTATGGGTTGACTAAATCCCTGCATCCACCTTGAACCACACCATATGGTAGTTGCTGGACCTTAGCTGACCTTCCACCATGAGCCCTGTTATCCTGTTCTGTTGGTCAGTACCAGATCCAGGATTGCCCAGTCTCTGGTAGGTTCTTACACCAGTTGCCTAAGTTCAACAACCTCATGGAAGTCAATGAAGTCCCATACCCTGGCCAAGGCCCTTGCTGGGATAGACCAGTCTATGTCCAGCATGTTAAAGTCTCCCATCAGCAGTACCTCTTCCTTTGCTGGCATGTCATACATATTTTCCAGCAACAATTTGTCAATTCCTTCTGCTTGAGCTGGGGGGTCTGTAAATTACCCTTGTGTGAATGGCTGTTCCATTACCTGGCTCGAGGGTGACCCAAGCTTCCTCTGTTTGCTCATGCCTGGTCTGAATTTTGGTTGCCTTGATGCTTTCTTTGATGTGGAGGTCAACCCCAACCCCCCCCTTTTTATCTTTCCTGTCTTTTCTGAACAAGGCATAACCCAGTGCACTTATGTCCCAGCTGTGGTTCTTGGTGTACCAGGTTTTGGTTATGGCCACTATGTCCAGATCAGCCTCCTTCATTACAGCCATCAGGTCTGGGACCTTGTTCCCAAGACTCTGGACATTCATGTGCATGACTTTCCATGAAAAGTGGCATCCTTTCATCCCCTCCTTGTGTTTGCCCCTTGTATCATCCTACTATTCCTGGCATATTCTATGTGGTGCTTCCCTCTTTTACTACCTTTCTGGTTATTTGTGGTTTAGATCTCTTTGTTAACGATGATATCATCTGGTCCTGTGTGCAGCCTTTTCTGCCCTGTAAGTAAAAATTAAGTAAAAAACTTTATTTTTATACAGGAAAAAGCATGTCTTTAGGTGGGTTGACCTAGTTTGCAAGACAGTCCTGTTACTACATGTTGCCTATACATTTAAAATAAATGACCAACAATATTGACAAGACAATACATAACAAAGTATTAAACATAATAAATCTCTTCCTATTCCAACAACATTCTCTTAGTTCTCAAACAATCCACTCATACCTTATTGTCTAAAATATAAACAGTTGAAGGAATTTGTTAATTCCTGCAGAAACAGACTATATACTGTAAATGTACATGCTGGGGGAGTAAGGTGTTCCAATATTTTGCAGTCTGGTAACATAATGTCTTTTCTCCATTTTTATTTTTAACAGCTAGGATGTAAATTTTGTATATTTGGCTGAGTCTCTTTGGTCTTGAATCTAATTGATCACACCCACCAAATATATTTTATTTATGTAATGCTCTGGGCTGTCTGTGTGATATTTATAAATATGTGGTTATAAAAATGTGGTACTGTTGTATCTGCCCCCGACATAATGTCCTGGTCCTGTTTGACGTGTACCCTAACCTGTGTGTGGGGGGGTGCTGTCTTAATATCCCTGCTCCTGACAACCTCACTAATTCAGTATTCCAGAAAAATGCAACCAGAAAAAAGGATTTAATGTTGCTCACTAAAAGAAATGTAAGTCAGAGCGAGTTTTCTAACTTGTGTACAGCCTCACTAATGCAGTATGCAATTCCAGTAACAGAGCAGTTCAGCATTTCTCCATTTTTGCCTTTTTAGGCCTGTGGACAGATCCTACAGCTGTTTTGCCAGAACTTTTTAGCTCTGAAAATGGCCGCTCTCACAACCTCTTCCGCTCCACTTTTGGAAGTATCCTTTCAAAAGCCCAGTGGAGCTGAAAGCCCTATATCATGATGGGCATACAGAATAACAGCCATACTATTTTGGCTGTTACTTCTGCATTCCGACATGTGCTCTGCACATGCGCATGAGTCGCAAGCATGCACGGAGTCATGCACATGCGCAGTGCTGTGGTGCCTCCATGTTGTGTATGGCACTATGCCATTCATTGTTTTGTGCCCCCCTCATCATGCTCATCTCATGTCACACACTTGGAGGCCATCCCAGTGTGCAGAATGTCTTTTCTTTCTGTAAATTACAAAACAGTACTTCGTCGAGTTTTTTTCCTGCTGCGGTGCCCCCTGCCCAATTCATGCCTGACATCGGGGTGCCCAATCCCCATGTCAGCATTCCTGTAGCACACTGGGAGCCCACCCCAGTGTGCTGAAATATTTTTTTTTTTTTTTTGCTTCTCTTGCTGTTGTCGGGTTTGTTTCCCTGTGAAACTAAAAATAGTCCCTCATCATTACTGTGGCCTCCCTCCCACTGTGCTCCCACCTCCTCACACCCCCCTTACCCCATACTTACCTCTGGGGGTTGGAGCTGTCATCTTCTACAATCTGGGACACGTCGGCACTCTTCAAAGCCCAACCGTGAACTGAATAATTAAAGGTAAGTGTGCTATACAGCCATTCAATGGGATTTTCAACTTATGCTGATATCTCATTCATTTTCGGGAATATTTGCCCCACATTTTCAAAATGGGGTTCTTGTGACCCCACCTCATGAAAACTGTCTTTGTCATTTTGTTACTCAGTCCTAACAGGTGATTCTGTGGTCACTGTGTGGAATCACCTTTTGGGATGGATTCATGAAATGACTGTGCCATTGTTCATGAGGTGGGGTCCCAAAATGCCCATGTTGCAAATTTGGTGAAAAAATTCCAAAAAATGACTGAGTTACAAGTGTAGATTGCGAAGTGTCTACGCACACTCCTAACATCACTAAATTTTAATAGTTTCATGCCACATTTTTAACATTGCCATTTTTGCATGCCTTCTTCATAACAGTACAGCTGTCATTTTCCACAACCTGCCCGGAATGTGTTTTTGCACCTGTGGTGCAGAATAGTGCATTTGCCCTGTGCAATCACCTTTCAGGAAAATTAAACAAAATAACACTGGCACTGTTCATGAGGAGGGGTCCAAAAAGGCCATGTTGAAAATTTGATAAAAAAATTCCAACAAATGACTGCGTTATGAGTGTGCACTGTGCAGTTTCTACACACGCTCCTAATGTCACAAATTTTTAATATTTTCACTTCACATTTTTAACATAGCCATTTTTGTACACCTCCTTCACAACTGTACAGCTGTCATTTTCCACAACCTGACTGAATGGTGTTTTCACACCTGTGGCACAGAATAGCGTGTTTGGTCTGTGCAATCACCTTTTGGGACAATTGAACAAAATGACGCTGGCACTGTTCATGAGTGTTCCATAAAAGGCCATGTTGAAAATTTGGTGCAACACCAACATATGGCCATGTTACACCTGGGCGTTGAATAATTTCTCTGCACATGTGTAACTTTTGTCACTTGGTAGCACTTCACAGCCCTATCAGCTCTGGCCAGAGTTTGTTTGAACAGTAGTTTGTGAAATGTTATGGTGTTCTTGTGTTACATATCCATGGAATCAGGATTAAAATTATTAGTCTGATCACAACATAGCTGTGCTGAATAGGAAGGGTGCATGCATATGTTTCTCTGCATTTCACAGTGTAGTTCCTCTGCTTCTATCCTAAGGTGACAGAGACAGCAAAGCACTTTGTCGTACTGTACTTCAGAAATTTTTGAAAATCTGTATTGCAATGCTCCCTGGAATTGGCAGTAACACTCAGAGTGATTATCGGATGTAATATCTTGCCTATTTTGAGTGCACTGATTTTTTGTGTGCTTGGATTCTTATTGATTATCATAAAACAGCACACATGAGTAGTGGATGTTGTATATTTCATTGCAGTACTACATTTACAGCAATCAATGTGATAGATGCATCAGCAGATAGAGCTGAACTGATGTGCAAGCTGTACAAATCCTTGAGTTAGAGACAGCATCAAAATTGCTGTATTTTTCTAATATAAGACAGTGTACCTTCTGTAGACTTACAGTAACAATACAAAACATAGCTTCAAATATCTTGGTGTTACTACAATGCTCCATGATATCTTTTACAACTTACAGATGCATTCCTGTATATAATACCTCATGGATTTTTGCCACCCCATACACACACACACACACACACACACACACACACACACACACACACACACACTTGTTTTTGGTAATATAGCAGTCCTCAGAATGAATGCCATTATTGCACAGGGGTGTAAGAATAAAGATAATGAAATAACAGCAAAACCTAGCTTTGCAAGGAAATACGGTCATGGTTATGAGCATGTGGATAAGGGGGCCATAAATATGATGCATTCATTTTTTTTTTACCTGTGTACACCTTGCAATAATATAGGGGAATGTACTGTAGTGATCAACACCTTATTAATAAATAATTATAATGTGATTGCATTATCATTATTGACGTGGAACCTTTGTAAATGAGCAGTTCGTGCTCAAAGGTATTTGTAATCCTAGGCCCAGGTATTCAAACTGCACCCAAAAAGTGCGCAACAGCAGGAGCAAGCACAAGTCCATTGTTCCCATGTGCAAGAGGCACGATATTCAAAAACTGCGCTGGCCAAGATGCACCTACAGCCAACAACTGAATATCGCACCACCTGTGCCATAGCGCAACTAGGGAGGGGAGGCTGAGCATATCTGATGCGCCATAGTGCAACAAGGGATGTTCAGCTGAGCAGTCCCGAGGTGCCATAGCGCAACCAGGGATGCCTCCCAGCAGTAGGCCAGCAATGCAACAGCACAACCAGGGATGCAGGGAACCACCACCCATGCCACAGATGGGCAGAGGAACACACAGCAGAACAGACGTTGTCCCCCCACACCCCATGCACTGCACAACTGGGGGAAGGCTGGAAAAAAACACTGGCCCATAGAGACAAGCAACCAACCCACAGCTGAGCCATGGTGCCCCATCACACCCCCTGGCAAGCAGTGACCGGCACACAAGGAGGGCCGACCACCCCGCGCTACATCATCCCCAATGCAGAGCACACCCTGCACCGTGACCCCAGACACCCTGCCCAGGAGCAGCGTCCACCAGTGCAGGATACCCCATGCATGCCACCACCCCCACTGTGACAATGCAACCCTGTGCAGCACAGAACCATGCAACACAGCCCCACCATGAGCACCCATCAGTGGGTGGCAGCACACAGCGATGCAACGATGGCATACACAGTGCCACCATGCACAGCCCCCCCGAGGTACAGCTGAGAGACTGACCATGTGTCGGCACATGAGGTACCCCACACATGACAGGGCATGCCCCAGACCCCACCACCAGTGGTACAGCACCTTGCACACCCTCCCAAGGACACATCCTGACCCAGCACTGGCCACAACATCCAGTGCAGACACCCACAGTGGTGCATGGAAGCATGCACCACACCGGATCCAACACAGTGCATGGACAAACACCCACCCATACCCAAGGGCACACCAACACAGGGACACAGCAGCGGGGCAACCAAGCCCCCAGTGTGGGCCCATGGAAACTGCATACACACGGCCAGCAGTCCTCCATGGCACAGGAGTGCCAGCCACCCTGCGCAGGCACTGTGGACCTGTACGCCACCATCATTTTTCCAGAGCACAAGTCACAGACAGTGGTGCACATCCCCTGCAACACACACAAGCCACAGCATGGAGGTGGAACAACAGCGGAGGCCACAGTGTCACCTGAGGCAGACATGCACCACACCAGTGACAGGAAGCAACCCAGTATTGTGACAGGTACAGTGGCTGCCCTGCATGGACAGCCACCACTGACATGCCAGCGGACTGTGCAGGTCACAGACATGCAAAGGTGTCAGCTGCACAGGCCACAGATGGGCTGAAAGGTGCACCATGGACACAGAGCATGCGCCATGGACCATCGCACACAGTCATCCAGTGCACAGGGAACAAACACACACACCACAGACACTGACTGATAGCTGCTCCCACACCATAGTCACTTCCCCACAGACACACACACACACACACATACCCATGACTGCACCACCCCTGATGCCATGCACACCACTGCAGCTGAGCACCTATAGCCCACTGCAAATCAGAGACCACCACAGTATTCATATCAAAAGAATTGTAATTAAAAACATCCAACAAAACTATTTACAATTATGTACAAATGCGTGGGGGGAGGGCCACAAACAAGGTGGGGGTGGGTAAGGTGAAGGGGTGAACAAATGGTACAGGAAAGGAGGGGTGTGAGTGTGGGTACAGGAGGGTAAGGGAAATCAGGGGCATTTTTATGGTCAGTGGGAGCCCCGCTCCCCACTCCGGCTGCTCCGCCTTCCATGCCTTCGCCTGACCCCCAGCCACTCAGTCCTCTGCAGAATGTCCAGTGATGCCCTGTCCATGGTGAGAACTTCCTGCAGCACCTCCCTGATCATGCACAGCTGGTGGACACCTAGGACAAGGGAGCACAGTCAATAGTTGTGAATGCACAGCCCCATACAGCCCACCCACTGTGCATGGCATATGGCCATGGAACATGCCTCTGTGATGGTGTGTGACCACCCACAGTGATTGTGTCCACAAGACCTGCCCACCCAGGTGCACACAGCCATGTGGACTGCTGCATACACCCACCGGCCAAGTCCTGCACAGCACCACCATGGCTGTTTAGTGACATAGCTATGTGGTGCGAAGGCAGAGGCACAGCCATGTACCCAGTGCATGCATGGACCACCATTGATGCACTCCCAGACATGCAGTGCCACTGGACAGTGCTGACTGCAACAAGTTGCATGCATGGCAGTGGTGTCAATGGATGGTGGCCATGCCCCGCTGCCTGCCCTGTTACACAGCATGCAATAGTAAACATGGAGGTAAGACACTCACCTTCATCAGGCTTGTCTCTCTGGCACTGTGGACCTTCACCCCTCCTGTTGTTCTGGTCCTCCAGCTGGTGCCGCTGCTCTCTCTCCAGCCATCTCTTCTAGCCCTAAGGTGCAAACATGGAGAGAGGAACATCAGTACAATCCTCTAGCAAAGTCCCCCTGCTCCCATGTGTGTGCAATCCCACACAGCCAGATCCACCCACCCCACACCCTGATAACACCACCACAGCCAACACCGGATGGTCCCCCCCATGTTCTGGACACATGCAACTGTGATATCCATATGGAAGATAAAAGTGTATGGACGTTACACCTACCTGGCCGTGGCACCATGCCCCTCCTGGCACGTGCCCACAGGCAGGCAAGCAGGTCTGGGTCCCTCCGCCTCAGGTCCCCATACCTGTGGCTGCACTGCTCCACTGTCCACCCCACTCCTGTGGCCTCCTCCAGGGTGTCAGCCACCTCCTGCCACACCTGATATACAAAACATGACAGCTGAAGGGGAGGTTCTGATAATGGGAGACTTCAACATGCCAGAGACAGATTGGTCAATACCAGCAGGAACATCTGCCACAACTAGACACATGATGGATTCCCTGCAGGGGAAGGACCTCAAACAACTGGTACAACAACCCACAAGAGACAGGGCTATCCTAGATCTAGTACTGACTAACAGGGAAAGGATCACAGATCTCCAGGTAGAAGGTAGCCTGGGAGCCAGTGACCATGACATGGTATGGTTCAATTTGGCCTCTACAACTAAATCATCCCATTCCAAGGCAAAAATATGGGACTTCAGAGGAGCTGACTTTGATAAGATGGCCAACAGAGTTAAGCTAGCCCTGGCAAAAAGAAATACAGGTGAGGAGGTACAGGCAAAGTGGGCAAGCATTAAGAATGCAATACTTTAAGCAACATCCCATTGTGTTAGAGAGAAAAGGAAGTGCAAAAGAAGAAGGAAACCACTTTGGTTCTCAAAAACAGTAGCAGGAAAGGTCACAGCCAAAAGGCTGGCCTTCAGGAAATATAAGGGAACACTGCGGGATGAAGATAAGGAGGCATACTAAACTTCCCTAAGGGAAGCAGGGAAGGCAATAAGGTAGGCAAAGGCCCAAACTGAGGAAACACTAGCACAAACAGTAAGAGAAGGTGACAAGACTTTCTATAGATACATTAGTGAAAGGAGAAAGTCCAGAAGGCGTATTGCTAAGATCAAAGGAGATAAGGGGGCATGTGAGGAGGAGGACCATGTAAAAGCATCTATCCTAAATAGATACATCTGC
The DNA here is from genome assembly GCA_016271365.2 of Neoceratodus forsteri. Lineage (NCBI taxonomy): Eukaryota > Metazoa > Chordata > Ceratodontiformes > Ceratodontidae > Neoceratodus > Neoceratodus forsteri. The sequence continues at coordinate 607,392,833 of CM028129.1, forward strand.
TCAGTATTTACCGAAGAGAAGGAAGGGCAGGGTCCACAGTTCAGCACCATGGACACAAGAGGGAGGGAGTTGAGCACTACTCCCATCACAAAAGAAAGGGTCCTACAAGAGCTCAATAAGCTCAGGATAGACAAGGCAATGGGACCTGATGGCATACATCTCAGGGTACTAAAGGAGCTAAGGGTGGAACTAGCATAGCCATGATCAGAACTGTTTAATGAGTCTCTGAACACAAGAGAGGTACCAGAAGACTGGAGAAGGGCTGATGTGATCCCGCTCCACAAGAGTGGTAGCAGGGAGGAGGCAGGGAACTACAGACCAGTCAGTCTTACCTCAGTAGTGGGCAAGATTATGGAGGCACTGCTTAAGGAAAGGATAGTGCAACACCTGGAATCCATAGGAGCACAGGATCCAAGACAGCATTGGTTTACAAAAGGAAGGTCCTGTCAAACTAATCTCATAGATTTCTTTGACTGGGTAACCAAAGTGGTAGGCGAAGGAGGAGTAGTTGATGTCTCCTACCTTGACTTCAGCAAAGCTTTTGACACTGTTCCACATAGAAGATTGACTAATAAGCTGGGTAGGCTCAGGGTGGGTCAGAAGTTGATCAACTGGGTGGCAAATTGGTTGATGGGCAGAAACCAGGGAGTGGTGGTAAATGGTATACAGTCAGAAGAGATGCAAGTCACAAGTGGGGTACCTCAGGGATCAGTCCCAGGGCCAGTCCTCTTCAATATCTTCATCAGTGACATTGCAGATGGACTGGAAGGTAAGGTTTCTGTTTGCAGATGACACCAAGATCTGCAACAGAGTAGATGATCCAGATGGGGTGGCAGAATGAGAAGTGATCTGGATAAACTAGCAAAATTGTCAGAAGAGGGGCAACTGGGGTTTAATGCAAAGAAGTGCAAGATCATGCACATAGGGAAGAGAAACCCTGAAGCCACCTATAGGCTGGGAGGGGAGTTGCTGGCAATCACAAAGGAAGAAAGAGATTTGGGTAACATCATCACTGATGACCTGAAATCATACAAGCAGACCACTAAAGCAGTAGGTAAGGCTAGGGGGATGTTAGGGTGTATTAGTAGGGGTATCACAAGTTGTAAAAGGGAGGTAATAATCCCTCTTTACAAGACACTGGTTAGGTCCCCTCTGAAGTACTGTGTGCAGTACTGGAGGCCACACCTTCACAAGGACATTAACCAAATTGAGGCAATCCAGAGAAGGGCAACAAAAATGGTGGAGGGACTGCATCAGAAAACATATGAGGACAGATTAATAGAGCTCAATATGTATACCCTAGAGCAAAGAAGGGAGAGAAGTGATATGATCAAAACACTCAAACACCTTAAGGTCATTAACAAGGTGAAAGAGTCTAACATGTTTAAATATAAGAAAAATAGCAGGACAAGAGGACACAGCATGAGATTAGAGGGAGGCCGATTAAGAGGTAATGTAAGGAAGTTATTTTTCACAGAAAGGGTGGTAGATGCATGGAACGGCCTACCTCTGGAAGTGGTGGATATGAATACAGTGCAGGGCTTCAAACAGGCATGGGATAGGCATAAGGGAGCAATACAGATGAGTATGAATATATAGGCCATTGACAGAGCAAAGGCCGATGACACATTTATGAGGTAGAAAAAAGAAATGGGCAGACTGGATGGGCCTTGCGGTCCTTATCTGCCGTCAACTTCTATGTTTCTATGATTGCACCCCCCCCCCCATACCATCCACCAACCTTGAGAATCAGGAATGAAAGTTATGAAACCATGCCAAACTTTACATGAAAAATATTGAACTCAAAATACATAGGCATGATCTAACACAAATTATCAGTAGAATAAAGAGTCACATTCACATATCAAATCTCTAGATATTCTTGTGACACACTGTTGTTTTCTTCAGTCACTGAAGTATGAGTGTATTGCCTTTACAGAATGATTTCAATGCCAAAGAACTGCAAGACAACAAACACTTTCAGTATTTTATTATACCAGTGTATAAATGTAATACAAGTTTCATTCATAATTATTTAAGAATTGTAACTATATACATAATTTGTACAGCACAACACTTACTGACTCCTGTCAGAATATTGAATTCCTTCAGATTGCATGAGATTTCCTTTAGTAGTGTCACTTCCACTCTAAGCTTAGCTGAGAGTGGGGCTCACAGCATGGCTCAAATTTAGGAAACAGATCTGTTATGAACACATATTACCTAGTCTGAAACTGAGTCAATTTCAAGCTTAACATTGTTATGCATGGTGTTAGATCTGGCAAATAAGGAACTCCAAACATCTCCATATGAGAAACAAGACCTGATACACTAGCTCTTTACTAGTTTTATCTGGCTGCTGGCAGCGATAGGAGGGTGGGGGGGATGCCACTAGACACCAGGGAAACTTTAAATATTTATGGGGCTGGCAGCCAGAGGGTGGATTGGTGCCACTAGACACCAGGAAGATTTTTAATGCTTATGGGGCCAACATTAGGAGAATGGGCGTGCCACTAGACACCAAGGCAACTCTAAACTTTTATGGGGCTGGTGATCGGAGGGTGGGGGTGCCACTAGACACCAGGGAAACTTTCAATTCTTGTGGTGCTGTGGGCCAGCAATCAGAGGGTGTGGGGTGCTACCTGACACCAGGGAGAGGGGAAATTTTAATTTGCTTATAGAAATCCCACAGAACTGACCTCTCTGACAGTGATCAGTTCTGTAGAATTTGTTCCCATAGTTTAATACATTAACCTGCAGTTCATACATTTATTCTGCCGTTGTAAGGTGGAATTTCTGCGAAACTTGCCAAAATGATTTCTGAAGTTTTGCAGAAGTGAAAATCCAATTTTTGCAGAAATTCCTCAGGTGTAATTTTTTTTTTGCACAGCTCTAGTGCTTACTTCCCATTTTCATTTGAAAACAAAGAAAGTTCCTAGCTGTAGTAACTAATGGTTCCAAAAATAACCCTTAAATAATCTTTAATATAGGATAACACTGAAACCATTACGGTCATAAACAATATTATTCTTTTAATGAAAGCTGACGGTCAACCCAGCATAGCTGTAATATATTGATTACTTTTGATGCATCATCACACATTAAAATGCTTCAGTTTATTTTTTAAAAAATCACCGGAAAATGTATATTAATGTATTTTGAGGCATATTTTCACTTCATTGAAACTGTGTTGACATAATATAACCACATGGTGCTACCTCAGTTTTCAAATAAACTTGAAGTGCCTAGTCCTAACAGTTAAGAAGTTAGCCCCTTTCAAACAAATTATCTTTAGAAAGCGATACCTTTGATGCAGTTAGGATCACTACAGCATACAGCAACTGATATATGTTGACACACTTTAGATATGTAGTAGTAGACTTTGATGTGTTGAAAGTCATTGACATACAGTACATCAATATGCTTCCAATTTAAAAAAAGTTACTGTTAAAGGTGTAGTGTATTTTAATGTGCGTTAATACAGTTCAGTTGTTTTATTTACTTATTCAAGTATTTTTGACTGGGTTCGTTCTAGAAGAGAAAAAAAAATCCTCTTACACGAGTGACCTGGACACATACAAATTTATAAAACAGTACATTATTATCATACAGTACATACCAAACAGTCACACAGTCATCAGAGGGCCAAGTTAAGAACATTCAGTACTATCCAGCAATACACAGTATATATGGATGTACAGTACCATGTACTGAAAGATGGAAAGTGTAGTGACACTTGAAAACAAAGTTCCGGTATACAAGACACTAGTGAGGCCCCACCTGGAGTACAGTGTACAGTTCTGGAGACCATACCTACGTAAGGACATAGACAGGGTAGAGAAGGTTCAGAGGAGGGCAACAAAGATGGTGCATGGATTGCATCACAAGTCCTATGAAGACAGGTTGAAGGAACTGAACATGTACTCCCTGGAGGAGAGGAGGGAGAGAGAGGATATGATAGAGACATACAAGTATCTTACAGGGAGGAACAGGGTGCAGGAAAACACTATTTTTAAGTGAAAAAGATGTTCCAGGACTAGAGGGCATGGGATGAAGTTGGAGGGAGGACGATTCAGAGGAAACATGAGAAAGAATTTCTTCACAGAACCGGTGGTGGACAAGTGGAACGAACACCCTGCCAGAGGAAGTGGTGGAGGCTGAAACAATCACGGGATTTAAGAATGCATGGGATAGACATAAAGGAATTCTAGAGGTCAGGGGTAAGGGGAAACAGACTTCTAGGAAAACAAACTGAACTTACAAGCTCAAATGGGCAGACTGGGTGGGCCATAGGCCCTTATCTGCCGACACTGTCTATGTATCTATGTATCTATGACATGACATGACATGACCATGCCACAGTGACTGCAAACCAGTTCACCTATGGAAAATATTTAACCCTAACATGCTTATGAGCTCACTGGGTATGCAAGACACTATGGGCCATTTACATGCTTATTATAGGCTCATAGCTTGTGTGCATAGCCCCCCTGAATGCCCCTACTGTAGCTGTCTTGAATATTCCTGGTGGATTAATGGTCCCCCATTGCTTGTCATGCAGCTGTTGTGAACATTCCTGATGGTCTATACATCCCCCCAACCCCCAAGTGCTCATTCAGTAGCCATCAGGAATATTCCTAGTGATCTAGTGGTCCCCCATAAGGGCATCTTCCCCCCTCCAGACCTTCCTCCTCAGGACCCTCCACCCTGTTCCCCCTTGCACCATCACTAAAACCAAACTATGGCAATAGTGATGATGGCTGGCACAGCCGTCTGGTTACATCCTCAGTAGACCACCATGTGACTGTCAGTGAGTGATCATGAGTACAGTACGAACAGCTGTTTCTACAGTACTGACAGTCACTCACTGATAGTCAGATCTAAAACAGCTGAGATGATGAGCTGAGGGTTGTGCCAGTTACCATCACTATTGCTATAGTTCAGCTTCTGCAACCATGATGAAGGGGTGAGGTGCCAGGAGGATGGGCCTGAGCATGCAAATGGGTGGGTTGTATGCCCTTATGGGGGGCAACTAGGCCTCCAGGAATATTACAGACAGCAACAGGATGGGTAATCACAGGGTTTGGGACCAATAGATCACAGAAATATTCAAGACAGGTACAGGATGGGTAGTCAGGGTGCTGAGAGACAACTAGACCTCCAGGACTATCCAAGGCAGCTACAAGACTGGTGATTGGGGAAGGGGTGACCATGCACTGGGATAAATGTTGGGTTGTAGTAGCATCAAACAGCACTGTGACAGAGGCTGCTTAGATCATCCAAAACCACTAAATAAACTACTGCACCTAGTATGCATGTGGATCCCTCATTTGTGCGAAGGCAGCAGTATATTCTGTGCAGTTGTGCTTTCAGGTCATTGCAGCATGCAGAGGGCATTTAAATATGGCTCCTGACCCATCACACAGCTCTATTCATGTTTAGTGTGGTACTAACCTGCATAGTGCACTGTAACCATTTGAATATGGTGGCCATTGAGCTGAAAAAATAGTGAACAGAATACAGAACAATTTACAAGTTCATTGTTTCTTCAAAAACATTTTCTACATGTTTTCCCAAATATTCAACATGGTATTTTTATGATCCCACATTGTGCTAAAGACAGGTAATTTTTGTAAATTATGTCCAAAAGTTGATTTTGCAGAGTGTCTGCAAAAATACATTTTCGAGGGGATTTGAAAAATGACACCTGTAATGTTTATGGAGTAACACTAGGGCTATGTTGAAAATGTGGAGTAAAAATCTGCAAAAATAAAAAAGTTATGAGTAAACATTGGAAAAATTCAACATTTCTTCATAACTTTATTTTCTTTAACATTTTGACCCCCACATTTTCAGCAAAGGTGCTATTTTCTACATTTGGTGCCAAAAAGTTAAATGTTTCTTATAACTTTTTTTAAATTGCTTTTTATTAAAAAAGCTTCAAACATACATTCACATGTTAATAACGATTTCCAATTTTAGTAAAGTGGGTTAACAACAAAAGTAAGCATACTGTACAATGATATGGCTTTCTATGGATGTCAGGTATGGCCACTAAGGCTCTATTGAAGTTGGGCACACACTTCACCCCAACCTCTTCTTATGAGTTGAGTTTGCCCCCTTTGTTTCACACTTAGTTCCAGTCTTCCCTTCACCTACCAGCCTAGTCCTATCATAGCACCAAATCAGTACCTCACTGCTCTACTCAATGGCTTCCAATAATGGACTCCATATTTTCTCAGAAGCACTTGTCTGCCCCAGTGCTGTAAGTTGATACTTCTCCAGATTCATACACAGCACTAGATTATTGAGCAACTGGGCAATATTTGGTGGATTTTTACTAACCCAATGCTGTGCAATTTTTTTCCTTGAGTTTACTAAGGCAATATGCCAATGTCTAATTTTCCATGGGCAGTTAGCAGTTTTGGGTTCCATGCCTAGAATAAGCCCCATGGGAGAATTTGGCAGGAGAAAACCCAGGACCTTATCCATCAAGCCATGGATGCCACACTAGAATGATGCCACCTTAGGTCACAACAAGGCTATGTGAACAAAGTCACCTACCCCCCCCGTGACATCTGGGATACATCAGGCTCCTACTACTGTCAAATATATGGAGCCTGGAGGACAGATGATAGGCTCTATGTAAGAAATCATATTGAATTCTGCCAAGTGTGTTAGTTTTGGAGCACTGATGGACACGTCTTATAGCTGTCCTCCATGTGGCATCATCTATCCTAGCATCTAGATCATGCTCTCATTCCCTCCTGGCCTTGAGATGGGGGAGTTGGACTGCTCCTAAAAACAATTGATAGAGTGATGTTAGTATGGATATATTGGGTTGTGGGTTGCTAAATATTTCCTCAGTCAGGGAGCTGATGGGAGCAATTTCAAGCAAATAATCTTTTAGTTTCATATAAGCAAAAAGATCTCCAGCTTTGACACCAAAGTATTGTTGGAGGATGGAGAAAGGCACAAGAAATCCACCATAATACATATTCTTTATCTCCCTAGTGCCCAGTTTTTCACATCTCAAAAGTAAATGGTGTAGAAAAATATTGTACCCTTTTTATTTGGAGAAGCTAGAGAGTAATGCCACATGGGCAGAGAACCCCCCCAAGGTGTCCTATACACTGATGTGCCCCTTTCCAAATTCTAAGCATGCCCCTTGCACCCCCCCAATCTAAGGATTCATAACTCCAGGTGGAGCTGACTTAAAAAAATTAAATAAAAAAAAAGAGGAAAAATCTTCCCCAGTAGCCAGACTTGAACCTGGGTCTATCTGCTCTAGCAGCTGTGGCTCTTGCCACCACACTAAACAGCCAGCTCAGCATGGCTTTGCCAAACAAATGATTATATGGTGTTCCAACGAGTGCAGTTCACTGCTACACTCGCTGTAACTTGACTAAGAAATAGTGAAAGCCCAACTCAGGGATTCCTACCAAGGGGAAAATTCTCCTAGACTGTGTACCACCACTATCCCCCATGTCCACAGTGTCCCCTATTCACTTTACTCCCTTAAAACAGTAGTGCTAGAAACAGTTGTGACACATCCTTAACAACAGCTAACAGTTAATCAGCACTGAGTACAAACATGTTAGCCATTGAGTTGTGTATGAATATACAGTGTCAGTGACAGAGACACATCCAGTGATGAAGCCACTGTGCCGCTGGTATTGTGTCAAATAAGTGAATGCATTTGAGTGAATGTATTTGGGTCATGGAAGAAAAGCTTGGGTTATTTGAATGAGGTGATCTTAATAGCAAATGTAAATACAGTGACTGTGACTTGCATTCATGTAGTATTTACACCACTGTACTGATCAGTGGGGTCTCTGAGTAGGTTATTTTTAGTAAGGGGTCACAGAGAACAAAGCCTCTTGAGAGGGGGTTCAGGTGGCTCAGCCCCAATCAGAAAATATACAGTAGCATTTTAGTATAGTGTGCGATAGTGAGCAGGTGTTGTATGTATCCAGCAGTAAATGTGTGCTGTTTTGGGGTAGGTTGGGACCATAGTTCCATTGTGGTGTAGTGGGTAAAGTAGGGTGTTAGGTAAGTAGGATGTTTCTGCAGTACTGTGTGTAGTTGTGTCATGGGTTCAAATCTAGTAGTGCTGGCATCACTGTTCTGGTTTGTGTGTGGTTTGTTGAGAAAGCTGCAGTTACCATGTGACTTTTTAATTTTTGGTGGGTTTTTGTCTGGTGCTGTTAATCTTGCTTGTGTTTTGTAGCATTCAGGTGTTAGCTGTGTGGTAATTGAGGGGGGTGGTTTTTAATCTTTCCTGTGTTGTCACTTTGGTTATAAATGCTGTTTTCTTTTCAGTACTACATTAGCTGTTTTGACTTTCGTTGTTATTGGTAAGTGCTGTATTTGCTTGCGCTCATTTTCCTTCACTGATATGGTAGGTGATGTTGTTTCTTTAAGGTTTTGACATGGAACCTCTGCCACTGATACCTGTGCCCATAGATGCAGTCAGCAAGTGGACATGGTGGGAGTCAAAAAAGCAACCTTCTGGACATTGACAGAGGGTCAATATGTAGCCCTAGAGCACCTAGCATCAGAGAGTATCTTTGATTTTGAGCCTGACTAGCATTTCCCAAAGTACTGCACACAGTTTTAGGACCACCCCATCAGCTGCATGTATGCCATCAGATCTCATGAGGGTGAAGTGAGAATGACAGTTTACCTACTCGTCAGGTACTCAGTGCTCCATTGTGGTCTATTCTGCTCATGAATACCGATGGTCCTCATGCAGAGTTGCAGTGAAGGACAACAAGGTTCTGGTAGTCTGTCAGGGATCCTGGATGGCCTCCAATGTCCAAATAAACCAAGGATCAGTTTTGTACTAAGTATCCTCCATTTTAACTTACTTTGAACAATCATGCAGATGGTAGGGCATTTTGTGGGCATGTCATCCCTTGCATCGTGATTGGCTGGACATCTATCATTGTAAATTTCAGCTGATTGACAGATTCCCTTTGCTGACAGATTTAATTGTTGTTGCCACAAAGCTAACAACCGGGTCCACTACATTGAGGATTCTCGTGGCCATTTTGGATCAATGTAAGACTCACAGAGGGCTTCCATAACCACAGGCACTAAACTTAAATTTGATCACTGTACCTACGGTTAGCAAATCTGTCTTTGGCATCATATTATGACAAGATGTGATTTAGGATAATAAATTTAATATCCTGCCAGACACGTTCTGTTCAGTGCCCCATGTATAAATATAGAGTCCCCATCACAGCATTAAACCAAGTGTCTTTCACCACGTGGTGATCACAGGAGGCTGCCAAATGGAACCAAAATGTATATAACAGTTCACCACAAATCTACCAAATGACTTACTAGGTAATCTGCTGAAGGTCTCTCTGCCACCATTGCAAACATCACAAACCCCACTTGACATTTAGGTTAAGCAGGCAGATTGTACCTACGAGTGTCATTTTGCAGGCATTGCTTCTCTTGGCCAGGAACACCTTTCTACTGCTGCTGCTTCCATGTTAATATACTGCTCTGCATCCTTGGGTGACTCAAAGAACTTTGGAGGGCATCCTGGTTTGATAATTCTGAGACTAGACGGAAACAGCAAGGCAAATTCTCAGCCCTGATTAGAAAGCTTGGACTTTACCTCTGTAAATTTGACCCATTGTAATTGCAATTCCTTTGTATAGCCTTTTTTTTCAAATTTAAGAAACTTTATTAGAAGGAAGGTTGATTCAACATTCCAGTAAACCAGTAAGGCCTAAGAACATTACATAATAGTATTTCAAACAGTGACAGAGTAGGAAATTGACATAACCTTTTACCTATAAGGCTAAAAATGTAATCAGTCAAAAACAGAATCACAACTCAGAGAAATATACATTAAAGCTAGTATCCTTACTTATACTAATCTGACCTCTTTCCCATCCTTCCTTCCCCCCTTCCTTCTTTCCTATCCCCTTCCCCCCTTCCCTTCTGTACACAAGGTCCTAAGTCTATGGATTCTAACTGTCTGCCATTATGATTGAGAGTCACATTTCCAGTCGTAGAAATTATACTTTATTCTCTTCAGAAATGATCTATTCCCTATAACCATTCATTTGATAGTCAGCAATGTGTATAAGGGTACCCATACTTTTTGATAACGATGTGGTCTTTCAACCATATGAGCAGTGATATTCTCCACTTGAAGAGCAAACAATATCTCTTTGAACCATTCTGTAAAAGAGGGAGCAGTCTGGGCTAACCAGTGCCTTAAAATTACCTTTTTGGCACATAGTGATATCAATGTCATGTGTTTTCGTTGATTTCCAATTAGATAGTCACTATGATCTGCCAGTACACATATTTCTGGCCTGAAAGCATCAGTAAGTCCTAGTAGAGGGTCAATTTTGGTTTTGATTGCCTCCCATAACGGTGAGGTTTTTTCACAATCCCACATGATATGTAATAGGGTCCCAGGATGTTTATGACATCTTGTACACAGGTCGTAAGAAAGTTTGCCCATTTTGTGCAATTTAGTTGGTGTATAATATAAATTGTGTATGACATAAAATTGTAGAATCCGGTATCTGGGCCATTTTATGTCTTGATAAAGCTGGGTCCAGATCTTAGGCCATGAGCGTGGCATGGATGATGTTGATGGTAGCATCTGATCCCCTAGTATAATGTAGGGGGCCCTCCATATTCTCTATACCATCCCTTAGAAGCTGGTAAAAATAAGAAATTAGATGAGAAGAGGGCAAACTAGAGATGGTTGATAGTATAGGCCCAGCCATGTTTTGACCCCATAGATCCGATCCAAAATGTTGAGTAAGCATATATGTGAGCTGAAAATATTTAAGACATAAAGAGGTAGGTAAGTTAAATTTAAGACACGCTGACTGGAAGGATCCTTAGTATAGTCTTGATATATGGATACTCGCTCACTCTCCACAGTAATAAGATCGTGCATGTGGGCTGCCTTTAACACCATCTCTTTCTCAGGAAATTGCAGACATTTAATTAGGTAGTGCCAGGTCTTCTCACGATGTTTTGGTTTGGGACTCATCCAGTGTGTCCATTGTATTTCATAATCACTTGCCTCTGGAGACAGACCAAGCTTTTACATTCATTATCTCTGTACCACTCTGCCAAATGCTTTCCCCACCATACCCTCAGGTAGATCAGTTATTCAGATGTTTGATCTCCTGGCATGGTTCTCCTGGTCTTCTGCCCTGGCAATCAGCTTGGCAATTTGATCCATCAGCATTTTTTATCCCTGGAGTAGCCTGAATCAGTGTCTTCTAAGTCACTAATTCTTCATTGTGCTTCCTATTTTTGTAGTGTGCTCTGTGGATGTTGCAGCTAGCCCGGTGACCACATTTTGAATATGTGTCACTTGAGCTGTCAAATTTTCAAAGCCCACTCTAACCTCTTGCTGCAGGCTGGTGATGAGAACTGGCAGAGCTGCAAGGACAGGATCTGGTGCTGGCTGTTCTAAGGTAGATTTATTTGCCTGCATTTGGGCCTTGATTCAGCCTTCTAGCAGAGACAAAGCAGGTTTTCCTTGCCTTCAAACTGAAGGGTAGATTGTTTGTCTTTTTGTGATTTTTGCATTTCTCCCATGCTCCGATGTTGATTTAAAGCTGATTCTTCTTTTTTTGGGGCTGCTGTATATTAATAAATTATTGTTTTATGCAGGTGCTGATGAGAGTCCAACTAGCATGTGACCACCATGATTGCTAGCCATCTCTTCATAACTTCATTTTTTTTGTTTACATTTTGACCATCAGTTTTCAACAGTCTTTTTATTGCCCCACATTATGAGCTATAGAGGTGGAATTTTTAAAATTCCAACTGAAAGGTAATTTTGCAGAGCCACTAAGAAGACATGTTTTGGAGGGCATTCGAAAAAAGACATGTCTTATGCTTATGAGGTGTAGTAAGAAAGTGCCCATGGAAAAATTTAACATTTCTTTATAAATTCTTTTTTTTAACACTTTGACCTCCAATTTTTAAAATAGTCTTTTTATGACACCACCTTGAGACCAAGACAGGCAATATTTTTTTTATATCCTTCCAAAAGGAGGTTTTATGGAGCAACTGCAAAACATGTTTTGGAGGGGATTTGAGAAATTACACCAGCCTAGTTCATGAGGTGGAGTTAAAAAAAGGCAAATTTATGTAAAAAAGTTGGATAGAAATGTTAAAAAAAAGATGAAGTTATGAGTGAGAGTTCAAAACACATTAAAAAGCCATTAACCACACTTGCTATGCTTTCAGTCAGTTCCTGGATGGTGTTAGTAGCAGCAGAACATGCTGGTAGAGGGGATAGGTAAGGGAGGGGTGTGGGGCATGCTGAGAGCAGGGTCAGGTAGGGGTGTGAGGGTCAGAGGATCATGGGATAGCAGAACACATTAATGGATGTTTTTCATTGTTTCAGGTTTCAAAAAACACAGAGAACAATGAGTGACTTTTTTTTTTTGCAAGGACTGACACAGAAGGTAGGGCATCCTAGTAGCAATGTGTGGTTTGAAGGTACCAGGACTCAGCATCCCAGTGTTGTATGCCATTGGGGAGGCTTGTACTTTCTGGCTGTGGGACTGGGCACCTGAACATTGGACATGGGAGGCTATGCTTTCTGATGGCAGGGTTGGGCACTCAACCACCTGGCATTTGGGGGCATTTGGTACATTTTCCAGTGGCAGAGTTGAGTACTTGACCACCTGACTTGGGAAGGTTAACATTTTCCAGCAGTGGGGTTGGATACCCAACCACAAGACTTAAGGAAGGTTGTTTTACTTGCCGATGATGGGTTGGGTGCCTGATCACTGGACTTGTTGAAAGGTAAGTCATACAGGAGGGGAGATACAGGTAGCAAGAGTAAGCACTCATCAACAGAGTTTTTGAGTAGCTAGGTCAGGCTGAGGGGGAAGGGAGTACCAGCAGCAGGACTGAGCACCTACCACCAGTGCTACTAAGCTAGATAGTATAGGAGGGTGGATACAGGCTGATGAGGTCATCTGAAAGGATGCAGCTGCACTGTAATAGGTGCAGCTACATCCTTTCATATTTGAAAAATGTCTGCCTATCAGTGAGCAAAGCAATATCAGCTGCAGCCTTGTTAGCAGTGGGTGTTGACTCCCACATCTCTTACTGGTTCAAATGCTTTGGCTGCTGCAGCACACACCTTCCCAGACCTGATGCCATCCAAGCAGCTCCAATATGTTTGATTTGCACATGTGTGCTAGCAAACATGAACATAAAGTTTTATTCCTAATTATTCCAAATGTATCACTTCTCAAGTAAACGAAAAAAGGACATATTTGATATCTTTATAGCAAGGAACATATTCATTAAATGAAAGATTAAGATGTTTGTAACATAGATGAGACATGTCAATACACATTTGATTTATTGATATACAATTATGTATTGATACACATTGCATTGTATGTTGTGATCACTAATACTGTACTGTATATTGCCTTGTTACATTTACATTGCATTATTTTTACAATATCTTATTACTAGTCCTGTACTTCTCCCTTCCTCTACTGTTTCCCCCTTCCCCTCCTGTCAGGTCACATCAATAAACAAAATTGTTGTTTTCAGTATAGTTTACCTGGTAAAATGTGTTCACATAAATTAATGTTAGTATATATTTCGGAGTGTTGATTTTCATTCAGCATAAACAAAAAAGAATGGCATGGTTTTTCGGTGGGGTGCAAATTTCTAAATTTCTTTATGGAGGGAGACGTTCAATGATATGATATTGACCACAGCATTAAAATAAACTAGCAATATTCTGTTGTTTTGTTTCATTTTTATGCATACTGTCTGCTACCACCGTGGGCTGGGAGTGTGGGGACAGGGGGAGAGGAGGCAACAGATGGAAGAATTGAGTCAAGTAGAGTCCTAGAGGGACTGAGGGCATGGAAGGTGACAAGGCACCAGGGCTGGATGGTTTCCACCCCAGAGTGCTGAGGGAGATGGCAGAGGTGTTGGCAGAGCCACTGGGGAATCTATACAGCACCTCACTGGAGTCAGAATGTGTGCCACTGGACTGGACGATAGCACATGTAGTACCATTACACAAGAGCAGACCAAGGGATGAACCAGGTAATTATCCCCCAGTGATTCTCTCCTCCATAGTTTGCAAACCCATGGAGACAATACTAAAGGAAAGATTGGTGTTGTACCTGGAGGACAATGGCCTCCAGGATGTGTGGCAGCATGGGTTTGTTTCAGGGAAGTCTTGTCAAACCAACCTGATACAATATTATGACTGGGTGACAGATGAGCTGGATAAGGGTCATCTGTGCCTCATGGGTGGCTATGGGGGAAGCTAACTGGTGTAGGGGTAGGGGCAAAAATGATGAACTGCATTACAAGCTGGCTGAGTGGGAGGCTGCAACGGATGGTGGTGAGAGGAGAGCTCTCAACTCCAAAGCCGGTGAAGAGTGGGGTGCCACAGGGCTCTGTGTTGGGGCCAGTATTGTTCAGGCTCTTCATATCAGACATTGCACATGGGGTGGTGAGCAAGATAAGTCTGTTCACTGACAACACCAAAATAGGATCAGTGGTGAATGGAGAGGAAGGATGGAAGCAGCTGCAGGGGGACCTAAGCAATCTAGAGGAGTGGTCAGAGACGTGGCAGCTGGGGTTCAATGCAAAGAAGTGTAAGGTTATGCACTTTGGGTTGAAGAACTCAAGGAGAGAATACTGGCTGGGAGGGGTTAAGCTGGGGATCACTGAGGAAGAGAAGGACCTGGGGTAATGATAACAGGGACCATGGACAACACTGTCCAGTGCAGGAGAGTGGCTGCAAAAGTGAACAAAATGCTGGAGTGCATAGCGAGGTGTTTTTCATCCAGGTGAAGAGACGTGATCTTGCCCCTCTACAGGTCACTGGTAAGGCTGCACTTAGAGTATTGTGTGCAGTTTTGGAGGCCATACCTAAAGTGTGATATCAGGCTACTGGAGGGGGTGCAGAGGAAGGCAACAAAGATGATATGTGGAATGGAAGGGACAGACTATGACAGCAGACTGAGAGACCTGAATATGTATACCCTGGAAGACAGAAGGGACAGGGGGACATGATAGAGACATTCAAGTATCTGAGGGGAATCAATAAGGATGGGGCAAATGGAGTCTGTAAGTTAAGGAGAGGGAAGGTCACCAGGGGGCATGAGCTAAGTATAGAGAGGGGAAGATTTAGGAAGGAAATGAGGAGACAATATTTCACAGAGAGGGTGGTAGCAAAATGGAACACCCTACCGGAATGGGTGGTATCATGTAAATCTGTGAACAATTTCAAAAGGGCATGGGACAGGGAACAGGGAGAGTGAGGGTGGGGGAGGTGGGGGTGGCAGTGGGATAACAAATGGGGGCAGCTGCAAGCTAGGGGTGCTAGCTGCTCACTCGAGCAGACTTAGACCGGGTGGTCTGTTTCTGCTGGCACATTCATATGTTCGTATGTTGTTTTGTGGTATTTGTGTTGTGTTATTGTTTACAATTAGCATGTTAAAAAAGAGACCAACAAAATGTGCTGTATACATTATAAAGATTTATGAAACATAGAAGCAAGATGTTGTAGCTCAGGTAGTTTATCCGGGGTAATTAATTTCTAAAATAAATGAATAAATAAATAAACAAACTGAAGTGTAGCAGATACTGTGTACATAGAGTAGCCATGCCAGAACTTTACTGTGGCTCTGTTTGATTTTTTTTTTCCCTGCATCATATTAACTCTTTTTTTTTTTTAATATTTCAAGACTTTTATGGATCAGGCCCTAGATCAATAAATATTAGAAATAAAATTGTAAAACAAGTCCACATCATTATTTAAAAGCACTGCACACTGTCTGAAATTCCAAATAAATAATAACATGTGCTTCAGGTACTGTTGTTATTTGACCAAGGGATGTGTTCTATTTTTGCACCAACAGCTTTTAGAACATTTGTTTTTGGGAGTTCACAGACAAACATTAAGATTAAGGACACAGTTTCAATGAGGAATGTGCGGATCCAAATAGCATACCATTGCCTGCCTCTTACTGAGTCTCTAGAATTCCACCTTAGCTCTTATATTTAGCTTTGGCTTTCATTTAGTAGAGAAAGAACAACACATACTGTTATCAATATAAATTCCTTCTAGAGGAGCTATTTATCAAAGCAACACAGGAAGGAGGTGGCAAGAAGGCTGATATTAATTTGTTTGTCTCCTTATTCCAGATTGACAAAGTAGGTGCTTGCTTAATAGTAATGTGATTGATTTGCCTCTAAATGTCATTCCATTTATATGTTACATAGCTCCTATTATTATACTCAAATTCACATTTATCAAAGAAGGTGAAAACATCAGTGGTAGCAGCCAGATAAAAATATGCAGATACTGGTATCATTTATTTATTGATTGTCCTGCCTATTTACAAGTTTCAGTACAAATTACAAAAAAAACACATCATTTTAGCAATGTTTCTTACCTTTTCCATGCAAACAGCTTGGAGTATAAATAAATTAAAAAATAAAGGTATTCTTTAACCTCACTGTCTCTTGACTGTTCACACTTTAACAGATTTGTAGTCTGTTTTTTTTTCTTCTGCAAACTCAATAAGGCAGGCAGAACCTCACTGTAAAACTGTAGTTATTTATTTCTACTCATATAAAGAGCCTAACAAAATGTAAGCATTCTACTTGGGTATGCACACACAGAAAATCTGATACTTAAAAGGATGTACAAATTACAAATAATTATTTGACATGTGCTTCTGTACAATAGATATACAGAGGACTGATAATGGCTGTCTGAATAAAAATGAGATGGTGCAATCGATAACTGGGTCAATTATTGTACAGTGGAAATGATAAAAATACATTATGGCATGCAGTCCTGTAGCAGCTGAAAGTAAAACAATATTAAACACTTCTGCAGTAGGTTATAATAGTATAGGCTTAGTATCTTAATTAAGCATGAAAACAAGTTTCCAAAACCAGACATTTTGTGTTCAGCAAATGTGATAAAAACAACACCAGCAAATCTTGAAGAAAATCTGCTCCAATACTTAGTTGCAATAAAATAAGCAAATTATCTTTTGTAAAGTGTGTTCTAATGTAACTTCTATTGCACTGAATTAGAGTCTTTATATGCTATCTTTTATATGTAATTTACATGCATGTACTCATACAAAAAATATGTTGCTTGCAGGAGAATACAGTACATATCATATATTATGTGTTACTCAATAGAAAATGTAGATGAGATGGCTGAAATGAGTTTTTCCTTTTCTTTACAATTTTCTTTCCTAGGACAGCCAAGCTGAGAGGCAATATCACACTATTATTAGGGTACTGCCTTTACTAATGTTTTATAGCTCAGTGGACTGAAGCATTGAGATGTTGCCATAAGTGACTTTTGCAAGCCTACAAAATGTGTAACTGGTTCTAGTACAGAGTGGTGTGAAACCAAAGTGGTCCCTGGTGACCTTACAGCAGACTGAGAATTTCTACTTACAGTGGGGCCATTAAAGCTCCCTGAAACCCTTGGCACTGTGCGACTTCAGTGACATGATACAGTTTTTCATTTAAAGGGATTACATGATACAGCAAAATGAAGTTGGTGTAAGTCACATAATTTGCAGCAGCATATCAGTGATGTTGATGATCATGATTTCTTTGTGCTACAGATGCCTTGGTGCCATTTCTGTCTTGCACTTCCCACAGCAGAGGAGGATGTGTGTGGGTGAGATCTTGCAGTTCATCCAAAAGCACTTGCTTTCTTCAAAAAACACACCCAGAGAAAAATTCATAATTACTGTAAACAGCTCAACTATATGTGCATGTGGATCTAAGCAGTGATCTATGCATTCCATAGAGTCAAGTTTGCTGCTGCAAAGAGCTTTTTGCTGCAGGTGTGGAGGGGCTTGCAGAGTGAGTGAGTGAAGTTATGCAGCATTGATTTTGCAAAGTTTTGCAGCTTTGATTTTGCATTTAATTTGAATATTGATGATTATAGTTCTCTACAAGTGGAGTTCTCGTCAAATTGGCTTTCTGCTTCCAAAATACTTGATGGAATTTCATGGAACATTTATTCAAGCCACAGATTTGTAAAAAACCAAGTGAACCTTGCAAAATCAAACATTTTCTCAGTAAAATGGAGGAATAGTTTTTCAGTTTACATTGAAGAGTCAGTAAACTGCAAAATTCAGTGACAGGTCCTAGACAGACATTTGACTATCAACACTTCAAACTGAATACCCTGTTGGTTGGTTATGGCCATACACACTGTGGAAATGTTATTAGAATATTCCCAAAACTGTTTTCAAGAATGGTATTTAGAGTGTTCAGGATGCCTTTTGATACCGTGCTGTCTTAAGCAAGTTCCTATGCACCATTGCAGCACCAGCACAAGACACAGGAGGTGTTATGGTGCATTGTGGATACTCAGGATCAGGACTAGTGGTGGGTGAAGTGGCCAAAATTCACTCTGTGATGTGATTCGTGGAGTAATGCGGATTCCGTTAAGTAATCAGCAACACGAAGTGAAGTACTTCAGGTTATAATGAGGAACGCGAAGTCCATTGAAACCAATGACTTCACATTATTCTGCCTTCCCCAAATCACTTCTCCACTTCTCCACTATTTATTTCATGTACTTCACATCACTTCACCTTGTAATTGAGCTCCAAGGCAACTACTGCACTGATTCATGGGACTGCGGGTCATATGGGCTCTAGTTTGCGCTGCACAGCCTCAGTTCTGTGTAGTGTGTGTAGTGGTAGCCAGAGACAGTTTGCTTTCAGAGCTCTGTGATTCACAACCTCTAAAAGCTGTTAAAAAAGCCTTTTTGTTGCTCAAAATTTAGTACATTGATTGTAGGAAACTCTCCTGTGCTCATATCATCGAGTGTTTATTGTTTGTGTGTGGATTTTGAGTTTAATTTAGAACATTCAGTCTGTGTACTGTGAAGTGTGCTTTGGGTGAAAGGCATATCTGTGGTGTAGGTAGATTAACTGGGAGAAAAAGGCAGTCTTTCTGTTTTGGTTATATTTTTCTTGTATAACTGTGTTAATGTACACACACTAATATTTTCAGTAATTCTTGACATTTTTTAGCTGATTGTTGTGGTGCGGCAGTGTATAATTTCAGTTTGTTTAAAGCATTTGGTTATATTGCTAAAGGTTTTCAATTTGCTTAGCATTACTTGTAGTGTGTGAGGTGTGTGTGTGTGTGTGATGCATACCATCAAATCAGACACCTTTTATTGTGCAACAGAGTAATTGCAGTGGTGTGAACCTGCTATCCACTGCACTTACATTAATTTTTTGTACTGATTTGTGGTATCTTTACTCGTTGTGGACTGTTACTGCCATGCACTACCCCTTCCCCCAACTGGCAAAAGTTATTCTTTTCCAGATTTGCATTTGTGACTTGTGAGCACTGGTTAGGTGCTATTGTGCCTTGGCATCTGCATCTCTTGAGTGTGCAGCACAATCTTAATCTGTCTGTGTGTTTGCAGTGCACCATTAATTCTGGGAGACTTTGCATTTCTTGTTACACTCTCGTTTCACTTCATCATCACTGGGGAATTTTATGGACACAAGACAGTAGCATTTTGGGGATGCACATTAATTCTGGTGACTGTGTGTGACCACTGCGTGCATGACTGAGTGCACCATTAATTCTGGGAGACTTTGCATTTCTTGTTGTGCTTTCATTTCACTTTGTCAGCACTGGGGAAGTTTCTGGACACAAGACAGTAGCATTTTGGGGATGCACATTAATACTGGTGGCTGTGTGTGTAGGGGGGATGCCAATATTGTTGTCACTTCACCTTACTTCGCATTAAGACAGAATGACAACATGATGTAATAATTACAAGGCAAAGTGAGAATTTAATATTGGCCACTCCACGTAGTGGAATGACAGCACAAAGTGCCCACTTCACAGGAGAAATTTAAATTTGCTGCATCTCTAATCAGGACCAGTGATGGAGATGGTAGAAAAGGTGACTCATATATTACCTGAGTACAAGAGGAATGAGTATTTGAAAAATATTTTTGGGGGCTGTGGAAACCCAGCATTTATAGTGTACACTTGTTTGTGGTCCTTACCCTATGCTGAAGCACAGTGTGCATCCACACTGCTGTTAAGGTGGATTAGGTAAATCAAAATGTTCTGAAATTGTGTTTTAGAGTGCTGGCCACTTATAGTAAGAATCTGTGTGCAGGTTGCTTTCACACATCAAAAGCAGCTGTCAAGGATATTCATTTATGGCTCTTGCAATGCACAGATCCAGGTTTGCATGCTATTCATACTCTCTTTAATCCCCTCTGGATTACCAGGGCAGTTCTGCCTACCATTCGTAACTCCTTTCTCAGATTTCCACCACAATTCTGAACTTCTAACAGAGCTAGAGCGTGGCTTCAGAACATGGACTATAATGTGGTTTCCTCTCTTGATTGTTTGAATATTCCATAGGAAGACACAGATGATGTGTCACTAGAGTTTATGATGCAGGCCTGTCTAACAGAGGCAATGGCTACTGGAGATACAGTATTTATCAAATCTAGTTTTATTAAGACATGGAAGACCTTGGCCTCCACTGGCTAAAGTGGTTTTGTATTTTTTGGATGCCATTGAAAATCAGTCCTTTCAAAAAGAGTTTTCAGTACGTAGAAACAGAATAATTCCTGGCAGATACATCCTATTCTCCTATGAAGAGTATTCTACATATCCCTCTGACTTACCAACTCATTTGTCATGATGCCTACCCTCTCCCTATCTCAAAACTCCCCCCCCAACATACACCTCCCTAGGTCCTTCTTTTGAAATTATCAGCCCTCTGTATATGCCCCAGTCATTCCTTAACCCAGTTATAGTCCCTGCCTCCAGCACTTCCACAGATAATCTGCTCTGTGGCTCCAAAACCCTTTAAAGGAAAACAGAACTTCCTCACATCCCTCCTGAAATTGCTACCGGTTAGCCTACATTTGTGACCTCTTGTAACTGCATTGCTGTTTCAGGTTAACAGCTCCACCCTATTCACTATTAATTCCCTTCAAGAAATTGAATGTCTGTATTGTGTTGCCTCTTTCCCTTCTGTGCTCTAACAATCATATGTTCAGGGCCTCCAGTCATTCCTCTTAGGATCTGCGTTGCTGGCATTAGATTCTCTTGCTCACTCTGTGTTGCACAGTCTTTAGTCTATCCCTGCCCTTTCTCAGGTGCAGACTGCAGAACTGGGCATACCTTCTTCTTTCTGCTATCAAATCCTCTCCCAATGCATCCAAGCATCGTTTTGTTGCTTTTCTGTATGCTTTGCTGCATTGACTGAATTGTTTGAGGGATTCACTAATAATGACTCCCAGGCCTGTTTCCTCAGATGCTGTGGCCAACCCAATCCCTCTTCCACCTGGAGCTCTCTATATTGGTTTCTTTCCCCTATATGCATCACTTTGCACTTTTGGCATTAAATCCCAGTTGACATAATTTGAACCACTCTCCAACCTCTCCAGGTCCCTCTTTAGCTCCCTCATCCACTCATCAGTGCCTACACTGCCAAATAGAGTTGTGTCATTTGCAAACTATTTGGCAGGGTAGACAGAGTAAAATTGATTATATTTCTCACACCACATCAGTCAAGGCAGGATCCAGATAATGTTGAATTCTTAGTATTTCTCAATCTACCAACTATAAAATACTGTATGACTATGGATTCCATTATTCAGAAATTCAACAAACTTCATCTTTTAGAGAGCAGGCCACTTTTAGTAAGAATCTGTGTGTAGGTTGCTTTCACACATCAAAAGTAGCTGTCAAGGATATCATCTATGGCTCCTGCAATGCACAGATCCAGGTTTGCATTCTATTCATACTCTCTTTTATTCCCTCTGGATTACAAGGGCAGTTCTGCCTACCATTCATAACTCCTTTCTCAGATTTCCACCACAATTCTGAACTCTGATCCCCTTTCTGCATACAGTATGCCCAGATATCAGTTCCACTGTGCTGACAGTAGGGATGGGCAAAAGTTGCAAATTCCACATTGGTGGAACTTTCATGAAATTTAGAATATTTTTTAGAATTTTTCAAACTTTTGCCATCTGCAAAATTTGGATTTTCCTCAGATTTTCACCCAGTTCCACAGACTTTTTCTCTGAACTGCGGAGTAATACATCTAAACTGCAGAGTTTATTCCATCTGTAGTTTAGATATATTATTTGAAATTAACCCCAATGACTAGTGCCCCTCCCTCTCCCCCCAATTGGGGGCCTGAAGTAAAAAAAAAAAGAAATCCCTGGTGGCTAGTAGTCCTACCCTCACCCGCCAATCATGGATCCCACCATCTAAAAAAAACCTGTCCATCTCCATGGTGGCTAGTGGTCCCACCCCCCACCAGCCGATTGCAGGTCCCATCATACAAAAAAAAAATCCCATTCCCTGATGTCTAGTGGACCCCATCCCCCTCCCTATGATCCCACTCCTTAATAAAACAAATGAGTCCATTGCCATAATTTAAATTATTCCGTGGTGTCTAGTGGACCCCCCTCTTTATCCTCAATCCCTGGTAAAAAAAAAAAGTAATCCTCATTCCCCAATACCCGGTGTCTAGTGGACCCCCCATCCTGACAGTTAGTCCACCAACACCCTGCTCCACCCCCATCTCAACCCCAAGCAGGCCTCTGGTACAGCCCTCCTCTCTTCTCCATGGCTGACAGCCCACTGAGCTGTCAATGAGTGAGCTTGTGCATGCTTCTACAAACACACACTTATTCATTACCACTCCCGGTCATTTTCCTTACAAAAAAAAAGAAAGGGGAAAGGGGGAGGGGGGTTGTTATTTTAAAAGGGACTATAAATCAGCAAACATTTCAGAGATTACAAGTAGCCTTTGATAAACCAGCCATTGATAAATATCTAGTCTGTGATCCGAAACACTTCAGGCATACTCTGTTTTAGACAATAACGTTAATTTATTCTAATATCTCCAGTGTCCGTGCAATACGAGGTGCTGAGTGCTCTGCTTACATTGTTTGCATGATTTATTTTCTTGCCAGGGCACCACCATCCCAGTGCAAAACCTCTGTCTGGTATTTAATACATACATACATATACACATAAATGCTGCTGTCACCAACTCACCTTGAGTTATTGCAAACTCTCCTCTGCCTGTCTGTTTGTGGTTACATCTCTCTGCCATCCCTGTTGAGCTTGCTCTTTATCAGCCCTCTTAGTCACTGATGACTGGTCTTCCTCATTTTTATGGCTGCATGGGTGGAGCTCCACAGATGTAATGCTGACATTCTCTTAAGGAGCACTGTGGAAGTACATGATCGAACCTCTGTCTGGCGTGCATCCACAGTGCTGTTGCACAGTTCTGGTCCATTGTGTTTTAGCAGCCCTTCCCCACTACCTGCCACATGAACACACCCCCTTCATGGGGCACTACTTTGTATTTCACAACTGTGGAAATGACAGCCGCCGTGTCCAAGATGGCTGTCAAATCAAACTACGCATGAGCGGGTCTCATGCATGCACATTTCTGTCATGGCTGCCATCTTGGGTATGGCTGACTCCGTCATGGCAAGTGTTCCAAATATTCTTTTACTCTGTCTCACCATGCTGAGCAGCCATACCAGCTCTGACCAGAATTTGTTTCCATCCTCCCAACTTGGCACTCCCCTGTAAACTTTAAAACACTACAGAACTTCTACAACTACAATAACACTGGCTAATGACCTTGGGTAGATGAAGAGGGGGTTAACAGACTGGCCACTTTCAGGCAACTAAGCAGAATCAAATGTACAGCCAAGACAGCTTACACAGTGCATTATTCCCAGCAGTTCACAGTTGCATGCAGTGATAATGGTCTGGGAGAAAAGTAGTCTGTTACACCTGGTTTTGCATACCAGCTGTGTACAATATTATTGGATTCCACAGTACTCCCACTACCACACTCCACTGTTAAAAGTCCCCCCCAGAGGCTCACTGGCACCACTGACAAAGTAGTGTTTCAGATGACTCCCAGCAGCAGCAGCTGCTAAACGAATTCTCAGTTACACACCTCCACAAGACCTTATATTACTACTGTATTATCCCCAAGCAGATCATTGTGCAGCTACAGAGTCAGAGTCATCATCAGTATTGCAGAGCCTATCATCAACTCTGCAGCTCTCATCAGGATCAACTCCTGGTAGCAGCATGCCACATTCTTTCAAGACCATCAGTATCAGATGCAATAAGTGGCCATACTGTATCACTTCCCTGTCCCTTCGGAGTCTTCTGCTGACTGTACCTCCTCCTCCTTCTTCTCCTTTTATTTCCATTGTCTGGGAGAGCTGCTAAATGAAAGAAGCACTTAGCCTACTGAGAAAATGTACAGTATTTAATGTTTAAAGTGGATATGAGGGGACTGTAGGTTGGTTATCTTTAGGGTGTTTCCTGGGGAAGTTCTTTTATATTAGAACACAATGTAGACCTGACTGGTTTGAATTCCACAGCCTATTGTGGACTGTTGAGTCTTAATGGCATTTAGAGAGGGGGGCAGGTGTCTTTTGGATTACAAGGTTAACAGAATCCTGCATTTGTAAATGGTAAGGAAACTGCTTACCTGTAATCAAGTGCTCTGGCCCAAGCAGAGGACTGAGAGGGGAGGGCTTCTTGATCACCATAAAATAGGAAGTGAGGGGAAGCCTTCAAGGTGAGGGGTACCTGGAACTCATTTATTGAATATGGTTGTGAGTATAAGTGAATCATGTGGTGTGAGTCATGCCACTGGTCGAGGTGCCACAAGTTAACATTTCTGGGCCTTAGGCAAAGAGGAATTTAGAAAGAATAGGGGCAGGGGCAAGAAACTATGTTGGTTTAAGGATTTATCAGGTTAACAGTCCACACTCATGCCAACACATGCATATAGGTAGGAGTATGGGGAGGGCAATTGGTTAGCTTCAGGCTTGACCATCTGCTGGATGGTTTTCCAAGAGGTTGCAGATGCCCAGTGAGAAAGAAGTTCATGATCCTTTGTGCAGAGGTATTTGAAGTGCAGCACCTGAGGAGTAACTCAGTATGGAGTTCACTGGGAAGTGCAACCCCATTACAACAATGTATACCGTGTGCCCACTCTGGAGGATGAACTTCTGCCTGGAAGGCAGGATGGAGAGGGGTAGGAGGAGTGGGATTGCCATGGGTGGATCTTCAGCGGTGGCAACCCAGAACCATTTCACCATTTTGGCAGAATCATTTCAGGATGACTGCACTGGCAGCAAAAATATAGTCAAAACCTCAGATGGGGTGAACATGTTGTGGGAATATTTCAGGGTAGGAACAAGAAGCAGATCCTAGTCAGAATCTGTCTCAATTCATTATCCAATCTATAGCTTGTTCTCTCCATTTAAGGAGAATTGCTCTCTCAATCTGTATCCTCCTGTAACTGTCACCTGTACAGCTTTCCTATTTTCTCACTTGCATTATTTTAAGAGCTATCTTTTTGTTGCCCCTGAGCTTTGGCAGGCTAATCTACATAAGGGTTTAAACTCCACACCCTTACTTGTATAAATTAAGACTTTATAACTATGGGACTTATCTTAAAGAAATAATCACACAGTGGCACAGACGCAGCCACATAAGGAATTTTGTCTCAGTGCTCCTGCAGTGGCCACACTGCTACTTCCTAATACATTGCAGAGTGTACAGAGGTTGTTTTTTAATTCCTATATGTCAATGTCACCCTCTCTACATGTTTCACATGATTTTATTATGCTCTGCATCCTGAACTGTGCCACCCAGGGCATATAGTGACTAATATCTGATCCAGCATACCTCTGCCTCAACTGTCCACCCTCAAACTTTTCCTTTCTTTGCTAATTCCCATCTTTATTCACTGTCATTTTTATCCTATCCTTCATATTACCAACCTCCTGGTTAATTGAATACCCATTGCACATGTTTAATAACTTTGCAGTCTGCTTGCAATTGTTTTCTGTGATATTACCTAAACATTGTGTTACCTGGATTGGTTTCTACAGTTCACCTGCCTGTGCTGCCATCAACTTTTCTGCATACTCTAGGAACAGCTTAACCTGTTTATTATTATACTGTGAACTGTGTAACCTAGCTAACTGCTTATCAGTTAAACCTGTTTCTTATTGCACTGTTTACTGGTCTTGAAAACAATGCCTAATTGTTGTCCACACAGGGTGGGATAGGTGAGCTGTTTCATGCACTGCATACCCATACTGCTGTTGTACCTGACAAATTTAATCAGTATCACATTGACTAGCTACTCTGCTTTTACCTGTTTCACATTTGCAAACTAGTCATGCATTTTAATTGTAATATGCACCTCCTTCTTGTTCTAATGTTAACCCTTCCTATTCTTCTCTCTCCCTCCCCCTGAAAATGTCCCCTTTGTGTCTCAATCTGTCCTCCCTACCCCCTCCTCATTCCTCATTTCCCCACAACCACCTCACCTCACCTCTGGGCTAGCTCTTTGTCTCCTCCATCCCTCCTCCCTAACTGCATTGTTCACTGTGGCTTTCTTCACACTCCCTTCCTAAATTCGGAATTTTTTCATTGTTGCTGTCACCCCTCCTTCCTCCCCTTACTCTACTCTCCCAATTACCATAAATGGCAAGTGGCTGACCACCATTTCATTTTCCTGCTACTCATCCTTCTCCTTCTGTCTGGTGATGAGGAACTTAACCCCAGCCCTCCATCCTCCCCCTCCTCCTCTATCTTCTCCTCCTCTACCTCCTCCATACCTAAATGACTCCAAATATTCCACCTGAACACAAGGAGTCTTCTTCCCAAACGTGACACACTCAAGATTTGGTCCTTCATACAATCACCTGATGTCCTCTGCATTTCAGAAACATGGCTCTCCTCCAGAATCTCTGACTCCCAGCTGACTCTGCCTGACTACCAACTGACTCACCAGGACATAGGCAAGCATGGCAGTAGAGTAGCTATTTATACATGTCTATCCCTCTCCTCCTTCATAGTTCATAAGGAGGCTGTCCCCTCCTCCCATGAATTACTCCTCCTAAAACTTTCCCTTCCCTCTACCACCACCCCTATTTTCAAGGGTGCTCTCTACATACCCCTGAAATCCTCCCCCTCCTCCCTCCCTAACATCCTTTACTCCCTTGTCTCACTAGCTGCTTCTGGGCAGCTCATTCTACTCAGAGACTACAACCTAAATTAGCTATTGTCCAATTCTATTCTCACTGTCCAATCCACTGAATTTCTAAATATCACTCAGCTCATCATGGAACCCACAAGGATACATCTTCTCACCTCAAATCATTCCCTTGTTGACTGGGTCTTATCCTCCCAACCCCCATAGGATCATAGCAGCAGGAACACTCCCTGACGTGTTTAGTGACCATTGTCTAACTTACTGTGTCAGTATATCTGGCACAGACCTATCAGGTCGCTCGGCACTGAGGCCCTTAAACTGGATCTCGTTAGCACTGACTGCTCCCCTGTGTTCTTTGTGATTGACATTGCCATAGCCTTAGCAAATTTATGGACATCTTCAAAAGGGCCTGGTACACACATGCTCCTCTCAAAAAAATAAGAGATGTTCCAACATCATGATCTGGTGTGGGCAAAATCAAAGCATGCCCACACTCTTGCTGATCTCCAGCTATATAGGGGTCTCAGAAATGCCTGCACCAAAACTGTTTGAACAGCCAAGGCACACTTCCATAGGACCAGCCTCTAGGCCAACTTGAGCTCTCCAGCTAACTTCTAGAGGGTGTTGCACTCCCTCTTTGGCCCTCCTGCCCAATCATCCCCCCCATCCCTACTTGTAGATGGCTAGTTGATCCCTGGCTCCAAATCTGTTGCTTTCCTCTTGACTTTTTCACCACCTGCTCCCTACCTACCCAATCCTCCCCCAACATCTCATTGGCACCCCCTCTCTCTCCTTCTGATGTGTTTAACTTCCCTCCAATCACTCAAAAGGAATTTTTTCAAGCCCTCATGTCCCTCAACATAACCAAGCGCAGCCCTGATGGGCTCGATCCAAGCCTCCTCCAATTATTGGCCCCAGCTATAACCAACCCCACATACCTCTTGAACTTATCCTTCTCCCTATGCTCAGTCCCCATGCCTGGAAATTAGCTAATGTCCTCCCTCTCCATAAGGAAGGTGACCCTTCCTCCCCAGGTAATTACAGACCAATCTCCTTATGTCCATCCCTAGCGAAGCTCCAGGAACCCCTTGTGCTTTACAGGCTCTCTTCCTTTCTTGACTTCTCTTCCTTTCTCTCTCCCTTCCAGTTTGGTTTTAGAAAGGACTTTTCCACCATCTCTTGCCTTTGAGTGACTGACTCCATCCTCACAGGGATGGACAAAGGTCACATTACAGCAGCCATTTTCATTGACCTGGCCAAGGCTTTCAATTTGGTGTCCTACCCACTCTTACTAAACAAACAAACTGACCCTGGCAGGCCTCTCCACCACCTCCGTAAGTTGGTTCCAGTCCTACCTGACTGGTTGTTAACAGTTCATTCAGGTTGGAAAGCAATCTCACTCCCGTCCTGTCTATCCTGTCTGGTGTACCCCAAGGTTCCATACTGGGCCTTGTGCTTTTCTGTTTATTTCTGAATGACTTTCCCTCAGCCTGCGTCTCATCCCACATACACACGTATGTGGATGATGTGGTTATTTATACTTCCAGACTTTCAACTGAAGCTGTTGAAGTCCTGCTCCAGCATGACTTCCAAAATGTACTGTTGTGGCTCTAGAAAAACCAGCTTACAGTCAACACCAAAAAAACAGTATCAATGACCTTCAGCACTGTCCAGAAGCTCACCAGACTACCATCTTCACCTTCCTTCATAACCATTGATGGCATCCAGTTAGATGCAGTGTCTGCATTCAAATACCTGGGAGTCTGGCTGGACAGTAAATTGAATTTTTGTACTCATATTGACACCATGCATTTCAACTCCACCCTAAACTTGGAGCTCTTTACAGCAACAAAGAGTGTCTCTCACTCCCCATCTGGCATGAGCTGTTCTCCAAATTAATCCTCCTCATATTCAACTATGCTGACATAGTCTACAGTTCTGCTCCTCTTTCTCTCTTGCAAGACTGGATACCCACTGCAACTCTTTCTGCTGATTTGCTTTAAATATCACCCCCCCCGCATACACCACTGCTCATTGTACTCCTCCTTATCCCTGCTTACCCTACTTCTATGTAACCAGGCTCACTGCTGCACATTCATTACCAAATACTGGTTTGGCTTTCTTCCCACCTACCTCACCTGTCTACCTTCCCCTCTAGCTAACTCTGCCTGCACCTTTCAATCCAGAGACTCCCATAACATCTCTACCCCTTTTCCTCACTCATGCCCTGGTCGAGCTACTTTTCATACCATTTTCCTGCCCTCTGGAACCAGCTTCCCACCCCCTATGATTTTCCTACTCCCTCCTTTCTTTTAAATGATTACTAAGGAGCAGTACCTAGCTGGCATGCAATTGTAACCCACCACCAGATACTGGACAGAGTAACTAGCTCTCATATGAGCTCACAACACTGTAACAGCTGTTTTACTCAATTTTCTTGCATTGTGCAAATGAAAAATGTCTGCATCTGTAATAATAATAATAATAAATTTATTTAATTGAGCGCCTTTCAAAATTCCAAAGCGCTATACAATATTAGTACAGATAAAGCATATAAAAATACATGCAATATAAAATCACAATAAAATTGGAAATGCCTTTCCTCATAAGAAAGTCTTTAGTGCCTGCTTAAAACTCCCCACCATCCTGCATCCCGGAGCTGATGGGGCAGAGAATTTCAGAGGGTAGTGCCACAAATCCAAAGGCACGCACACCAGATGACTTCAAATTAACCCTCGGAATCTCCAGCCAACCCCTCATCAGCTGAGCGGAGCTGTTGCAAAGGAGTGTAAGGGACCTGGAGCTCTTTCAAGTAATTGGGACCCTGTCTGTGTAGGGCCTTAAAAGTCAATAGACCTACTTTAAAGGTGATCCGCCACTGTATTGGCAGCCAGTGCACAGCATGCAGCACAGGGGTAATATGAGATCTCCTAGATGCCCCAGTCAACAAACATGCTGTCACATTCTGCACTAGCTGCAAGCAGTGGATATCAACCCCAGGAACCTCTAGATAAAGGGAATTGCAGTAATCAAGGCACGATGTCACAAAGGCATGGACCAAGACAGGCAGGTAACTTGGTGGAACAAGGTGCCTAATCCTGGCAATGTTCCTAAGATGGAAAAAGGCTAGCTTGATGACTGCTGACACCTGATGTCGAAGAGTCAGACCATCATCAAGCTCCACTCCCAGGTTACGCACCCTTTCAGAGGTGAGAATCTGTGCCTCCCCCAGAACTAAACCGGAAGGAAGCCCAGTCCTCAATCCCTCTACCCTATGACCTGGGTCCACAACCAAAACCTCAGTCTTTCCTGGGTTTAACTTTAGACTGCTGGAATTCATCCAGTCTTGGATTTCTGAGAGGCAGTTCTTCAGTACAGAGATAGCACCCACCTGGTCGGGTGCAAAAGACAGGTAGAGCTGGGTATCATCAGCATAGCAGTGAAACCTCAGCTCATACCATCTTACAATGTCTTTGAGGGGTAGCATATATACTGTGAATAACATGAGATACAGCACTGAACCCTGAGGTACCCAGCAAGGCAGAGAGAAAGCCCCGAATGAAAACAAACCCGAGACCACCCTTTGTGTTCTCCCAGCGAGGAAAGATGAAAACCAACTGAGGACTGTACCCGACAGCCCACAGATGAACCTCAGGCATTCGAGCAGAACCCCATGATCCACAGTATCAAAAGCTGATGACAGGTCCAGGAGAACCAAGATAGAATGGTGTCTCCGATCTCTCACCATCAGGAGATCATTGAGTACCTGAACCAGAGCAGTCTCAGTACTATGCCTCTTGTGAAAACTAGATTGGAGAGGTTCGTATAAATTATGGATGGTTAAATGGTTATCCAGTTGAGCAGCCACAACTTTCTCAATAATCTTCCCCACAAAAGGGAGGTTAGAAACAGGCCTGTAGTTTGCTAGGTTCTCAGGGTCTAAAGTAGCTTTTTTCAGAAGGGGGGTTACCACCCCCTCCTTCAGGGAGCTAGGGAACTCACCAATATCTATAGAGCACTTGAGAATCTGCACTAAGACCAGGCCAATGATCTCACTACAACCCAAAATCAGGGAAGTAGGGCCAGGGTCTAAACTACAGCATGTGGGACGCATCTCCTGGACAATCCTCATAATGTCTACAAAATCCGGCAGGTCAAAGGTACTCCAGGAAACTCTGAGATCTGCAATAGAGCACCGATCAACAGCAACCCCCTTAGAGTGAAGTTGGTAGCACTCCCTCCTGATGTTATCGACCTTATTCACAAAGAAACGAGCAATCGCATCACACTCAGTTTGTGTAAAAACTCGACGGAGCTGCTGACAGGCTGGGTTGCACAGCCTGTCAACAGTTCCGAAGAGTTGAGCCGGTTGGTTCCGTGCGACGAAATTTCCCTGAACAGGAATTCTGCCTTCTTTTGGGAAATTTCTGTTTGGCAGAGGTTATAATGCTCTAGTAAAATATGGTGGTCGGCATCAGTGGCGGTCTTCCTCCAACGATGCTCTAACCTACGCCCCAATTTCCGCAACTCTCTCAGAGCCCCATCAAACCATGGGGATCCAGGGTGACACGGAAGGGGGCGAACATGGACAGGAGCAATCTGAATAAGAGCTGAAGATATGACCCCATTATAGGCCACTACCAACTGCTCAGGATCAGTGAAAGACTCATCAAACAACGAGAGGTCAATAACCACCATCATGTCTTCAGGGACCACATCCCACAAAGGGCGGTACCTGACCAACTCCACAGGGGCTGACCTACCCAGGAGGGCCTCAAAATTGAACCCAACTGAGTAATGATCAGACCAACCAACTGGTTCCACCACTAAATCGGAGGCCTCGATCTCCAGGAGGAAGACCAGGTCAAGAGAGTGACCTTCCTTGTGTGTAGCTGAGGAAACAAACTGTGTGAAGCCCTGAGATGTCATCACCTGGAGGAAATGTTGACCAAAAAGTGAAGATTCATCGTTGACTCAGGCATTGAAGTCACCCAGAAGCATCAGTCTGGGCTACTCCAATGCCATGTCGGCGGCGAAATCTGCTATTTCCTGTAGGAATAGCTTCTCATCACCTGGTGGATGGTAGATGAGGGCAATCCTGCACCCAACACCAGCTACCACAGTACACTCAAATGACCTGGCCTCCTCAACTGGTTCACCAGTTAGGCCCAATTCGGTCTTGAAACAGACCGCAACCCCCCACGGTCCAATCTCGGGCGATGTATAACCGAGTACCCTGTGGGAACAGCGGCCTCTAAAAAAGGGGCTGCATTCCCATCCAACCAGGTCTCAGTAATGCAAACCAGATCTGCCCTAGCAACAAAGTCTGAAATAAGATCAGTCTTGTTGCAGACAGATCTGGCATTGCATAACAGTGCCCGAGTTGGACGAGGTTGGCGAGCTGTCCCAACTACTTGCCCTCCCAAACTGAAGGTGCCTTGGGTATGGGAACCAGAATGGAATCACCATTCTTGGTACCATTTTGCCCCAGAGGCGTCTTCTGAAACCTAACCACCCCTATGGAGAGCCTATTTCACTCGGCTGTCCGCAACCCCCACCCACCCCGACTCCCTCCCCCATGAGCAATCCCCAGCCCTGACAGTGTTGCTAGGTAAGAACAGGTGGGGGGAAGAGAAGGGAGGAGGGCATGGAGAGCGGAGGCTGAGTAGCACAGGATGGGAGGGGCAAGCAAGCACATTGAGATTATCACTTATTAAAATAATAAAACACAAAACTCTAATTTCCCAAATCATAAAACGTAACTGTAAACAAAACTAAAACCCCAAAATAAATCTGATATACTACCCCTCCCACTATAAGATAACCATGTAAACCCTGAAAGAAAAGAAAGAAAATAACCAGAAAAAAGAAAAAATAATAAAACAGCCCCCTCTCACAGGGTATTCAAAACAAAGATAACAATAACATAAATTACAGTAACATAAATTTCCCGCAGCCCTCCCACAGCTGGGAGAAACAACAAAACACAACACACAACACACAAAACACACTGGTACTCTCACTACCAGAAAACTCTGAAACAATTAAAAAAGGAAAAATCAGGGAAAACATGCATCAAACAGTAGGAGAGCCGTAACAATCCAGGTAATTCAACATAAAATAGGCCAAATATCAAGTCCAATGAAGCAAAATGAAAGTTTCCAGAAAATGTTCAGTTTTGGTGGAT
The DNA here is from genome assembly GCA_016271365.2 of Neoceratodus forsteri. NCBI lineage: Eukaryota > Metazoa > Chordata > Ceratodontiformes > Ceratodontidae > Neoceratodus > Neoceratodus forsteri. The sequence continues at coordinate 607,426,129 of CM028129.1, forward strand.
ATTCTGGGAAAAGGAAAAATTGCCAGAAGTAAATACAGGCCAGAGCAATGGATGGCAGGGGGCCCCCCCACCTCACCCCCAATCTGCCTTATCAGGTCCCGCTATGCACCAAAGACCTGCAGCCACAAATATCCCAAGGCTACACCAGAAGGACCAACCCGGGGGTAATATAGGAGCCCCCCCCTACTAATCCCTGGCTCCCCAGGAGAGAGCAAAGCAGCTCCTGCTTTGTCCCAAGTCATAGCAAAATTACCCAGGCACCAATGGGGGGGGACAGAACCCACAACCAAACCACTATACTGCCCTACTTCTGGACTACCAATAATTTATAAAATTGAAAAAAAAGGAGGAAAGGGGTCACTGATTAGCAAATCAGTCCCCCACTCACAGTTTCCCAAACACCACAAGGACCAGAATCCAGGCTTTCATCTGCAGTCCAAAGGAGTAAATACCACCGCTCTCAAATATGTTTTCTGAACACTGAATACGCTCTCACCACACTAGTGTCTGCTCCAAATGGGCAGGAAAACGGCAGCACTTCATGCTTTATGACCACCTTCAAAGATCTTCCAGTCACTAAAAACACCTTCACAATCCACCGAGTGATAGCCCAAAGTTCCTTTCCTGACTGCGCTCCCACCGCAGACAAGGATCAAACTACTGCCCGATTGAGCTCTCATTACAGTCAGGAAGCAGTTCAATACGGGAAACTCAACAGTCCCTCAGTCCTGACTGAAGCAATAAAAACAATATCCTGACTACTGTATTAGTATGCACTAACCCAATTTGTACCCCATCCCTGGGTTGCACCTGGAAATGAGCCTTCGCTCAGTGTGCCTATCCCAGTCACCAACATTTTAAATAAATACATGAATAAATAAATAATTGAAGAAGCCCTATAAGAATGCCCTCATGGGTCAGTTTTGGACACTTCATTCCTATATCAATAGGACAATTACTCATAGTTGAGGTATGTGCTTCCCACAAGCTACCTCATAGGGGCTGCCTCATATCCCTCAGTGCATCATACAGCCAGGAAAACCACAGTCAGTTATTTTTTCTTGCAGCTATGCTGTCAACTGTACTCTTCTAACAGCACTATTGACCAGTTCTAGAAGGGTTCTTACTGCTTGGCGGTTAGCACTAATACTTTACCTTGTTTTCTAGGGCATGATTGCCTGCTCTGTTCCTGCCTGATTGTGATCACTGGGACCTTTTTATTCTCCCATCCTGAGAGAATCAGAATGTTGGACCCCATCATCAAGGTTCCAATTTCCTTACCGCTGGGCTGTTTGGCCCCATGTTGGTCCCACAGTGCAGCTTGCAGGGAATGCTACATGTATGTCATTCTTCTTGCTACTTCTCCTGTGCTCATGCAACTTCTGCACTCACATTTTAGCCAGGGATCTCTCCTCCAGTAAGATCTACTCCTCATCTACTCAGATAAGTCACCCTCCATCCCCACTGTCACCCCCAACTGACTCATCTCTTCTCACTGCTCATTTGTTTGGAGAAGAAGGAATGCAGTTTATTACGTGCCTACATGTCCTCCATACAGATCTCAAAAAAGTTACTTTTTTTTCCAATTGTTTAACCAGGTGAGACACACTAAGCTGAAAGCTTGTTTACAGGTGCAACCTGGGAGCACAAGGAAGTTAAGTGACTTGCTCAGGGTCACACAGTATGCAAATGGGGGCTGTGGGATTCAAACCCAGGTCTCCAGATTTGCAATTCAGAGCCTTAAACCGTTGTGCTATACTTACTAGAGGATATTACAGAAATCCCTTCTTCTTTATTCTACTGCTCTTGATTGGAGGTGACATAGAACCAGATCTGGGTCCAATCTCATCCCCAATTAATGATGAAAATCCTCTGTGTGTAAATGGCCAGGGTCTAAGGATTGCTACTTAAACATTTGTAGCCTACTCCCAGACTGCCAGAATTGGAAGCCTGGTTAACTCTATAATCCTGATGTCTTGGGCATTGCTGAGACATGGCTGAAGCCATCTATCCCAATTTCATGCTGCCATATCAAGCACTACACCCTTTTCAGGAACAACAGGTCAGAACAGAAAAAAAGTTGGTGGGCTGCTATTTTACTTCAAAGATCACCTATCTGCCTCAGTCATCTCTACAAGCAACTCAGCAGACTCCACTCTGGAATGGATCATTATAGAACTGATCCTTGGGTCCATGAAGAAAGTCTGCTTGGGGTGTTTATACAATCTTCCTAAGGGTAGGAAAAATGGTCTTGCCCAACTTATCTGTGAAATTGACCACCTATCGCCCACTAGGGAAATTATTTTGGTTGGGGGACTTCAATATCAATTGGTTTGAAGACAAGAAGTTCCAGTACTCAGAATCCATCAACCAAATAAACCTATCCCAAATCATATCCTCCCCAACTCGACTTAATGTCAGATCTTCCAATCACACCCTCCTTGTTTGGATCTTAACAAACAGAGAGAACAGGGTCAAATAGGCAGGGGTGCAGTCTAACTCCTTTAGTGATCACTCCCCCGCTTACTGCACTTTGTCTTGTCACAACCCCCATCCACCACCCAAGCTTATATCTTTAAGGGCCTTTTTTAAATCAGACATGTCCAGTCTTCACGCTGACACTTTAGGAGTGAACTGGTCCACTCTCTCCTCAATAACCAATGTTGACTCAACCCTTGGTTTCCTCACAGTGACTCTATCTACAATACAGGAGAAGCACTTCCCATTCTCCACATGGTGTCTTAGGGGAGGAAACTCTAAATGGCTTACCAAAGAGCTGCTGCTACTAATGAAGCAGTGTGACAATTATTGGGACACATTCAAATCCTCTCCAACCACTGTAAACTGGAATAATTATTGAAGACTCAGAAATCTCTGCAAACAAGAATCTAAACTACTTAGGGCTTCCTTTCTTAAGACACAGCAAGCCCACAACCTTGGTGACCCCCATTGTTTCTGGGACTTGGTAAACTCCTTCATGAAATCTTTCCCTAAACGGAACACTACAAACCCGCTCACAGATGCTGTACCCCTGACTGAATCCTTAACTGTTGTGGATGTCTTGAACAAAAAACATACACATCTGGATGCTTATCTTGCACATCTCCCAGCCAAATCAGCTATCCCTCTGACTGATGAGTCTGGGCACATGAGGCAGGGTTGCCCTATGTTCTATTTTAGAGCTACTTTCCCCTTGGATGTTCAACATCTTCTTTGAGCCCTACCTAACACTGGTAGTGCTGGGAGTGATGCACTTTGCCCTAAGTTCCTGAAATTGTTGGATGATGTCATAGCTAAGCCACTCTCTATCCTTTTCAACCTATCACTGTCCACAGCATCCATTCCCTCACTTTTGAAATAGGCTTGAATTGTCCCTGTCTTCAAATGAGGGGACCACAGACTTCCTGAAAGTTACAGACCTGTACCTATACTGTCCCACTTGAGCAAGGTCCTCAAAAAAGATGATATTTCTTCAAATCTTGTGCCACCTCTCAAATTATAACCCATTATCTCCAGACCAGCATGGCTTTCAGAAGAGTTATAGCAGTACCATGGCCCTGGCCCATTTCACAGATCATATGCTTAGAGAGGTGGACGGGGGAAAGCTAACTGGATTTATCATTATTGATCTCTCTAATGTTGTTGACATGGTGGATCATGACATCCTCCTTGGTGAACTTTCCTCTTTTGGTTTCTCCCCAGGCTCCTTGAATTGGATAAGTAATTACCCTTCTAACAGAACCCAAATGGACCGTATTGGAGTTATCATATCAAGTCCACTGCAGGTATATACTGGGGTCCCATAAGGGTCTATCCTTGGACACATCCTCTACTCACTCTTTATTAACCACCTTCTTTCTGCCTCATCAGATTGTCACAAGATCATGTATGCAGATGATCTCATCTTACTCAGGAGTGACACCAGCCCTCTTATGCTATCTTGAACTGTATCTGAGGATTTCTCCTCCATGATAAGCAGATTTACAGTGCACAGACTAATAGGTGATGCAAAGAAACCTAAATCCATGATATCTGGCTAGAAGTCTCACTTTGCTAGATGCTCCTTGGGACCTATTTACTCCCTACACATCCTGACCCCTGATGGATCCCCCCTTGACAACGTTACTTCCTTTAAATACCCGGGGGGGGGGTCACACTTGATCCCACCTTCTCATTCACAAATCATATTGGTCAAGTCATGAAATGTTTCAACCAGTAACAGGGTGTTTGCCATCGTCTGAAACACCTCATGACACCAGAAGTGACACTGGCTATAGGACAGGTCACCCTTCTACCTCTCCTTGACTACTGTTTACTGATTATCTCCCTAACCTCACCTCATCTGCTCACTCACCTCAACACAGCCTACAACAACATCTGCAGGTTTTTCACCCAAGCCCCCTATAACACCCACCATTGTTCTCTCTACTTGTCACTTTGGTGGCTCTCCCCACATACCCGTGAGGTCTTCCTCTTGGGCTCACTTATATTTAAATCCCTCCACAAATGTGCTAACTCACCATTTTCTGGCCTGCTAAATATCAAACAGGGCTCACAATACCTGAGGTCCTCCACCCACTGCCTTCTGGCCTGCCCCAGGTCCAATACTGATATGGGATGGAGAGCCTTCTCTAGTGCCACTCCTAAGATCTGGAAGACCCTCCCAGATGTACTTCACTCCTCAGAGTCACACCATATTTTCAAGGTACAGTACACTACAAAAATGTCTTACTATTGAACACATCATGTAACTGCAACCCATGATCTCTGCCATACAAGCTCCATTTAGGATCCCTCTGTTGTATTGCTGTACTTTGACTGCCTTGCTAATTGTATGCAATTATTCTTCTGTTATGTGCTTTAACCTGGTCATGTGAGAAATGTGTTTTATATTGTCTAATCCTGAAATACCATGATATGTTACGTTTTTTTATCTCCTATTTTCCTACATTGTGCTGTATGTGCTATCTAGATGGCCCAGGTCATACCTGAAAACGGTCCCTGGGACCAGTGTACTTACTCAGTTAACAAATACATAAATAAATAAATAAATAAATAACATAACATAAATACACATGGAGTTAAATAGTTAGAGGGACTGATGTGAAACTCAGACCAGGAGAACAAATCCATTCTGTGTTCCCCAGGTGTAACCACAGAGAGGATAATTCCCCAGTTGGAGAGGCTTTCCAGAGAATGGGGGGGGGAGGTCAAACATTGTGATACACCTGGGTACCAAAGACTGGGGGAATATCTGTGTAAAGGAGTTCAAGGGTAGATTAAAGAATTAGGTAGCAATCTGAGGCAGTTGTGGATTTTGTAGCCTTCTGAGAGGGGCTACTGTTGCTACATGGAGGAGAGAGCAGAACATTTAAAACACTAGGGTTTAGTGCATGGCATTAGTGTGATGCAGAGGTGTTCTACTGCTCAAGGGACTAAAGATCCTTCTGGGCCATGTCTGCCTGTTCATGAAGGATGGCATGATTCTGCGAAGAAGGTGAACCAGTGTGTTAGGGTAGGACATATTGTAAATATAGCAATTAGCATGTTTTTAAACTAGGAACAGAGGAAGGAAGTGTTGGAGTACTGAGGATCATGCAGATAAACCAATGAAGTAAGGAGTTCTGTTCCCAGTACAAAAGGGACAAAGGAAAAAAAGGGAGGCAGATAGCCTGAGAAAATGTACAGAAGGTACAAATGACATTCAGTACTCAACAAGGATCAGAAAACTGGAAAGGAAAGAAGGGCAAGTGAAGACTGGTGTACGCTAATGAAAGTAGATGAGCATATAAAAGTGAAGAGCTGCAACCAGTAATGTCTGCAGAGCAGTTAGATATACTGCAGCCTGCCAGGATGTAATGTAGTGCCACAGACTCCTGCATGAAGAAAGGGATTAACTTCCATTGAAATTGCATTGTTTTCTGCAGTAACTCTGCAACATTATACAGTACTCTGCATAACAAGTTGTGGTCTCTGTTGTATTGTAGCAACAACAGAAACACTGGCTAAGCAGAATAGGATCTGAAACCTAAATGTCCTGCTCTACGCCACTTTTACAAAGGACACAGAGTATGCAAAGGGAGCTGGAGTAATACTTAGCAGTGTGTGCTAAGACAGGATCATGGGAAATGTTAAGAACTTCTGGTACATTAGGGAGAAAAGAAAAAAAACAAAAGATAGTATAGAAATGATGAGTGAAGATTGAGCAAGTGTGAAGGAGGATAATGAGAAAGGTACATATTGAATGAGTCATGGTTCTAGAGTATATTTAAGGTCAAAGTCTTAGAACCAATGGTGATCAACACACTGTAGTTGTATTTTAGGGCACATCTAGCCACAGATTAATGATTGGACATATATCTGAATAAAGGGTAATGACAAGTCTGCAGACTAAAGTAAGCAAGTCTTAGGACCAGATGGGATGCACCCAGTGGTATGAAGGAGGAAAAGACAGGCCATGGTGGCACCCTTGAAGAACTTATTTAACAAGTCACTAGCAACAGGCAAAGTATTAATGGACAGAAAGGAGGCAAGTATAGTCCCCCTACAAAAGAGTGGAGATATAGAGAACCTGGGGAAATTACAGGCTAGCAGACCTGACATCTATAGTGGTCAAACTATTAGTGGCAATTATAAAAAAAAGTAGTTGAATTCCTGTAAGAAAAGGGGCCTATGAATATAAATTAACATGGGTTAATGGGAGGCAGGTCATGAGGCTAGCAGTGTAGATTAGAGGTTAGAGTAATGAGCCATCAATGAGCTTGGTACATCCAGCAGACCCGTGTTTAGTTCCCATAACCTCCACTTGCATACTGTGTGACTCTGAGCAACTCACTTAACCTCCCCAGTGCTCACAGGTCATGCCTGAGAACAGGCACTTGTGCCTAGTGATCCTTAACCTTACCCTGTTACCAAAGACTAAAACAAAAACAAAAAAATGTCAAATAAATGTGATTCACTTCAGTGACAAAATGACTGACAAAGGTCAGATAGTCAACATATTATGAAGCACAGTTATGGGATTGTACTCACAGTTACATAAGTACAATTCCACAAGTAAGACACACAGCAAGTGCAATGACAGAGTACACACTTTCAGGCTGCCAAAAAGAAACACACTGCAAATGCAGTTATAAATCACTTCCTGATGAAGTGGAAGTGTCCCACAAAGCTCCAATGTGTCATTCTGTGTGGACTCAAGAACCAGGTCCAGGACAAATTGTAATAAATATGCTGAAATAAACTTTGTTGACTTATAACTGTATTTGTAATTGCATTTGCAGGGTGGTTCATTTTGACAGCCTGGGAGTGTGCACTCTACTGTTTTTGCAATCAGCAACCTGTGCCTGTATATTAAGGCCTTTGACTGGGTCCTTCATAGTAGGCTAATGAAGAATTAGATCATTTAAGACTAGGGTTGGGGCTAACTGGATGTTCTGGGTATTGGTTGACAGATAGGAATTGGAAAGTGGTCCTGAATGTAAAGTTCTCTCATGTCAAGGAAGTAGCTAGCTGTGTGCCACAGCAGGCTGTCCTGAGGTTGCAGCTCTTTAATATATACATAAGTAACATCAAGTTGGGAATACAGAAGAAAGTGAGACTGCTTGTAGAGGACACAAACCTGTCCACATGGTGTCCCTGATGTCTGTATTTGACATAATAAGTGTATATAACCCCAAGTGCCGCAGCATGGCTTCTATAGTTTAAATCCGGCTTCTGAGACATGGAGGACTAGCTCACCCCACTAACATCCCCATGATACATGGTTTGCTGTGCTGATGGCACACCGAACGGAAAAGTGGATTAATAAAGGTAATAAATGAAAAGAAATATGAAGTACATTTGTGACTCTATACTGTGTATAAAGAATGATAATTTAAAATATATATGGAATACACAATGGCTGACTTAAAATATGCTATTTGTCTGCAAGTGTGAGGGGGGGGGACATGACCATTACTCATAAGTGGTGAAGCCAAGCTATAGAGGATAATGAATGGGGAACAGTGAACAACAGCACTGTGTTCACTTCGAGAGATTTTCATGACAAACAGGTAGACCTGTAGAGCAAAGCGTGAGAGGTCTATGTTGTCATGACAACCTGGAGAAGTGAACTCAGTGTTTTTGTTTACTGTTTCCCATTCATTTTTTATAGTGTATGGGCAAGAGTTAAACACCAATGAAACATTTCTTTAGACAACTGTTTAAAGCAACATTGTGATTACACACTTTTCCTGCCCCACATGATCGAGCACCACTCCGTCCCTGCTTACACAGATACAATTCGTGCTTAAAATAAATAAATGCCAATGAGCCTAGTTATTGGGATTGTTCTTAAATCCTGGGTCCACAATGTCTCTCTTTGTCCTCCTTGGGACGGACATCATGGTACTGTGCAGACAAGTCAGGTTCAGAGCCATGCCACGCACTTTGAATGGCAGTGCTGCAATCAGAGGCAGAAGCAGCAGCGCACACTGCCATTCAGTGTTGTTGTACCATCATAGTGACATACTCAAGAGGGTACAACAACGTCTTGAAGGACAACAATGGTATAACAACACTGGGATTCCACTGATTTCCATATGAAACTGTGGTCTCCCATATACTATATAAGGAATAGTGTATGGGCAGTCATACACAGTACGGCAGTGTTTTTATCAAAGGTTTGAGATGACATCACAGGGACCTTGAGAGTGAATCTTGAGAGATCCTGATGTCATCTTAATCCTGAGATGGAAACACAGCCTTGTTCTCATGTGGTTGCCCGTATATTACTTCTTATGGTATATGGTTCCCACAGATTTAAAAAAAAAATTCAGAATTGTGACTGTTTCACTTTTACAAGGTTTTATGCCTTGTATTCATGTTCCCACTTGCTTTCAACAGTTCCATCTGCAGTAATGTTAGTCAGTACAGTCCCCTTTCAGTCTAAGCCTCTAAAAATTTGAGGCCACACTCGATCTGAAAAAAAAAATGCTGAAGCTGGTATGGTTTGGAAACACAGAGCCAAATACAGCAGTCTGTGTCCAGGCCATCTCAGTGAACTACTCACTAAGCGGCACCACCATGTTTGTTTGGGTTTTCCTGTGAACAGCTCTGCTCTGTTCAATCAGGTGGCATATAGCATAGAGCTGCATGAATATTAATTATGGAAAGTGCATAATAATGTTTAGAACATGCACAACAACTTTTAGAACATGCACAATAAGTTTTGAGTAGCCACTGATTTTCATATGCAATAAGTGAAAACCATATACAATAGCATTATTTAAGTCATGCTTTATCACAAGCTGAGATAGTTTGTATATTTTGAGACACAACAATGTGTACTGTATTCAATGCATACATGTGTCTAAAGTTATAACTTTGAAATCAATTGTTTGCTAGCAGATTTGATTCCGCAGATGACTTTAGGACAACACAGGGTTATTCTGACATCATCAGTTTTTTGAAAGCTGCTTTCTGTTTAGTCATGTTCTTTTGCTTAGGTTGTTTTAGTGGTAGTCACACATCTAAACTCTAAATAAATGTTTATCTAAAGTAAAATACTTTGATGAATTTAATCAGACCAAAGTTATCACCACTGGATGGTATCACATAAAAACATGAGATAACAGATGGAAAAACTGAGCAAGATAAGTTCAAAAATACTTTAATTCACAATAGTTACTGCACCAAATTAGCCTTACTAAGAAACAGCATAACTTTCAATTTAATCAGAATTATGTATGTAACATATCTACGGGTTCGGGAAGGATGAGGTTACCTGGCACAAGGGACCTAGGTTTGGCTACTCTGCACAGGGGCACACAAGTAAATCCAACTACAGGAAGCAATAACTGTAATGTCCAGAACCAGAATTGGGATTTTTCAGTGTGGCTTTATTTATTAACTAACTGAACATAAACAAAGCATTGCATGGTCCCCCAAAGGGGTACATTACTGTATGTGCAGATTAGAGGTTAACACAGTGGTCCATTTGAGGAATGAACACATTACTACAGTTGTCTGGCTTTGGACCCACCAGGCACTCAGCTCGAACTTTGCATGCGCATTGGATACATAGCCCGACTGGCCCAGCTCCCCTGCCGGCCACTCGACTAATGGTCCACTTGAAGAATGACCCCAAACTTTACTTGGAAAGACTTCCAGTCAAACAAGGAGACTCCCAAACTGTAGCTCCCCACACCACTTGAAGTCTGCGACTCCTAGAGAGATTTGTTTTCATACTTCCAATCGAAATTCCCATCAAACATGGAGACTCCCATCCAACAAGGAGTAATTTTCCCATCCTGTGGCTCCCCAAACCACTTAGAGTCTGCGACTCCTAGAGAGATTTTCAAGTTGCGACCCAGTCTGGGTACCAACCCCATCACTGGCCAAGTGCATGAGGCAAGTAGCAAAAACACAGAAGAAATCCGTAGAGGTGGACCTGGTTATAAAGATGGAGGGGTTTTCACCTCCAGCTCCCACAGCCCATACCCAGCCATTTCTCTGGACACACAGAAAACTTTAGACTTTAAAATGTAGACTGAACGGTGGATGACCTGAAGCACCCCCTCTATAGCGAACTTTAAATCCATTTAAAACTTTAAACTGTTTGACTGCTCTATTTGTTTGTCCTAGTTGACATAGTCCTCCCAAATAGCAGTCCACATTCATTTCCCAACTGAAGAAAGCAATTTGTTTGCCCCTTCAAATGGAGCCAAACACTCACCTATTTGTTGCAGGTGCCGCACAGGCGAAGTACTGTAACCTTTGCTGTTATACAAGAACAGACAAAAACAAAATCAGGCAGCTTCCTTCCATGGTGGGAGAAGGGGATTACCCCTGGAACCCACAGAGAACTTTCCTCCCCCCCCGGAGGGAGGGGGGCACTGAGACCGGGGGAGAGGTCTCCACCACTTTAAAAAAGGTGAGCACAGGAACACTTCCTTTTTTCTTAGTGAGAGATCAAACAGCAGACTGATGCTTCCTTCTTGCTTAAGGACAAATGGAAGACTCCCTTTGAATTTCCCAAAGTTCTAAACTTCACTTCCTGAGCTGGAGATTCCAAAGTGGCTCATGCAGCTGCGACAGTTCTATAGTGATGTCATCTCTCAAGTCTCAGCTGTGACTGAGGACAGAGTGAGACAATGTGAAACCCATTTAACTGGAGTTTCACAAGCTGCCTTCCCTGCCTACCACTAGGTCTTACTGGGATTCTAGTAACCCCGGGTAACAAAGGGGTTACACTCGCCCTTGACCAGGAAAATGACTGTCCCCAGTCATTATGCACCCGACCTTAGTCATCCCACCCTATGTGCACCCACCTGCGGAGGGGTAGATCAGGCCCCCTCCCTGCATGTGCAAGCACAGGCAGGCAACACCTAAGGGCCTAGAGGCCTATAGCTGACACGTCAGCCTCTACTCTATCCACTTACTATGGACACCTAGTGGCTCTGGTAGAACCATCCAGAGCATAGCCCTGATAGATCAGCACTGCAGTCCCTACAGCCGTTCAGGACCACAGCCTGTCTATCCCCACTAACCCTCTAGGGAAACCCTATCTGCCTCTAACATAATATCCCAAACAAAACAAAACCCGGGGACCTCCCCGACCTTGGACAGCCTGCAACTACAACCATTAGCAATAATGACACAATACATTTAAATTCTACAACATAAGCACTGACGAGGAACTCCGATGAGCCCCTCCTCCTCTTCTTGTCTTCTCTTCTGTCTTCCAGTAACACCTGTACGAAAAGACAAAAACAAAAAAAACACATCCTAATCTGCATGTACAGTCTATCTAAACAACAACAACGACAACAACAGCCCTTACCACACAGGAAAAAAAAAGCACTGAACAATCCCAAAAAAGAAAATTATTATTTTTTTTTTTTTTTGAAAAAGGTAGAAAAACAGTATTTACATTAAAGTACAGTAATGACATTGGTAACAATACACTTTTGGGGGGGATGGAGTGCCCTAAATGTCCCAACTAGTGACGAAAAGGCCCGAAGGCCAGTCCATTAAAGAGTCTCTCCTGGGCCGGAGCACCGTGAACATAGTCCTTTAAGGCCATAATCCCGAAGGGGAGAGTCTTTGCGGACAGTTCACACACTGTTTGAAGTCTGCAGTGTAGGGTGTGTATTGCAATGTCATAAAGATAGAATAAAAAGTTTTTTTCAGACTTACCAGCCTCTTGAAGTATTCAGATTTCACAAACCTGGTCCCTTCCGAAGACTCTCCCTGGCAGCATTTCTTCTGATACAGCTGGGCGGACATCTTCCGGGAACCCACAGGAGTGCACATCTGGAAACAGCTGGGCTGATGTCATAACTGGAGAAGGAACCTTAGAACAGGAACAAAAAGAGAAACAGCTGGTCTGGCGTCATCCGATTACCAGGCGATGAACAGGAAACAGCTGGTCTGGTGTCCTCTCTGGATCTGAAGTCATCTGGTGGTGCCAGTAGATGGTTGCAGAACAGGACAGTACACTGTGGACTGAAGAATATGGGGCACCTGATTCCTTGTTTATTCATATTGGCAGTTCAATAAGGGCACTTCACAGTCTTAGTGTGGCAGTATTGACTACCAATGCTCGGCTCTCCATTTTGTAGGCACGGGCTTAATTACTGGGAGGTTCTTGCACTGAGGCCAATAGTAGAGGGGGTCAGGGGCTTGAATTATTACTCCGTCTGGATGCACATAATTCACACAGTGGGAGACTTCGCGTCCCTCTCCTTCACTATTCTCACTCTGTCCATAAACAGTGTCCTGCCTCTCTTCCACTGTGTATACTTTTCGTGGAACAGTCTATTCTTTACATGCTGGTTAGCCCCAGGATGCACATGTTTCATTGCTTCATCCCAGATCCAGGATTTTCTGCAGTTCTCAATCTCCTCCCAGACTATCCGAGGAAAGGTAGAAAAGGTCATACCAAAGATTTCATTGGCCTTTCTATGAACCAGTCTCTCCTCTTTACTTGCTTTGGTCAATCTGAGACCGCTGGCCTGGCTTGGGGGTGGTCAGTCCTGGTTCTGCCAGCTTCGCATCCTGAATGAAATTAAAAAAGGATCCCTGACTTCTTCTTCTGGTGAAGCCAGGGCAGTGGCATCGCCACCATCTTGAACACATTCCTCCGAGGCAAGATCTTGAGGCTGTGTACCCGTTCCTTTCTCACAAGGCCACATAGGTTCCCCTCATCTTCCTCTTCACTGAGGATCTGAGCCCAGGAGTGAGAGTAGTTCTCACCCCGAGACTATCCATTCATCACTGGGAGTGGAGGTGACACCTCCCATTCAAGGCCTCCATCTCATCTTCACCTTCGAGACTTGGGCTAGGCCCCCCCACCCAGGGGACTATTGATGCTTTATCTGAACTTGCCTTCTGAGATCCAGCATCCAATGCTTCAATTTCAGATTCAGTCTCTAATTCTGCACTCTCTAACTTTGTGCTATGCTCCGTCAAGGGACCTTCCTCCCCAGGCTCCACCTGATGCTGTGTGCTGCCAACTGCAGATTCTTGAAGTTGTGTCCATGTGGGAGCCAAACGAATTTGAGGCACTTTATACAAGCCATATTTTTGTAGACATCCAGCACAGTGAGGAATCATGAAGACATCCCTTCCAGCACTCAAGCACATCTGGCATACACACACTGGATAATTAGGAATTGCCGCATCAGGAGGGAGTTGCCCTCTATAGCACCAATTTTCAATATCTCTCAATCTATTTTCTGCCGCTGTTACTGCAACCCGGGCATGATCCGGGTAACGAGCTGGTCCTGAGGCCATAACTGCAGAAAAACAAACAAAAGTTCACTGTAACTGAAAGTCCCACTTTAATGAACACACTCTGTAGCTTTAAAATGGCTCCTCTGCTGCTGTGTTTACTTTACTACCCACCCTGTAATGGCGCGGCAGCACTCACTGTGCATCAACATTCAGACTCTGGGTCAAGCCACTGTGCACCCGATTTACATCAGCTACTAATAACTTTTATTCAAACTGCACAACTTGCTCTGTTCTGGCTGTTCACACATTTACAGGATTTTCCTTGGACTTTTCACATGCTGGCAACATTCATTTAATTACAGTCCTTTTAAAACTTCAGGTTTCAGCACAGGATTGCCTGCTTCTACTAGTGTTGCACTTATTTTCCAACCCACAGTCTCTCTGGCTTACAAACTTTAAACTGAGGCTACTTTCATTGCTATGCACACATTTAATGGCTTTACAAACTTGCACTTGCCAGCCGGACATCACACAATCGCTACTTGCAAAGCGACTGTACAGCTGCACACACATTTTATATGGCATTACTGAAAATCACAGATTTGAGCAGTTTTAATTCATTTACTCACTGTTATTGTAGCAGATTGCTGCGATGGGGTAAAACGGCCTGCAGCCAGATTTTTGAAGGCCTCAGATTGCAAACGGGCGGACAGTCTCCGCGATAGTAGTATTAACCACACAATTCACTGATCCCACGATCGATAAGTGGGTTGAGCCCGATTTTTAACTGGAAAGTCACTTTTTTACTGTTTACAGCACTTTGAACACTTCGCGAACGCTCCTCCACTGCCAGTACACACACTATTCTCTGTCTCCCTCTCGAATGCTGAGGCAATCACAGAAGAGCTGGCTGAAGGGCGGGACTAATGGCAAACTGACCAACCACACGACGCCATGCAAATTAACCTCTTCTTCCTCACGAGGGCTCCTCTCCTCACGGCGATCGTCAAGTAGGCAAATTTAAACTGAAAAGATGCACTTTTTTTCAACTGACTCCGGCGGAGGCCTATTTCAACCATATAACATTGCCATTAACTCTGCAGTCTCTAGTATTGCACAGAAAGCATTTCCAACATCCAGGGCATAATTTCTCTATTGCTACCCCTAGTTTTCCACACTTTCCTTCACAGAACTTTATTTTAAAACTGACAAACGCTGTAAACTATGTTGATGCAGGACAAGGACACACACTTTGGCTTTACAGCTCCATGGTGAACAGTTGGCATTTTTTAAACAGCAGCACAAGATTCACAGCACACAGCACACACTAGGGAAATTGCTTCAACTTTTTGGGCTACCGACTGCCAGACAGCCAAAACTCTAGCCTACTTGCCCAAGCACCTTCCTTCCCGAACAAATCCAAAGCGGTGCCTCCATTTTTGTAACATATCTACGGGTTCGGGGAAGGATGAGGTTACCTGGCACAAGGGACCTAGGTTTGGCTACTCTGCAAAGGGGCACCCAAGTAAATCCAACTACAGGAAGCAATAACAGTAATGCCCAGAACCAGAATTGGGATTTTTCAGTGTGGCTTTATTTATTAACTAACTGAAGATAAACAAAGCATTGCATGGTCCCCCAAAGGGCTACGTTACTGTATGTGCAGATTAGAGGTTAACACAGTGGTCCATTTGAGGAAGGAACACATTACTACAGTTGTCTGGCTTTGGACCCACCAGGCACTCAGCCCGGACTTTGCATGCGCATTGGATACATAGCCCAACTGGCCCGGCTCCCCTGCCGGCCACTCGACTGATGGTCCACTTGAAGAATGACCCCAAACTTTACTTGGAAAGACATCCCATCAAACAAGGAGACTCCCAAACTGTAGCTCCCCACACCACTTGAAGTCTGCGACTCCTAGAGAGATTTGTTTTCGTACTTCCAATCGAAACTCCCATCAAACAAGGAGACTCCCATCCAACAAGGAGTAATTTTCCCATCCTGTGGCTCCCCAAACCACTTAGAGTCTGCAACTCCTAGAGAGATTTTCAAGTTGCGACCCACGTCTGGGTACCCACCCATCACTGGCCAAGTGCATGAGGCAAGTAGCAAAACACAGAAGAAATCCGTAGAGGTGGACCTGGTTACTAAAGGCAGGGGGTTCCACCTCCAGCTCCCACAGCACATACCCAGCCATTTCTCTGGACACACAGAAAACTTTAGACTTTAAAATGTAGATTGAATGGTGGATGACCTGAAGCACCCCCTCTACAGCGAACTTTAAATCCATTTAAAACTTTAAACTGTTTGACTGCTCTATTTGTTTGTCCTAGTTGACATAGTCCTCCCAAATAGCAGTCCACATTCATTTTCCAACTGAAGAAAACAATTTGTTTGCCCCTTCAAATGGAGCCAAACACTCACCCATTCTTTGCAGGTGCCCCGCAGGCGAAGTACTGTAACCTTTGCTGTTATACAAGAACAGACAAAAACAAAATCAGGCAGCTTCCTTCCATGGTGGGAGAAGGGGATTGCCCCTGGAACCCACAGAGAACTTTCCTCCCCCCCGGAGGGAGGGGGGGCACTGAGACTGGGGGAAAGGTCTCCACCACTTTAAAAAAGGTAAACACAGGAACACTTCCTTTTTTCTTAGTGAGAGATCAAACAGCAGACTGGTGCTTCCTTCTTGCTTAAGGACAAACAGAAGACTCCCTTTGAATTTCCCAAAGTTCTAAACTTCACTTCCTGAGCTGGAGATTCCAAAGTGGCTCATGCAGCTGCGACAGTTCTATAGTGATGTCATCTCTCAAGTCTCAGCTGTGACTGAGGACAGAGTGAGACAGTGTGAAACCCATTTAACTGGAGTTTCATAAGCTGCCTTCCCTGCCTACCACTAGGTCTTACTGGGATTCTAGTAACCCCAGGTAACAAAGGGGTTACATGTTTACATTGCTGTATACCAATCTGAGCATTTTCCCATAGGTGTTATTATCATGTTTCAGTTTTATAAATCATTTACAGAATTTCATCCAATCAGCACTCAGAAAATGCAAGGTCCTTATTTTGCTAACAGATGTCACATTTTTTGGATAATTACAGTGGATCCTTCAACTTCAGAGGTGGATGGAGTACCGTTACAGGTACATTTCCCTTTAGAATAGAAAAATGTAAAGTAAAACTTATTTTAAATCAGTCTTGCTATCCTGAATGATTTATAATAAGTTTGTACCATCTCCAAGAAGTGTCTCCTATGTTACAAGAGTCCTCACATGAGGTCTGGGCAGCCAGAATCACTTAGCATTACTTTGCGGTCCTCTTGCCCTAACCTCGGGTAAGGGCCGTGTTATAATATACCATAAGATGCACCCATGAAGGGCCTATTATCCTATAGAATAAATTATGGGCTGTTAAAAAAAATCTCTAGCAGTGTCTGTACAGTAATTAAACTGTTGTAAATAGTGAAAGAGTAATTTAAAGTTGGAAGGACTAAGTCCATTAGATACACCCCCTTCCAGTTCATTAGCTGGGATTAATAGTTGCTGTACAGTATGCTGTGCAAACCTGTACTAATTAAAAAATATTATATAACTGGGGCAATGCTTTCACAAATCAGAACTATTCATTTTGCATGTCTGTTAAAGAAGAGTTTTACATATAGGTCAAAACGATTGATATGGTGCATTGAAAACCTAAAACCTTAACAAACTCCCGAATATAATCAATGATCCCAAGCTTGGTCCATTTAAAAGAAAACTCTACAAAGCACCTTACCTGTCTTAGCACATGTGATTGCTAGCCCTGATCCTGTCCTTGACCATTCCCTCTGCCAATTTCATCCTCTGCACATATTTCCCCCAACCCTTCTCCCTACGCCACTCTCCTGGAGCTTGACAAAGAAGTACTTGTTCTGCTTGAAACTTCTGAGCTCAACAAAGAAATGTTTATTCTGCTTCAATACCTCACACTTTGTTACCTTGTAATCTAGTTGTATGTTATCCTCGCATTCTCTGTTAGGACACTGGTGCTCTGCAACACTGCATTTCTACCATTTCCAGTGTTCCAATCTCATAATGTATGTAATCGTGTTATTGTTCATTTGACTTGGAACCTTTGTAAACAAGCTTCCAGTTCAAAGGCATATTCCAAGATTTCAATAAATAAATATACACATAAAATGCTGGTTTGGGGTGTACCATGTTAACAAAAGGACTTTTTGCTGTATTTTTAGTTCCTTGATGTGTAATCAAATCATCATTGTGCTGTTTTTTCTGTGCAAATTTGTGAAATCAATAGAAAATCACTTTGCAATATAGCAGTGAAGTACTGCTGTAAGTAATACCAGTAGCTAGTACTGCAGAAATTGCTTGTTTCTATTTCTCTCACTGTGCTCTGACACATAAAAGTACACATGGCAGCTGGGGTTTCTGGGACATAGTCAGTTTCTTTCTCCTTACGGCAACAGGAGGTTCAATTAATTCCAGACAACTCTTATTTCCTTCAGTCGATGAAGTCAGAGCATATATATAACAAACTCTGGTCAGAGCCGATATGGCTGTGGAGAGCTTCTGGGATGCTTTTATCCAACATTTCTAATGAATTTGCACAATGCAGATCTGCAGAGAGGCAGTTTCAATGTGGTCTTCCTTTACACTTGTTTACAATGTGTTTTCCCAGAATATGCCTGTTGATTGCTATATGTTTAGACTGGACAGTTCACAGAAGACATGGCATCTTATTTTCAGTAGGGCTCTGCATCTACACACTATTATGTTGCATTATGTAAAATCAGAACACACTGAAAACAATATTTTACATCTGGAATAGACTACCCTGAATAAATACATTATAAAAATGGTAAAATCATGACTCCACTGAAAACAAGATATTGCAACTAATCTAGGACATCCTGAGTAAATACAGTGCAAAAATGTGTAAAATGAAGATCACAATGACAATGAGATGTAGCATCTCCTCAATGCTGTCCAAGATACAAAATATAGGATAAGAAATATTTAAAGAGCTAGTGGAGCTAAAACAGGCAGACAGGAAAATAATACACATTTTAAGTAGTAGTCAGTTGTAACTTTTTATTTCTGAAGTATTTTTCTTTTTCTTTTTACTCATCAGAAAGTATTCTATGTGATAATATTGTGCTGGATGTGTGGAACAACTCTTACCCTGGCAGCTGACATAACTTTTTCTACTGCCTCACACTAGGGCCCAGATATTCAGAAATGTGCCAAAGGCCAGCGCAAGTCTGCACAATGCCAAGCAGGGGCCCCAACACAGCATGCGGACAGTACCCAACCAATGACCATGGCTCTGTGCCACCACCACACACACAACCACCACACGCCCCTAACTGCTGGCCCATGGGCACCCCAAGGCACAGCCACCGACCCAGGGGATGGACACCACCACAGTGGGACACACCACAGCACATAGCAGTGAACCACAGGAAGCACAACATGCACTCCTTCACATGCATCCCACATGGATAGACACTGGCCCACTGCAGCATGGTTCCTCACACCACCTGCAAAACAAACACAGACACAGGCAGGTAAGTCAGAAAATATATATTTGTATGAAACTATATACAATAACCAAGGGCTGGGAAAGGGTAGTTATAGCGAGGGAAGGGGACATGGACTGTACAGTGGGAGGGGGAGACTGTAGGGGGAGGTACATCATGGGAAACAGGGGAAAACAGGGGCAAAACTAATGGCGGCCCCGTCTGGCCACCCTGGTGCACAGACGCTGCCTCCGGTCCATTACCGGCATCACGTACGTCCACCTCCAGTGTTGTGGAGGCCACAAGTAGAGTCTGGTGCAGCAGTCTGGAGAGCATGGAGCATGGAGGTATTCACCACCAGACACCTAGAACAAGGGACAGGACAGGTTATCAGTGCAATTTCCCAAGGAACCATGTCCACCCACAGTGCGCAATGGGCAGCGGGAACACACACCCCTGGAGGGCCCAAAATGGCCACCCGCAGGGGGGTGGGCCAACACCAGCCAGCAACTCGGCACACCACGACATTGCACAGAGGTGGTCCCTGCCGCACAATGGCCACATGACTGCACAGTGACAGTCACATGGCACAGTGCACCGGCAGCACCACAGCAACAACAGTGGCAGCCGGGTGCACGTCCACCCCACCGGTAGCATGTGAGGAGGGTGCCTGAATCATGGTGCCATCTGAAATGGTGATGCAGTATGGGTGAAAGCCCGAAAGATGAGGGAGCAGGGTGGGAGACCAGATGTGGTGAGGAGGGTGACTCTAGTGACAGGATGTCATACGTGTACACATGTGGGGGGAGGAGCGAGCACGGTGAGCGTGGCCTGGGAGGGGCGGAGGGATGTAGGGGTGGTGCTGCGGTCAGCTGCCGAGCTGCCCGTGGCATTGGGGGTTGGCCTCCAATTGCAGTGCTGGGGTTCCGGGTTTGGGTCTGGGACCAGGCGCTACTGTGCTTTTTTGCACCAGGCCCAAAATCTTATTTTTTTTGCTTTCTCACCCCCCCTGACATGCACCCTCCTGGAGTTGAGAATCTGTAAGTAGGGGGTGTGGGGTTGAAGCCCCCCCTGTGTGGGGGGAGTGTGGGGGTGCAGCCCCCCCATAGAAAGCAAGTATTTTCCATCCCCGGTGCCGTTGTTCCATGCGCCGAGGTTGTCGGGTTGGCAAAATTGTTTTCACCACCCTGACATCACTATTCTGTGGGTCGCCTTTCCACGGTGGTCCATATCACATAGAACCACCCCACCAACAGCCAGCACACATGTCCAATGGACGTGCCACAGTGGCATGTACCACGCACAGTGTGACACACAGCTGCCATGGCACATGGCACAGGCAGCCATGCCAGCACCCACTCCCCCTGCTACCACCCATGTACAGTGCAAAGGACCATGACAGTACCTACCTTCCCTCTGCAGTCCTGCTGGTGCCAGTCCTGCTCCACCATGTCCCACTGCGTCCTGCTGTGCTGCTGCAGCCTGGGCCTTCCGACGGTCCTCAGGTCCTGGGAATGGAAAGAAGACAGGTGCACATCAGGAACTGACCACAGCAGCTTCCCCCCAACCCCACTCCTGTGCACAGGGTGTGCCCCTGCTAGACACATCCTGCATGGCTGCACAGCTGCATCACAATGCAAGTAGAAACTGGCAATGCCACCCTGTGATGTGCACAATGACAGTGTACCTCTCTGCAGGGCATGGCAGGCAGTCAAGTCAACACCACAGTACAGCACCAGGGCAGACATGCAACATAGGATGACTTACCTGGCTGTGGCACAGCCCCTCACCTGGCACGTGCCTATAGCCTCCTCAGGCACTCTGGGTCCTGCTGCATGCAGTCCCCATAGTGGTGGCGACATTGTTCTCCTGTCCTTGGTACCCCCGTCCTGTGCTCCAGGCTGTCGGCTATGTCCTGTCACATGGTGCCCCTGGCCCACTGCAGGGGCACCTGCCCAAAGAGCTGGGGGACATGGGGCTCCAGGCAGGCCACTCTCACACTTGCAGACAAATAGCATATTTTAAGTCAGCCATTGTGTATTTCATATATATTTTAAATTATCATTCTTTATACACAGTATAGATTCACAATGATTGTACTTCATATTTCTTTTCGTTTATTACCTTTATTAATCCCCTCTTCCATTTGGTGTGCCATCAGCACAGCAAAACCATGTATCATGGGGATGTCAGTGGGGTGAACCAGTCCTCCATGTCTCAGATGCCGGACTTAAACTATAGAAGTCATGCTGCGGCACTTGGGGTTATATACACTCATTATATCAAATACAGACATCAGGGACACCACATGGACATGTTTGTGTCATCTACAAACAGTCTCACTTTCTTCTGTATTCCCAACTCAATATTACTTATGTATACGTTAAAGAGCAGCAGCCTCAGGACAGCCTGCTGTGGCACACAGCTAGCTACTTCCCTGACATGAGAGAACTTTACATTCAGGACCACTTTCCAACTCCTATCTGTTAACCAATACCCAGAACAACTAGTTAGCTGCTACCCTAGTCTTAAATGATCTAATTCTTCACTAGCCTGCTATGAAGGACCCAGTCAAAGGCCTTACTAAACTACAGGTACAGGTTGCTGATTGCAAAAACAGTAGAGTGCACACTCCCAGGCTGTCAAAATGAACCACCCTCCAAATGCAATTACAAATACAGTTGTAAGTCAACAAAGTTTATTTCAGCATATTTATTACAATTTGTCCTGGACCTGGTTCTTGAGTCCACACAGAATGACACATTAGAGCTTTGTAGGCCTCTTCCACTTCATCAGGAACTGATTTATAACTGCATTTGCAGTGTATTTCTAATTAGCAGCCTGAAAGTGTGTACTTATTGTCATTGCACTTGCTGTGCGTCTTACTTGCGGAATTGTACTTCTGTGAGTACAATCCTATAGCTGTGCTTCATAATATGTTGACTATCTGACCTCTGTCAATCATTTTGTCACTGAATTGAATCACATTTGTTTGACATTTTTTGGTTTTGTTTTAGTCTTTGGTAACAGGGTAAGGCTAAGGCTCACTATGCACAAGTTTCTGTTTTCAGGCATGACCTTTGAGCACTGGGAAGGTTAAGTGAGTTGCTCAGAGTCACATAGTATGCAAGTGGAGGTTGTGGGAATCAAACACTGGTCTGCTGGATGTACCAAGCTCATTGACAGCTCATTACTCTAACCTCTAATCTACACTGCCAGCCCCATGACCTGCCTCCCATTAACCCATGTTAATTTATATTCATAGGCCCCTTTTCTTACAGGAATTCAGCTACCTTTTTTTATAATTACCACTAGTAGTTTGTCCACTATAGATGTCAGGTCTGCTGGTCTGTAATTTCCCCAGGTTCTCTATACCTCCACTCTTTTGTAGGGGGACTATACTTGCCTCCTTTCTGTCCATTAATACTTTGTGTGTTGCTAGTGACTTTTTAAATGAGTTCTTCAAGGGTGCCACCATGGCCTGTTTTTTCCTCCTTCATACCATTGGGTGCATCCCATCTGGTCCTAAGACTTGTTTACTTTAGTCTGCAGACTTGCCATTACCCTTTATTCAGATATATGTCCAATCACTAATCTGTGGCTAGGTGTGGCCTAAAATATAATATAAAATGTGCAGTGTCAGTGGCTCAGTAGGTAGCACACTCGCCTCTGAGGCCGGGAGATCAGAGGGCTGTGGGTTCAGTTCCCACATCTGGCACTTGGGTTAGTATCCCAGTACTGACACTGTAGTGCAGCATGAGAGGGGTGCTGCACTTCTGAGGTGCCATCTTTTGGATGAGATGTTAAACCGAAGTCCCATCTGCCTGGATTGGTGGTAGTTCAGGTGGATGTTAAAGATCCCATGGCACTTATCGAAAAGAGTAGGGGAATTTCCCTGGTGTCCTGACCAAATTTCCCTCATTCACTAAAAATACCACCAACAGCTTAATCTGGTTCAAGGTCAGTTGGCATTCATCTGTATCCCCCTCCCCCGTTCGTGCCTGAAAAATAGGCAGGATTTGTCTAGTGCACTTACCCGGTCAACAAAAGCTAAATAAATAGGTTGGCTAATTTGACCTCTGACCAGTTCTGGGCCCTCCTGTGTCTTGCCTGTGCCATAGTCAGCTCAACGAGTTTGGCAGTGAAAAATGGTGGTGGGAGGCACAGATGTCTACACCTTGCACCTGCCGCGCAATGTACAGGAGCATGCACAGTGCACGCCCATCATGCAGTGCCAGAGATGCACAGAATGGGTATGTCTATGTGGGGTCACAGGGTCAGAGGTCTGACCCAGGTGTCAGGGATCACCTGGCATTGCACACGTGCACGATAGGGCATGGCATCCCATGAGTGGCCATGCGCATAGCTGGCCCATGCACAACATGCACAATGCCACTGCATCATGCTGTCTTCGCACGGTGCATGATTGATGCCATGATGCTGTGACGCACATGCAAAATGTGTGCCTGCACACTGAACATGCGTGCACATTGCACCATTGTGACTTGCTCTGATGCAATCCCATTGCACACAGTGCAGTATTGTGATATTCAGACACCACATGCAAATGATCTCATCAGCCAATGCTTTGTGCAGTGGGTGCATTAGCATGTCATTACCGTTGCACCCAACCTCATTTGTACGTGTTGCGTCTTATAAGCACCATGGAACAGCACAGGCCATGAACTGGTATTGCAACCTTGATAGGTAAGTTGTGCATGTCGCTTCAGCTCACTGGGAGCTCACAGCACTGCATGGTGGGACAGACCGCGGAGATGCTGCCACTGTCACACTGTGCTGTCCATGTCCACAGGCAGCAACAGGTAGGCACATGAGGAGAGCGAGCAGTGGGGGCCTGCATGGAATTGCAGGCCCAACTTCACAAAGGCTGAGAATGATGCCCTGTTTGAGGCCTACCTGGACAGGGAGCCCCTATTGAGTGGTGTCATGGGCACACCACAAGCCAGGACTGGTGCATGGGAGGAGGTGGCAGCCTACATCAACCAGCAAGGCAGCCACCAGCGGTCGGCACAGGAGTGCCGGAAGAAGGTGAGAATGGACAAGCAGCAGATAAAGGAGAAGGTGGCGGCAATCCGGGCATCCTGTACCACCAACAGAGCAGGGCCTGTGGATGTACCTACACTAATGCCATAGGAGGAGTTGGTGGCAGCCACCATGCACCACACCACAGTGGAGGGTGTGCCTGGAGGAGGATTCCAGATGGGTGGCAGTCCATCACTGCATGGTAAGTATGTCAGCCACCCACAGCCGGTGGTACAGAGGGTGCGTACATGGGCATGTTGGCATGCATGCGGCTGGCATGCATGTCATGTGCATGTGTGCACATCCATGCACATGCCATGCTGCAGGACACATGCAGCGGCGGTGTACAGGGGGGCGCATGTGGGCATTGCATCACTGACATTCCTTTCTTCTCTTGCAGCACCAGCATGCCTTCATGAAGATGATGGGGCACCTGCAGTGGCAGCAACCGTGGATGCTGGTACAGCCCTGGAAGACCAGCCGTCCACCACCACTGGCATCCGGGGGCCTGACAGATTGCAGTTCAGCAACACAGTGCAGGCAGATATCCTGGACCTGGGGTCGGACAAGGCCCTGGATGTGTTCCTGGAGGATGCCAGCCTTGATGTCCTATGTGCAGAGACACAGATCGGGGTAGGGTCCGACACCGATGATGACATCACACTGATCCTGGACAGCATGGGCAATATTGTGGGTGAGACACCCCTGCTGGCATCTGACACAGGCACCACGTCCAGTGCTCCGCCAGCAGCAGAACAGATGCCTACCACCACTGTGGGTGCAGTGGAGGGCATTACCCTGGATGTGCCCCGTGGTGGTAGTGGTGTGGCCATGCATGTGCTGGGCAGTGTGCAGAGGCTGGATGGGTGACAGCAGCAGGCTGCTGGGTGCCACCGGGCAGCCAGACACAGGGTCTGCCATCAGTGCACCTGCTGTACCCATTCCCCCTGCAGACCCCACTGTGCAGTTTCCACCGGAGGGGGGGGCCCTGCAGTGTGACTGGTCACCACAAAAGGAGCAGCATCCCACCCAAGAGCCCCAGGATGCTGACTGACTGGCTGTGCACACCTGTCTGCTATGGGAGTCTATTCAGCAACAGGTGCTGCTTGCCACTGGGGTGCATGCACTGCATGTGGATGCGCACCAGTTAACTAAGCATCAGGAAAGGGGCACTGCACAGATCCTGGTGGGGATGCAATGCATACAGGAGGCCATGACAGCATCCTTGAATTGCATTGCCACTGCAATCACAGATAGCTTTGCTTTGCTGGCTGCCACAGGGTGTGCCCATGCACAGGTGACCCCCCCCTGCAGTGTGCTGTCCACCCCACAAACCCGTCGTCAGGTGACCCCAACACAGTCGATGCCGGGCTCTGATGTAGGCATCCCAGGCATGCCTGGGGCTGGCCAGTTTGGGCACCTGTACTCCCCTGCGCGGACACGGTCGAGTTCCCACAGTTCAACCCCTGGGGGGCTGTTGCAAACCCCTCCCATGGCCAATGTGTGGCCTGTGGCTGCTGATCAGCACCATCCCGGCCATCCCTGTGGCCATGGTGGTCATGGTTCTGTGCAGCAGCCCTGATGTGTGGACCACCCTGATCACAGTCTGCAGCTGCTGCCTGTGCGCTCATGGGTGGTGTGTGTGTGTGCCTACCACTGGTGTCATGCCTGTGTGTCACGCTGAATCCTGCTTATGTGCTTGCTTGCCCAGCCACTGGACCATGTGGCATGGGCATGATGAGGGCTGTCTAGCATTAGTTGTGCCTGTGCACCAGTGCAATGCATCTGATCCATGCCACATACCAATGCCTGGGTGTGTGGGTGCGTGTGTGTGTGTGTGTGTGTGTGTGTGTGTATGGGTGTGTTGCTGTGTGTTGCTGTGTGCCACTGACTCCACTACCACTGGCTCATGCCTCTGTGTGTGCATGCCCATTGCCATGCATGCCCCTGCATGTGTGCTGTACCTGTTTATGTGGCTCATGCATGTGTACCACACCACCTACCTGTGTGCACCATAGTGCTCCTGTGCAATGGTGTCCTGGTGGAGTCATGCCTGCTGGAGCAGCATGGGGCTATCCACCACCCTCCGGCCCATTGCCTGCATCATCCCCACTACTGTTGCCCTCATCAGCTTCTACAGCTATCCCACGGTCAATGGCCATGTTGTGCAGTATGCAGCAGGCCAGGAATAGGTCACAGGCTTTCGAGAGCTGTACTGTGGGGCACCACCTGACCTGTCTAGGCAATGGAACCATGCTTTCAGCATGCCAATGACATGCTTGATGATGTTGCACATGCTGGCATGTGCCTCATTGTACCGTTCCTCTGCTGGGGATGATGGGCGCCGGTAGGAGGTGAGCAGCCAAGGCCTCAGTGGATATGCGCTGTCACCTGTGTGGGGATTGACATGGTTAGCCCTCTGCTATTCTGTGCTGTGCCCTTTGTCTGTCTCTGGCACCCATGCCACCATGCACATCCTGCCCACCGCATCCCCATGTCTGATCTGCCCTTCGCCCCTTGCCCATGCCATACTCACCCACTAGGTGGCCCGTGGGGATGTCCCCCTGTTCATACCTGTGGTACGGCACAGAGTTGTGCCAGATGAATGCATCATGTGCACTCCCAGGGTGTGTGGCACAGACATCGGTGATGCACTCCATGGCATCGCACGCCACCTGGCAGCTGACACTCAGGCTCCCCTTCCAGTTGATGTATGCCATGCCTTCAGGACCAGGTGTCATGCAGATGGCCACGTGGGTGCAGTCAATGGCTCCAATCATGCCAGGCATACGTGCCACCCTGTGGAAGTCCTGCATGGTTGCTGTATGCTCTGCCTGTGTTCTGGGGAAACAGATGAATTCTGAAGCATGTGGTAGCACAGCATTGAGGAACTGTGTGAGGAGGTGGGATGTGGCTGACTGGGTAATGCCTGTGGTGTCCCATGTTGGTCTCTCGAAGGTGCCCATGGTGAGCAGTCACATGACAGCAGTCACCTTTGTCTCCACAAACATGGCGTGGCTCTGTCTGGTGGGTGCCTGCATCTCTTCACTGCACAGCTCACAGAGTTGCCTCAGAATGACCCTGTTCAGGTGGTACCAGCCCATGATCTCAGTGTCACTGTAGTTCTCAAAGGTGTTGTGGCCACAGTACCACCTGTGTCGGGCATACCACCGACAGGCCCTTCCTCAGCCACATCACTGTTCCTCCTGCCCCCTCACACCCCTCATTACTGCCTCCATCATGAAGAGGCTCACTGTCCATGGCCCTCGCTGTCCACTGTCCCACTGGGTGGTTGGCTGCTGGTTGTGTGCCACCCTGGTGCACTGCTTGTCTGTGTGTGTGTGTGTCTCTCTCTCTCTCTCTCTGCTCTCTGCCCCCCTCTCCACTGCCACCTCTATCCCTCTCTGTCTGTGTGTGGGCTTTGGTCTGTCTGTCTGTGTGTATGTCTCTCTCTCTGTCTCTCTTACTCACTCCCTCACACTCACACCCCTGGTGCAAGTGCTGTCTGTGTGTTTGCACCCCGTATTTATAAGAACAAGTCTGCTCGGAGCAACAGTGATTTGCTCCACACTTGCGCCATGGATTCACGGTTGAATATGCCACTGTGCTGGATATTCATGGGAATGCCCCCTGCTTTTGTGCCTGCATTCATTATAGTTGTGAATTGGCACAATGGATTTTGTGCTGTGCGCTGACTCCCACTAAATATGGCTCCTTGGCGCAATACCATACTTGTGCCGGTGCAACTCAGTTGTGCCATGCACAACTGCTCTGAATATCTGGGCCTACATCATCAGCATTGTGATCTCATTGACTGTGACATCACAGGTGAGTGACCTGGCAGTCACTCACTTGCAGTTCCTAAGCAGCAGTGATGTCACAGAAATTGAGGTCACAGTGCTGATGATATAGTGTGAAGCAGTAGAGCAAGATATGACAGCTGCCAGGCTAAGAGCTGTTCTACACATTACACCTACTAACATCAGGTAAACAATCTTCTAATTAAACAAAGGGAAAAGAAAAAGTACCTCAGTTATAACAGGTTGGCTGCTTTTAAAATCTAATATTAGTTTTAGGCAGTGCACTAGCTCTTTAAAGGAACTTCACTGTGTTCACTGACATAAACAAACAGTTCCTTTATTGTTGTATAATATATTAGATTGCAGTATTTATTTTGAATGTTGTGGCCATGAGGATGGTATATGTGTGTGTGTGTGTGTATGTGTGTGTTTGCTGTAGCTCAATATGTTTTTTCCCCAGAAAGCATAGTAAAAAATGCCTGCTGATTGCTATATAATTACTGTAGCTCGGATAGTTCATACAAGACCTGGCATACATCTGAGACAGTACTTATTAGCTAGTGTCTTAAGAAGAGGTAAAACAAAATAGTGTAAATCTTTGTACATTTGTTCCTAGGAAAAGGTGACATTTATGAGGTATGAATCTTTCTTGAAAGACAATACTTGCCCAACTGAAGCTTGTAGCAAGAACATGTTTAAATGCTATGTATTTAAATGTGCAAGTTGTTGCATTTCGAAGGGGGTAAACAAATATCCAGTTTAATTGGCAATCAATATTTAACAAGCTGTTTCAGTTTCCTAATGGCCATCTGATAATTAGCTTTAGTGCTGTCTCCAACATTCTAAACAGAAAGAGGGGAGTATTTTATTTCATTTGGCATAGTGATTTATAGATGTGCAAGGATACACTGAAATGTCCAAAAAAAGTGTTCCACATTCCTCCATTTTTCCAGCTACAGACAGCAAGATGGCTGTAGTCTCAGCCTACAGCCATAAAAAGAAAGTAAAGGAGAATGCTGGAGTCTGAGGCCTTTGTCGTATCTTCCTGTGAAGTTTAGCCTCTTATTTACTTTCTCTTCAGTATGCCTTATACTTCTCTGCAGGAACCAACACTATTGCTTAAGCTTCATACTCATTTAAACCAGAGCATAAACTGGAGCCACAATAATACAATATCTTCAGCAGCATATTGTAAGGATAGTGGATTATCTACTAAGCCACCACATACCATGAAAAACAATGCTTTTTAAGTATGATGCTTTAAAATACAACTAAACATTTGATTAGTGAAAGCCATGTCTCCACCACTGTGTTGCTAAACCTCCATGCTTTAAGAAAAAAACACATTAATAATGGAACAAATTTCCAGCACAGGGCCTATGTTAAAAGCTATTCAAGATGTCTGCTTGGTTGAGATTGAATTTCTGCTGTTGCAGTTTTGCTGCTAAGAAAGGATTCTGCTTCTTTAACAAAGATATGCATTTAGTGAAATGCTGTAAGATATGCATGGGCTGTGATGTGCACTGGAATGTAAAGAATTGTTGCTTGCAGGCTTTCCAGAAATACTCTGCTCACTTGTTCACTGAACTCTGACCTTTTGCTCAATTTTCATTCTTCTGGGAAAACTAAAGAGATAGAACACACCTTGATTACCTGCAGTCAGAAAGAGTACTACTCAGTGCCCATATATCCTGCTTCATCTAAAAGATAAAAACAAGCAACAATATTGGAAGACAAACAAATGACCCAGAATTGATATTTCCTGCAAATGAACACTTGTGTTTTTTTTAAGATGGGATGAACAGTATTATTCCTCTCTCCAGTTTACACATACCTCTTTGCTAGATTTAACAAGGTGTCAGTTCTTTTATAAATAATGTATTATAACTAATTATATACCCCGTTTCAGGGCTGTTGTCAGACCAAGTTCAATGATGTGAATGCACTGGATGCTAAATCTTCATGTCTCAATGAGTTGTATGCTTAAACAAATTAGAGTTCTGAAATTATTCTGCTAGCCACATATATGTATCTGATCTAGTATACTAGTTCATTATTGAAATACATTTTTAAAAGTGCCTGTATATAGCCAGCTCAAAGATTTGAGAGGAGTAGCAGGGTTTTAAAAATATATTTCATGGGAAAATCCAGGTAAGCTACTGTAGCTGTTCCAAACAGATATGCTAAACATGAACAACATTTGAAAACTATTTAACAAACATGCCATGTTTTAATTTGTACAGATATATTAATTTATCTTATTTCAGAATCCATTTACCTGAAACTGGTTTTACGTCAACATTATCTGTTGATGAATTTCAGTGTTTAGTAAACGTATTTAACATTTGTTTTATTTTATATTTTTCAGTGTCCGTCTGGTAGGCCAGATCCCCTCTTTACGTGATCCACAAGCCCAAAATCACTCACCTACTTGAGCAGTCACCACTGGCTCCCAGATACATACAGCCTCTTCCCTCATATACTGTAAATTACTGGACACACCCCACTTGATGGGGGTCAGCTGAGAGGAAAGGTAACTGTCTTTATCAAGCAGTGAAGTGAGGGACATTGGTCCGGTTACCTGCAGTCGGTGTGGAGAGGATAACACTGTCTCCTGCCTGTACACCAGTGCTATCTCCCCCCCCCCCCATGTCTCATTGTGATCTCCTTGGAACATAGCCAAAAACAGCAGAACATTCTAGTGAGTCAGAAGTGGGCAGGGATTAGACCCACTGGCAAAACTCCTCCTGACACTTTTTTGGTATAAGAATGGGTATATGATAGCACAAAATCTCATGTTGACAATGTGCATCACATTGGTGGCAAGATTTATCCTCTGGCTGGAGCCATGCATTCCTCCTTAAGTAATTCACTCTTACTGGGCCACCAGATGACAGTTGTGCAATGCCAGGAGTCAAGCAATCTCTTTAAGTCAGAAGTAGTCTGAAACAGACACTCAGCACTGCCACAACTACCTGAAGTGTGACCACTCAGGGTCAGAGAACAAATCAGGTTGTAAGCTTGGAAATATACAATGCTTACCATTAGGCCTCCAAGTTGCTCATTTATTTAAAATTGCAACCCCAAGCACAACTGATACCTAAGTTACACAATACTGTGGTTATAACCCAAGTAGGCCTGTTGTAAGAGCTCAAGACCTAGTTAATTGTTTACACTATTTTATCTATCTGGTAATTGAGGGTGTAAACATTCAAGACCTGTAATTTATCTACCTGCTAACTGGGATAGGGGCCAGTACTGAAAGCATCATTGACTTTAGTGAGGTTCTGTCTCACAATTGTACCACACAGTCAGTTTCAGTAAAATTAAAGACTTGAAACTGCAACACAGGAGTATTGGGGGTCAGATCCACAAAAGACCAAGAAAGTTATATTTACCTATGGAGTGGTGGATGGAGGGCTCTGCAGTGTGGAGGTCCTTCTCTGCACATGTGGTGCCAACTTGATACATGCCTCTATGTGGATGGTCAGATCAAGGACTGGGAATGGGGCAGTACCAATCATGACATGTCCCATGGAATGCAGATAGGTGGTGGAGAACCCATATGTCATGAAAGTGAAACCCTGCTGAAGTGCTATTGAACTCCCCCAACATAACCTTGCTAGATTGCTGTGGGGTCTATATGCCCCCACACCTCTAATCCAAACCCTCCAGTATGGCACGGAGGACAGGAGGGCATGAATTGTCCATGGTTTTCATCAATATTTTGTCCACCAATGCATGGATATGGAAGTCCATGAAGACTGAACATATTCCATGATCATGTGTTCTGCACAAATCAAGGGATCCAATCTTGTGTCAAGCCAGACATACCTGGCCCTCTCAACCCCCTGAAATATCACTATGCCCCGTGAACACCTTTACATAGATGTATCGGGTGACTAGTAGATCTTTTCTGCATTGTGTGAAATTCAGGGGGGTCATGTGATGCTTGTCGTCTAGTTCAGATATGCTGAACTGAGCTTCATGGGACCCGTTACACTAAACTACAAACTTCAACCATTAAACCCCAAAACTAACCTGAGCTGAAGAGATCATTTAATGGAGGATATTGGACAGTACAATCAGGTGAAGTCTGGAGTTTCCATGGTGTCCCAACTCCAAGATATGTGTGACAATGAGATCTAGATGCCTGGCCAGCAGCAGCTCCATATGCTACCTCCCCATCTTGAGTGCTCTCAAGGGCCAAAATGCCTAGAGATCTCTCCTTTCCTGATCTTCCTTGCTGCTGATTTGAGTGATAGAGACTGCACTGGAGTTCTTGTTCAGGAAGTTGGGCTCCATTGAAGAAGCTATCTTGGACATTTCTGGGGAATTAAAAACTATTTGACTTGCCTTGGAAGTCCTAGCCAGACAAGTAGGAGACACTGAGGATCATATCTCCCCGAACGTAGATCAGCAAGCCCATGTGGACCCAGAGATTGTAGATTTAAAAAGGAAGGTTAAAAAAGCTGGAGATGCACACTGAAGGAGGGGAGGAACTGTCACAATAACTTTGTGACTGTTGGCATCCCACGAAAAGCAGGGCCATCCCCTCATTGAGTCAGCTATTTCACTGAGCATACCCATCGCTCGCTGCACAACATGCCTGGCCCTAATGAATGGCCATGGCTCATAATCATTGAGATCTTAAATTTCCTGGACAAAACACATGTGCAGTACAACAAAAAATAAGTGAGAATAGGGATTTGATGTTGGCAAGCAAACACTACTACCTATACAATGATCTCATACCACAGACTAGATTGTTGCAGGGAGACTATAGAGGAATCAAATCTAAGCTACAGGCTGTTTGAATCAAGTTTTGGATTCTTTATCCAGCTGAACTTCTCACCACTTCAAATAAAAGCACCAAGTAGTTTAACAGTGCTAAAGAGGCAGGGAAGGACTGTACAATGTGTTCCCAAACTTGTTTCCTGACATTCCTCCTAACTGTCATTATCCCTGAAGACTACATATCACCATGCAACCTCTTAACGCTTCTTTTTACCTATGGATACCATGAGTGACTGTATGTGAGTGCTCAATAACTCTAATGCTTCTGCCAATTTGAAAGATGTGTGCCACTTGTTTTCCACCACTGTACCCAGGTGCTACAGGGTGGCTAGACTATCATGGTGGCCGTCACTGCCTACTGCTCCTTTGCTCCAGTTAACCTTCAACAATCCTAATGTTCATGGGGGGGCGGGAGTGCAGCAAGATATATGGAGAATCTGCCCTTCTGTGCAGCATAATGCCCTCCCCTCCAATTGCTGAATTGATACATTGATAGACTTGAGGCTCCAGGGCCTTGGGGATGGGGGTAAACATGCAAAGTGATTGAGGGAGATGCAGTGCATATATTTCATTGTAAACTGTGCAAACTAGCTCTTCTGAGACTGAGATACAAAAGACCTACAGGAGATGAGCTGACCTAAGTTATGGTTTATGTCAAAGAACACACTACATTATAATGCAGCCCACTATTTGTTTCTGCAGGGACTGGTGCAGGTGACTATTGTCACCTCTATCGTTTGCTGCCATCCTTGTCACCCAGGCTACATCCTCATTAGAATACCACATGGACACTGCAGTGAATTAGAGATTTCCTGTTATTTTAATTACGTTAAAAAGTCAGTTATTAATTGGTTGAGCTGTTTGAGTCTCTTGATTAGTCGAGCCACTTTTTCATTATCTACCACATTAGGGGTTGGTTCAGTAGGCAGGTACTATTGTTACAATCGGGGATGGTGGGACTTAGATGGGGTGATATCTGGTATTCCTGTTCTCCTGTGGCTGCCTGATATTATGGCAAAAGGGTGGTTGT
The DNA here is from genome assembly GCA_016271365.2 of Neoceratodus forsteri. Lineage (NCBI taxonomy): Eukaryota > Metazoa > Chordata > Ceratodontiformes > Ceratodontidae > Neoceratodus > Neoceratodus forsteri. Next base: position 607,460,036 of record CM028129.1, read on the forward strand.
AGGGGCCTGTAATATGGATGCTGGCTAGGATGACTGAGCTCACTAATCTTGTATAGGAGGGGCAGGAGGAGCAGGCTTTGTTTGTGACTGAGACCGCTGCATCTTCAGATGCACAGCCATGGTCTAGGTGAAATATCTTACAAGAACATCTGAGGTGCCAGCACCAAGGTGCACTTCTTACACAGCTCCCTACTGCAGACACATGGGGCAGGTTCCATGGTGTGAGCTGAGAATTATCCAATGTTTTGTGGATGCCAGAGTCAGATTCGCTGTGAATTGCTTAAATTTGACAATCCGTTATATGATAGTTTCAGGGTCTTCCTCTGAGGGCCATTGTTGATGTTGGAAAGGCTACAGAAACTTAACATGAACTTACTGGAAGAGATGAGAGGAGAGCTAGAGAGGACATGATTGAAACCTACACGTACCACACAGGAGTAGGCAACATGCAAGTGGAGGGTTTATTTAAAAAAAAGGAAGCCACTAGAACAAGGGGTCATACAATGAAGCTAAGAGGGGGAAGTTTATGAGATATGTGTAGAAATACTTCTTCATGGAAAGGGTAGTGGATGACTGGAACAGCCTCTTAGAGGAGGTAGTGGGAGAAAAGGCTGTGGGAAGCTTCAAGCATGCATGGAATAGTCACATGCACATATTAGGTAGAGGAACAGAGGGAGGGAGTGACACCTATGATGGATCCACGACACCGGATCGACGATTTCTTGTTGACGTAACATTTTCCTGACAACACTATGTCAACAACAATTGTGGTAGGCATTGTGTCCTGGAGGACAACATTTTTTTGTGGGAGGCTACTCCCCCACATCCTCCATTTGCGGGGGGGATGTACCCCCTGCACTCCCTCTAACTTGCTATAATCAACTCTGAGTCAGAGCTGATTTGGAGAGGGGGGGTGCAGGACCTCAAGAAAGAGTGCCGGGGTCCCAAGCAGACTTTTAAGTGATGTGTTGATCTTGTGTGCATCAACGACATCGCTGTAAAGTTGTCACTGTAGCGACGGCATATGACCTATGACCAACTAGCATCACTGGTGATGGAATAGGTAGGGACAAGGGGAAGACTGGATGGGCCTAAAAGTCCTTTTCTGCTGACAAAATCTAAGTTTCAATGTTACTATGATCAGTGCTGGAGGGGGGTATCCATACACTGCCCCAAGACAATTATATACAAAGAATCCTGACATGAACCACTGTTTGCACAGTGGGAATAATATGGATAAGTATAAGCCCGGCCAGCTGTATTTCTCTGTTATGGGCAGCTATCTTCAAATACATTATATGGTTGTTTAAAGGTACCTAAAAACAACAGTACTAGCGGGTTCCTCGTAAACACTCAGGGAAGCTTGTGTGATTTGAATGCCCTTACCAACCAAGAGGACCAGAAGAGGGTAGGTGGGTAGGTAGACCCTCTTTATACAGATTGCAGACCCTGCACCACTCAGAAGTGCTTTGTAGGTTATGGCATTTGCCTTCATGCTAGTTCTGTTTTATATATGTGTGTGGACTGTTCAATCTGTTGGGGAATGGGGTGGATTCACTCTGCTGGTTACTGTCCTGTGCTGTTACGTGTAGGAAGTGGAAGAAGGGGGAGGGCCGGCACACACATAGTTGCTTGAACGATAACATCTTCTACAGCACTAAAACTGTCAGGATGGCTCATAATGCATGAGATATTAACTCATTCTATCTTGTGCAGCCATTTTGGGTCGGGTTAAGCAATGGATGATTCCAACACCATATGGCGCTATCGGTAAGAATGAGTTTTTAATGCAGCAATATGAATAATACAATCAAATATTGTCCATGGAATGTAAAGGGCACAAACCAGGGAAACATTTTATAACCTACTGAAATATTTTAAAAAACTGGGAGGTGGAGATTGTGTTCCTGCAAGAAACACACTTGATGGAGCAACAAACATCTCCACTCAGGTGACAAAATCTTCCAGGAACCAGATAAATACGTTACAAAATGGAGCCTCATTCAGCAATTAAACTGACCCAGAACACCCACCTGCCCCTAGAACCTCAACCTATGCAGGTGTCCTCAGGGTGCATGTGCAACTCAAAATCCATCCAAGCTTTTATACCTGTATATTTGAAAGGCATAGTACCGTAAAAATGAAATTAATTTAGAAAAAAAAAGCTGAAGTAAAAAAAAAATGAGTACATTATTCAGTGCAAAAATTTGGTAATGAAAATATTGTGTCACTATAATAAACTTAAAGGCTGATCGAGTGCGCCTCTTTAGATGGGAATGGATGTGACAATGCAATGGAGCTGGGGAAGACAATAGGAAAAAGAGGGTTACTATATTGTTTGTTTGGTCTGTACAGTTTCAAGTAATGCAATAAATTACAGACACAGCTGGACATTATCTATGAAAAGGAATGCTGGGCCAAAGAGAAGTTTTGTTGGGCACCCTATATGGACCTAAAATAGAGAACCATCAGTTTATCACTGGGATACTAACCTTGTTGGCCCCCTGGGCTGTACTGCCAATGATACTTGCAGGTGATTGGAATGTGGTGCTGGAGACAGATGTTGACCAATCAGGAAGGGCAAGAAGAGGCCTGACCCTAGGGTAGCGTGCACTCAAGGAACTCATGGACACCATGGGCATGACCGAGGCCTGGAGTATGTTTCACCCTGACAACAGGGAATATAAATTCCACTCCATCCCACACAACAACTTTTCTAGAATTTATTTTTTTCTTGTTGGCATAACTACATCCAAGGGATCCACACACGTGAGCATGAAGTTAAAGTTATTTCAGACCATCACCGAGTTATTTTTCAGCACAGTTTTACATGAGCCATTGAGGTAGATGGGATATGGAGTTTAAATAATCAGTTTTTGAAACAAAAGGAAATAATAGAACAGTTGGAACATTTCATTAAGGAGTTTCTTGCACAGAACCAGGCATCTATGCCATGGGCAGACACTCTCTGTGTCACCCTGAAGTGCAGATTGTGGAGTGAAATTTTAAGACTAGCCTCTAAAAGGAAAAAAAAAAAAATCTATGGGAACAGGAGTTCAATTCCTTGCTACCAGAAATTAGAAATATTGAAAATACCAGTTCAATTAGGACAGAGGTCGCGAGGGCTAGCTACTCTAGTAGCCCTCCCCACAGCCACTGAACCTCCCCCGCGGACCACGGAGCTGCAGGAGCCAGCAACAGTGCGGTCGCGAGGGCTAGCTACTCTTGTAGCCCTCCCCACAGCCACCGAACCTCTCCCGTGGATGACGGAGCTGCAGGAGCCAGCAGCAGTGCGGTCACGAGGGCTAGCTACTCTAGTAGCCCTCCCCACAGCCACCGAACCTCCCCCATCGACGACGGAGCTGCAGGAGCCAGCAGCAGTGCGGTCACGAGGGCTAGCTACTCTAGTAGCCCTCCCCACAGCCACCGAACCTCCCCCGTGGATGACGGAGCTGCAGGAGCCAGCAGCAGTGTGGTCACGAGGGCTGCGCTCTGCAGCCCTCCCACAGCCTGAACCTCCCCTACAGACAGAAGCTGCAGGAGCCAGCAGCAGTACGGACGCAAGGGCCAGCTACCTAGTAGCCCTCCCACAGCCACCGAACCTCCCCCTGCTGGGATTCACTTGGAGCTGCAGGAGCCAGCAGCAGTGTGTGGACGCTGAGGCCAGCTACTCTAGTAGCCCTCCCACAAGCCACCGAACCTCCCCCGTGGATGACGGCGCTGCAGGAGCCAGCAGCAGTGTGGTCGCGAGGGCTAGCTACTCTAGTAGCCCTTCCCACAGCCACCGAACCTCCCCCGCAGACGACAGAGCTGCAGGAGCCAGCAGGTAGCGATCCCTGTTCTCAGCTACTCTCCAGGAGCTGCACCACAGGATTTAAACTTGGCGCCTTTTTTCTTAAACTTGCCAGCTCACTGTTTTGCAATTTTGCCCCCCGGAAGAGCGGAGCTGCTGCTCGTTATATGATTTCAGCACTCTGCCTCCCTGCGCCTAAAACTGTACCCCTTAGGAGTGCTTGACTCGAATCACAAGGCATAAAATTATAATTTTAAAAGTGCAAGGATATAGCCCAGTGGAGAAGGCAAAACCGAGCGCCACAGCCTGCACAGTAATTACCCACTGCAATCAATTTCCCTAGGGTGCTCTATGCTTGTGCACCTTGCAATTCTTGTAAGAGCCAAACATTTTGGGTCCAGCTGCAATTAAATCGGATGCTGTACCGGGGAATCGGGCTTTTACTGCTTCTAATGAGTAGCTACATGTAAAAATCTTATTGTGTGCCTGCTTTTACAACCTGTACTGAATTGCTTGCTTGTGTGATTCACTGCTGTAAGTTTTTTACTGCTGGTTAGAAGTTTTAGTAGCTCCTCTTCCCCATCTACCTACCTGTACTTAACTGCCGCTTTCTTCTGTCCCCCCAGCAGTGCGGTCACGAGGGCTAGCTACTCTAGTAGCCCTCCCCACAGCCACCGAACCTCCCAGCGGACGGCGAGCTGCAGGAGCCAGCAGTGCGATCCCTGTTCTCAGCTACTCTCCAGGAGCTCTAGCCTCGCTTTCACTACGAGCAGGCTCCCCACCGCCCCCACCACCACCCTTGGTGGTCTCCTCCTTATATAGTGCTAACCCTGTGGTCTCCTCCTTATATAGTGCTAACCCTGTGAGCTGTTTAAACCAATCAGCCCACTTTCCCATTAGTTCCCTATACTCTTCAGCCACTAGAGGCCACCGCAGCACAGATCTATTCTCTACTAAGTAAGGTATTCAAAAACCAATCCAAATAAGAAAGAATGTAATAGTATTAAATATGCAGTTTTTCGCTCTCACAATCTTTATGCTCTGCCTCTCCCTATCCTCCCTTCCACCATCATCCCATCCCACTCTGTCTGTGTCCTTGCCATATCTCCCTAAAGCCTTCTTATCACCCCCCTCGCCTCCACAGCAACAGTGGAGCTTAACATGTCACCATGGCCCAACTGGTCCCTGGGGGCTTCTATCCTCCCACCATCTTTCCATGCAGGTTTGCCCGCTCTTTATGTCCCCCTCCACAAGTACCACATCTCTACCTTATGTACTGTAAATCACCCCTCTCGACGCTGGAGATCTCCAAAGCCTTTATGCCTACTAAGTCACTCCCTGGCCCTCCTCCTCCTCATAGCCGGAGACATTGAATGCAATCCAGGACCAACTGCATCCAATGCTGCTCAACAACCCACAACAGTCACGCCCCTCCCTAAAGGACTTAAGATTGTCCATCTAAACATATGCAGCATCCTAAACAAAATTGCTGCCTTACAAACCACTGTCCTCACTCACTGCCCTGACATTTTAATTATCACCGAATCCTGGTTAAAACCTCACAACCGGGATGCAATTCTCTATACCTGGGTTCGCCCTAATCTGCCAGGATAGACAGGGCAGAAAGAAGGGTGGCGGCATTGCCATGTACATCTCCTCTGCTCTTCAATTTTCCTGTATCACACTGCCAGCCCCCATACAACCTATTGATTCCCTCCTAGTCAAAATCTCACTAACTTATTCCATCCCAATTTATATAGCCGGATCCTACTGCCCACCTTAGACTCCACTGGGTAACATCCTCAACCATCTCAGCACCCTGAGGGCCCTTACTGAGGACGGCGAACTTCACATACTTGGGGATTTCAATCTTAATTGGCTAGGCAAGGGAGCCTCCAAATCTCGGCAACACATAAATGCCCTAAATTTGTCCCAGCAAATAGCTGAACCAACTCGCCTAAACCATAAGTCCAACAAACATACCCTCCTGGATTGGGCGCTTACCACCCACCCTCATCGGATCTTTCAAGCTGGCCTACTACCAGACTCCCTTAGTGACCACCATATGATCTATATGGTGTGTAAAATCTTCAGACCCTCTGCTCCCCCAACCCGGTCACTTCTCACTAGAGTTTATAAGTCCCTCGACCTGCCTGCGCTCCTAAATGACCTCACCAGTATTGACTGGTCTCTCATCACAAAGGCCCCCTCCATTGATGATGCTTTGGACTTTTTTCCACAAATTTCCTCTCCATCTGGGACAACCATGCTCCACTCAGGTGATCCCGAGTTAGAGGAACCCACTTGCCCTGGATTACAACAAGCCTGATGCAGCAATTACGAGCCAGAGACTGCACCTGGAAAAATTTCAAGGCTTCAGGTAGTCTTATGGCATAGCGCCACTACCGGTCACTACGAAATGCCTGCACCAGGCTCATAAGGCAAGCCAAATCTAATTATTTCAAAAATGCTTTGAATAACAGTTTGGTCACCCAACTCAATTCTGGAAGTCCATAAAATCCTTCTCTCCCGACCGCCCAACCCCCACCCCTCACTTAACATTGCAGGAAAAACATCTCAGATCCCAGCATGGTAGCCTCAATTCAATTCTTACTTCTCCACTGCTGCATCATCCCTTCTTTCCTCCATTACCCTTCCGTTCCCCACCCACCACTCCCCCTACTGTACCCTTCTCAGCTTCTTTCTCCCTATGCACCGTATCATCAGCTCAGGTGCTAAAACTACTGATGTCTCTCAACCCTGACAAAGGTAAATGTCCCTCTGGCCTCGACTCCAAAATGCTCCTGCTCTCTGCACCTGCCATAGCCCAACCGCTAAACCTGCTGTTCAACCTGTCTTTTAAACTTGGTACAGTCCCCAAAAAGTGGAAACAAGCTACAGTCATTCCCCTTCCCAAAGGAGGGGAACTCTCTTCACCTTCCAACTACCGCCCTATATCCCTGCTCCCCATTCTGGCCAAACTTCAAGAACGTCTGGTCCTTTCCCAACTCCACCACTATCTTGAGTCGATAAACTTCTTAACTCCTTACCAGGCCGGTTTCAAGAAAAATCACTCCACCACCACCTCTCTCCTCCGGCTCAAAACGCTATCCTCACGGGTATGGACAAAGGGGAATTAACAGCTGCCATATTTATTGATCTGGCAAAAGCGTTTGACACCGTCTCCCACCCCTTGTTGCTGGCTAAACTGGCTCTAGCCGGACTGTCGGCTGCTGCAAATAACTAGTTCCACTCATACCTGTCTAACAGGTCCCAATCTGTTCGCATAGGCTCGGCTACATCCACCCTACTCCCAGTCACCAGCAGAGTCCCCCAAGGGTCAGTTCTCGGCCCACTACTGTTCTCTATATTTCTCAATGACCTGCCAGCAGCCTGTCCGAATACGGCCATCCACATGCACGCAGACGATACGGTGTTGTTCGCCTCTGGCCCATCCTCTAGTGCTGTGACAGCCTGCCTTCAGAAGGATTTTGACTCCATCCAACGTTGGCTTATCTCAAACCAGCTAGTACTAAGCTCAAAAAAAACTATCTCCCTCACCTTTGGCTCCCGGCCCAAACTCACACAGCTTACTGCGCCACCAAAGTTCTACACTCTGGACAGCTGCCCACTGGAGGCCTGCACCTCCTTTCGTTATCTAGGCATCTGGCTGGACCAACACCTTAACTTCTCAGCACATATTGATGCTTTACACAAAAAATTGAACCCTATGTTGGGAGCCCTCTACCGAAATAAAAATTGCATACCCCTGCCAACCAGGCAAGAAATAGTCAAAAAAATGATCCTCCCTATATTTGACTATGGTGACACAGTTTACTGTGCAGCCCCTCAAACCTCTCAAGTAAGGCTTGACCCCCTATTTAACTCCTTCTGCCACTTTTCGCTGGACCGCCCTCCCAGCACCCACCACTGTATCCTCTACCAATCCTTGAACCTCACCTCTTTACACAACAGAAGATCACGTCACTGCGCTAGAACCTCGGCAAAGTTCTGGTCACAATCACTCCCATCCTACCTGTCAGCCTCCCTAACTGTCCTACCCCCACCATCCTACGCACTCCGGAACAGCGACGCTAGGCTCCTGCATATCCCATATAGATCCACCCAGTCCGGACAGGCTGCTTTCAGCTTTAGGTTACCCAAACTATGGAATTCCCTGGCAGCCGATATTAGACACTCCACAAGTACTCCCCAACTAAATGCCCGTCTCTATTCGCACTTCTCTACCACCTGCTCCTGCAACCCCCCCCTAACCCCCCCTCACTCCTGTACCTGCTCAGCGTAAGAATCAAGTCTGGTCTCTCCACTGTTTCTGACCTGCTCATAGTAAATCACTGTATACTGTACAAAAATCTGCCTACCCTCAATTTGTTCCATTTTACATTATGTATGTTACCCACTGCTGTTCTATTACTCCTTATGTATGTTGTTTTCTGACTATACCATGTTCCATTGTATTGTTTTGTTCAGATTGTATCATGTTCCCACTGTAACCCCAAAACCCCAGGGCACATCTGGAATCGAGCAGTACTCTGCTCAGCATGCCTTCCTGGTAAATCTCTTAAATAAATAAATAAAAGAGGAGGCAGTGTGGAGGTTACCCGTGATTTGAGTGAGGGAATTACAGCAAGTCAGTTTGGGTGAGGTCAAAACAGCGAGTGTGAAATATGCTGCAGTATTTTAAAAGCCCATGTTAAGGTCAGCGCTTTTGTTTCGGTAGGGAGCCATAGAGTAGTTTTTGCATGAAGCATGTAAGTAGTTATTTTATCAGGCTGGTTATGAGCTGGCTGCGCAGTGTAGAGGTTACAGTCACTGCCTATATGGCTGGCAGACCAGGGTTAGATACTGGCTATGAAGATTTTTTTTTTATGTTTAATTCTCATTCTGCCCACCCGCCCTACTTTGTTCCCCTTCACCCCCTAGTGGGGATGTTTTTATTGCCCCCCCAACATTCTCCCTCTCCCCTGACTTGTATCCCCTTGTACAGTATCCCCTTCCCCAAGATTTTCCCTGTCCTAGAATTTCATTCCCCCAAGTGGTAGTTAATTTAATTAAGGGGGGAGTGGCAAAGCCCCTCATAAAGGGGGTTGTAGTGGGTTGAGCCCCCCGCAAAAAAAGCAAGTGTACCTGTGTGCTGATTTTGGAGCACACTATAGTGCTCCTCGCTGTGTTGCTTGCGGCTATTTTTGCTTTGATTCTTTTTGTTAGCGTCATTTTGTAATCACCAACATCACATAAAACCCAGTGTGGATAACACTGAATACTCTCAGAGCCAAATATGGGGACATAATCAAGTAAAGAGCAGAGCATGCAGTAAGAGACTTATGGCCCTCTGCCTGAGAAGTCAAGAGATGACCAGAATAATATCATGTATAACTACACACTGTGGAATATGGTCATGAAACCTAAAGAAAGAGTCACCCAGTTTTATCAGTTCTGTTAGAACCTCTATAGTCCTGAAGTCTCTGTACCAACCACCAAAGCTATATAAACATTTTTGCAGGGGATCCATCTCCCCTGAGCTCTCGGAAACACAAAGCCAACCTCTGAGTACACTTCTTGCTGCTACTGAGGTGGTTGCAGTGGTTAAGGCCATTAATTTGGACAAAGATCCAGGGGTAGATAACTACTCTCCAAACTTATAAAACCTTCCTCCATGACATAGCACCTATATTACAAATGTAACCCCCCTACAAATGGGGGTTCCCAAATGTCTTCCTTGGGTGTGCCTAAATGCCCACTGCCAGGCTGATATCCTGTATCTTAGCATTTTAAAAGTGTTTGACGTGAGTGCCCAGCTGCCAATAATGTGGTGCTTATTTAATCTGGGAGGGGGGCTGAGTGTTTCTATGCTTGAGTTCTGCCTGGGATGCCAGATAATCGCTCTGCTCTGCCATCTCTATTTGCGCAGAGGGAGCTCTATTAGAAGCTGTACTTATTTGCTGTTTATCTATTAGAATAGTAATGATATTGTAGTTTGTCTAACTTGCCTTCTTTGCAGCATAGATAGTTCTGTTTAGCACCACCATCTTGTTCCTGGACTGCCAGAATGGGCCAATCAGTCTTTGGGGACCCTAAAATGGAGTCTGTCCCCAGGGGTCTTGTGGGAGTGAATTTCTGTAGAAATTGTAGTTTTGAGACTTTGGTGCCTAAATGCACCTGGAGGGGGAGCCCTTGCTTTGACAGACTGATGGATCAACCAATCAGAACCTTTTGGACCAAAGGAAAATTTCCAAGCTGCCTGCTGCAGTGAGTCAGTCTGGAGGTAGAGTTTGGAGAGTGAACAGGTCGAGCGATTCCAGCAGCTGCTCCTGCTTAGTTCGCATGGAAGATTGGTGGAAAGGCTGAGTTTGGCCTGTCTACCTGCTGTTCATCAAGAGGGAATCCTTTGAAAGGTTTAGCAATCGGACTGTATCAGAATTGGAGCGTTACAAAGCCACTGAAGAGTGGCCAGATTTAAATCTCAAGAAGACTGAAGATTTGCTGTACACAATCAGCCTGTCAGGACTTCCAGTTGCCACAAAATTCCCAGTTTTGCTCAGAAACACTGATATTGCTGCCAGACTGCTATCTACATTGTGGTATGGTGATTGCTTTACTATAAATGTGCTGTTGACTATTAGTGGGTCGCGATTTGGCTCCCCACTGTTTAATTGTGCCACGCTTGCTGGAAGCTGCATCCAGCCTTCCTGGACTGATATCCAAACTGTCTTACCCAGCCTGGGCCCTGCCACTTTGGCCCAGCCACCTATTCATACCACATAGAAGTAATCGACGAGAGACCTGCCTGGGAATCAGCCCTATGCTCAACATCATGAAAAGGAACGACACCACTGTGAATCGTGTGGGCCCTGCTTCTCCTAGCTAACCAGCAAGTCATCCTGTAGTCTCCATTTCATCCATCCTGTGTCCTGTACTGGGTAGTGTGAGTAAACACCAGGGCAGCTCCCTGCAACAACAGCTCAATCAAAGTGTGTCATCTGATTCAATTGCTTTGTTTAATCATCACGAAATGAGCCTCCTGGCTCTGGATTACAAATTGTGTGTGGTTGTGCATGCCTTTTCTTTTCATCACAGGGCCCAAACCAGTAGTGATGCCGACCTACCCATGGCAACGTTCCAGGCTAGCCCACCTTACTTCCAACTGGGTACCCAGAGCATGCAACTGTGCAGGGACTAAAGGTGCATGCATAATTGCCTGACTAGATCAGTTTCAGAATCAATCAACCTGATTATGCCCCTCCCTTGTTCAATTCCCCTGAATAAATCAGATCTAACTCTTTCTGCATTTAATCTGACTGTGGTTTCAGTTTGTACCAATAGCACTGTACTGTTGTTATTTGCTGTGCCTAACCTTGTTTTACAGGGGGTCTCCAGGGTCAAACTGGGGGAACAAGCCTTGGTGGTAAGTGAAAACAGTGTGGGGAATTGTATGCTGTATAGGTGCTACTGTGAAAGTGTTTGCTGCATATTGTCTAGGCTTCTAGAAGTGAAAGAGGAGGGTTACAGCATCCCAGAGGGCCTTGCTACTAACAACCCTGTCCTCTGGGTGGAGGCACCCATTTCAGTACCCAGCCCCTTAACCTGCTACTAGCCAGGCAGGCAGGAGTAGTAGCCCTTGGGATACCACCAACTAGGGGTTACATCTTGGAGGCACCAATGCTGGAATTTGCACCTTCTAGTGGTCAGAAGTGGGTACTACACCCTCACACTTAAAAATTGTGGTAAATAGAGGAGCTCACTATGCCCAAGTTTAAACTTGCTTCCCAGAAGCTGCTAGTGCACCATATGATGGGGTGAAGTAAGGCAGAGAGGGGGGAACCCCAGCAAGCTCTTCTATTAAAGGATGTCCCTTCTGGGACATATAATGCCACTATTGTGGAAGTGGATGAACTAATTAAGTGTTTGGGGCAGGTTGAAGTAAGGGGAAGGGATTCTGACCTGTTTGTTCAAACTATGGTGGCCCTACTCTCCTGCAGCCTGCCCATTGAACCAGAGAAGGTATCCCTGTCATGTTGCCTAAAGGGTCCCAAAAGGGTTGGAGGGTCATTCATTTACATAGTGACCTGGCTGCTCCTGAGGGTCCCCCTGCATAGAGGAGTTCAAAGACAAGCTGTTTAAATTGTTAGCCTCTGAGGGTCGCTCTGCTACAGAGCTAGTGAAAATGTTAGAGCTTTCTGAGGATATCACTCCCGTGCAGTCCCCCATAGCCTCTCCCGCCACCCCTACAGTTGCTTCCCCCATAGTGGTACCTACTGCACATTTGGACTCATACCGCAGACTTAGGCTCTTTTCAGGCATGGTTCCGGTGCCCATGGGGGAGGATAATCTGGAAATGTGGATGGACTATGCCACCCCATTGGTCCAGAAGTGACAGTGTGCTGAGAGGGAAAAGAGGAAGAGGCTTATGGAAAGCTTGAGAGGCTCTGTACTGGAGGCCATTCACTTCCTGTGATCCACCCGCCCAGAGGCCACAGCTGATGAGTACCTCTCTGCCCTGGAGGGGGTATTTGGTAGCACTGAGTCGGGAGATGACCTGATGTGGAAGTTTAAATCCGCAAAACCGTGGAAGAATGAAAAACTGTCAGTGTTTATTACTCGAATTAAGCAAGCTTTTCAGAGGGCCCACTGGAAAGGAGGGGTGCCCGCCAGTGAACTGAACAGGGTCAAGCTAGATCACATCTTAAAGTCAGCAAGGTACTCTAGTGTGATGTTGTTGAAGCTTAAACTGCAAGACAGAAAGGGCAATCCCCCCCCAATATTGTGACCTAATGAAAGAGAGCCTTGAGACTGAGAATGATGAAGAGGGATGGAAGCCCTATGCTGGGGCTGCCCACGCCTGCCAGGCCCCTGAGATAGGTGAGGAGGCTGAATTATAACAGCTAAGGGAACTGATCAAGGAGTTAACTGAGTTGAGATAGTCAGTCAGCAAGCTGCCAAGGCAGCCAAAGATGCTAATTCCTGTCCAGCCCCTCCCGGGACAATGAGGGAAGTTCTGCCGGGAGGGGTTGGGGTACACATTGTTTCTTCTGAAACCTGGCCTGAAGACAGCCTGTGGGAAGAGGTATGACAACTGAGAGCTGTGGTGGAAGACCTATTCCGAGCTACCCAAGACACTGACCCTTGGGGGAACTCAGAAAGTCAAGAGAGCAAACCCCCGACCAGAGAGAGAGACCCCGAGACTCCCCCACTATGTTCAAGCAGGGGAACAGCTCCTCTTCCCCCAGAGACTCTAAAGAACCTGTTTTCCTTTACCACTGCAGAGAGGATGGGCACATCTGATTCACCTGCTATCCACCTGAGAATCTGAGAAAAGTTACTACTAGGCTGCTGGCATTTATTCTATGGAGCAACATACGACCACAAGGTGGGGCTCCCCGGAAAAGCTATTTATCCAAGGCAGCTGTAAAGCCGATGTCCAAGTTCAGGTCACCTGAGTGGTCTGAGGTGGTGGGCCCTTCCATGGAAACTACAGTGATGGTGAACAGTGTGTCTGCCCGGGCTGTGCTTGACAGTGGATCCCAAGTAACCATAGTATTTCAGATTGGTACCAGAAGCATCTGCCGGATGTGCCCCTACAACCCGTGGAAGGTTTGCATGTGTGGGGGTTGAGTGATAAGTCCTATCTGTACTCGGGATATATCTGGATCTGGCTGTCATTCCCTACCACCGTGGCTGGGTTAGATGAACAAGATGAGACACTTGCCCTAGTGTGTCCCCCCACCGGACTGTATGATGGAGTTCCCCTGTTAATTAGAACAAATGCCCACATGTTTAGGAGACTAGCACAACTCTGCCATGAGAAACAAGGGCAACGGACCAGATGGGCCCTAAGAATTCCAGCATTAATCAAAAGGGCTTATGACTTGCAACAGAAACCCGATGAAGTGGACCGAGATGAGCCAGTGAGAACATTGTGGAAAAAGGATCCTGACTCTTTGGTGTTGGCCCCCAACACCCAGTGTAAAATCTATGGAGAAGTCCGCCTAAGGAGAGATGTAAAGAATAAAATACTGATGATAGATGCCCTTGGTGAAGGGAAGCTACCAGAGGGGTTGATGGTTAAACCCAATATACTACCTGCACGTGCCCATGCCAATGCCCGCCAAGTGAGAAACATGTTGGACAGGGAAGTTTGTGTGAACTGGGGATGTACTCTGGCTACAGTACACTGCATAGACACTGCAGTATTACTCAATAACAAATACTCTGGCAAAAGGGAGAAAGTGATCCCAGACTTATTTAATTTTGGTGATTCCCCCTTGTCCGGCGAATGGAAGACCCAAATTAGCAGGAAACTTGCACAGACAGAGCAAGTGTTCTCAGTAAAAGAGTGGGAAGTGGGGTGTGTCCATGGTGCTGAGCATAACATATGCCTGCATGATGACCAACCATTTTGAGAGAGGTCCCGACTCCTTGCCCCAGCAGACATAGACGATATTAGGAGGCACCTACAGGAAATGCTCACTGCTGGCATTATTCAAGAATCAAGAAGCCCATATGCATCCACCATCATAGTGGTGCATAAAAATAACTGATCTGTGAGGATGTGTGTGGACTATCGGACCCTCAACCGATGGACTATGCCAGATCAATACACCATGCCACGCATTCAGGATGCCCTGGATTGCCTGAACAAGGGTCAGTTGTTCTCCGTACTGTATCTCTGCAGTGGATATTATCAGATTCTGATGGCCCCGGAGGACCATAAGAAAACAGCTTTCATCTGTCCTTTGGGGTTCTATGAATTTCTGAGGATGCCACAGGGATTTCAGGTGCCCCTGCCGACTTCCAGAGACTGATGGAATGTGCGGTGGGAGACATGAACTTGCTGGAATGTTTAGTGTACTTGGATGATGTCATTGTTTTCAGATGCACGCTGGAGGAACATGAGACCAGACTGTTCAAAGTCCTCAATATTTTGGAAGAATTCAGCCTTAAGTTATCCATAGACAAGTGCCATTTTTTTCAAACATCTGTAAAATATGTGGGACACATAGAGTCTGCAGAAGGGATACAGACAGATCCCAGTAAAGTTAAATCTTTGCCCAATTGACCACAGCACAATAACCTAAAAGAGCTACAGCATTTTCTGGGGTTCTGCAGCTACTACTGCAGGTTCATCAAAGACAATTCAAAGGTGATTTGACCACTCCTTAACCTTACCCAAGGCTACCCTCCTACCAACCACAAGTACAAAAAGGGGGCTATCAAAGACCAAGAGAGAGTGTATTTTTGAAGAGGTGAGCCTTTTTGGACTCAGTGAACACCCAATTGTGAAGCAGCATTCTTTGAAGTCATATACCAGCTCACCCACGCCCAGTCCTTGCCTACGCTGATCCTACCAAGCCCTATGTTCTGCATACAGATGCTAGTTTGCAGGGCCTAAGGGCTGTGCTATATCAAGACTATGAAGATGGCTTGAGACTGGTAGCTTTCACCAGTAGGAGCTTGACCACGTCAGAGTGGAACTATCTGGTCCACAAGTTGGAATTCCTCACCCTAAAATGGGCCATAGTTGACCAGTTTCATGAGTACCTCTATGGGGCAAAGATATTAGTGAAGACCGACAATAATGCACTGACCTATGTGCAGACTTCAGCTAAATTGGACACCACTGGGCACTGTTGGCATTCTGCCTTATCAACTTATGATTATGCTGTTGAATACTGACCGGGACTAAACAACATTGATGCTGATGCCCTGTCACGAAGACCAGTTTCCAAGGACAATTGGATCAGATTGTCTGAAACTGACATCAAAACATTATGCCAAAAGTTTGATAAAGATGAACAAATGTCTACGGACACAGTGGGCTGCCTAGTAGATTGCTTGAGCCCTCCTGATATCTGCATACCATCTGCCTATTGCCATTTCTCTGCTCTAAATATTAGTGCACTACCTCAGTTCGATAATGACAGTATTCAGTGGGCTCAATCCCAAGATCCCATGATTCAACCAGCACTTGATGCCCTTCGTGCAGTGAAAGGTGTGTTCAAGTTGTGTTCCCCTGACTTGCAAACTGCTCTGTTGTTCAAGGAAAGCCCCAAGTTAAAGTTGCATGATCAGTTGTTATACAGAGAGACAGTGGATCATCGTGGCCAAAGATGGTGGCAGATGTCGAGCACCATGTCAAGACTTGCAGTCAGTGCTTCCAAAGAAAAGCCCTCAGAAGGCTGCCCCTCTTGTCAATATCACTACCAGCACCCCTCTAGAATTGGTCTATGTAGACTTCTTGTGCTTGGAACCTGACCAAAAGAACATCAGCAATGTGTTGGTAGTTACTGATCATTTTACATGGTACACACAAGCCTTCCCAACTAAAGATCAAAAGGCCCCTACCGTGGCCAAGGTACTGGTGGAAAAACTCTTTGTCCACTATGGCACCCCCCCCAGTGGATCCATTCTGACCAAGGCAGGGACTTTGAAAGTGGGTTAATCAAAGACATGCTCTCTCTGTGGGGGGTTTTGAAGTCAAGAACCACCCCTTATCACTTGCAGGGGGAACCTCAACAAGAACGCTTCAACCACACCCTTCTAGACATGCTGGGCACACTCCATCCAAAAGACAAGCCTAAGTGGAGTCAGCAGATTAACACTTTGGCACACGCGTACAATTGCACCAAAAGTGACACTACTGGGTTCTCTCCCTACCATCTCATGTTCAGGAGGGAGGCCCAACTGCCAGTTGATGTCTGCTTTGTGGTCTCTCCTGATGGGGGTCCAATCAGAAAACTACTTGTACTACGTACAAAAATTGAAAGATCAGTTGAATCATGCCTATCAACTAGCTCAAACTATGGCTGCTAAGTGAAATCTTGCACAACAAAGAAAGACATGATCGATGGAGAAAAGCCCAGGAGTTGTTGCTTGAGATAGGGTGCTACTACGCAATTTGGGACTGCATGGAAAACACAAATTGTTGATAGATGGCACCATCTTCCCATGGAGAAGTTGGTAAATTGATGATCTGCCGGTGTACAAGGTGCGCCCAGAAAATAATTCCAAAGCTGTTAAGACCATACACCGTAATCACTTACTGCCCATTGGCCAAGCTATTATTGATGCTGAACCAACACCTGACACTTCTCCTGGGCCATTGACTCATGCTGCTGCAAAGAGGAAACAGAGCCAACCTGCCCATATAGTTCTAGAACTAAGGCCTTCCCCTCAGCAGGCCCAGAGTGATAGTGATGACTTTGTCAGTCTCTGATGAGAGTGACTGTGATAATGCCTATTATCCCTCATATGAACTGAGTCAGTTGTTTTGAGGCAATCCTCTGCAGAATCGTGGGAATGAAGTTGGGCCTTCAGAACTGCCTAACCCCTCAGCTTCTTCCCTGGACCCAATGCCCCCTGAAAGTGAGGTGCAGAGTATCACGTCTGAGGTTGCAGACTCTCTGTGTCTTGTAGAACTGTTTGATTTGCCCGAAGAAGGGGCTGATGTTCTGAGTCTCCCTGGTGACATACCAGAACTTGAAGAACAGTATGAAAGTGCTGACAGCACCCTTTCAGTGCCGCAAAGCCTAGCTGTGCCAGATTCTTCTCAGAATGAGCAACCTAGACCTTCTTCAGAAGATAATAATGAGCAAAGTATTGTGGAAACAGAGTCTGCAGAGCAAGGAGCTGATAGTGTTCCCAATCTGGACATTTCAACTAGTGCAGAGGCATCCCTCACTACAGGAGAAGAAATCAATGCGAGTGTTGAATGCCTAGAACCTGTTTCTGTTCCCCCTAGAAAATCTGGGTGAACTGTTAAGCCAGTGCTACACTTCAGTTATGATTTCCCTGGAAGGCCTGTGGACTTGCCTCTCAATGTGGTCCATAAAGGTGTTTACATTTCCAAGAGCTTACTGCCCAAACTGAGTTTGACTACCACCTCCCAATTAATTGTTCTTCCTTCAGAACAAGGTGTCCCTGTCCCATCTAGCCCTAAGTTAGCTGATAGGGAAGGGCCCCCTTCTACCTTGTTTATTGTGCAGGAAGTTATAACATGAAGTCATAGGTAACTGTTCATTCAGTATGTTAATCATAATAGAATCAGCATAGAATGTATGAAACATGCATAAGTATTGTCAATGAAGACATAGCATAGTGAAATATAGTGAAATATATAGTAATGTGATAAGTTTACGTTAACTGATGCATCAGATATTATCTACATAGTATGCTAATGTCACATATGTCTCATATATAACGCTTCTTCAATATTGTGATGGTGTAGACGTGACACAGACACCAAGTTTTTCCAGGCAGAGAAGAGTGTAACCCCCCTACAAATGGGGGTTCCCGAAAGTCTTCCTTGGGTGTGCCTAAATGCCCACTGCCAGGCTGGTATCCTGTGTCTTAGTGTTTTGAAAGTGTTTGCAATCGAGTGCCCTGTTAGCATCCATGCCTGTCTCTTTAAGAGCTGCCTATAACGTGGTGCTTATTTGATCTTGGAGGGGGCTAACTGTTTCTATGCTTGAGTCCCACCTGGGCTGCCAGATAATCACTCCATTCTGAAATCCCTATTTGAGCAGAGGGAGCTCTATTAGAAGCTGTACTTATTTGCTGATTATCTATTAGAATAGTAATGATATTGTAGTTTGTCTAACCTGCCTTTTTTGTAGCATGGATGTGGTAGTTGACCCCCCCCATGTGAATAGTGCTTAGCTGAACCTGACATTTTCTTCTTCTCTCCTATATCTGTTCCAAAGACTGTTGCGTAACAGCACTTTACTCCTTCATTTTATGTCTTTCTGTCTCTTTCTAATCCCCCTGCGTAAAACATTCAGAATATGCTGGGTCAGACTGGCCATCTGGTGCTGTGTATTACAATTTAAACTATTTTTCATCCCTTCCTATTTCTGCTCCTCTACGTCATGGTCCAGTTAAATAGAAGCACTTTTCCTGTACTGCCTCTTTAAATGTGCAGACTTAAAGAATGAAAGTAACTAAAGGTCTGTAAACAGACTTGGTAGGCAAAATTTTTTTCACAATGTAAAAAGCAAGCTGGGATTGATAGTCAAACTTAAGAAATTACCAATGCCAGTTTAAATGTTTTTCTTTTGGATATGTACAGGTACAGATTGGAATATCCTGTTCTTGAAAAGGTTAAACAGTTAGTAAATTAACTAAAATACAGGATATTAGAGAAGAAGAACTAAAATGTGGTCTACTTACACAACTCCCAGGAGTTTCATGTCTCCAATCAGTACTGGTGTCCTTGCAAGGTGCTGTCTCCTATAGAAACTCAGCAGCACCTTTCTCCCTTCTTTTATATGCTGCAGCTCCCGGTTACCTTTAGAAAAGGGGAGGAGTTGTCTATAATGCAGCCCACTCTGCAAGAAATGTGCAATCATATCTGATAGAGCATTAGGGTGTTTATGTTGATGTCATAATAATGGATTATTTTTTATGCCTTTCATTTATGTGTATTCTAAGTAAGTGATTGTACAAAGAAATAAGAAGATTTCTGTAAATAGCTTAATAATTAGGTGTGGCTTTGAGCTAAGGGTGGAGCTCCACTCTTTAAAAGAAGCCAGCCTAGATTCTCAGGTTAGATGCTGTTAGGGAGAGTTCATGTGAGGACCTCCTGCTCTCTGTTATACTGCACAAGATTATGTTCCACTGCTAGACCCTTGGCAGGGAAGCTGTGCTGTTTTCAAGTTTTATTTTGTTTGTTTATTATCGTAAGTTTGCTGCTGTAAGCTGTTTTTTTTGTTTGTTTGTTTGTTTGTTTAATAAAAATCATACCATTTAGGTATGTTGTACCAAATTTGTTGATTCCTGTGTGACCTGATTTGTTCAACCCACGACATTTGGTGTCAAAAGTGGGATTAATTGGAGATCCATAAGGAATAGGTGGACTCCAGTAAAGATACTGCACATAGTATCCAGGTCACAAGTGGTTTTCAACAGGTACATGGCACATAAACTCGAGGAAGCTGGTGCCTTATCAGGGGTTTTGACCAGAACCCAAGTGGCTGCTGTTGGTGAACCACTTCTTGAAGGATTACCTGCTGCCACACATCCTAAAGTTAAACAGGGCATACAGAAGATGGAAGAGGCGGGTGTGAAGAGACCAGAAGAAGAACAGCTGGAACCTCCCCCAAAGACCTCAGGGATTTACTCCACTGGTTAGCGATACGTCAGATGGAGATGGAACGCCAGTGAGAGGTAGATCTGAGGGAAAGAGAGGTTGAAAGAAAGCAACAAGACCAGAGGTGGGCTGACACACTACAGGCCTTACAACTTATTGGGGCTGGTCAAGGGGCTGCCCATACAAATCCCAGAGACATAAAATTAATGAAAATGACTCTCTGATGATATAGAGACATATCTAACAACATTTGAATGTGTAGCAGGCTTGTAATTGGCCTCATACCCAATGGGTGGTAAGACTTGCCCCATATCTATCTGGCAAAGCTCAATTGGCATACACCTGTATGGATATCCATATTGCTAATGATTATGCCTCTGTAAAGAAGGAGATACTAAAAAGATATGACATTAACACAGAAACATATAGACAAAGGTTTAGATCTTTAAAGCATTTACCCCATGTACCACCTCGGGAGACCTATACCAGATTGAATGACTTGTGTCACAAATGGCTACAACCTGAGGGAAAGATTGTACCAGCCATCATTGAGCAGTTTGTGCTGGAGCAATTTGTACATATTATGCCTTCGGATGTCCAATTATGGGTAAGGGAACACCATCCTGATAATGCTGAAGCTGCAATTACCCCAGTCAAGATTTTATCTGCACGACAAACCGTACAAAAGGGTACAGGAGAACAGAAAATGTCATTCCTACTACAACATCCCAACCACTACGGTAAGACCTATTGTTTCATCAGTTGGGACAGGGATTGTTAAGACTAGAGGGGAAGGTCGAGATGGCATAAAAAACCTGAATCCACCATAGAATGCCATTATTGCCATGGACTGGGACACATAGCCCTGCTTGCCCAAAGAAAAGTCTATACCTCGCTTCTATGAACTTGGGGAACTTTTATAAAGACTATGGTAAATTGAACTCAAGTAGAAGGGCTAGTGGACTCAGGAGCCGACAAAGCTTATCCAGGCTGACCTACTAGATAACAAGTTATTAAGTACTAAACCCACTGGTGTAATTTGTATCCATGGTGATGTGCATCAGTACCCAACTGCACAGACACAAGTATGTATAAATGGACAGACATGTGATATGACATTAGGAGTTGTACCCACTTTACCTGTGCCTTTGATTATTGGTCAAGACTTTCCAGCCTTTAATGACCTTTTAACCTCATGTGACACTGCTTATCAGCTGTAACCACGAGGGCTCAGTCACAACTAATACAACAGGACCCTATATTTTATTTTGATGATTCTTTGTTTGAAGAGGGTAAAGGGCCACGAAAAACAAAGGCCGAAAAGAAATTATTACAGAAAGACTGGAAACAAAAACAAAATGGGACTGGTGATGTCATGCCTCAATATCATATTGTAGATATTAAAACTGAACAGCAACATGACAATACACTTAACCCTTTCTTTTCACAGCTTAACAAACAAGTACCTTTGGGTTCACCATATGTTGCACAACAGAATGGAATTCTATATAGAATATATATAAATCCTAAAACACAAGAACAGATAGAACAAATGCTGGTACCACAGAAATTTAGAAAAGATCTTCTATTTTTAGCACATGATATCCCTAGTGCTGGACATGCAGGACGAGACCGAATTTCTGCTAGACTATTGCAATGATTCTTCTGGCCTGGTCTACAGGAGGACGTTGCTTGAGTATTGCAGATGTTGTCCTTCCTGTCAGCAAATCAGCCAGATAACTCACAGGACAAGTATCCTTAATGCCCCTACCAGTTGTAGCTCAACCCTTTGAAAGAATAGCTATGGATGTGGTAGGACCATTAGTAAAAAGCAGTAAGGGTAATAGATTCATACTTGTCCTTTGTGATTATGCAAACCAAATATCCTGAAGATTTTCCCTTGAGAACAGTTACAGCCTCAAAAATAGCAGAAAAGTAGTAGAATTCTGCAGTCGATGGGTATTCCTAAAGAGATCCTGATGGATCTTGGTACAAATTTTAATGCTGCACTACTCACTGAATTGTACAAAGCTTTAGGAATTACTACATTATGAACCACCCCTTACCATCCACAAACTGATGGTTTTACAGAAAGATTTAATCAGACATTAAAACGTATGATTAGGAAATTTGTGGACAAAGAAGGTAAAAAGTGGGATCAATATCTTCCCCTATTTCTGTTTGCATACCGAGAGGTCCCACAAGCCTCAACAGGATTTTCACCATTTAGTTTGCTGTATGGAAGAAACCCCCGGGGACCTCTTGACATAGTTAAAGAAACTTGGGAGGGAGAGACCATAGTGAAATATACCAATATCCTAAACTATTTGGTTAATCTTAGAAAGTGACTAGTGCAGTACACAAAAAAGGCACATGAACAAAATAAGGTAGCCCAAACTAAGCAGAAATGTTATTATGATAGTAAAACTCGGGAAAAACAATTTCTTCCAGGGGAAAAGGTACTGTTATTATTGCCATCCAATGACAATAAGCTTTTAATGAAATGGCAGGGACCTTACTCCATTGTTTCCAGACTGGTCCTGTCACTTACCAAGTTGAGATACCCGGAGACGAAGTGTACACTCCATCTATCATGCAAATCTCTTAAAGAAATGGCATGAGAGACTTACTTGATGTTAAAGCTGACCTTTATGTTATGCCCAGTAGTTCAGACACTGAATTAGATTCTGCCTATAAAAGGCTTGAATCAGAGGAAACTATTAGAGATGTACATATTAACTCAAATTTAACCAGTCAGCAACATGCAGAATTGGAAAACGTACTACAACATTATACAAAAGTTTTCACAACTATCCCAGGTAAAGCCATTGATGTAGTACATACGATTAAAACTGATTCTGTCCCAATAAGGCAAAAGGCATGTCGATTGCCAGAAAGAAGTAGGTCTGAGGTTGTACAGGAAATTGAGAAATTACGGAAATTAAATATTATTGAACTTTCTAGAAGTCCATGGTCATCCCCTATGGTAATTGTACCTAGAAAGGAAGGGGGTATCCGTTTATGTCTCGATTTCCGTGAACTCAGTCAAGTATCTCAGTTTGATAGCTATCCAATTCCTAGAGTGGATGATATAATAGATCACATTGGACAGGCAAAATACATCTCTACTCTTGATCTCACAAAGGGCTATTGGCAGATCACTTTGGAAGAACAGTCTAAAGAAAAACAGCTTTAGCACTCCTAAGGGTTATACCAGTTTGCTTATATGCCATTTGGCTTACATGGGGCCCCTGCCACCTTCCAAAGATATATGGATAAATTGTTGAATGATCACTCTTCCTATCGTTCTGCTTATTTGGATGATGTGGTGATTTTCAGTTCAGACTGGTCAACACATCTTACCCATTTGTCTAATGTTTTATATACTATTGAAAAAAGCTGGTTTAACTAATAATCCTTCCAAGTGTACACTAGCCATGAATGAGACAAGATATTTGGGCTTCATTTTCGGTAATGGAATAGTATGTCCAGAAATAGAGAAGGTGGAGGCAGTAGCCCAATGTGCAGTCCCAGAAACAAAAAAACAAGTGAGATCTTTTTTGGGTTTAGCTAGTTATTATAGATGCTTTATCCCTGATTTGGCCACAATTGCAACCCCATTGACTGACTTGACTAAGAAACAAGTCCCAAATAAAATTCCGTGGTCACCTGCTTGTGATTTAGCTTTTAGGACAATAAAAGCTATACTGTGTTCAGCACCAGTGTTGCAATCTCCAGATTTTAATAAACCTTTTTGAATTACAAACAGATGCTTCAGAAACTGGTCTTGGTGCTGTATTGTGTCAAAATATCAATGGAGAAGAGCACCCCATCTTATTCATCAGCCGGAAACTATATCCCAGAGAACAGAAGTATGCTACAATAGAAAAGGAATGTTTAGCAATTAAATGGGCTATAGAGACATTGAAATTCTATCTATGGGGGTCTCATTTTACTTTAATTATGGATCACAACCCTTTATGCTGGCTTAACCAGATGAAGGATAAAAATGCACGCATTCTCCATTGGTACTTGGATCTACAGCCCTATCATTTTGAGATTAAGCATAGACCAGGCAGCAAACATAAAAATGCAGATTTCCTTTCTAGATATGGTGCTTAAGGAAATTTAATCTAGAATGGGATACAGTATCCTATTTCAACCCCAGGGCAAAGTATGATGTATGACAATGAATGATGTTAATTGTATTTATTGTTTTTGTTTATAGGGTGCCCTGGGGTGGGACTTCTGTGAGGTGGGTGGATCCCATCCCATTCCCTTGGATTTATGTTGTGGAAAGGGAATGTGGTCTTCAAACCAAATTATTGGTTTGTTCTTAAAGAGGGGGAAATGTGGTAGTTGAACCCCCCCCATGTGAATAGTGCTTAGCTGAACCTGACATTTTCTTCTCTCCTATATCTGTTTCAAAGACTGTTGTGCAACAGCACTTTACTCCTTCATTTTATGTCTTTCTGTCTCTTTCTAATCCCCCCCCCTTTCTGTGTAAAACATTCAGAATATGCTGCAGTCAGACTGGCCATCTGGTGCTGTGTATTACAATTTAAACTATTTTTCATCCCCTTCCTGTTTCTGCTCCTCTACGTCATGGTCCAGTTAAATAGAAGCACTTTTTCCCTGTACTGCCCTTAAATGTGCAGACTTAAAGAATGAAAGTAACTAAAGGTCTGTAAACAGACTTGGTAGGCAAAGTTTTTTTCACAATGTAAAAAGCAAGCTGGGATTGATAGTCAAACTTAAGAAATTACCAATGCCAGTTTAAATGTTTTTCTTTTGGATATGTACAGGTACAGATTGGAATATCCTGTTCTTGAAAAGGTTAAACAGTTAGCAAATTAACTAAAATACAGGATATTAGAGAAGAAGAACTAAAATGTGGTCTACTTACACAACTCCCAGGAGTTTCATGTCTCCAATCAGTACTGGTGTCCTTGCAAGGTGCTGTCTCCTATAGAAAGTCAGCAGCACCTTTCTCCCTTCTTTTATGTGCTGCAGCTCCTAGGTTACCTTTAGAAAAGGGGAGGAGTTGTCTATAATGCAGCCCACTCTGCAAGAAATGTGCAATCACATCTGATAGAGCATTAGGGTGTTTATGTTGATGTCATAATAATGGATTATTTGTTATGCCTTTCATTTGTGTGTATTCTAAGTAAGTGATTGTACAAAGAAATAAGAAGATTTCCTGTAAATAGCTTAATAATTAGGTGGGGCTTTGAGCTAAGGGGTGGAGCTCCACTCTTTAAAAGAAGCCAGCCTAGATTCTCAGGTTAGATGCTGTTAGGGAGAGTTCATGTGAGGACCTCCTGCTCTCTGTTATACTGCACAAGATTATGTTCCACTGCTAGACCCTTGGCAGGGAAGCTGTGCTGTTTTCAAGTTTTATTTTGTTTGTTTATTATCGTAAGTTCGCTGCTGTAAGCTGTTTTTTTTTTTTGTTTGCTTGTTTGTTTGTTTAATAAAAATCATACCATTTAGGTATGTTGTACCGAATTTGTTGATTCCTGTGTGACCTGATTTGTTCAACCCACGACAGTTCTGTTTAGCACCACCATCTTGGTCCTGGACTGCCAGAATGGGCCAATCAATACTTTTGGGGACCCTAAAATGGAGTCTGTCCCCAGGGGTCTTGTGGGAGTGAATTTCTGTAAGAATTGTAGTTTTGAGACTTTGGTGCCTAAATGCACCTAGAGGGGAGCCCTTGCTTTGACAGACTGATGGATCAACTAACCAGAACCTTTTGGACCAAAGGGAAATTCCCAAGCTGCCTGCTGCAGTGAGTCAGTCTGGAGGTAGAGCTTGGATAGTGAACAACTCAAGTGATTCGAGCAGCTGCTCCTGCTTAGTTCACATGGGAGATTGGTGGAAAGGCTGAGTTTGGCCTGTCTGCCTGCTGTCCCTTGAGACTGAAAACTTTGAAAGGTTTAGCAATTGGACTGTATCCAAACTGGAGCATGACAAAGCCACTGAAGAGTGACCAGATTTATACCTGAAGAAGACTGAAGATTTGCTGTATGCAATCAGCCTGTCAGGAGTTCCAGTTGCCACAAAATTCCCAGTTTTGCTCGGAGACACTGATATTGCTACGGGACTGCTATCTGCATTGTTGTATGGTGATTGCTGTACTATAAAAGTGCTGTTTGCTATTAGTGGGTTGCGATTTGGTTCCCCACTGTTTAATTATGCCACGCTTGCTGGAAGCTGCATCCAGCCTTCCTGGACTGATATCCAAACTGTCTTACCCAACCTGGGCCCTGCCACTTTGGCCCAGCCAGCTGTTCACACCACGTAGAAGACCATCGATGAAAGACCTGCCTGAGGAGCAGCCCCCTGCTCAAAATCACGGAGAGGAATAACACCACGGTGAATCATGTGGGCCCTGCTTCTCCTGGCAAACCAGCAAGTCATCCTGCAGTCTCCATTTCATTCATCCTGTGTCCTGTACTGGGTAGCATGAGTAAATACCAGGGTAGCTCCCTGCAACAACAGTTCAATCAAAGTGTGTCATCTGATTCAATTGTTTTGTTTAATCATCATGAACTGAGCCTCCTGGCTCCAGATTACAAATTGTGTGTGGTTGTGCATGCCTTTTCTTTTCATCACAGGGCCCCAACCAGCTGCGACACCGGCCTACCCTGGGCAACATTCCAGGCTGGCCCACCTTACTTCTAACTGGGTATCTAGAGCATGTGAATGTGCAGGGACTAAAAGTGCATGCATAATTGCCTGACTAGATCAGTTTCATAATCAATCAACCTGATTACGCCCCTCCCTTGTTCAATTCCCCTGAATAAATCAGATCTAACTCTTTCTGCATTTAATCTGACTGTGGTTCCAGTTTGTACCAAAAGCACGTACTGATGTCATTTGTTGTGCCTAACTTTGCTTTACAGTGGTCTCCAGGGTCAAACTGCTGGAACCAGCCCTGGTGGTAAGTGCAAATAATGTGGGGAATTGTATGCTGAATAGGGGCTACTGTGAAAGTGTTTGATGCATATTATTTAGGCCACTAGAAGGGAAAAAGGGGGGTTATAGTGTCCCAGAGGGCTGTACTCAGGTTAGCCTTGCTACTAACAACCCTGTCCTCTGTGTGGAGGCCCCTGTTTCACTACCTATGCCCCTTAACCTGCTACTGGCCAAGCAGGTGGGGTAGTAGCCCTTGGGATAATGCCACCGAGGGGTTACACAAAGAACCTATTAGTGTATATATGAGCATAATATTCAAACCCCTGTCTGACAGAAGCCATAATCATGATGCTGCCTAAGCCTGGCAGAGACCTGACAAGGGATGGCAGTTATAGGCCTATATATTTAATAAACTTGGACCTCAAGATCTTAGCTACAATACTAGCTACTAGAGTTAATACAGTGTGAGGTACCCTGATTAGCAGGAAGCAAGTTGGCATTATGCTGGGTAGAGTCTCCACAGAGCACCTTAGAAAACTTGCACACCTGTTCTCCATGTCCAGACATGGTCCTGACCCTGTAGTCATGTCTTCTCTCAATGTGGAGAAAGCTTTTGATAGAGTTGTGGGTGTATTTATTCAAGGTTCTTGAAAAGTTTGGAATTCCACAAGAATTTTGTACATAGGTAAAACCTCTGTACTCCAGGCCTAGTGCCAACATTTTTTATAACAGTATATATTTGGAAAGAGTGCACCTACATAAAGGGACCAGGCAGGGATGCCACCCTTCCCATTACTTTTTAACTTGTTCCTAGAGCCCTTGATTAGGAAAATTAATACTACAGCCAATATACAAGGCATCTCAATTGGACTCCAGCAATATACAGTAAATTATCTGTACATGCAAATAATATATTGCTCCAATTGGTACACCTGAGGACACCCTTGCCTCCATCTTTGGAGGTGATTTATCAGTTTGGACTAGTTTTTAATTGCAGACTTAATGTTGTTAAAACAGAGGTGATGCCTCTAAATAATAGAGTATTTAGATTGGAAATAGAGGAGTTGGGGCTAAATTAGACACCAGATAGACTAAAGTACCTAGGCATCCTACTGAGTACCTCACCCAGACAAATGAAGATACCCAGCTTGGGCAGGTTATTAGAACAGCTTAAACTCCTTAGATCAGGGGTTCTCAAATGGTGAGGCCAGCCTCCCTGGGGAGGCCCCAACCTGTTCCAGGGGAGGCTTAAGCAAGTCTGAAAAAGGTCTGTATTTAAATTTTGAGTTTTATGTATTTTGTGTGAAGAGATGAAGCAAACTGAAAGACGATAATAGTAGGTGAATTTTATGTATTTATTTACTAATGGGTGACAAAGGAAGATAAATGAGCCAAGGCTCATTTCAGGTGTACCTGGGTAAGGGTAGGGAGTGAATACATTTCAAAAGGTAACTGCAAAACAATCAATAAATACACAATGAACAGTAGTGCAAACAAATATGAACAATAAATTAATAATGAGTGGTGGTAATTGATCAATTTGTAGACTGATGGCAGAACAGCCCAAATGCAAGGGTTGAGCATAGAAGTGCTCAGAGCAATAGCAGGAAGGAGCAAAGTAATACCAGAGAAGTTGCTTAGGAGCAGGGAAGGAGGGGGAAAGGCAAAGTATGTAAGAAGTTTATTTCATATAGAGAAGAAACAGAAAAAAGTAGTCTGACCCATGAAGGTGCTACAACAAGGAGTAACAATGGTTCAATACTGAAAATAGGGGAGCAAGTATGCTGACCTGTTTGTGTGTGTGTGGGGGTTACAATAAGCTGAATAATAGTATTTGTTTATTTTATTTATTTGTTATCATTCAGATAACACATTTGAGCACAGGAGCTCTTTTTCAAAGGTTCCACATCAGTATAAGACAAAGAACTGAATGTGAGCCAGGTACTCAAAGGGGTTTCAATTTATTCATGGTGTACTGCGCAAAGTACAATATGTTATTTTTCTTTGGGAGAGGCCCCAGATTATTTCAGTTTTTGGGGGAGGCTCAAAATCTTTTCCATGGATTTGGGGAGGCTCACTGTGACAAAGTCTAAGAACTATTGCCTTAGATGGATTGAGCTTCTGATGACCCTGTGTGTGTGTGGGGGGGGGAGTAATATAATTAACATGAACCTGCTACCTAGGGTTTTATTCACCATAGGAATGATGACCCAAATAATTACACAGTCCTGGTTTAAACAATTTAATATAAAGCAATTTCTCAATTTATTTGGCAAGTTGAAGTGGTCATAATGGGATACCACAAGTTGGTGGCCCCCAGGATTGCAGGGTGACTGAAATTATTGACTGCTACATGTATTAGCTAGCCATTCTAAGCAGCAAATATTAACAGTAGCTTGTTGCCCAATAAAAGAAGAACAGCAGATACTGGTTAGACATAGAGCAACATATTTGTAACTCTCATGGTGTATTACTGCAATCTGTTTACTTAGGATTTCATGATAAGTTGAATTCCTTTGGGGAACAATTGCAGTGACTGATGTGAATAAAGGTTCACTAGGAGAGTGTGTGTGTGTGGGTGCATGTGTGTGTGTGTGTGTGTGTGTGTCTGTGGGGGAGAGAGAGAGAGAGAGAGAGAGAGAGAGAACATTTCCTTAAAGCTAGGTATCTCCACCCCCCACATTATGGTGATGTGGGTTGAGGTAGGGTGTATTGTCTGCATGAAGAGGAGGAGAGAAATTACATTTTTATCTCTTTTTCAGATTCCTTAGACACTTGTGGTACATCAAGTTGTTACATTCTCAGTGTATATTGACATCAGTACATATCAGGCTACATGGACTTAATTCCTTGAGGTTTCTCGACTAGAGTTTTTTGTTTGACACTAATATTGTCAATTTATATTTAAATTATCATTTATACAGTCCTGTCACTACACTAGAGGTTTTTGAAATTTCTTGGGCCTTATATCTAGCTTGAGAGTACAGCTGGGTGACATGTCCAGCTATGTTTTACACATCATACAGTGTGCACTGATGTTTTTAAGACAACTTTACTGCTAAATTCTTGTCTATAATGCAGGCATTGAAACTTCTTGGAGCCCTAAGACAATCTTAGTTTGTCTTTAATCTGGGTGGGGGTTGCTTTTCAGTAATCACATCCTTATACAAACTGTGACACTCATAGCTTGATTTAAGAGTCATCTGCTTCAGCAGTGTTATCTTATGTCAATTGAATTCATATTAAGTAGGATTCTTTGTATGTGTGTTCCACCAAGCACCTTTGACCCGGGGACCCACCTGACTGAAGGCAGTATGGTACTGTTAAACTTCTCTGACATCATCTTCTGTATTTTTTAAATGAGTATTTGAACTAATGGGGATTTTTTCTTTTTTTTTCTGCATGATCTAGCTGTTATAAGTATTGTATTTTCTAAACAACTGCCATTAGCTTCTGAAGAAGGACTGGTTGGTCCGAAAGCTAGAGCACTTTGTTCTTGTTGTTACATCTATGTTGGTCCATTAAAAGGTATCAAATCATTTGCTTCTGGATCTATTCTCACAAGGACAAATTCGGCAACTACTAAATCTAGATTGCAATCCTTGATTCACACCCCTGCCAAAAAACTGCCTGTGATCATTAAAGGTGCACCAATTGCAGCCTCATTCTGAACCCATTCCCTGTTATGTTGTTTATTAAAGCTAAACCCAGTGAATGATAACTCACAGCCAGTACTGAGGAACCTCCATTTTAAAATAGATGGGAAACCCATCAATAATCCCTACTTGGCTACAAAACAAATAATCCTAGTAGACGAGTTGATCATGCATAGTTATATAATTACTCATGCTACCTTACAGCAGAGGTGTAATACTACAAGAAGGGATTGTTTAAAATTATTGCAGGTGGCATATGCATTAACCAGGCACTTTTGGGTAACTGCTTGGTCTAAAGAACATGGCATGAAAGTGCTACCACTGGCTCAATGAGTAACTTCCCACATGCCATATCTTCTTTAAACAATCAGTTCTACTGTATGACCTGACTATTAATAAAAGTGACAGCAAAGCCCACTACTAAGAACAGACTCTACCCATACCAGAAGGTAGTTATGACTGGCCTAGAATATGGGCTAATGTGTAATAATACCTTAAATTTGACAGATGCAGGCTCAAGCAGACTAAAATTTTAAACATGTACTATACTCCCCAGAATCTCGATAACATGGCAGGCTACCTACCAATCTATACCTCTAGATGCACTAAGAAACAGGGGACCCTGTAATATATACTGGGGGAGTGTGATGAGGTTCAACCATTCTGACAGGTCATTCAGGACAAACTGGACCCACTCCTAGGGCTAGAAAATGCCTTCCATCTGGATATATGCATCATAGGGGACCTTACAAGTAAAGTGTTAGGACAGCAAAAATGCTACATAATGCTGATAGCTGCCTGTGCCAAAAAATAATTTTAAGGAATTAGATGGACACTGATATATGTAGAATGTTTTATTTTATTTTTTTTTAATTTATTTCATCATTTGGAGATAACCTTTGAGCTAAGTGCTGTTTTTCAAAGGTTCCACGTCATGACATGAGGACAATACACAGAAAAGTAAGTTACAAATTATGGGTACACAAGTACTGAGGCATGAACAGATACAAGATGGAACAGCAAATGATCTAACTGTTTACATTTCTAGGTTAATTCATGTATAGAAGTAACAAATTGCAGTCAAGACAATCCCCAAAAAAACGAGTGAGTGCTGTGAACTTTAAGTAACAAAATTAGCAAGAGTAAAGCAGTTAAGAGGAGGCTTTATCATTTTTTCCTGAAAAGAAGGGGAGAGGGAGGTGGAAGAAAGGTTAAAGGTAAATAGAGTTTACAGGAAGTCAGAAAAGGGAGCCTTCTATATCAGTCAATATGAGGAGGGGTTGGGACCAGGGAGGATCTTATAGCGTTGGAAATGAAGGAATGAAGGAGGTGGAGATTATCAGGGAAGGCAAGGGGAGTGGCACATGGCAGTATGTAATCTATTGGCAGGATTGGAGCAACCCAAAACAACAGTGAAACATAGAAGGTGGGAATGCTCGGGGAAGGAAGAAAAAAGTGCCATGCCAAGGAAATAGTGCTAAGACCAATATGAGGAGGGGGCAATATCCCCCACTTTCAGAGTTAAACAGGGAAGAAAGAGGGGCACAGTGAGGTGGTGGCAGGATCCATGGATCAGGCGGTAGCCTGCACACACAGGTGTTGCTTCAATTCAACTTTAAAGGAAGGGAGACTGTTATTGCTAAGTACAGTATATGAGCAGGGATATCATTCAATGAAAGAGGTGCCCTATATGTAAAGGACCATTGTACAAGTGATGTTTTCCTAAATGGAACCGCCAACGAGCCCCTGGCCATTCCCCTGGTCTGGTAGCTCGAGTGACTAGCACTTAGTATATCATTAATGCAGGGTGGAGCTTTACTAAGAAGTGTTTTCTTAGACAGGAGGCATGTCTGATACTTAATCCTGTTATTTAGGTTAAGCCAGTTAGTTTGTTCATAGAGTTTGCAGGAGGCAGCTGAGTTGTCAGCTCCAAAGGTAAGCCTGCAGGCCTTGTTGAGTACAATCATTACTCACCTAAGCACAGTGTCAGATGCAGCACCATATACTACCAGTCCATAGTCAATGATTGACAGGATGGAACTAGAAACAGTTAGTCATAGGGCCGAGCATATAAGA
Source organism: Neoceratodus forsteri (assembly GCA_016271365.2). NCBI lineage: Eukaryota > Metazoa > Chordata > Ceratodontiformes > Ceratodontidae > Neoceratodus > Neoceratodus forsteri. Next base: position 607,492,587 of record CM028129.1, read on the forward strand.
TAGGCAGATAGGCCTTGACTGTTTTTGGCAGAGGCTGCTAAACTTTGCTATGCTGCAGAGAACACGATCATATTCATTTTTCAGAACTGGGAGCCTGGAAAAAGACATAATATTGCTTGGGACTTGTGAGGAAAGTTTGAAACACTTTTCTACTGACACTTTCATTTTTGCTTATTTGAATTAAGAAGGGGCTTGCAGGATTCCATTTGAGGAGTGTTAATTTTATAACCAGAGGGAGTAAAATACTACTGAATTTGCTTTTTACTGTGATTGCTCACTGGTGTAGAGACCTAGTATTTGTAAGGATATTTTTTCAACTTTTAGAATTGTGCTGCTGGCTGAGGATTGATTTAAATTTTATTCCTGGGTTCAGTGGAGTGGTTTGTGTAGGTGGAATGGTCTGTTAAATTGTTGTGCTGGTTGAATTACTGAAAGGAAGGGCAATACTCACCAAAGTGGTTGGGCAGTGGTAAAGTTGATACCTTCTGAAGATTACTGGTGGCTGGGGGTCACCCCTTCCCCTCACCCCCCCACCCCAGACATGTCATTTTCTTTATACCTGAGGTTCTGACATCACTTCCTCAAGAGGGCAGGGGGCACAACTCTGTCATATCCTTAATAACCTAGTACAGTGCATAGAGGGTAAGCACACATCTCCCTCTCCTCTGTCTCCCTCCCTCCCTCTCTCTCTCTCGCGAGATATATATATATATATATATATATATATATATATTATACTATATTATATATTATAAGCAGGAAGGGAGAGGGAAATGTGGGGAGTGGTGCAATGCACTGGCTGTGTGGTGGCAGTTTTCCAGGAGACATTCTGGAAACTGCATTGCTGCCCTATTTGTAGGCAATTGTCAGTTCTGAGGGAGGAGGTTGCCCATCTCCAGGCTAAACAATGCCACCACAGCTGCCTCAGAGGTTGCCAAGAATGAGGAGTGGTTGGACCACAGTGGGCTTTGGGAGGGTGAGGGTGGTGGAACAGAGGCACATCCCTCCAGTTGTACCTCTCCACAGCTCACATGCCATTCTCTCAGAGCAAGGTTCCTCTATGATGGCACCTGCAGTGGAGACCAAGTAGAATGCTGGGAACCTCCAAAAGGGAGACCCACAGGAGGGTGGCAATGGACACCACAAAGGAAGGAAACAGCTCCTGGTGGGGGACTCAGTTGTTAGGGGGGTAGAACTAGGGAAGGGAGGGGAGAGGGAGGTAAGTTGCCTGCCTGGTGCCATGGCTTGGAGAGACAGGAAACGAATCCTCAGGATTGCAGGAGCAGCATCATGGGAGAGGGAACTAGACATAATTGTTCACCTTGGGACAAATGATCTAGCTGGGCATGGGATCAGTGCAGTGCAGGAGGAGTTTGTTGAGTTGGGGAGGGGCCTCAGACAGGTAGCATGCACAATAACCTTCTCGGAGGTGCCACCTGTCTATGGCATGGGTGAGGCTAGGGTACTCTGCACCATGCAGATCAATGAATGGCTGAAAGTCTGGTGCAGAGCACAGGATTTTGGCTTCATTGAGGACTGGGGTCCACCTGGAGAGATGTGGGTCTATACTGGAGTGATGGTCTGCATCTGTCCAGGAAGGGAACCAAGCTCCTAGGTAATAGGTTTAAATGTTTCATTGGCAAGCTTTTAAACTAGCCAAGGGGGGAGGTGCTGATAGGAAGCAAGAAATTCCAAGCCCCCCACAAAACATGGTAGTTAGTAAGGTAAATACCAAGGTACAAAGTTCGACAGAGGGCAGAACAGGGGTAAATGGAAAAAAGACAAAGGCAATAAGGGCAGGGATGGTGCAAAAAAGGGTAATGCCAACATTAAATGGAGGGTAATGAGTACTAATGCCTGTAGACTGAGTAACCAGCTTCCTGAGCTAGTGTCCCTAATGGAAGAAGGACACCTGGATATTGTGGCAGTCACAGACACATGGTACAAAGAGAACCATGATTGGGATGTCAATATACCAGGGTACACAATCCACAGAAGGGACAGGGAGGGTAAAAGAGGAGGAGGAGGAGGAGGAGTAGCTCTCTACATAAGGGAAGGGATTATAATTACTGAACTAAAGAGTAAATGGAGAGGACAGGAGGCACTGTGGGTCACCTTGGAGGCAGGAAGTGGCACCACAATCTGCACAGGGGTTGTATACAGACCCCCATCTCAGGGGAGGAAATGGACAAGGAAATGATAGAAGGCATTCCCAGAATGGCAGAAAAAAGGGGAGATATTGTTGATGGGGAACCTGAATATGGCAGTTGTTAACTGGAACACATTTACTGCAGCCACATCCAAGAGCAGGGTCATTCTCGATGCCCTACAGGGGGCATGCCTTAGTTAATGTTGGAACTCACTTGAGAGAAACCAATCTTGGACCTGGTACTCTCAAATGGAGAGAGGATCACAGATTTAGAAGTAGGTAGCCATCTGGGAACAAGTGACCACCACACAGTGTGGGTCATGATAAACACAACTGTGGAGTCAAGCCATACAAAAATGAGGATATTGGACTTTAGAAGGGCTGACTTTGGCAAAATGGGTGAATATCTAAGGAATGCACTAGCAAATGGGCAGAAAGGAAAGGTGGAAGAACAATGGAGAAAAATCAAAACTGCCATCATAGAGGCAACAAGCCTTTGTGTGAAACAAATAAAGAAAACAACACAGAGTAAAACCCACTATGGTTCTCAAAAGTGGTGGCAGGAAAGGTTAGGGAGAAAAAGATAGCATTCAGGAAGTAGAAGCAATCACAGAAGGAGCAGGACAGGGAACTGTATCAGTTAAAGCAGAAGGAAGCGGGGATGGCAGTCAGAATAGCAAAGGTCTAAACTGAGGAAAAGATAGCCAAATAAGTTAAGAAGGGGATAAAACCTGTTATAGGTACATTAGGGAGCAAAGAAAGGTCAGGGGAAGGATAGTGAAGCTTAATAAAAGGGAGGGGAGGTGGGCAGAGGGAGACAGTGAAAAGGCAGAGATACTGAATTAATACTTTTGCTATGTATTCACAAAAGAAGAAGAAGAAGAAGAAGAAGAAGAAGAAGAAGAAGAGTTACCTAAACCAAACAATAGAAGGACTCTGGGCAGGGGGATCGATACCAGTCCATTCACAGAAGAAAGTGTACTGAAAGAACTCCTAAAACTCAAGGTGGAGAAAGAAATGGGGCCTGATGGGATTCACCCCAGAATTCTAAAAGAAATAAGGGGAAACCTAGTGACACCACTGAGTACCCTTTTCAACAAATCATGGGAGGATGGGGTGGTACCTGAGGACTGGAGGAGGGCAGATGTGATTCCCCTTCACAAAATTGGGAGCAAGGCAGATGCAGAAAACTACAGACCTGTTAGTTTGACCTCAGTGGTAGGGAAAATGATGGAATCTCTTCTGAAAGAAAGAATTGTTGAGTACCTAGAGACCAGTGGGGCACAGGACCCAAGGCAGCATGGATTTACAGCAGGAAGATCATGTCAGACAAATCTAATCAATTTCTTTGATTGGGTGACCAAAGTAGTAGACCAGGCAGGGGCTGTGGATATGGCTTACTAGACTTTAACAAGGCATTTCTGATAGTCCCACACAAAAGATTAATAAACAAGTTAGTCAGCCTGGGAGTGGGTCCTAGGGTGGTAGGCTGGGTAACAAATTGGCTGCACAACAGGATGCAGAGGGTAATAGTAAATGGAACTCACTCCGAAGAAAGGGAGGTTACTAGTGGGGTACCGCAGGGTTCAGTATTGGGACCAGTCCTCTTTAATGTCTTTATAGGAGACATTGCAGAGGGTCTGGAAGGAAAAGTATGACTCTTTGCAGATGACACAACTATCTGCAAAAGAATTGATACACAAGGAGGGGATGGAAGGGATGAGAAGAGACTTTGCAAGGTTGGAGGAATGGTCAAAATTATGACAGCTTAGATTCAATGCAAAGAAGTGCAAAGTAATGCACATGGGAAACAAAAACCCAGGTAAAGAGTACACAATGGAGAGGGAGGTACTAACAACAACAGAAATGGAAAGGGACCTGGGGTAGTTATATCAAATGACCTTAAAGTAGGCAAGCAATATGAAAAAGCAGTAAGGAGAGCTGGGGGGGATACTGGGATGCATAGGGAGAGGCATCACCAGTAGAAAACAATAAGTTGTTATCCCTCTGTAGAGACAGATGGTGAGACCTCATCTGGTACTGCATGCAGTTTTGAAGATCCCTTCTCCACAAGTATCTAGACAGAATGGAGGTGGTCCAGAGGAGGGCAACTAAAATGGTGCAGGGTCTGTAACAGAAGTCATAAGAAGAGAGACTAAGAGAGCATAATATGAATACCCTTGAGGGAAGGAGGGAGAAGGGGGACATGATAGAAACTTTCAACATGCAAGAACAAGGGGGCACAATTTAAAGATGGGGGGATGGCTCAGGGGCAACATGAGGAAATATTTTTTCATGGAGAAGTGGTGGATGCATGGAACCGCCTCCTGAGGAGGTTGTGGAGTCAAAAACAGTGGGGGAATTCAGAACACATGGAACAGCCATAAGGCAATTATAGTGGGGGGGGTAGGAGGAAGTAGGCCATTGGTAAACTAGAATCTTCAGCTTATCCAATAGGTAGAGAAATGGGCAGACTGGGTGGGCCAAGTGGTCCTTATCTGCCATCAAAGTCTATGTTTCTATGTTTCTATGTAAGATAATGTTTATGTCTATGAAGAATCCCCAGTTTGATATTCACTACTTTTACAACCTGATCAATATGCTGAGTGAAGGACAGGGTGTCATCAATGATAACCCCCAGGTACTTGAAGGTATGTACCTGCTCAAGAGGTGCAGACTTGTTGACAATGGACAGGACTGGATACACATTCTTATGCTGAAGGCTAGAAATCAACATAATTTTTGTCTTCTTATAGTTAAGAAGAAGTTTCTGCAACTTAATCCAGTCCTCCAGATGGAAGAAGGTGGTCTGTAACTCCTGAGGAACTCCTAGGTTTGCTGGCAAAGGCACCTAACTTCACCTGAGCTCTTTCCCTTTAGGTTGCTTGTAAGGACAGAGCAAGGGACCTTATCAGAGCAAGGACAAAGAGTAAGGCTTCTTTTGGCTAAGCAGATTTACTCTGTTATTTTCTTTTGTACTCGCAAGGGTTGTTACTATTTGTTGCTAACATTTTACTACTTTATTTTTCTCTGATTCAAATTGTTGCTGCAGAGCATACTTTCAGCTGCGTTATTACAGAGTTTATAGATTACTGCTGTAATCTTCTGATTAAAATTGTTTTTTGCAAGGTATATCTTCTGTTACTGTGTTATTTTTCTCTGTAGCAAAGTGTTTTTACAGGGTATATCTTCTGTGAAATTATTACAGGTGGTGCTTTACAGGTTTACATAGAAACATAAAAACATAGAATTTGATGGCAGATAAGGACCGCTTGGGCCATCTAGTCTGCCCATTTTCCTACCTAACAGATAAGCTGCAGATCCTAGTTAACCAACAGCTTACTTCCTCCTACTCCCTACTAGGACTGCCTTATGTCTGTCCCATGCATTCTTGAATTCCCCCACTATTCTTGACTCCACAACCTCCTCAGGGAGGCTGTTCCATGCATCCACAACCCTCTCCGTGAAAAAATACTTCCTTACATTACCTTTGAGCTGTCTCCCCTCTATCTTCAAATTGTGCACCCTTGTTCTTGAACATCTCTTTTTCTGAAATATGCTACCCTCTTGGACTTTGTTGATTCCCTTGAGGTATTTCAAGTTTCTATTATGTCCCCTCCCTCCCTCCTTTCCTCGAGGCTATACATCTTAAGCTCCTTTATTCTTTCTTCATATATCTTCTGGTGACACCTGCACTATTTTGGTTGCCCTCCTCTGGACAGCCTCCACTCTATCTATGTATTTGCGGAGATGGGATCTCCAGAACTGCACACAGTACTCCAGATGGGGTCTCACCAACTGTCTGTACAGAGGGATAACAACTTCCTGTTTTCTACTATTGATGCCTCTCCCTATGCATCCCAATATCCCCCCAGCCTTCCTTACTGCCTTCTCACATTGCTTGCCTACCTTTAGGTCATCTGATATAATTATCCCCATGTCCCTTTCCATTTTTACTGTTCTCAGTATCTCAACCCCCATTGTGTACTCTTCCCCTGGGTTTTTGTTTCCCAGGTGCATTACCTTGCACTTATTTACATTGAATCTGAGCTGCCATACATTTGACCATTCCTCCAACCTTGCCAAGTCCCTTCTCATCCTTGCCACTCCATCTTGTGTATCAACCTTGTTGCAGATCTTTGTGTCATCTGCAAAGAGACATACTTTTCCTTCCAGTTCCTCTGCAATGTCACTTATAAAGACATTAAAAAGGACCGGTCCCAGTAGTGAACCCTGCAGTACCCCACTAGTAACCCTCCTTTCTTCACTGTGGACTCCATTTACTACTACCCTTGCATCCTGTTGTCTAGCCAATTTTTATCCAGCCTACCACCTTGGGACCCACTCCAAGGCTGGCTAACTTGTATATTAATCTTTGTGTGGACTGTATCAAATGCCTTGCTAAAATCTAGGTAGGCCATGTCCACAGCCCCTCCCTGGTCTACTACTTTGGTCACCCAGTCAAAGAAATCTATTAGATTTGTCTGACATGACCTTCCCATCATGAATCCATGCTGTCTTGGGTCCTGTGCTCCACTGGCCTCTAGGTACTCAACAATTCTTTCCTTCAGAAGTGATTCCATCATTACCGTATCACTGAGGTCAAACTAACTGGTCTGTAGTTTCTGCCTCTGTCCTGCTCCCACTTTTGTGAAGAGGAATCACATCCACCCTCCTCCAGTCCTCAGGTACCACCCCATCCTCTCATGATTTGTTAAAGAGAGTAGTCAGTGGTGTCACTAGTTCTACTCTTAGCTCTTTTAGAATTCTTGGGTGAATCCCATCAGGCCCCACTGCTTTGTCCACCTTCAATTTTATCAGTTCTTTCAGAACCCTTTCTTCTGTAAATGGACTGGTATCGACCTCAGTCTTCAGAGTGTTTCTCTTGTTTGGTTTAGGTACCTCCTCCTCTTCCTTTGTGAATACTGAGCAGAAATATTCATTCAGTATACCTGCTTTTCACTGTCACCCTCTACCCACATTCCTCCCTTTTATTAAGCCTCAGTATCCCTTCTTTGGTCTTTCTTCACTCCATAATGTACCTATAAAAGGTCTTATCCCACTTCTTAACAGAGTTGGCTATCCTTTCCTCGGTTTGGGCCTTTACTATTCTGACTGCCTTCCCAGCATCTTTCTGCTTTAACTGACAAAGTTCTCTGTCCTGCTTCTTCTGTGTTTCCTTATATTTCTTTTACAGTTTTATCTATCATTAGGCTAAGCTTTGAGGGCTACTGCATTTGTTGATGGTTGATTGTTACTGTTCTTGTCTCCTTGTTTCTTTCATCTGTGGTTCTTCTTTTTGGCAGGGGAAGGGCCCAGCCACCCACCACCATCCCCAACCACCCCACGCTACACTCCTTTTATAGGGTAGCACAGCTGTGACATTTTCTGTAGCAAAGCAGAAGGGGAGGATTAGAGTAATATCCACACAGTGACCTCATTTACAGGGGCACAAGTAATTTAACTTGTTATAACAAGTTATACAAAAACAAACAAAACACAAAATCACATTTTTGCTTTCATTTTCCTCCTTCTAATTACTCTGACCAGGTTATAAACCCAGCAACTCATCTGGAATGGATATTGTTAACTGCAAGTACTGCAGGACACTTTTCAGAAGGGCAGTTATACAGGATTTAGGAACCTGTCCTAATGCTGGACCATTGGAGATCTAAGGGCTCAGCTCCAGGCAGCATGGGCAGAGATTGCACACCTCAAGTCACATATTCAGGAGAAAATATATTATAAGAACTGCCCACCATTCCCCCAACATCAAAAACAGAAGCACCTCAACCACAGAGGGTAGTTGGTCTGGGAGGTTGACAGCTGGTTAGGAGGGGCAAATTGGGTCCCCCATCACTCAGTGCTCTTCAACATGTCACGTCCACAAACCATATAAAAACTACAAACAGGTATATCTGAGTCTATCTCAAAAATCAAACAAAGGGGCTGAGGACACTTCAGAGCAGGCCACTGCAGCACAGGACCTAGCACAACAAAACTCACCCAAAACAGGTACCAAAATAAAAAAAGCAAAAAGGAAATCCAAAACACTTATGATCATAGGAGAATCCATGATTCAGGGAGTTGATACCTACCTCCAGTCGGGGGTAGTGGTCAGATGTCTGCCAGGTATATCAGCATGGAGAGACACTGACCGCATTGCTAAAATCATGCAGGAAGCAGAAGAAAACATGAATGTCCTGGTACATACAGGGACTAACGATCTCACCAGCTAGTCAGTGTGGAGACCAAGGAACACCTTACCAGGCTGGGTGAGAAGCTGTCATCCATTTCATCTGGCATCTCCTCTGAGATTCTGCCAGTCTGGGAGAGGGGGGCAGATGGACAGAAGGTCAGAGAAGGGGAGATAGAGGAGATACACGTGGCTCAAGAGCTGGTGCCAGGAAAAAGCACACACATTTGTAGGTAACAGGCAACAGTTTTGGGAGCGAAAGTTTTTTAAATTCAATGGACTGCATCTGACTAAAGAGGGAGTCAATGCATTGGGGCAGAAGTTTAATGTACAGTATTTGCAGAATATTTAAACTAGCAAATGGGGAGAGGGGTGCAAATGGGGAGAGGGGTGCAGAACCAGATATGTCAAATGGGAACAACACCCCTCCCCCCTCAGCTAGTGATCAAACAGGAGTTTAGCATGTTTGTAGTTCATTTGCATCACCAGGTAAGGAAAAAGGCCTGGCTCCCCATATGACGCACAGAGAAAATGCTGGACCACACCCAACAACTATCACACCGAAATCTGGCCAATGGAAAATCATGAACAAAATGCTCAGAGTCAGGGAAACAAGATCCCAAACCTGCAGACAACAGTAATAGAGGCTAAACTGGACATAGTAGCCATTAGCAAGACATGGTTCACCAGTAACCAGAATTGGGAGACTTCAGTACCTGGTTATGTACTGTTCAGAAAAGACCAAGCTGCAAAAAGGGGGAAGGGGTGGAGTGGCTCTTTATTTCAATGAAAATATCAAAGCTACAGAAATTCAGAATACACATAAGGAGCCAGAAGAACTGTGGTCATCCTGGAAACAGGAAATGGGACTGCCATACAAACTGGGGTTGTCTACAGGCCTCCAGACCAGGGCAAGGACATAGACACATTACTGTTAGAAGATATACAAAACATGACTGCTAAAGGGGAGGTTCTGATAATGGGAGACTTCAACATGCCAGATACAGATTGGTCAATACCAGTAGAAACAAATGCCAGAACTAGACACATAGTGGATTCCCTGCAGAGGAGGGCCTCAAACAACTGGTAGAACAACCCATAAGAGACAGGACTATCATAGATCTACTACTGACTAATGGGGAAAGGATCACAGATCTCCAGGCAGAAGGTCACCTGAGGGCCAGTGACCATCACATGGTATGGTTCAATTTGGTCACTAGAACTAAATCATTCCATCCCATTCCAAGGCAAAAATATGGGACTTCAGAGGAGCTGACTTTGATAAGATGGCCAACAGAGTTATGCTAGCTCTGGCAAGAAGAAATACAGGTGAGGAGGTACAGGCAAAGTGGGCAAGCATTCAGGATGCAATACTTGAAGCAACATCCCATTGTGCTAGGGAGAAAAGCAAGAGCTCAAGAAGAAGGAAACCACGTTGGTTCTCAAAATAGTAGCAGAAAAGGTCAGAGCCAAAAGGCTGGCCTTCAGGAAATATAAGGAAATGCAGCGGGACGAAGATAGGGAGGCATACCAAACTTCCCTAAAGGAAACAGGGAAGGCAGTAGGGCAGGCAAAGGCCCAAACTGATGAAATACTAGCACAAACAGTAAAAGAAGGTGACAAGCCTTTCTATAGATACATTAGTGAAAGGAGAAAGTCCAGAGGGGGTATTGCTAAGATCAAAGGGGATAAGGGGGAGTGTGAGGAGAAGGACCAAGAAAAAGCATCTATCCTAAATAGACACTTCTGTTCAGTATTGACTGAGGAAAAGGTAGGGCTGAGCCCACAGCTCAGCACCATGGATACAGGGGGGAGGGAGGTGTGCACTAGTCCCTTCACAAAAGAAAGGGTCCTACAAGAGCTCACTAAGCTCAGGGTGGACAAGGCAATGGGACCTGATGGCATACATCCCAGAGTACTAAAGGAGCTAAGGGTGGAACTAGCAGAGCCATTATCAGAACTATTTAATGAGTCTCTGAGCACAGGAGAAGTCCCAGAAAACTGGAGAAGGGCTTATGTGATCCTGCTTCACAAGAATGGTAGCAGGGTGGAGGCAGAGAACTACAGACCAGTCAGTCTTACTTCAATAGAGGGCAAGATTATGGAGGCACTCCTTAAGGAAAGGATAGTGCAACACCTGGAATCCATAGGAGCACAGGATCCAAGACAGCATGGGTTTACAATAGGAAGGTCCTGTCAAACTGATCTCATTGATTTCTTTGACTGGGTAACCAGAATGGTGGACCAAGGGGGAGCAGCTGATGTCACCTACCTTGACTTCAGCAAAGATTTCGATACTGTTCCACATAGAAGATTGATTAATAAGCTGGGTAGGCTCGGGCTGGGTCAGAAGTTGTTCACATGGGTGGCAAACTGGTTGGCGGGCAGAAAACAGAGAGTGGTGGTGGAAAATGGTATACAGTCAGAAGAGATGCAAGTCACAAGTGGGGTACCTCAGGGATCAGTCCTGGTGCCAGTCTTCTTCAATATCTTCATCAGTGACATTGCAGATGGACTGGAGGGTAAGGTTTGTCTGTTTGCAGATGACACCAAGATCTGCAAGAGAGTAGATGATCCAGATGGGGTGGGGCGAATGTGAAGAGATCTGGATAAACTGACAAAGTAGTCGGAAGAGTGGCAACTGGGGTTTAATGCAAAGAAGTACAAGATCATGCACATAGGCAAGAGAAACCCTGAAGCCACATATAGGTTGGGAGGGGAGTTGCTGGCAATCACAAGGGAAGAAAGAGACTTGGTCATCATCATCACAGATAACCTTAAATCATCCAAGCAGACCACTAAAGCAGTAGGTAAGGCTAGAGGGATGTTGGGGTGCATTAGTAGGGGTATCACAAGTCGTAAGAGGGTGGTAATAATCCCTCTTTACAAGACACTGGTTAGGCCCCATCTGAAGTACTGTGTGCAGTACTGGAGGCAGCACCTTCACAATGACATTAACCAAACTGAGGCAGTCAAGAGAAGGGCAACCAAAATGGTACAGGAACTGCATCAGAAAACATATGAGGACAGATTAATGGAGCTCAATATGTATACCCTAAAGCAAAGGAGGGAGAGAGGTGATATGATTGAAAAATTCAAACATCTTAAAGGCATTGACAAGGTGAAAGAGTCTAACATGTTTCAATATAAGAAAAATAGCAGGACAAGAGCACACATCATGAGATTAGAGGGAGGTCGATTAAGGGGGAATGTGAGGAAGTTCTTTTTTGCAAAAAGGGTGGTGGATACATGGAATGGCCTACCTCAGGAAGTGGTGGGTATGAATACAGTGCAGGGATTCAAACAGGCATGGGACAGGCATATGGGAGCAATAAAGATAAGTATGAATAGATAGGCCATTGACAGAGTACAGGCACATGGCACATTCATAAGGTAGAAAAAATGGGCAGACTGGATGAGCCTTGTGGTCCTTATTTGCCATCAACTTCTATGTTTCTATGTTAAGACCAATTTCCCTAGCAGTAGAGGTTGCTGACCCTATTTTGACACTCTGGGATTTGTGGGACATGTACTCTTTGAACCAGTGACAGCTTCAGATGCAAATCCCAGGGATAGCAGCTGCTCAAGCAGGATAGGATGGTTGATGGTATCAAAGGCTTCAGCGAGATCTATAAATATAGATCCCACTAACCTGCCACTATCCATAGCTTTGTGAATACAGTTGAAGACTTCAGCTAGAGCAGTAGCTGTGCTCTAGCTTTTACAAAAGCCATACTGCTGGGGACACTGGAGATCGTACTTCTGTCATACAGAAGTATTATTTGCACTTCAATCTGCGAAAAAATAATAGCACTGTTCATCATAAAATAGAATTGTACGACAAATATTGGGAAAAGCCAGGTGTGTTACTTTTACTGCCTGGTTAACTACAACATTACATGTATAAGCAGTGTCTTTATTTATACCAACTGTCTATAGTAAATTCTGACAAATTATATGCTTGGAGCTGGCCCAGTGGTGCTGAGGGTTGAGGCGCTGGATGCCACACCTCGCACCACACCGGGGACCCAGGTTTGGGAACAGACTCGGGTCGCTGGGAGCTTGCAGGGGATAGGTTGGATTGAGCATCCTGGGACTGCTCTTCCTCCTCTGGGGTGGGCTAGAGGAATCGCGTCACACTTGAGTGGCCCCTGGTGATGACCGGCAGCAGCACAAGATGCAATGCAAGACTGGGAGGAGTTCTGCAAGACACCTGCATACACACTGTGTGCCATTGCACTGCCATCTTGTGGGGCAAAAAAACAAGGTGGAAATGGGCTGGGCGTGACTGTGCAGCTTGATGGCCATACTCCCGCTGACCTGGAGACCAGTCATGGAATTGTATGTATCAAGTGAGCCTGCTGTCCTCAGGGTCAGTGCGGGCCAGAGGCTGGATGCCCCTGCTGGAAACACTGCAGTAGAAGCAAAAATCAAAGGAATATAAAAAATATTATATGCTTGGAGATACTGTCCTAACATACTGTGGCTTCTGTGGATTACAGTTGCCATCTTCGTGGACCTATCCAAAGCTTTTGACACGGTCAACCATGCTCTCTTACTAAATACCCTGGCGTGCTCAGGTCTCTCCGACGACACCATAAAATGGTTCTCCAGTTATCTCTCGGACAGAACCCAGAGAGTCAAGGTAGGCACTGTCCTATCGCCCTGCCTCCCTATCCGATCTGGTGTTCCACAGGGCTCCATACTTGGCCCCCTACTTTTCAGCCTATACCTCAACTCCCTCCCATCCTCTTGCTCTGGAAATCTACTTTTATGCAGATGATGCGGTCTTATTCGCCTCCACCTGGCTCCCTCAAACTCCACCAAACCCTCCAGCTTTCTTTCCGTGAAATTGAAGACTGGCTCACCTCCTGATGTCTTACTATCAACTATAATAAGACCAAAGTCATGATATTTGCCCATCCTCAAAACCCACTCAAGTCCCTGTGCCCAATGTTCCTCACTGCAAATCAGACCCCCCTTGAACAAGTATACAACTTTAAATACTTGGGGATCACTCTAGACCCCACCCTCAACTTTAATCAACATATCCTACACTTAACAACCGCTCTTAACACCAGGCTAGGAGTACTCTACTGTTACAAGCATTGCCTCACCCCTGAGGCACTACAACTTACCGTAAACTCCTCGATCCTCTCCCTGTTAGACTACGGCATCCTAATTTACAGTGCCGTGCCCTCCACAGCCCTGAGCAGACTCTGGCTAGTGCTCAACAGAGCCTGTCGCCTAGTCTTAGGATGTGATCGCCTCACTCACTCCTGCTCCCTATATAGCAGCACAAATTGGCTAAACCTGGAAAACAGAATCAGGTACCACACCTATCTTATGACCAAAAAGATACTACTAGGTCTCACCCCACCCTCCCTACTCCAAATTATACTCCCTGCATCTCTAAGCAAAACAACCCGAAGCTCTAGCAAGCAGCTACTATGGGTACCCCATGGCCGGACCTCCCAATACCAATGCACTTTCAACTACAGGGCCCCCTCCTGACAAACTCCTCCCAACCCATATTGCGGAGGAAAGAAGGCTGGGCCCTTTTAAATCAATGCTAAAGGAACACCTGCAGGTCTCAAATAAATGTGACTGTCCTTGGTGCCGGATCTGCTCTCCTCCTTACAACCAAGCTATTAGCAGCAAATGTACCACAAATACATTTTATATTTTGTTTTTTTCTTCTTTGTATGTAACAAGACAAGCAGCCTCTGTCTGAATCTCTCTGACACCTGTCCTCCTCACTCCTGGTTGTGCTAAATTACCTAAACTTCTCGCTGCTAGCCTACTAAGAAACAACTTTGGAACCTGTTTATGTTATGCTTATCTTGTGTATTTTTTTTTTAGTAATGTGCTGTTCCTCTGTCTGTATACAAATGTCCCGTCCCTGTGGAATTGCTTTGTATGATGTGGAACCTTTGTAAATGAGTCTCTGACTCAAAGGTCTTTCTGATTATTTCAAATAAATAAATAAATAAATAAAATAACAATGTAAGTAACTGTACTGTGTGTACCAGAAGTGGAGATGCCTGCTCTGTATTGTCATATGTCAAGGTACTGTTTTTGTACTTTTGTGTTTTGTTTGTTGTGAATAATAGAAAAACAATAATGCATATTAAATTACAAAAACAAATACTTCATTGGGAGAGGGTGGAGAGGTGTGGAGTGGTGCATGCTGGCAATGCATTAATCTCATGTATGCAAGTGTATCAATTGACAGGCATTAGATGCTTACTTAAAAAACTAGGTGATTTCTGTTTACAACTACCATTCAGAAATTATGACTGAGGCAGAAATACAGCGTTACATAAAAATAAATGATTACCAGCTAGGCATTTATGGATACAATGTTGACTTGCATGTGAGGTTCAACTTGAGTAGTGGGGTTGTATGCAACAGTTATAGAGTGACTGTCTCAGACATTATTCCTATAGTGAAACAGAACCTTTATTTGTTATTATGAAACAGTAATAAATACCCTTCTGATCAAGTAAAACTTAAAACTGTGCAAACATTCATTAAAAAAAGGTTGGGTTTCCTTTCTTAATCTACACTTGCAGCAAATGACATGGACAGATATTTATTGAAATTTCTGTGATAGAGAAATTCCATGCCCACAGTATCACTGTCATACCACCGGAGAGACTCTCTTTAAGAAATTTTGCAAAATATCTGGAAACATCTGATCATGTTTGCCGCTGCTGCTGCAACTGTAACCCTTTGGATAAAAGGCACTCGGCTACACAGCAATTCATAGCCCCCCTTGGGTTAGATTGACTGATGGTAAGTCCTTGATCTATCAATGCTTAAATAGGAGTGCAATACCATGGTAAAACCCTCTGCTTCAAATCATTAAAATTCTGAAACAATGTTCCATTTTCTTTAGTTGGTTGTCATTTGTTTCATGGAAAATAAAGAAAAAAGATTGCAATTAGAACTCCATTTCTGCAGTGTCTCTTATGGCAAAAGAAAGCTGTCTCTTATAGCCTGTGTATTCAGTGGTGGGGATATTGAAGGGAAGAGGGCAGTTAATCAGTTCAGAGAATTATATTAAACATCTGACTCAATTCCAGGAGTAAAAGTTGGGAAAACCTGCAGCTGTTTAAAATACACACTAATTGCATAAAGGTGCACCACATAAAGTGCACAACATAACCTATTTACAGCCCCACAACATGGTTTCAGAAAGAACCATGGAACAAATACTGCCTTAGTAAATCTCACCATGGATATTTTTTCTGCTCTGGATAAGGGACTGCTCACTGGTGCAGTCTTTATTGACCTCACCAAAGCATTCAATCTGGTAGATCATCAACTACTTGCAAAATTAAAACACATCTGCCTAGACAGTCTGGTGGTACAGTAGTTTACAGACTATCTCCAGGGCAGGTCCCAGCTAGACAAATGTCAGGGTGCTATATTGGATATGTGTGCTATACATGATGGGGTCCCCCAGGGATCAATCTTGGGGCCTCTGTTATTTTCTTTATTTATAAATGAAATGCCTACCTTTTGTGGTGAGGCAAACTTTGTACGCAGATGATGTGGTACTTTACAGGTCCACAAATGACACTGACACCCTTAACAAATTATGACCAGAGATCTCCAGGAGCTGGAGGGATGGTGTAATAATAACAAACTGGTCCTAAACTAAGTCTATGGTATTTGGCCCTAAACATCTTGGACTGTAAAGGTTGAACAAACTGGCACTCTAACTTTCAAATTGGGCTAGGGTCAATTGAGTCCCTAAAGTACTTAGAAATTACCATTGACCAGGACTTCACCTTCAAGGCTCACATAGACCTTCTCACTAAGTCAACAAACCAGAAGCTTGGACTTCTACATCACCTCAGTCCATATCTTACACATGACTCCTTACTCAAGGTTGCACTAGGTACCCTTCTACCCACCCTATTTTATGGCTCCCTTGTATTGCTCTCAGTTAAAAACATTGAGATGCAGAAGCTCAGAACCCTGTACCATAGAATCTGCAGGTTTGCAGCAGGGGCCTCCTCCAGAGAACACCATTGCCAGGTACTACAATCTCTATCCTGGCCCACCTTGGAAGGCAGGCTACATCACTCATCTCTCTGCCTAGCATACAAGCTCAGGCTGGCCAGTGCCCCCCCCCAACCCGTCTCTGGCAGAGCTCCTGACAACAAAAAAGAATAGCAGAAAACTAAGGTCCTCAAGTAGACAGCTTCTTAAGGTACCCGGAGCAAAGTCGGCCCAAGGGTCCCTGGCTTTCTTGGCCTTCATCCCTCCCCTCTGGAACATGCTTCTAACAAATCTCCAGGAGTATAACTCACTAGGTGGTTTTAAAAGGGAACTTCAGGCCCACTTGCTGGAGAAAAACCAATGCACATGTCATTGCTAACACCCCAACCTTGTACTTCCCAATTCAAATATATTGATCAGTGTGTGGTTGTATTCACAAATGTACCTAAGTGAAAAGTGAGTGGTTGTATCCACAAATGCACCTGTGTTTATTACCAAATGTTGCTAAGTGTTGTTCATTGTTAATTGTTGTACCTACCTTATTTTTGTAAAATACTGCCTCTGTACCTCTACAAATGTAATACTTCATTGTATGTAATTAATTCTGGGTTGCCCCTGAAAAAGGGACCGTTACCAGACTCAGTGGGCCTACCCAGTTACCAAAATTAAATAAATAAATAGATAAATAAAAAGAACTGTCTTAATTAATGTGGAAACTGGCAATTATTTAGGGGTTGACCGTAACTGAAGTCAAGGCCCGTATGAATTTGATTTTCAGTTAATTCCATCTCATTTTAAAACTGCTTATTCCACTTTCAGCTGTAAATAAAACAAAGCTGGCACCAAACACAGGTATAATTGCATAATAGTTTTATTAAAAGTACTCAAGTGCATTAACAAATGTGCAAAGCAGCAGTAATTAAAGTAGTAACTTACTGCATCAAGGTGGCAGGTTGACAAAAACAACAAACACTCCTAGACCCAACAAACTGTCGACTGATTTCACCCTGAGGCTTTCTCAAGAGTCCAGGATGTAGGAAACAGAAATCTTAAATCCACTACTTTAAAAGGTAAAGTGCTGTACTACATGAATTCAGTGCCACTAATAGTTACACTAATAAAAATGATTTGCACCCGATAGCTGGGAGTGCTCCGTTTCTGTGTACCTTGCAGCTGTGTATTTACAAAGCACTCATTCTAACATGAGTGCCTCTGATTCTGTGCTGATTATGCCATCTCCTGTTCCTTGCTTTCATCAGGGAGAGCAGGTCACTATGAAGCCATTAAGTGGCCATACCCCTAACTCTCCACTTAATGATGGGAGAAAATTCTTCTTGTGGGGAGGCGACCAGTAACATTAAAAAGGAAAAAGCTGAGGAAACATCTGAGGCATGGAAAATGGGACCAGTCATCATGAACATGTTTAATAAGGAATCCATCTCTGTGGCAGAGTGGTCACTGATAGCACCATGGAAGGTACCTGTTTGTTGGATCCTATCAGTTCTGTAAGGCAACATCTGGTTAATGACAGAATGATGTCTTCTATGGAGGAGTGTCTCATGGGTAGAGGACATTAACTGGGCAAGATTAAGTTTACTAATAATGGATTTATAGACTTTGAAATGTTCTTTTATCAAATTCAAATTATAAATCTCCAATTAAATGACTTCTCTAGGACCAAATATTTGTTCAGATTTATAATAAGATATCTTGGCCAATGTCCTAGTATATTATCTATATTATTCAGTACTATCCAGCCAAAGCTCGCCATTCTCTGGCTCACTACTAGCGTTGGGTGAAATTAGCATATTCCATTTTGTCGAATTTTCATGAAATTCCATAAATTGTGTGACATTTTGTTCATTTGGAGGTGTGAAAATTAAGTCATCTTCTAATTTTCAGTCTACAACATTGTCATACTTGCTTATAGTTAGGTGTCCATCAAGTATGCCAAATATGACATTTATCTATGATTCCTTTGCTGACCTAGTGCACATCGTGGAGACGACTTGGAGATTACGCTGATCCTATGCTAGAGGCAGTGATCTGTCTGGTTACTCTGTGGTGCACTGCCCAAGGAGGGATCATAGGGGGAGGGGTGGCCATTTGTGTTAGATCCAGACTGAACCTCACTGTGCACTCAGTGGTAGAGGCTTGGTTGTTTGACTGCATGCTCATGTATGGTGTCAAAAGAGTTAATTCATGGGTAATGGAAAATCTTTCTGTTATAGTACGTTCTCCAGACGTACCTCAAAATCCACAGTCAAAATGTTACTTTGGGGAACAGAAAAAAGGTTTCTTTCACTTGTCTTTCGTCTGATAATTTTCTTTTATTAATTGCCCTAATGTTTCACACTTTCAAGTGCTTTTTCAAAAAGCTTTAATCTGTAATTATTTCAAAAATATTTTTGTTCAGTATAATATACATAGATACATCATTCAATTCACATTACTATTTTAGTTCATTGAAATGAAATTTTACCATCAGTTCTAACACTTCATTACACCTTATTTTCGCTTGTTGCTTCACTGTGCTTCCATTCACTTGTCTTTGTTCATTTCTGAACAAAAGTTTACATTTTTAATGCCAAGCACATTCACATCATTTATATTACATTTTGTCAACATCATTATTTTTTTAGAGCAAGCTGCCAATTTTCTCTGCTGTTTAGCCTGTGCCTCTATCTTAACCATAGGTGCTACACCTGGCAGTCCACTATGCATTTCTATATACTATTTATGTACTCATCTATTTTAACCACTTTCACCATATCTCCATTCTTTAATTCAGTCCTTGTCTAATACTTAGGTTCTTTACTGCTATGTACCATTATATATGAATGTCCAAATTACTTTGTTGTACCTGTATCACTTTCTTCCATCCACTTCCAGTTGTGGTGTTGATTCATCTAACTTACACACCTGTAAATTCAATGTTTAATATTACTATCTGCATTTCCTAATCCTGTCAAATGTAGTCACTACTTTTTAACTTTTTCACAAGTGCATTCTCCTACCTTACAGCTTGTGTGTAGTGGTCTTATTCGTTACGGAGCTGTTCTGGCCTTATTTTTCAGTTTCCGGTTTTTACCTGGAGACAATATTTACATTATTTAAACCTATACTCTCAGTGTACTCTTAGATATTAGTTAATCTCAATTAAACACCATTTGTTCTGGTTTCTTAAAGAGTTTTTAAATATCTTTTCAATGCCTCTGCCTTTCCGTCTATGTGATGTAGCTCTGGTAGCGTATGTTTGTATGACTGCATGGAGGCGCTATCTTATCCTCTTGGCCCGATCGTCTTAACCACATGATAGATCACCATGGTAACCTGTCATCAAATACTCTGACAGGTTAAGTTGCTAAGCAACTGTCCACTATGACTAAAGCTTAATGAAGTTGACAAGGCAATTTTTGCAGCTTGTTCCTGACAGTTTCTTCTCACACTTCTATGTGTCATTTATTTTTCACTTCGGACATGCAGTGTTTTTCTTAGAGCTGTTGTTTTAAGGGATGGGATTCTCCCTCATTGATTTGTGACATTCTGAGCTTGTTTGTACTTCTAAATTATAAGTCAGTGCTTACTTTTATGTTAAAGTGTGTTTGTTAGGGTGAGAGGGGGGCACCTCGATCTGGCTGGACAGGCATCTAAGTCAGCAGAAGGGCATCAGTTGTCTTTTCATTGTCTCCCTGTTATCTGACTCTGTTCTCTTACATTTATTTTATTATTTTTTGATATACCTATTTGTTTTATGTCATAATTACCAACAGGCATTCCAGTTTGTGTCAGTGTTCATGCCAATGTTTCTTTCTAGTGTTTTTAGATTGAATATTCATTTCATTTTGGCTTTATCTATAAGTTGCTGGTAGTCACCTCCCCTTTCTGGTTTGTGTACTATTTCTAGACCCCAGAACCTGAGCGATGCTCCAGTGTGTCTCTCACTTGAAAAATGTATTGCCACTTGTGATGTTTCATCATGACGTCTTATGTCCCCCTTATATTCTGTATTCGGACCTTCAGTGCTCTTGTGGTTTGCTCAACATAGTTTGTCACAGGGACACTGTAAGACATAGATGACTCCCTCTGTAGTGCAACTTATGTGCTGTTTTGTTGGAAAATGTTGTCCTGTGTGTGGATGTCTGAAGGTATCTTTTTTACTGGTGTGCCCACACACAGAACACCTTCTGCAGGGCACCATACCTGGTTGTAGCAGTCCTAATAATAACTGACTGTCCTGTGTCTCTGGGATTTTAAACTGGGATTTCACTAGTCTGTCTTTTATTGTTGTTACTTTTTTTGCCACTATTATTGGCCTATTCATGAAGGTCTGTGGCATGTTATTGTCTATTGTTAACAAATGCCAGTGTCTGTTGATAATTTTTTTTTCAGGTACATGTGATAATGACAACCAAGTAATAGTGATCACTGTTTGGGTGAGTCTACATCACTGAAAATGAATTTCAGTGATGTAGACTCATGGCACACAGTAAGACAGTGCCTGACACTTAGATTTTATTGTTTTATGATGGGGACTGTGCCTCCCCCCATGCTCCCCCCCACTAAAGGATTCTCAATGCCAGGGGGGTGAAAAACTAACAAAAAAAAAAAACACAACATGGTGCAAAAAATGAGCATGCCCAGAACCAAACCCGGCACCCTTCCAACCCCAGCCTGCCACCAACCAACCATACCACATGGCCAGCTTGGCAGCCCACCACTGCACTACACCCCACAAACTTTCTCTCCCCCTTCCATCCATTGCACAACATGGTCCATCTCCACCCCCCATGTGCTTGTATACATAGCAACATCCTGTCACACTTCCTGCCTGGTAGCCCAATGTAAAAGCGCAGTGATTGAGTCACCCTTTTTGAAAGTGCTCAATTGCAGTCGCCGAACACATGGGATACCATTTTTTTCATTTCTATAAACTTATTGTTATATTTTGTTGAGAACACTATTCTGTTCTGTGGTGTGTCTTTGTTTTATTGTCATTGTGTCCTCTCTTTTTACTGTTTGTATCCTTTTATCTGCTTATGTTAATACTGTATTTTTATACCCTCTCTGTCTGAACCTACTTAACATGTTGTCCTTATGTTGTTTAAATTCAGATTCCTCACTACAGTTTCTTCTTACTTGAATTAACTGGTAATATGGAATACTTTTTATTAATGTTGGCTCATGGAAACTTTTTCCATGTAACACTGTATTCCTATCTGTCTCTTTCCTGTACAGACTTGTATTTATCCTTGTTTCATCTTTTTTTTTTGGCTGGGAGATTACTGTGTTTCTGTGCTAGAGGCAGTGATTTGGCTGGTTACTCTGTGGAGCAGTGTCCAAGAAGGAATCATAGGGGAAGGGGTGGCCATCTGTGTTAGATCCAGACTGAACCTCACTGTGCACTCAGTGGGAGAGACTTGATTGTTTGACTGCATGCTCACATATGGTGTCTCAGGTAAGAGGGCCCCTGGTGTTCTGAATCAGAATTTTCTGATTTCTGTGGCAGGGCTCCTTGACTTCTGCGGCAGCATTTTCTGATTTCCGCGTCATGATTTATTCATTTCTCTGGCAGAATGCAGTCCTGTCATTGGCTAAATATGATGTGATGTCATCGATGACATCATATGCTGAGCATAGAAGAGGGGCTTCAGGATAAACGAGGTGGGAAAGAAAGCCTGACACTATGGAAAAACAGTATATTTATATGAAAATTCACCAAAAACAATAAATTATGCGGCACTATATATATTCTGCGGCATGATGCAAATTCTGTGGCAAATTCTGCAACCGCAGAACTGCAGAATTCCAGAGGCCTTGGAAGACTGAGAGGTGTAAGATCCTTTTGATGTACTGGCTTCCTGGACATGTTGGGGATTTCCTTCAGGAAATGGCAGATTTCATTGTCTTCAGGGTATTGGAATCACCCAGAAGGTTGATTCTGAGCAACTTGAATGATAGGTTAACAATGAATCCTTGCAATTTGGGCAGAATTTCCTGTAGGTGATGGAATCATTGGGCCCACCTGTACAGCCATGACTTGAACCTATTTTTATCATTGGGGCTCAATATTAGTAATCTTGAGACTGATCTGGTCTTTTTGGTGAGATCATTGTGTGGTGAGGTTCACTTTCAGGTGCTCCATTTGCATCATCTCCACATGGAGACAGTATGGTATCATCCTTTGAGAAACCTGGATCCAGAGAAAATCCTGGTAGTACTGGATGTCTTGGCTATGATGGCAGCTTGTGCTGTTGGGGCTGAGAAGGCTGTGAAGGCCTAAAATATGGCTGTCATGATCTCCTTAGAGTCCATAGCACCTTTTCTGCTATGATCTCTGGGGCTAGATATTCAAAACTTAGCCCAGGTACTAAAAGGGAGTTTGCTCACGTTATCCAAGTTTTGTTTCCATTGCATAGGTTGGGTCTATATTCAGAGCTCTCCTGTAGTGTGGGCAAAACTCATTAGCATCCAAACTCTAACTTACCACTGCACCCATGCAAATGAGGGGGTTCACTCCTACATACAGGTGCAGTGACAAATTCTGAGGTTTGCACAGGTGGTAGCTGTCACCAAAACTTGTGCAATTTACTGTCATTGCAAACCCTGACTTAATGGGGTGGAAGGCTCTGGTAGCAGGCAGTGTTACTGTAACTGCACACCCATCCACCCCCAGTACTTTGGCCCATTGAATCAATAGATGGCATGGTGTCTAGTGACACCCACTGCCCTACAATCACTCATCCTCATACTATGTCATTTATCCTTGGTGTCTAGTGGCACTACCCAAACCCTGATCACCCATTCCCATACCATGTAATTTGTCTCTGATGTCTAGTGGCACCTCTCATCCTCGGATCACCCATCCCATCTCTATTTATTTAGTCTCTGGTGACTAGTGGTACCCCCTCACTCACCAAGCACCTGTTCTAGTGCCACCCTGCCTTGCCAGTGGCTAGTGGCCCCTTCACATCACCTGCACCAAGCAGACCACCCAGCCATCCCTCCTCCCACATACCTAAGCAGGTGTGCCATGTGAAGATTCCAGTATGGCAACTGGCACAGCCCTCTTCTCACCATCTCAGTCAACCACCATGTAGGATGACAGACAGCATGCTTACAGTATACTGTATACTGTTTATACAGTCCCTTTCATCCCATACATATGCCAGACAGAAGATGAGAAGAGGACTGTGCTGGTCACCAAACTGGATCCTCTGTGCAGCATGTGGGAGAATTGCTGGGTGGTGTGCTTGTTATGGGTCAACAGTGAGCTATGAAGAGTTTGCTTGATCTTTCTCTGATGGTGTCAACAAGTTGAGCCAGAATTGAGCCATGCAGGCTGTTATGGCATCGTGGTTTCAAGTCTGGAGGGTGCAGAGGTGCCCAGACAAATGACACACATTTTGTGAACTAGACCTGGGCCCAACAGGGCTACTAGTAAGCTGTGTAGGACTCGTAGTGTAGGTCTGATGTTTGTGGGGATTGTATGGTGCTCCTTATCAGAGGAAATTTTCCATTGTGTCTTGAAGAATGCACTTGTGGGACCACTTCTGAAAAAAACAACTTTGGACTCAGAGATTTTCACAAACTACAATAGTCTCTAACCTTTCCTTTATGGATAAGGTTACTGAGAAAACTGAGCCACTGCAGCTTGAGGCACACCTCTCTTTTTTTGATATCTTTGAGCCTCTCCTGTCTGTTTTTTGAGCTAGGCATAACATTGAAACTGCTTTAGTCAGGGCATACAATAGCCTACATAGGGCTAGAGATAGGGAAAATGGTCACTTCTCATTCTCCAAGATCTCTCTTCTGACACTGTGGACCATGGGTTGCTGCTGGACTGCCAGAGAGAGCACAGAAGGCTTGGTGGCCCAGTCATCTGCTGGCTTGAGTTCTTCCTGAAGGACAGGATGCAGAGGGTCATACTGAGTAGTTATTATTTGCATCTGTTACCCCATCTTGTGGACAGTCCCAAGGGTTGGCCTTATCTCTCATGTTCCCAGTATACATGCTGCCCTTGCATTAAATTATTAGATTATTCAACACTAACATTTGGGTTTTCACTATATGCAGATGAGTCCCAGGTGTATATTGTTTGTATGTTTGGGAAACAGGATGCAGTGGTAGTGCTAAGTAATTGTCTGGCCAAGATCCAGAATTGAATGGCATGGAGCTGGCACAGGCTTACCCAATAGAAGATAGAAATGCTGGTGACTAATGCAGATCTTAGGAGGGATTCAGAGTCAGCTGAAGATATTACAGTGCTCAGGCTCAGTTCTTTGGAGCTTAATGTCTCCACCAATTGGAAGAATTTGTAGGGTTTTCTGGACAGTCATTTTGGCTGTTGGCCTTTTTCCAGTTTAACCATCTAAGGGACATCACCCAGATTAAAGTCTTGGTCCTACCAAAGGACATGATGACATTAGTACATGCTTTTGTAACTGACTGGCTCAGTTACTACAATGCTCTGTATCTTGGGGTCACTGGAGACTTGCTGCATCACTGGCAGCTAATGCAGAATGTGGTAGCTTGATTACTGACAGGTGCTTCCAGGTCTATTCATATAACTTCAGCGCAGCACAAACTGCACTGGCTGCCAGTGAGGTGGGGTATATTCTTTATGGTTGGTTTTCTAACCTACAAAGCCCTATATGGTTTAGGCCCAAGCTACCTGGCTGAACTTCTCTCCTATTCCTCATGTTGTCCTCTCTGCTCCACTGATAATAGGCTGCTTGAGGTCACAAGGACCAGTCTAAAAACTTTTGGGGGTTGTTCATTTGCCAGTTGGTCCCTGGTTATCTGCAACTTGCTCCTAAAGAACTTGAGTGCAGTCCCACCAGTGGAGGCCTTTAAAAATGGAAAGACTTTTTCTCTGGCACTTGATTTCACTACAAGGGCATTAGTTGATATTGACATTTTGACCGCTGCCATCTTACACTGATTTTATGTGGATTTTAGAAATGTTATGTATTGTATATTTTATGTTAGATGCAGTTTTTCATTTCTGTGATACTGTGTATTGTACAGTAATCTGAGCCCCTGGGGAAGGGTGCCTAATTCAAAATGTCAGTGGCTCAGTAGGTAGCATGCTCACCTCTGGGGCTGGAATATTGAAAGGCTGTGGGTCTTAGCTCCTTATCTGGTACTGGGTAATACCCATAACTGACACTATAGTGCAGTACAAAGGGAGTTTTGCACTGGTGAGGTGCCTTCCTTTGTATGAGGCATTAAACCAATGCCCCTTTAGCCATCTCACATCATCATCCTTGTGGAAGTAAAAGATTCCATGGTATGTATCAAAGAAGAACAGGGGAACTTTACTGAGAAAGAAACAGGAAACAAAACAAACAGTGATAAAACCAATTGACATCTCCATAATAGAAAGCAAGGTAACAAATGGGAAGAAGAAAACCATAAAGTAAAAACTTGCTTCAAACCCCTGTATCAGTAAAAATAAATATAAAAGATCAGAAAAGAAAATTATAAAACACAACATAAGACACTATGCAGAAATTTTCAAACAACTATCACCCCCCCCCACACACCCATATCCAATACATTAATGTCCAAGGAGAGGAGAAAAGAAATATTCAGCATCCAGACCTTTCTTTTCTTAACCTGAACATCCCTAATTGTATATTCCATCATTCTAGCAATAGTGATATATGAAGAGTCCAACTGTTGCATCACATATTGACACCATGCCTGCCATAAATACAATTTTAAGCAGATAAAGATTACTGTCAGTGTGCTTTTATTGTAATTCTTGGACTATAGAAGTAACACTCCTAAAATAAAATTAATATGCATGTTAAGCTTTCTAACCAGGGGAATTGCCATCTGTTAGCACAAAAAAGTCCAGAACCCTTTAATAAAAGGATAATCCAAATAAAAATGCTCTAAGGTTTCCACCTGCTGAAAGTACTCCTGCCTGGAACACATCTGTTAATAAATGCTTTTATGTTTCCTGTTCCCTTTAGCCCCAAGTCTACCATAACAGCTAAGCCACTGGATGTCACACATTTCTGAGGGACTTCTTATCAATCAATTATACAAGAACTAGAAGCACTTTACAGGGAGAAGAAAGAACAAATTCTGGAGCTGTGGAAATAATACTCATTTTTTCCATATATAGCTGTGCCCTTGACAAACCAGAAAGCATTTATTTTGTTATTTTTCATACAAATGCTTTTTTTAGAGCAGGTAGTATGTATTGGGGAACTGGGAAGGCTTTGACATTTCTTTGCAAAGTATCATGTAGTCTTGCAAAAAATGTATATAGGCTATGTAAAAAAACAGTCATGCCACAATTTAGACTACCCAGAAAACCCAACTTTCAGAGAAGCATTGAAAAAATGAGTAAAGAAAAAAACACTGGGGGCAAGATTCACAATGCAGATGCACTGGGCTCAAGTGAGATGCACTGGTGCAACTTGGAAATGTGCCATGTAGCCATTCACAGACAGCAGAGATGCCCTGGTGCAACCTGGATGCGCTGCACCAAACAGGATGTGCTGGAGACTGAAAGTAATGATATGCGACTCATCTTGAGGGGGCATGTAACTGCATATACAGTGCAGAGCTATTCACAGAGCAAAATGAATGTGCAAATAAAGAGCATCCACAGCACAAGTACCAAATGCCCCATGTGGAGATAAGTATAAAAGAAGAAGACTTAAGAGCAAGCCCCCAGCAGGCTGACCACAGGATAGCAGCAGAAAGCAGGAGTAGAGCAGCAGCAGAATAACAGAATGGATGGAACACCTTTCCTGATGGTGGGAAAGTTAATGGGGATGAGGAGATGGGTGAACCAGCAAGGAGGTGGCGGGAGGCACCATCGGAGGCCAACCCCACAGTGGTATTGTGCTACACTAATGTCTGAACAGCTGACGGATGCCAAAACGTCAGCCAATATAGCCTGAATAGGGCTATTCTGAGGCAGCTCTGTGAGCTGTGCCATGAGGAAATGCAGGCACCTACTGGAAGGGGTCATGTCATATCAGTGGAGACCAAGGTGACAACAGCAATGTACCTGCTCACTATGAGAACCTTTGAGAGGCCAGCCAGGGACACCACTGGTATATCCCAGCCATCCACGTCCCATTGCTAGCCTTGCTTGTAGAGCAGAAATCAGCTAACTAACAGAAGCTACATTTTCTTATCAATTTAACACTTTTATCTCAGCAGGAGTCAGTGTCTGTTGAGATTAAGCAGACAGATACTTTATTAGAAGTAGAAGGGGTATTATTCAGGGTTAAAAAAGAAAGGAAAGAAAAGAAAGAAAGTCAGTGTGTGTTCTGTGCTGGGAAGGGTACTGTATTAACTTACTTAGCTAAACCAGTAGGAGGAGAGCGAGAGCTTAATTGGGGTGTGGCTTAGACACTATAAAAGCAGGTGACTCAAATTACAACTTCCTGTTGCTAGCCTTGCTTGTAGAGCAGAAAGCAGCTAACTAAAAGAAGCTACATTTTCTTATTAATTTAACACCTATATATCAGCAGGAGTCAGTGTCTTTTGAGATTAAGCAGATAGATACTTTATTAGAAGTAGAGGGAGTATTATTTAGGGTTAAAAAAGAAAGAAAAGAAAGTCAGTGTGTGTTCTGTGCTGAGATGGGTACTGTATTAACTTACTTTGCTAAACCAGTAGGAGGAGAGATAGAGTTTAATTAGGGGTGTGGCTTAGACACTATATAAGCAGGTGACTCAAATTACAACTTCCTGTTGCTAGCATTTTTTCTTACTAATTGCCCTCCATCCCACTCCTCCACCCACCCACCCTAAGCCAGTCCTACTTTTATAGCCACTGGATTTGACTGTCAACAGGAACTTCCTGTTTGGCAGCAGGAAGGGAAGAATCATAGAGAAACATTGGTTTTGTCAACCCTAAAGGAAAAAAGTTATTCATTCCCCTCCCAGCTGCTGGTGGTGTGACACTGAGCAAGGAAGAAGGAGGCTACTGAAGAATATAGGAAGTTGCTGTCCCAGAACAGGAAGGGTGAGAGCTGTAACTAGAGGAGAGAGTACGC
The DNA here is from genome assembly GCA_016271365.2 of Neoceratodus forsteri. Taxonomy (NCBI): domain Eukaryota; kingdom Metazoa; phylum Chordata; order Ceratodontiformes; family Ceratodontidae; genus Neoceratodus; species Neoceratodus forsteri. The sequence goes on from CM028129.1 coordinate 607,520,976, forward strand.
ATACAGAGAAACAGGAGAGGGGACACAAAATAAGACATGATAGGAATGGTGCAGTGCAATAGCTGTGGGGCGGCAGTGTTCCAGGAGACATTCTGGAAGCTGCAATGCTGCCCTATTTGCAGGCACTGCTCAGATCTGAAGGAGGAGGTTGCCCATCTCCAAGCTGACCTGGCTAGGATTCATGAAACCTCCTTCCCCACCCAGGGACCACCAGGACCAATGCCACTACCTCAAAGGTTGCCAAGAAAGAGAAGAGGCTGGACCAGGGTAGGTCAGGGAGGGAGAGGGTGATGGAACAGAGTTGCATCCCTCCAGCTGTACCTCTCCACAATTCATTCGCTCTTCTGGTGGAGAGTGGTTCTTCTATGGAGGCACCTGCAGTGGAGACCAAGGAGGATATTGGGAACCTTCACAAAGGAGACCCACAGGAGGGTGGCATGGGACTCCACAGGGGAAGGGAACAACTCCTGGTGGGAGACTCAATCATTGGGGTGTAGAAATGGGGGAGGAAGGGGAGAGGGAGGTAAGGTGTCTGGCTGCCTGGTGCCTCGGTTTGGAGGGACAGGAAGCAAACCCTCAGGATCATGGGATCAGCTGCATGAGGGAGGGAGCTGGATGTCATTGTCCACCTAGGGACAATGACCTGTCTAGGAATGGGATCAGAGCAGTGCAAGAGGAGTTTGTAGAGTTGGAGAGAGGCCTTAAACAGGTAGCGCATATGGTAACCTTCTCGGAGATGCTGCCTGTCTATGGCAAGGGTGATGCAAGGGTACTCCTCACCAGGGAATTCAATGAATGGTTGAAAAACTGGTGTGGAGCTCAGGGTTTTGGCTTCATTGGGGACTGGGGAGCCACCTGGAGGGATGCAGACCTATACTGGTGCGATGGTCTGCATCTGTCCGGGGGGGGGGAAACCAAGATCCTAGGTGAGAGGTTTAAATGCTTCATTGGCAAGCATTTAAACTAGCCAAGGGGGGAGGTACTGAAAAAGAGGAGGGAAATCCCAGCCTCCCTCCACAAAACACAGTAATTAGTGAGGTAAACACCAAGGTAGAGAAGTCTTTAGGGAGCAGAATAGAGGTAAATGTAAAAAAAGGCAAAGGCAGTAAGGACAGGAATGAGGCTAAAAGGGGTAAGGGCATAAAAAAGTGGAGGGTGATGAGGACCAATGCCCCTAGTCTGTGTAACAACCTCCCTGAACTAGTGGCTTTGATGGAAGAGGGTTGCCTGGATATTGTGGCAGTCACAGAAACATGGTACACAAAGAACCATGACTGGGATGTCAACATACCAGAATACACAATCTACAGGAGGGACAGGGAGGGTAAAAGAGGAGGAGGAGGAGAAGTAGCTCTCTATGTAAAGGAAGGGATCAAAGCAACAGAACTAAAGAGTAAACAGGGAGCAGATGAAGCATCCTGGGTCACCCTGGAGACAGAAAATGGCACCACAATCTGCATAGGGGTTGTATACAGACCCCCATCTCAGGGGGAGGGAATGGACAAGGAAATAATAGAAGGCTTCCTTAGAATGGCAGAAAAAGGGGAGATATTGTTGATGGGGGACCTGAATATGCCAGATGTTAACTGGAGCACCCTTGCTGCAGGCACATCCAAGAGCAGGGTCATTCTTGATGCCCTACAGGGGGCATGCCTCAGACAACTAGTATTGGAACCCACTCAGGAGGGAGCAATCTTAGACCTGGTACTCTCAAATGGGGGCGGAGAAAGAATCTCAGATTTAGAAGTGGGTAGCCATCTGGGAACACGCGACCACCAAACAGTGAGGTTAATGATAAACACAGTCATATAATCAAGCCATACAAAAGCAAGAGTATTGGACTTTAGGAGGGCTGACTTTGGGAAAATGAGAGAGTGCCTCAGAAAAGCACTAGTAAATAGGCAAGAAGGAGGGGTTGAAGAACAATGGGGAGTAATTAAAACAGCCATCACAGAGGCAACAAGCCTTTGTGTAAAGCAAATCAACAAAACACAACGAAGGAAAAAAATGCTATGGTTCTCAAAAGAGGTGGCAGGGAAGGTTAGGGAGAAAAGGACAGCATTCAGGAAATATAAGGAAACACAGAAGGAGCAGGACAGAGAACTTTATCAGTTAATGCAGAAAGAGGCTGGGAAGGCAGTCAAAATAGCAAAGGCCCAAACCGAGGAAAGGATAGCCAACTCTGTTAAGAAGGGGGATAAGACCTTTTATAGGTATATTAGGGAGCGAAGAAAGACCAAAGGAGGGATATTGAGGCTTAATAAAGGGGAGGGAATGTGGGTAGAGGGTGACAGTGAAAAAGCAGGGAAACTGAGCAAATATTTCTGCTCAGTATTCACAAAGGAAGAGGAGGGGGAGGTATCTAAACCAAACAAGAGACGCTCTGAAGATGGGGGTTGATACCAGTCCATTTACAGAAGAAAGGGTTCTGAAAGAACTAATAACATTGAAGGTGGACAAAGCAATGGGGCCTGATGGGACTCACCCAAGAATTCTAAAAGAACTAAGGGTAGAACTAGTGACACTGCTCACTACTCTCTTTAACAAATCATGGGAGGATGGGGTGGTACCTGAGGACTGGAGGATGGAGGATGTGATTCCTCTTCACAAAAGTGGGAGCAGGACAGAGGCAGGAAACTACAGACCAGTTAGTTTGACCTCAGTGGTAGGGAAAATGATGGAATCAATTCTGAAGTAAAGAATTGTTGAGTACCTAGAGGCCAGTGGGGCACAGGACCCAAGGTAGCATGGATTCATGATGGAAAGGTCATGTCAGATGAATCTAATAAATTTCTTTGATGGGGTGACCAAAGTAGTAGACCAGGGAGGGACTGTGGACATGGTCTACCTAGATTTTAGCAAGGCATTTGACACAGTCCCACACAAAAGATTAATACACATGTTAGCCAGCCTTGGAGTGGGTTCCAAGGTGGTAGCTTGATAAAAACTTGCTGGACAACAGGACGCAAAGGGTAGTAGTAAATGGAGTCCACAGTGAAGAAAGGATGGTTACTAGTGGGTACCGTAGGTCTGCATTGGGACCAGTCCTTTAATGTCTTTATAAGTGACATTGCAGAGGAACTGGAAGGAAAAGGATGTCTCTTTGCAGATGACACAAAGATCTGCAACAGGGTTGATACACAGAATAGAGTAGAAAGGATGAGAAGGGACTTGGCAAGGTTGGAGGAATGGTCAAATGTATGGCAGCTCAGATTCAATGCAAAGAAGTGCAATGTAATGCACCTGGGAAACAAAAACCCAGGGGAAGAGCACACAGTGGGGGGTGATATACTGACAACAGTAAAAATGGAAAGGGACCTTGGGGTAATTGTATCAGATGGCCTAAAGGTGGGCAAGCAATGTGAGAAGGCAGTAAGGAAGGCTGGGGGGATACTGGGATGCATAGTGAGAGGCATCAATAGTAGAAAACAGGAAGTTGTTATCTCTCTACACAGACAGTTGGTGAGACCCCATCTGGAGTACTGTGTGCAGTTCTGGAGACCCCATCTCCACAAAGACATAGACAGAGCGGAGGCTGTCCAGAGGAGGGCAACCAAAATGGTGTAGGGTCTGCACCACAAGACATATGAAGAAATACTAAAGGAGCTTAATATGTATACCCTTGAGGAAAGAAGGGAGAGAGGGGACATGATATAAATTTTCAAGTACTTCAAGGGAATCAACAAAGTCCAAGAGGGTAGCATCTTTCAGAAAAAGAGATGTGCAAGAACAAGGGGGCACAATTTGAAGATGGGGGGGCAGCTCAGAGGTAATATGAGGAAGTATTTTTTCACAGAGAGGGTTGTGGATGCATAGGACAGCCTCCCTGAGGAGGTCGTGGAGTCAAGAACAGTGGGGGAATTCAAGAATGCATGGGACAGACATAAGGCAGTCCTAGTGGGGGGTAGGAAGAAGTAAGCTGTTGGTTAACTAGGATCTGCAACTTATCTGTTAGGTAGGAAAATGGGCAGACTAGATGGGCCAAGTGGTCCTTATCTGCTGTCAAATTCTATGTTTCTATGTCTCCTCACACAGTTCCTCACTGCACTGTTCCCACATGCTTCAGAATTCATCCATTTCCCAAGCACACAGGCAGAGTGGACAGAAGCCATGTAGCAGTTCCACAGCGTGGCACGCATGCCACGCATCATAGGGGTCAGTGACTGCACCCATGTAGCAATCCGAGCACCACCTGGTGAGGATGCCATGACATATGTCAACCACAAGGGCTACCCTTAGTCAACTGCCAGGTGGTATGCAATGCCACTGGGTGCATCAGCAATGTCTGTGCCACACATCCTGGAAGTATACATGATGCCTTCATATGGCACCAGTCCACCTTTCGCTGCCAGTTTTTGGTGCTACAAATGAAGGGAGAGGGAGCAAGTGTGCAATTGCCATGATACAATATGTGCAGGGTGATGCACAGGTGGGACAATGGAGGGGGGACACCGATGGAACCACACACAAAGGGGGACAGTGCAGCAGAACAACAAAGCATGGGCTGTGGGGTGCAGCGCAACAGCTGGTATTAGTGGCAGGGCAGAATACATCACATGCAGCCATGCATGGTTGACCACTGGGCAGTCGTGGGCAGACAATGGGGATGGGAACATGGGTGGGCAGCCATGGCTGTGAGCACGAGCAGGTATGGGCAGACATGTGCAGCCTGGCCAGGCTATAGCAGTCTTGAGGGGAATGTAGGCAACCAGGAATGATCAACACAGGGACTGGGATGTACAGTTGGCAGTTACACCAGTGCACCATGGTGCAGGGGGGAAGGCACTATGCACAGGTAAGCAATGGTGTAATGGCCTGCACTTGCTTCCCACAGGTGATGTGTAGTACCCCCTCTGACACTGGTTACTGACACCCTACCACAGACCTGGGACACAGGCAGAGGAGTGGTACAACGAGGCACACATCACTACACGTGCCATCATCGAGTGTGTCTTTGGCATGCTGAAGATGTGCTTCCAATGTATGGATAGGTCACTTGCTTCCCTACAGTATAGCCCAGTGAAGACCTGTGGCAAATTCCTGGCCTGTTGTATACTGCACAATATGGCCATTGACCCTGGAATAGCTGTCCAGGCTGAGGAGGGCAACAGTTCTGGGGAGGAGGAGGAGGATGAGGAGGGGGACAAGTATGCAGTGATCCAGGGGTGGCATGATGGAGCACCACTGCCACGGTGAGGCCCATGGCTGTTCCCCAGGGTCTGGTGGCACAGGGACACCATCATGGAGGAGCATTTCAGGGATCACAGATGAGTACCACAGGTGGGTAATACACGGCTGGCACCTCATCCCCCCCACACACACCCAAACATCCAGATACACACCACAGGGCACTTCGCTGAAACAGTGCTGCAGTGTAGCACACCTGTGAGGGTGACAATGCTGCACACACACACACACACACACACACACACACACACACCAGTATCCACATGTCCAGGGGTCACAGTGTATGTGCTGAGGATGGCATGGATCAGTGTACTGCTGCTGACACACATGCACAGCAGCCACAGGACTGCACTCAGCACGCTCATGCCACACAGCACAACAATGGTGCACCTGGACTTGCATGTAGCACCACACAGGTGACCCACACAGGCAATACACTGAGGCAGGCGCTTGCCACCCATGCCACCCCAGCCACAGGTAGCCAGATGAGTGGGCCACAAAGGGTGCAGGTGACAGGGCCATGTGAGCTATCACCCTGGCATCAGTGGGATGCACCAAGACCTGCACAGACATGTGGGCAGGCACGATCTCTGATGCAGTGCCACTGGCCATGAAGGAGTAGACAACACCCCTGGAGGGGTACTGCAGTGAGACTGTGAATGGGTGCTCACTGGTGTGTTGGCCCCATGATCCATGTCAGATTCGGGTATGATGGGGATGGGGAGGTGTTGTGACAGCATCAGCAGCAATGGGTCCAACTGTCGCCACTGCCTGGGTGTGTGTGAGGCACTCCTGGGGGTTAGGCTGGAGGCCCAGTGGCCACATGACACTCTGGTTGCACATGCTGCCTCGACAGCATGTGCAATCCTCTCCAGAGCTGCGATCATGCCCACCCACAGTAGGCATGCATCTGCCAAAATCTGGGCACGCCACATGGTTGATGGCTTGTGTTCAATGGCAAGCAGTGTCTGAAGGCCCTGAGCTCCACCCATAGGGATGCCTGCCCCTCCACAGTGGCCCACAGAAGATGTGCATAGTCCTCAATTTCATTGGTGGGTGAAGGCTCATAGGGACGGCGCTGATGGACAGGTGGTGTGCTGGCCTGCTGCTGTGCATCCACTGTAGATGGATGCGCCACAGCAGGCCAGGGTATGGGTTGGGATTGGGCTTGTGCAGCCACTGCATGTTCAGGGATGGCAGCATCATGGGCCACTGCCACCAGTGGCAGAAGCAGAGCACCTCACTGACCCGTGCTGGTGGTCCCCGCCACCACAGCAGCACCAGGCACAGAGCCCACAGCAACCACCACTGTGGCTGGCTGTGCAAGAACTGTGGGGGTGCCAGGGGCTGCAGGACTGCCAATGCCTGCTGGTGCCACCTCTGCATTGTGCGTTCCACTGTTGGCCTCGTCCCCCTATTTTTGTGTGGTGTCAGGATCATCATCAACATCGCTGTACGCCCCCTGTGTACCAGATGCCAGCACCAGCAGAGCGTCGGTGATGTCCACCGCGTCCCCTAGGTTATCATCAGCCAAACCCTGGAACCCCTCCAGCCAAGTGGCATCATGCTCGCCAGCCATGGCACCATTTGCAGAGGTGTTGGAAGGCCCTGCCACCACGGGTAATGCATCCAGAGCAGCTGTGGTGTGTGATGGCCCCGGGACAGCACCATCCCCAGACCTGGCAGCTGCCCGGTGAGACAGATCAGCATCATCCTCTACAGTGGTACTGTGCAGTGCACCAGACAAGGCTGCATCCATGAGGTGTGATAGAGCTGCAACAGAAATAAAGGATACATGGTTACAAACATTGATGAAAGTAGTGGTCAGACAGGCGTGTACAGGTGGACATACATGTATGCCAGTGGTGCACTTGACATGCCCTGCAGATGACAGTCAACACCCATTCTGCTGATGCAGCCATGCACTGTCTATAGTTGGACAGGCCCAGTGCTTGTACATGTCCCCTTGTTAATGTGTGGGACTGTGACAACACCCTGGCCACCACCCACTGGGATGGCAGCAATGGTGTGTAGTGGAGCACAGCACCACATGTTGCCCCCCCACAAAATGCCCAGCCTGACATGCAACTGTGCAATATGGTCCATGGGTGGGGCATACAGAACCATGGTTGATGCACACAGGCACATGGTTGCATAGTCACACACAGCAGGGCTGTCAGGTCACACATGGCATGCACACACACAGACAGGCACATGTCCTGGGCAGGTATACTCACAGTGTTGTGATGGAATGCTGCCCATCTGGAAGCCCCCTCCAGGAACACCCTGCACAGATGCCTTGCTCATGCTGGCCACAAGCAGCTCCTCCATGGGTGTAAGGCACAGACCTGTCTGCCGCCCACCCCCTGTCCTATTCAGGGGAGCCTTTATGTGCGCCACCTTCTCCTTGGCTCTCCACCTCTTTCATTCAGGTACATTCTGCACACCTGTGGCACCTTGTTAAATTTCCCGATGATGTTGATGTGCCATGCCATAGCCTTCCAGCCCTCATCCCACAGCTGTCAGCTGCCACTCCTGCCAGACAGGATGTCCTTGTGCAGCAGGTATGCCTCGATTAGTGCCCTGTCCTCATCACTAGTGAAATTGGGATGTCTGCATCCAGCAGCTGTGTCCTTTCCAAACATGTTGGTTTCTGTGGGTGAGAGTATGCAGCCATTAGCACATGACAGGGAGCTCCATATATGTACAGGCATGGTGTCTGGCTGCTGCAGGGTCATAGCACCCTGTCTGCAGACCACACACCCACCTACCATGCATTACTAGAACAGGATCGGGGACTGTCAGCGACAGCTGGGCATTGGCATGATCAGTTCTGTAGCAGTGGTACATGTAGCTGCAATGTCCTACACGTGCCTAGCATTGCTTGACATGTACCACTGGATGGTGGTCAGAACAGCAACACATGTCATCTGTCTGTGGTCCCATGCAACACCATCCACCAGCGACACCCCCTCTCCCACAAGCTGGACCTAGTATGGACAGTGGGACACTGTGAGGCACTCACCTGGATGTGCCTGTTGACCATGAACAGGCGTGGACCATGGCTGTATGTCCTATGCCTCAGACTGTCCTTTTGTGCTGCCACGCTGCCTTTGGAAGAATGTAAACAAACCTACCTTCAAGGATGCAATTCCTCTCAGTCACCTGAGCTCTGTGGGAGCACATTCAGGAGCATTTATGGCTCAGGGCATGCAAATAAGGTTGGGAGCATCTGTAATGAGATGCTAAATAGGTGAGATGCCCCTGAATATGGCAATGATCTAATTTAGAAGCAATGTCTGTGAATTGCATAATTGCCTCCAGCTCATCCTAACCAGTATGGTGCATCTGTTGCATTGAGTGCATCTCCATATGGTGCATCCCCAGTGTATATGCATGGGACATAGGGCATTTCCTGAATATGGCGCATCTGTCATGATGCATTGCTGCACATGCACGATGCTGGGTTAGTGACTTGACAGGCTTAGCACAAACAGTCCTGTATTACTGACCATACAATCGCATCTGGCTGCCCATACATGTCAACATACACGATGACTGCAGTGCCACCTGTCATATTGTGTGCATCTGTTGTGCAATGGGGTATCATTGTGCACCTGTGAATTAGAACACAACACCAGCAATATGTGCTGTGACACTGCACTGTGCATGCCATTGCTTGTTAGTCACAAGATGGTGGCTCCACGCAGAATACGCACACGCAACCCGGTCATGTCCCATGACCTTGTGTTCCTGTCCATGCAAAGCACTGTGCACATCTGTGATGACACGCTATTGGCAGCAGTTGTGCATTGCCACGCTGTGCGTGGTGCATCGCATGATGGCTATTTATGCATGTGGCACAACTGTGCCATTGTACAACAGCGCCATTGTCTGAGGACACCTGACCTGCTGACATTGAGGGTGATCATGACACATGCTCAGATGACAGGCCCAAGGTCCATTGAACTGATGTGAGGTGGAGCTCCTCATCCTTGTGGCACTGGTGCTACAGGTTGAGGGACAGCTAGTTGGGTCAGATGACTTCACGGAGCCATGATCCGCGGTGTGGGCCAGGATTGCTGTGCAGCTGGTGTGCAGGACATGGGTTGCCTGTACTGGGGGGCCATGCAGGCACCATTATGGTGATCTGCAGTACAGTGACCCAGACAGGCTATGGAGCCTACAGGACTGTGCACATAGGGGTGCAGTGCCACACCCAGGTAAGTCACAACATTATGCATGCACAGAGCCAGCATGGGGATTGGGGTGGGTTCACACACACTACACACACACACACACACACACACACACAGAAATGTGTGCACTGGGGCCACACACAGCATGGGTAGTGCCCACTTGACCACAGAGAGTGGGCGTGTGTGGCCTGGAGTGGGGGGGCAGGTCCACTGTGGTGTGCATGGTATACAACGGCCATTGGCATTGCATGCATCCACCTGCACACATGGTAGGCATGGGCAGGGGTGCTGTGTGTGGATACACGTAGCCAGCGGCTCCATCACTGGGGCACTGTGGTGGTGTTGCTTTCACTACATGCTGGCACTGGTGTTGTTGCTGGGGGGGGTGGTGGGCATGTCACATCTCCTGTCTCCTCATGACGTTCTTTGCATTTGTTCCTCTCACAGGGCCAGCAGGCAGGTGATGAGCTGTGACTGTGGTGGAGGCCAGGGGCATAAGGTCAGTGTCAGTGCCCATGGACAGGGATGTGCTGATGCAGGTGAATGTCTGTCTTGTGCATTCTCTGTGTGTTCAAGGGGTGGGCGATGCCCTTAGCTGGCTTATGCAGGTCCATTGTGTATGTTTGTGTGCTGCTGGTTGCACACACACATGGGGTGTGGGCATGGTGGAGTGTGCTTGGGCCACAGTGTGCCTGGCCCCTGTCTGTACATCCACTTTGTGTGCATTTCATGTGCATCGTGGGCACCCTGTGGTATTCTAGTGGTATCTGGACAGGGCTTGCATGATTATGCTGCCTGATGGCATGTGCACATGCTGTGTGGAGCATGGCAACATGCCCCCCTGCACAAACCCCTGCATGCTTATGTGGGCCATGTACTTCCTGAGTAACATTGCATAGTTACAGTGTGGCACAGTGTGCCAGCCTGTTGCAGGTGTAGGGTGTGACTGGCAGGCTGTTGTCCATTTGCATGATGGATGCCTCCAGCACACTCTCATGGTGGGAAGGGGGGCTGGTGTGGAACATGGCACTTAATATTTGTTGTCTAAGTCCCCCACTGTAGGTCCAAGGGGTGTACAGCCACCTGTCCCCATTTGTCGGAGGCATCCAGGACTTCTGCAGCTGGCAGGACTCTAGATCCAGAGGTCTGTATGTAGGATGCTGCAGTCACTCTACAGGCATTAGGGACAGCTGCTGCAGGCAGTGACCAGGATGGTCAGGTTGCTGTGTACCAGGGGTCATAGGAGTGGGCGCCATGCTGTGGCGTGTCCCGTACATTAGGGACATGGGCATTTCTGTTTTGCCACTTTTTGTTTTGCCTCCCATGCCTTCCCCATCCACATTGTGTTTTGCTGTACCCTGTTCTCACTCACACACACACACACACACACACACACACACACACACACACACACACACCTTCACCCTCCTGCATACCTGTTTTTGTACTTGTATAGTCCCCCACCCTCACCTTCCATGTTTCTACTAGCTGTTGTTCTTATAAATAGTTTCTTGTGTGCCATTGCTGTTACTTAAACATTTTCTATTGCAACTGTTGTCTGTGGTCATTCACTGTACATTGTGCATGTGTTCTGTATTTGTCTGCTGCTCGCCCTTTGATGCTTAATACACGTGTGCATCTGTGTTACTGCGCGCAAACACATACTGCCCCCCTGACATTGCAGATTCACTGTGTGCCCTCCTTGTTGCCTGTGGCATGTGTGCGGGTGTTGTATCATGCTTCTTTTCTCAGTACCCCTGTTATGTGTGTGGTGCATGTGGGATGCTTCTGTTGTGCTGCTGCTTGTGGTTGTGATGCTCTCTGTGTTGTTCACATTGGTTGTGGGCGTCTTACACCTGTGTGGTGCATGGCACTCGGCCTGTCTGACATTGTGCCTGTCCACTGGTGTGCCCCTGTGTGGTATCCCCTTTCTCCACTCCACTGGGTTCCTGTGCAGGGGGCCATGTCCTGGGGACACCTCACTGCTGCATGGTACACCCAGCAGCTGTGGCACACCTTGATAGGCACCCCTGGGCTTGTCATATGTGCCAGTTGGGCTCCTGTGTGGGGTGTGTCAGGTGCTTCTGGATGTTTCTCTGTGTGCTCTGTCTGTACACCTCTTCTGCTGTGGCCAGTGTTGGGTCCTTTGGCAATCTGGCCAGTCCTTGCTGGTGTGTTCCCCTGCATCCTTTGTGCCACTGCTGGTTCTCTCTGTTGCTCCTTCATCCCTTGCTGACTTGTTCCATATTCACTGTGCTGCTGCTCTAGGTGCTTTGGAGCATCCCTGTTGTGCTGGGGCATCTCACGTTGTGCCATTCCGCATCTGTGCAATTCACAGTGGGGATGCACACAGGGCATCTTGCAGTACATCCTTCTGTGAATCACACTGTTTGGGGTCGGCACATCCAGGTTGTATCAGTGCATTTCATTTGCGTCCCGCACATCTGTTTTGTGAATCCTGCCCAGGGTCTGTTACACTGAGTACCCCTTTTTAAAAGGCAAGTAAGTAAGGTAATTCTTTATTGGGTTCCATCTACTGTACTTTTCCATTTCATCTAAAAAAAACACTTCTCAGTCTTGTCTCTAAACATATAACCAGAGTATACACATAACTAAAATATGTAATTATAGGTAACAAAAATGTATTTATGATCTGTACTCTTTTTTTTCTTGGAAAAGGTTTGGGTTTTCCACACAGTCAATTTTGCCATATAAAAATTCAATTTTTCCTTGCAATTTAGAAGAGAATATGACCCTGGAATCACATTTAACACCCACAACCTTTATAGGACTATTTGAAATTTAAATCCTTTCCAAATTTACTATATCTGGTTGTGTCTGGCCTAATTTAAGACCAAAGTGTTTATTCATAATAATTTTTTCACCTGACAGAGAAAGTATATTGCTTCGGTATTTTAACTGCCTTGTGGCTAGAGGCTGTAACTGATAAAAAAGCATGCATTGTCTGCATAAGCTGAAATTGTATTTAGTTCAGTAAATGAAGGGATAGAGATTCCTGATAGTTTATGATCCCAAATTATTCTTTTAAGCAAAGGATTCAGGGAAAGAAAAACATAAAGCATGGAAGTCAATGGGCATGCTTGCCATACTGTACCATGATTGGCGAGGCTTTTCCAAGTACCTCATTCATTATAGGTAAAATTTTTGCTTTGTAATATAGCAGTTTGATCCAGTCAAGAAATTCTTCTGCAATGCCATAAAATAACATGACAGAGAAAACATAGCTATCAGCAATTTTATCAAAGGCTTTTTCATGACCCAATGATTAAAAACAAACAAAAAAAGGACCTTGTACCATTTTGCAATTTGACAAATCTATAATATCTCTGTACATAAAGATTTTTCATGAATGGATCTATTCAGAATGGAAAAAGTTTACACTGGAGAAAGCAGGTCTTTTGCCACCTACTGCAGTCTTTTACAAAGAAATGTTGACAAAATCTTGAAATCCAAATTCAAGATTGGATAGGACTTCAATTACTCAGTAGTGCCTTGTCAATTTTTTTAAACTAAAAATAAGCAACACTGTACCAAAGGTTAAAGATGAGCTCAGGGAACTCATCTTAAATATAAAAACCTGATGCAAGAAAAATGCCAATACTTCTATGAAGACCTTATAGAACTCTTTTGGGATTCCATATATCTCAGGTGAATAACCATTTTTTTTAAATTTCCTAATTGTATCTTTTATTTATTTATTTATTTTTTTAATTTTAGTTTTTATGGGCCTGTTTTTTTTCCCTGTTTTCTCCTGGCCCGTATCACAACTGTGCGGGTGCATGTGGAGACATGGGATTGCCATGGTACCGGGACACCCCTCCCGCTACTTGCTTCCCCCTCCTGCCTACACTGACCATCAGATCTCCACCCAATGGCAGCAGAACTACAGGGAGGCAACAACTGCTTGATCCTGCTCCATCCCTCCCCACCCTGTACTGGCTATCTGACGACCCGAGTCTGTTCCCGAACCCAGGTCGCCGGCATGATGTGAGGTATGGCGTCCAGCTCCGCAGCCCTCTGTGACACTGGGCCTCTAGTATATTTTGTTTTTAATACAGAAACTGACTGCATTAAATCATTTACAGATTATTCTGAAATAGTAGGTGTCCCTGCCTGTAACATTTTTTCCAGCGATTCTACTACAACCAGGTTACCAGAAAACGTTTTCCAAACATGGGTTTCTAAAACCAAAAGCATTCCTACAGTATCTGATATCATTTGCCCATCTGGTGCTTTTAATGTTTCAAATACTTTATGGTCTACCCGATATTTATAAGCAGCAAAAAGATCCCTGAAAGGCAACTGCTGTGTTCCAAATATATGTTCCATATTGTGTGAGTCAGTCTGATTGTACTGAAATGTTAACATTTGAGCTTTTATCAATCTGTTCTTTATAATTACTAATCTTAGCAGTTGTTTTGATTAATAGATTATGAAGTTGACCCCTAAGACCCAAATAATAGTTGCTGAAATAGTTCTGTTATGTAACTTTTTGTGTCCTTCTACCCAACCAAGGCATTCTCATACATGCAAAAAAAAAAACAACTAAATGTTGAGCATGTAACAAACTATAACCAGGTCCTGCATGTCTGGGCTAGATAAAAGGGAAGCCTTAATTCTTGATCTACCCTTTGTGCTACCTGGAGGAACTACCTAAAACTTCATCTTCACTTGAAGTAGTAAATGGTCCAAAAATTCAACTGGTAATGATGCAGAAAAATCAATATGTATAGAGGAGGAAACAAAGAGATATTATATTCTTGTTGAATAAGAACTCTGAAAATAAGTATTAGCTACTGTAATATGTTCAAGTTCAAGTTTATTGCAGGAAAACTCCATTGAGCAAGATCATTCACAAGGAGGTCCTGTGACATAAACACTTAAAGTACAAACACAGATAGGTAATAACAGTATATACATGAAATGCACGTTACATGATACAGGCTGGATATACATACAAAGGTACCACACAGGGTGATCGCAGGTGGTAACATTGATATGAGACAGGGAAGCGACTTACAGGTTGCATACTGATAGATGAAACATGATGACTGGTGTGTGCAATACATATACAGTATTTTGGCAGCTAGAACAAACAACAGTCTACAACTGATATGGGGGGGAGGAGTGATTTGAAAGAGTAGCAGTGGAGCGTAAGCATAGATAAAGCCAGGAGTAGAAGGGGAAGGAAAAGCAGTTAATATGACAAATCAATTATACCTTACCAGTGGATAAATATGGCACACATGGGGAAGGAAGAGACTTAATGACAGTTACAGGTGTCTTTTATTTTGGCTGAACTTAGTGATTTGTAGAAGTTTATTGAAACTGTGCAAGTTAGTTTCAGTACAGTTTGTAATTGGTTCCAAATGGAGGAAGGGCATATGCAATAGCACGTTTACCAAAGGAAGTCCGCGTCCTTGATATGTCAAGCATAATAAAGTCAGATTTTCTTAATGAGTATGCACTATGTGAGATACTAATAAGGGAAGAGAGATAGCTTGGCAATTTCTGCAGGAGCAGTTTAAGAGTCCATAGCCCAGCATGGAGCAGGTGTCTAGTAGTAAGGGATGTCCAACCAACAGCTGCATATAAGTCACAGTGGTGCGAACGGTAAGGGGAGTTGGTAATGAACCGTAACGCACGGTGATAAAGGATGTCCAGTTTACTTAGATTTGCAAGAGTGGTGGAGGAATAGATTACATAGCCATAGTCGAGTAGGGGGAGAAAAGTGGCCTGTACAAGCTTGTTTCGAGTTTCAAGGGGGAAAAGGGGCCTATTTCTGTAGAAGAAACCTAACCTTGCTTTTAACCTTCTAGAGACATCTTCGACATGGCCACTGAAAGATAATTTGTTGTCAATCCAGATACCTAGATATTTAAATTTGGTTACAACTTCCAGAGGCTCGTTTAGCGTGGTGACAATGAAGTCTTGGGCAAGGGTATTGGGGGGGCCTGTGACAACACTGTGGGAGAATATCATCGCTTTAGTCTTCTTAGCATTGAGCAGAAGCTTTGCCTTTATTAGATTATACTCAAGTTGTGCGAAGTCCGCTTGAAGCACTCCCTTGACTTCAGATAACGATGAGCCAGAAGTATACAACACAGTATCATCTGCAAAAAAGTGCAGACTGGATGTGAATATGTTAGCATCTAAGTCATTAATGTACAGAGAAAACAAGATAGGGCCTAAGATGAATCCTTGGGGGACTCCTCTTGCAACTGGCAAGGCAGCAGAAAAAAAGCCTTCCGCCTTTACTTTTTGGAATCTTCCAGTTAGGTAGCTAGAGAACCACTGGGTGGTATGGTATGTGGCACCCAACTTTGCAAGGCAGTTGACTAATAGTTTGTGATCAACAGTATCAAAAGCTTTGCTGAGGTCCAAAAGACTGCACCAGTTACCTTCTTAGCATCTATAGCAGAGATCCAATCATTGGTTACTTTTGCTAGTGCAGTGATTGTGCTATGATTAGCCCGGAAGCCAGATTGAGCTGGGTTAATGAGAGAAGGTTTCAAGTGATTTTAACTGAATATGGATCAGTTTTTCGAGAACTTTAGAAAGGATAGGCAATATGGAGACAGGCCTATAGTTGTTTACATCGCATGGGTCACCAGATTTAAATAGAGGGAGGGTATGTGCTGATTTCCAGCAGGACGGCACAGTAGCAGATGTAATGGAAAGATTGAAGATGTGGAGAATTGGGGCAGTGAGATAGGCATAGCCTGACCTTAGGAAAAAGGGTTCCAAGCCATCGTCCCCTGCACTTTTTTTGGTGTCTAAGTTAAGAAGAGAATCTTGTACTTCTTTATAAGTTATCTCACGCAGTTGGAAGGGGCTGGGTGCAGGACTAGATGTGGCGGGAGGGGTATGCTGGCTCACCGCATCACCAGCATAAGGTGACGAGTCAAAAGGTAATCCAGCTGTGGCAAAGTGGGAGTTAAGTTCCTCCAGGATTAGGGACTTGTTTTCCACAATCTTGCCACTTGCAACTATCTTTGTTGGGACAGAGGGGCCATGGGCCATCCTTCTATAGCTTTGATAGTCTTCCATATTTTATGAGGGTTACCTTTAGCTTGTTTGAGGGTAGAAATATAATAGTTAGCTTTAGCAGAGCAAAGTTTTTTCTCACAGTTATTCCTGGCTG
The DNA here is from genome assembly GCA_016271365.2 of Neoceratodus forsteri. Lineage (NCBI taxonomy): Eukaryota > Metazoa > Chordata > Ceratodontiformes > Ceratodontidae > Neoceratodus > Neoceratodus forsteri. The sequence goes on from CM028129.1 coordinate 607,537,527, forward strand.
TTCTAAAGGCCTGCCAATCCGAAGATTCTTTGGAATGTCTAGCTTTAGCCCAGAGCTTATCTCAAGCTATAAGGGCTGCCTTGAGATCCAAGGTGAACCAGGGGTTGGAATTGTTCCGTACCCTTACTTTGATGAAAGGGGCACGCTTATTTATTATTGTAGTGAGTTTGTCATTAAGGATGCAAGCTGCCTTATTGACATCTTTGGCTAGGTAAAGATCTTGCCATCTGATCATGCTCAGATCAGATAGGAAGTTTACTGCACTGAATTTGCGAAAGGATCTTTTTGTTATAAAGATGGGTTGTGGCTGGGCCTTAATTTGAGATCGTATGCAAGCAACAATTCCATGATCGCTCATGTCGTTGTGAAACACTGCCGAATGAGATATTTTGTGTGGATGGGTGGTTAGTACCACATCTAGAATGGAACTGTTGGCAGTATTTAGAGTGTTGTTCCTAGTAGGTTCACTGACTAATTGCCCAAGACCTAGCTCGTCACAAAGGGATTTGAGGTTGTGTGATTTAGGTGACAGCCAGTCCATATTTAGATCTCCTAGAAATATTGTTTCAGTTTTTGTTCAGAATGTACCACTCTATAGACATCTTTCAAGCTTGTAGTTTTAACTATATTCTGTAAGGTATTCATATCATAGTAGACCTTTCTTCCCACAGTGCTACTGTCAAGGCTATCCAACTGAAAATTAAAATCTCCACCCAAAGCCATGTACTTTCCAGTATGAAGGTAAGTGGTGATAGCATCCAAAAGGGCAATGCTGTTTTTACTTGTGGTGCATATACAGTACATTAACCACCTTAAGGGACTCAGAATGATAAATATCCAGTATTAAGGATTCATCTGGCCAGACATCACTTAATCTAGTGATCTTAAATTTAGTACCTCAGAACAATATTCCCAACCCATCTTCAGTATACTTACCATAGATTCAGTATGAGGGTCTCCACACCCAATTCTTCCTATCCTGTGATCCTTCAAAATTAGAGCCCAGCCTAGTTTCCTGTTAAAAAAAATCAAAATTAGAATGATACAGAAAAGAAAAAAATATCTCTTTTCTTAAAGTTTGAATGCTACATGCATATACAGAGGCTATTGACACCATCAGGGTTCAATCATGAGAGAGGACACAGGTCACAAAGCATGTCTTGTAATCGTGTCACCCCTTTCATTAAGGAGTTCCTTTTCCTTTTCTTAGGCTTGCCAGCAACTGAATGAGTATCTTCCTTTGTTTCTGAAGAGGAAAGTGAGTGGGATGATCTTGAATGCTTAGTAGTGGCTGAAGTGTCAGAGTTTAATTCCCCATTCTCTGAATTCTTTCTGGGAGGTAAATGACTCAAACTGATTGTGCAAAGACAATGGACTAACTTGTGTTTTTTTCTAATGATGCTCTTGTCTGCCTCCTGGTAACTACTGTCATGCCTTCTGGGGGGGGGGCATGGATTCATGTTCTTCAGCCGTGGCGGTCATAGGAGCTGGGGTGCTATTCAGATCTGATGGGGCCTGGGCATCCACAATTATAAATGAACCATGGTGTTCCAAGCTGGAGGGCTCAGTCTGTTCCGTTTGGCCAGGGGCATCATCATTTGTTGTGGAAGTTTCTGCAGGGGCAGACCTTGTAATAAATGTACCCATCTGTGCTCTCTCTGGAGGGCTTTTACTTGGATGTGCAGGGGAGTCATACTGGACCTTTTTAAGAATGGTATCTTGTTCATAGCCATGCAACCTATTCCTGGAGACCCATGAGTTGTATCTTGGTCATAGCCATCCAACCTATTCCAGGAGGCCCAGGAGCAATTGTGGAAAGAGCTGTCCTTTACTTCACACAGATTGAATCTAAATATAATTCTGCACATCATACTTACATGCCCAAATTTACCGCAAAGCCAACACCTAAGTTAGTCATAGGTGTTACTTAAATTAGTTTTGCACCACATTTGTATCGGACTTTGGATTTACTAGCATTAAAACAGACTCACCAGTCCCTTCCAAGAAATGAAAAACTGTTGGATAAGTGTACCACTCTGGTTTTATTCTGTTTCAACTTTACCTTAAACCTTCAGCCTCCAGTCCAAATATTTTCACTGTCCATGATGGTGTCAGGAGGGCCTATTACATTACATCTCTGACACAACAACAAATAAATATAATTTACATGAACTCTCTAATTTCTGAGTAGTACAGGCTTAGTTAGAGGAATTGCTGCAAACGGTGCACATAACTAAATTTTAATTGCTGATATTAAGTCATGAACCTTTCCATAGTTTGTGCAGCCCTGAAACTAACATCAAAAATGTATTCTCAATAAATATGGATCAGTGCATAGATTTTGGAGGGAAAAATTGCATTAAGTCTTTGAAAAGTCTCCAAGTCACATAAACTCAGTCAGGATGCCTCTCTAACCCACCTTTGTATTTTAACCCGATCAGGTTCCTAGGAATGCAGGCTCAGTTCTATAAATCATCAAAGGTTGCACTTGAACTTTGTCTTCATGGTCCAGCAGCAGAAGAACCAGATTCAGAGTCTGATTGTATTCCCTCACCATTACCTTGATTCTGGGAGCCCAAATTACTTTTATCAAACTAGGCAGAATCCCCCTGTTCCACCTTTCCTGTAGCATTAGCTGTGACAGCCTCTTCCCCTGTGTCTAACTGAAGTCTATTATGTGTCTGTCCAGCTGTAATAGAGTTCTGTTCTGGAAATATATTTGAGCACCCTTGGTCTACTTGTGGAGCAGTTCCCATAACTGAAGACCCTGCTTCAAGGCCCATTCATGTCAGTCTCAGTTACTGGGTTTGCAGCTCCAGTGTCATCAGCAAGAGTGACCTTTTGCTCAGAATCTCCCTCTCGTTCATCCTTTATGTTCACATGTGGCTCCAAAATCCTGTTTGAGCACCTCTGGTCCACTTGTGAATCATTCCTTATAGCCAAAGTCCTTGCTTCAATCTATTCTCTGCCAGTCTAACTCATCAGATCTGCAGCTGTGGTGACAACAGCAGGTTGCCCAAAACCTTCCTCACTCAGCTCCTTTGTATTCAAGCACTGCTGCTCCATCTCTGAGCAATGTTTCTGTTCAGCTGTCTTGGTTTCAGTGCATTCAGAGTTACTACTATTACGAATGGGTGCAGATGTGTTTTTTTGTAGCTCTGGATCTCTTCTTTCAACTGGCACCATTTTCCCAGCAAAACAACCAGTTTGACATGCCTGTGTAATGTTCCATTCCAGATCTGGAATCCACACTATGCTTTCATTTCAGATCCAGCCTGCTCCCCCTAAAGCCTTCTTGAGGGTCCAGCCTTCAGATGAATTGGCCAGCACCTTCATATTGAAGTCAGACGCAAGACGACGCCCCGCTGTCATGGATTCTGCTTGTCCCATTTTACTTTGATCTCCCAGACACAACTGACAAGCGATCAAGTGATTTTTTATTTTTATTCAGTTGTTTAACCAGGTATAGCACACTAAGCTGAAAGCTTTTTTACAGGAGTGACCTGGGAGCACAAGGAGGTTAAGTGACTTGCTCAGGGTCACACAGTATGCAAGTGGAAACTGTGGGATTCAAACCCAGGTCTGGTCTGCTGGATGTCACCAGATTTGCAGCTCAGAGCCTTAGACCACTGCGCTATACTGCCTCCTGATGCTGTCAGAGTCAATAGAGGTAAGGCTGTTTTGCTTCAGTTTTGTGGAGTTCAAAGTAGGAGTGTTATTTGCAGTGTATAAGCCTCCTGTATCAGTAGAGTGTGGTTCTGTGGCAGAAGCGATCATTTTTTTCAAGCCAGCTTTCCTTTTTGAGTATCTGTTTTCAACACCTGCCAACATTTTTAATAGATGTTATTTTCTGGCCTATAATTCTGCTTCGAGTTGCTGCTCTGCTGCTTGCATATCAGCCATGCTCATGATATTAATTATGTGTCTACATCTATATCCCATATCAGTTTCCTCTGTATTTCCATATGGTAAAAACTTTCCTGCCACCAATGCTGGAGCAGAAACTGCTACATCCTCATACAAGGCAGAGGTTAGGGGTGAGGAAAAGCTCCTAGCTTGCACCAGCTCTCCATCCTCCTCCATACTGCGGTACTCCTCCATCTTCGACAGCAAACCAACAGTGCCCCCTGCCAAATGTAGGGGGTGTTTCCCCAGTGGCCAGCAGTCCCCCATCAGTAAAACAGGTCCATGCAACCTACTCCCTAGAACTCACGTGGAAACAAGCTATAATAGCTTAATGTGCCATTCCTAGTAAAAATAAAATTGCAAATAAATAAATACATCAATTAAAGGAACTACTACCACTGTAACTCAACACTATTAAAGCTAGTGGCATGAAATTAAAGTACACATACCTATGAGATGAAATTATAAAAATGTACATGATTTAGGGAAATTTGAATAAGTAGTATTAACATTTGATAGAAAAACACCACGCCACCATGTGGTTGACTAGCACCAATCAGACACCAACAACACAATAGTTATAGGACAAAACAAATCCTTGTGTGAGTGATCCCAAAGAGTGGGCATATTCAGAAGAGTCCACAGTTCTGTACGGAACTCTAACTGAGGGATAGACAGGTAGGTGCAGAAGAAAGGGTGCTAGATAAATGTAGAGGGGGTAGGTGAAACACTGGGACTATTAGGAGAGGGGGACCCTGGTTAAATGTCACAACACCCTGTCCATGGTATGCCTCACTGGAGATTCTAGGAAAGGGGTTAACCAACTAAAGACCACAACACCCTATCAAAGGTAGGCCCTACTGGGGTGGTGTAGGGTAAAGGGTAATCAGCTAATTGCCCCAACACCCTATCTAGGATCGGCCCAATGGGGGTCTAGGGTAAGGGAAAACCAGCTAATGGACACAACAACCTATCTAGGGAAGGATTCAGTTGTAGGACTATCTAGGGTGGGCATTACTGGCAGGATTAGGCTTAGGGTAAATACAGTAGCAGACAGCCACAACAATCTTTTTTAGTGTAGCACAAACTAATACGTCTAAGGAAAGGTCATTCCAGAACTTGGGCAAGAAGGCTTCATTTCATAGTGTAGGGGAAGCAAGGAGGATAGGAGGGGATATATTTATTTTCTCTTTATTTCAAAAGATTTACCAGGAAAGGGGTGCTAGAGAGCCATCTTCCAGGTTGAATGCACCTCTCTGGAAAACAGAAAGGGTGTGCACTCTCATGAAAATAACACAGCCAAGGTTATGCTTAGACAAGCATTATTCCAGACTTAGAGGACACTGAAGTAATGGCCACAGCACTTCAACCAGCAAAGGTCTTCCTCAGGAGGCGTGTCACATAGTAGGAGGTCCCCTCAATTTGTACTGGTGCAAAGTCATATGATTTAGACTAATATATACAAAAGTTTCTGTATGAATATATAAACAAAAGACAAATAAGCAATTCCTAAATCACAAGCATCAAAAAATAACAAATAAAAATAAAACATTTATTAATATTAAACATGTATCTTAAATGAAATTCATAATTAGAGAGACATGAGCACCTTGAATTAGGTTTAGTACTGGTGTTACCAGTTCTATTAATGGCAATACTTCATCAGATCAAACTCTGTACTCATGTTGTAATTTTAGAGTTACTATATCTTAATTTTACTTATATTTTAATTTTTCATTTTGAATATTTAATAATCATAAGTAACCAGTTAAGAACCCCCATACAGTATCCATTTTTAATTCTAAATATGTTTACTAAAACTAACAGGACGGTACCTTTTAAATCTTATAAGAAAGGAAAAGTGATTAATTTATCCAAAATACAGGATGGAAAGAATGGGGAATACTCAAAGCAGAAAATTTGAGGTGCTCAATCCATTCTGCCAGGATCAAGTAGAGATAACAGTAACTAGAAACATAGAAACATAGAAGTTGACCGCAGATAAGGACTGCAAGGCCCATCCAGTCTGCTCATTTCTTTTTCTACCTTATAAATGTGCCATCGGCCTTTGCTCTATCAGTGGCCTATCTATTCATACTCATCTGTATTGCTCCCTTATGCCTATTCCATGCCTGTTTGAAGCCCTGCACTGTATTCATATCCTCCACTTCTTGAGGTAGGCCGTTCCATGCATCCACCACCCTTTCTGTGAAAAAGAACTTCCTCACATTACCCCTTGATCGGCCTCTCTCTAATCTCATGCTGTGTCCTCTTGTCCTGCTATTTTTCTTATATTGAAACATGTTAGACTCTTTCGCCTTGTTAATGCCCTTAAGATGTTTGAATGTTTCGATCATATCACCTTTCTCCCTCCTTTGCTCTGCTGTATACATATTGAGCTCTGTTAATCTGTCCTCATATGTTTTCTGATGCAGTCCCTGCACCATTTTTGTTGCCCTTCTCTGGATTGCCTCAATTTGGTTAATGTCATTGTGCAGGTGTGGCCTACAGTACTGCACACAGTACTCCAGATGGGGCCTAACCAGTGTCTTGTAAAGAGGGATCATTACCTCCCTCTTACAACTTGTGATACCCTTACTATTGCACTCCAACATTCCCCTAGCCTTACCTACTGCTTTAATGATCTGCTTGGATGATGTCAGGTCATTGGTGATGATGATGCCCAAGTCTCTTTCTTCCCTTGTGACTGCCAGCAACTCCGTTCCCAATCTATAGGTGGCTTCAGGGTTTCTCTTCCCAAAGTACATGATCTTGTACTTCTTTGCGTTAAACCCCAGTTGCCAGTCTTTCAAATATTTTGCTAGTTTATCCAGGTCTCTTCTCATTCTGCCAACCCCATCTGGATCAGCTACTTTGTTGCTGGTCTTGGTGTCATCTGCAAACAGACAAACCTTACCATCCAGTCCATCTGCAATGTCAATGATGAAGATATTGAAGAGGACTGGCCCCAGGACTGATCCCTGAGGTACTCCACTTGTGACTTGCATATCTTCTGACTGTGTACTATTTACCACCACTCTCTGTTTTCTGCCTGTCAACCAGTTTGCCACCCAGTTGACCGACTTCTGACCCACCCTGAGCTTACCCAGTTTATTAATCAATCTTCTATGTGGAACATTATAGAAAGCTTTGCTGAAGTTAAGGTAGGCGACATCAACTGCTCCCCCTTGGTCCACCACTCTGGTTACCCAGTCAAACAAATCTATGAGATTAGTTTGACAGGACCTTCTTTTTGTAAACCCATGTTGTCTTGGATCCGGTGCTCCTATGGATTCCAGGTTTTGCACTATCCTTTCCTTAAGGAGTGCCTCCATAATCTTGCCCACTACTGATGTAAGACTGAGTGGTCTGAGGTTCCCTGCCTCCTCCCTGCTACCTCTCTTTTGGAGCGGGATCACATGAGCCCTTCTCCAGTCTTCTGGGACCTCTCCTGTGCTCAGAGACTCACTAAACAGTTCTGATAATGGCTTTACTAGTTCCATCCTTAGCTCCTTTAGTACCCTGGGATGTATGCCATCAAGTCCCATTGCCTTGTCCACTCTGAGTTTATTGAGGTCTTGTAGGACCCTTTCTTTTGTGAAGGGACTAGTACACACCTCCCTCCCTCCTGTGTCCATGGTGCTGAGCTGTGGGCCCTGCCCTATCTTCTCTTCAGTAAATACTGAGCAAAAGTATATATTTAGGATAGATGATTTTACATGGTCTGCTTCCTCACATGCCCCCTTATCCCCTTTGATCTTAGCAATACCCCCATGGACTTTCTCCTTTCACTAATGTATCTATAGAAAGTCTTGTCACCTTCTTTTACTGTTCATGCTAGTGTTTCCTCAGTTTGGGCCTTTGCCTGCCTTACTGCCTTCCCTGCTTCCCTTCGGGAAGTTTGGCATGCCTCCCTGTCTTCATCCTGCTGTCTTCTCTTATATTTCTTGAAGGCCAGACTTTTGGCTTTGACTTTTTCTGCTACTGTTTTTGAGAACCAAGGTGGTTTCCTTCTTCTTTTGCACTTCCTTTTCTCTCTAACACAATGGGATGTTGCTTCAAGTATTGCATCCTTAATTCTTGGCCACTTTGCTTGTACCTTCTCACCTGTATTTCTTCTTGCCAGGGCTAGCTTAACTCTGTTGGCCATCTTATCAAAGTCAGTTCCTCTGAAGTGCCATATTTTTGACTTGCAATGGAATGATTTTGTTCTACTGGCCAAATTGAACCATACCATGTGATTGTCACTGGCCCCAGGTGACCTTACATAGATAGATACATAGACAGTGTCGGCAGATAAGGGCCTATGGCCCACCTAGTCTGCCCATTCTACCTGGAGATCTGAGATCCTTTCCCTGTTAGTCAGTACTAGATCTAGGACTGCCCTATCTCTTGTGGGTTGTTGTACCAGTTCTTGCGGCCCTCCACCTGCAGGAAATACACCATGTGTCTACTTCTGGCAGATGTTCCTGTTGGTATTGACCAATCTGTATCTGACATGTTGAAGTCTCTCATTATCAGAACCTCCCCTTTAGCTGTCATGTTTTGTATATCTTCTAACAGTAATGTGTCTATGTCCTCCCCCTGGTCTGGAGGCCTATACATAACCCCAGATCGTATGGCTGTCCCATTTCCTGTTTCCAGGGTGACCCACAGTTCTTCTGGCTCCTTATCTGTATTCTGAATTTCTGTAGCTTTGATATTTTCATTGACATAAAGGGCCACTCAACCCCCCCCTTTTTGCACCTCGGTCTCTTCTGAACAGTACATAGCCAGGTACTGAAGTCTCTCAAGTGTGGTTACTGATAAACCATATCTCGCTAATTGCTACTATATGCAGTTTAACCTCTGTCATTATTGCCTGCAGGTCTGGGATCTTGTTTCCCAGACTGCAAACATCTGTGTACATGATTTTCCATTGGACAGATTTCAGTGTGTTTGTTGCTGGGCGAGGTCTGGCATTTCCCCTGTGCATCATGTGGGGAGCCAGATCTTTTTCCTTACCTGGTGATGCAAACATGCTGAACTCCTGTTTGACCACTAGCTGAGGGGGGAAGGGTGTTCTTCCCATTCGACGTATGTGGTGCTACACCCCTCTCCCCATTTGCTAGTTTAAATATTCCATAAAAATGTCAAACTTCTGCCCCAATGCACTTACTCCCTCCTTAGTAAGATGCAGTCCATCAAATTTTAAGAACTTTCACTCCCAAAACTGTTGCAAGTTCCCTACAAGTTTGTGTCCTTTTTTTTTTAAACTGATTAGTTACAAGACTTAAATCTGATTAGATGCTATGATTAGCCAGAGGCAGTCAAAAGATCAGTATCAACCTAGTACCAGCAAGACCCTGAGACCATCGGAAGGCAGTAGTGGTGGATCTAGAGATACAGTGGAGCTGCCGTGGAAGGCCATGATTGAAACCAAGAAGGCCATGGAAACATAAAAACATTGAATTTTACAGCAGATAAGGACTGCTTGGCCAACCTATTCTGCCCATTTCCCTACCTACTGAATGAGCTGCAGATCCTAGTTAACCAACAGCCTACTTCCTCCTACCCACCACTAGAATTGCCTTATGTCTGTCCCATGCATTCTTGAATTCCCCCACTATTTTTGACTCCACAACCTGCTCAGGAAGGCCATTCCATGCTCCCACAACCCTTTCCATGAAAAAATACTTCCTCACATTACCTCTGAGCCATTCCTCCTCTATCTACAAAATGTACCCTTTGTTTTTGCACATCTCTTTTTCTGAGAGATGCTACTCTCTTGGACTTTGTTGATTCCTTTGAGGTACTTGTAAGTTTCTATCATGTCCTCCCTCTCCCTCCTTTCCTCGAGGGCATACATATTAAGCTTCTTCAGCCTCTCTTCATATGTCTTCTGGTGCAGACCCTGCACCATTTTAGTTGCCCTCCTCTGGACAGCCTCCATCTTGTCTATGTCTTGTGGGGATGGGGTCTTCAGACCTGCACGCAATACTCCAGATGGGGTCTCACAAACTGTCTGTACAGAGGGACTTCCTGTTTTCTACTGGTGATGCCTCTCCCTATGCATCCCAGTATCCCTCCATCCCTCCTTACTGCCACCTCACAGTACTTGCTCACCTTTAGGTCTTCTGATATGACTACCCCCAGGTCCCTTTCCATTTCTGTTGTTGTTAGTATCTCCCCCCCCCATTGTGTACTCTTCCCCTGAGTTTTTGTTTCCCAGGTGTATTACTTTGCACTTCTTTGTGTTGAGTCTAAACTGCCATACTTTTGACCATTCCTCCAACTTTGCCAAGTCCCTTCTCATCCCTTCCACCCCACCTTGTATATCAACCCTGTTGCAGATTTTTGTGTCATCTGCAAAGAGACATACTTTTCCTTCCAGTCCCTCTGCAATGTCACCTATAAAGACATTAAAGAGGACCAGTCCTAGTACTGAACCCTGTGGTACCCCGCTAGTAAACCCCCCTTCTTCAGATTGGACTCCGTTACTATTACTAACATACTAACATACTATTTGCCAGCAGATTAGGCCTTATGGGCTATCAAGTCTGCTCGAACCTAGATCCTTAGTTGGGTGCCGAGACCCTCCAATCCCTTGTGCTCCAGAAACCCCAATCATCCATCCCCACCCCCCCGGGACAGGCCATCATCTGATACATCCACTTTCTGTGTCTGTCCCACCCTCTCTTAAAGCTCTCCACTGTGGATCTCTGAACCAGCTCACCAGGCAAAGCATTCCAAGGGTCCACCACCCTCTCAGTGAAAAACCTCCTCCTCTTTTCCCCCACCTTCCACCTTCCAACTTCAAACCATGCCCTCTGGTGATGCCTCCTGCTTTAGTCTAAAGATCCCTCCATGTTTACCCTATTTATTCCTTGAGGTACTTGAAGACCTCAATCATGTCCCCTGTCTCCTCTCCTCCAGTGAAAACAGGCAGAGCTCCTCAAGTCTGTCCTCGTAGTCAAATCCCTAGCCCTCGTATCATCTTTGTTGCCCTCCTCTGTACCCTCTCCAGGAGCTGTATGTCCCTCTTCAAGTGTGGTCTCCAGTACTGTACACAGTACTCAAGGTGTGGTCTAACCAGTCCATTGTACAGTGGCAGAATCACTTCCTTGCTCCTAGAGGTGATCCACCTTGCGATGCATCCCAACATCCTGTTTGCCTTGCTAGCTGCTCTCCTGCACTGCTCAGTGTTATTCATACATGTATCCACCATGACCCCTAGGTCTTTTTCCCCTGTTGAGGCTTCCAGCACCTCCCCTCCCAGAGTGTACATGTGTTTAGGGTTTCCCGACCAAGATGCAACACCTTGCACTTGGTGATATTGAAATTTAATTCCATGTGTGAGCCCAGCTTTCCAGGGTGTCCAGGTCCTTGCAGGGCCAACCTCCCTCTCCCTCAACTACTGCTCCCATCTTGGAGTCATCCGCGAAGAGACTCATTTCACACCCTATACCATCCCTGATGTCTGATATGTATGCATTAAACAGGATTGGACCCAGGACCGAGCCCTGTGGTACCCCACTACCAACCTCTGTAGGGTTCGAGAGCTCCCCACAGACCACTACTCTCTGAGTGCGTCCAGCTATCCAGTTTTCAATCCATCTGACCATCAAAGGGCCTACTCCCAACCCCCATCAGTTTCTCCACCAGACCATTGTGGGGGACAGAGTCAAATGCCTTGCTGAAGTCCAAGAATAATACATCCACAGGCTTACCCCTGTCCAGTTCTGATGTTACCCATTCATAGAACTCCACAAGGTTGGTTTGACATGATCTACCTGGCACAAACCCATGCTGCCGACTATCCAGACCTCCCACCTCCTCCAAGTAAACCCCCAATCGTTCCTTTAGTATACTCTCCATTAATTTTCCCACCACCGAGGTTAAACTGATGGGTCTGTAGTTTCCTGGTACTTCCTTCGACCCCCCTTTATGGATTGGTACCACATGTGCCTCTCGCCAATCCCTAGGTACCCTCCCTGTCTCAAGTGACCTGTTGAAAAGCTCCGCCAGGGGTGCAGCCAGTATGTCCGCCAATTCCCATAGTACTCTCGGATGAATGCCATCCGGCCCAGGAGATTTGTCTTTCTTTAGGGCCTTGAGGGCAAACCACACCCTTTTGGTGGGGATGGCATCATCCGTCCCCTCCACCTTACTGGTCTTTTTATCCTTATCCAGATGTGACACCCCTGGGGTACCTTTCCCTCCCTTTTGCTCCATTTCTGCTGCTCCCCTGATCCCGACTCCCTGACGCTTCTATCCCCTTTGTGCCTTGCTTTGTAGATATCCCATCCCTCCCTAGTGAACACAGAGGCAAAGTACTGCTAAATACCTCTGCCTGGTCCCTCGCCTCTTCCACCCACCCTCCTTCTGATCTCAATCTGCTGAGATGGCCCTTAGTTTTCTCCGCTCCCCAATGTACCGGAAGAACCTTTTCCCTCCATATCCCTGTGCCAGCCGTTGTTCTTTACTGGACTTTGCTCCCTCACTATACGGGTGACTTTTCTAGATGCAAGCTGGTACATTTCCTTATCCTATCCCTCTTGTTGTTTTATATTTTTGTAAGCCGCCTTCTTTTCTCTGCTGCTACCTGGACCTCACTGGACCACCAGCATGGTTTATGTGACCTTGCTCCCTTACGTTTCAACTTAGCGTAGATCCTGACTGCCTCATGAAGTCCCGCTTATGACCTCCCATCTCCTTTCCACACTTGTTGTTGAGGTAATCCCTTCAAGTGATCCTTGAGAATATTTCCCATGCCCATAAGTCTGCCCCCTGAAGTCCACTGCCAGTGTCCTAGATCTCACCCCACTCCCCAATGCTTATTTGAAACCAGACAGTATTGTGGTCACTCCCAGTCAGGGGTCCTGTACAACCATGTCCCTTACCAGATCCCCATCTGCCAGAACCACATCCAGGACATGCCCTCCCTTGTGGGCTCCATCACATGCTGTGTTAAGAACACATCCTGGAAGCCATCCAGCAGCCTCTGCTCCTTGGCCACCTTAGAGGACATGGTTCCCAGTTAGTACCTGGCATATTAAGGTCCCCATCAACACCACTCCTTCCCTTTTGGACCACACTGGGCAATGATGTTGTCCAGCAAACCATCCTCTAGAACATCACTCATCCCGGGGGCCTATATGCTACTCCCAGCTTGACCTTATCTCCTGCTGGGGATCGTAAGGTGACCCATAAGGCCTCCACGTTTCCCTCTGCCTCTTCTACCATAGCAATTTCTATATCATCTCTAATGAACATAGCCACTCCACCCCTCTGCCCTCCTTTCATCCTTCCTAAGCATAGTGTACCCCGCACATTTAGGTCCCAGTCATGGTTTTGTTGGCCCACGCTTCCAGAACTGCCGCCACATCCACCCCCTCGAACAGCATGGCCTGGAACTCTGGCAACTTGTTTCCCAAGCTCCTGGCATTTACTAACACTAACCCCACCCCTTATCCCTGATCCTTTTTTCGTACCCACCCAGATTCCTTATACTCCATCCTCCCCTGCTCCTCCTGAAACCTCCACCTCCAGTCTGTTTCCCTCCCTTGGGCTTGAAGGCTACTTCCTTATCTGGAGGGGAGGGCTTGGTCAGCCCTCCTTATCCCTTTCCCCTTCAAGTTTAAACCCCACCTTCTTGTATGTAGTCAGCCATCCCCTGTTTAAGGACTTCCTTCCCTAATGGGGCAAGATGAAACCTGTCCTTGGCATATAGTCCCTTATCCTCCCAAACTCCATTCCAGTTCCCTAACACCCCCAACCCATTCTCTTCACCCCACTTCCTGAGCCATTTATTAACCTCTGTGAGCTTCATTTTTTTCTCCACTGAGGCCTTTGGTACTGGCAATATCTCCGAAAAGGAAATGTTGCATCCATTATCCCGACAGACTCTGGCAAGTTCTTGGAACCTTGCTTGGATTTCTATAATGCTATTTCTCTAGATCATTAGTTCCCAAATGCACCAGGAAATCCGTTTCCTCCACAATCCCTAACCATTTCATACACATGAACTTTGCTCTGTGCACTGTCAGCCCAGAGATACTCACTACCTTCACCTGGCTATGGCATCCATCCCCTGTCCCTCCCAATGGATACCCTTAATCATCGAGTCTCCCAGTAACAGAACCTTAACACCGCCATCATCCTTATGGTTACCTCCACTATGCCTCTCAGCCCCCCTCCCCACTTTATTCATGATCGCAATTTCATGGGAGTCTTCCTGCCTTATTAGAGACCCCCTTGTCACCCTCCCCTTTCTGCCTCCCTTGCTATTTTGCCCACTTAACTCAAACCCCCTCTGAATAGGTGTCCCCTTTAACCCTCTCTTATCTGAACCATTTATCCTGGCCCTGATGGTTTCCCCTTCCCCCGCACCCTCATCCCCCCACCTTGTAATAGTACCCCTGTCTCCAGAGGCTCTCTGTGGGTCCTCTTTAGCTAGGGCCCCATCCTTGGTATTGACCTTCCTGCTGAAGGGGGGCTCCTCTCCCACCTCCTTGTCACCCAGTTCCTCTCCAATCATGCTCTCCTCCCTCATGTCTGGAATATGTTGCATCTCCCCCATTTGCTTAACATATATGTTTCCCCTTCTCCCTCTGGGACTATGTCTATCCTTTCCATAGCTGTTCTGTGATGCCCTATGGGTATCTGACCCCTCCCTCCGGCCTCTGTATAAGTTTCCTCATTTCCACCAACCCCTTCCTCCCCTCTAGGATGCTTAGTATCTCAAATTTATTGTGACACTCTATGTCAGCCTCCATCAAGTAACCGAGTTTCCCTGACTGCATCTCTCAAACTGACCTCTTCTTCCTCTCTTGCACTGTTCACCTTAGAGCTCCTTCCCACAGTCTGCTGTTTTAGGCTTCCGCACAACAGCCCCTCCTGACTCTTCCCCCTCCAGTCTCCTTGAATTCAGACTTTTCACCCTGTACGCTTTCCCCTTAGCATCAACTTCCCTATCTAAGGGTCCTCTGTCCCTAATATCCTCCCTTCTGCTTGCTGTAGCATAATGTCCTGTAATTTCAGAGCGTTGCCCCAGCCTCCCCTCAGCCCCACCCTTCTGCTGCCCATATCCACACCCCTTATCCTTGGACACCCCCCCCAGCTCCCACAGCTTACTCCTTAACCAATATACCTCACTCCTGATACAAGATAGCTGCTCCAGAGTGGGCAGCCTCCTCTCCAGGCCCAATTTAGAATTATTGCCATCCCACAGCCTGTGCAGCCTACAACCCTTCCGAAGATGCCTGCCATGGTGGAATATGGCCACCCTGATTATCCCCTGGTTTATAATAAAGCACACCCCCTTTCTCAGTCCTTTCCCTGAGTACAGTTTCTCTCTATACTGACTGTAGTTATTTACAAACCCAATTTCAACCCCACCAACAAAGTTCCCAGTCTCACAAACACATACAGTCCAGTATGTTTCAGTCCCACTAACATGTGTGCAAGCAGACTCCAGGTACCGTATGATGTCACAGGCCCACTAACTCCTGTTGCTTCAAATTTCAGTCCCCAAACAGAAATACTCAGCCCTTCAATCCCAACCCCCAGTGGCTTTTCAGTATTTAAGAAAGCCTACAAAACAGGGTGGTGGGAGGCTCTTACCAAACACCAGGCAAACAACACATTTAAATTACCTTCTATTTTTCCCTGCCAAACATCTATCCCCAAACCTACAATATCACAGCCCAAGTATCAGTTCAAATTCAAGGTAATAATTTTTAACACATAGAACTATTTTCACTAACAAACTATTCAAATATTTCAGTTTAAAACAAAATATAATTCCTGGCCTCTTTTCTACCAACCTGTTGCTTAAGCTCCCAAGTGAACAAGTGAACCCATTGTGTCCTGTTGTCCAGCCAATTTTTTTACCCTGGCTACCACCGTGGGACCTACTTTAAGTCTGGATAACTTGTATATTAATTTTTTTTCATCATCTTCTATTTTTCCTCCTTGCAGCCACTGACCTGCCTTAATCCAGCTGCCACTCCACTTCCTCGATGACCATGGATGCACATCTTCCTGGGCCAGCTGGCATATGCAGCTATAACCATGA
This sequence comes from Neoceratodus forsteri, assembly GCA_016271365.2. Taxonomy (NCBI): domain Eukaryota; kingdom Metazoa; phylum Chordata; order Ceratodontiformes; family Ceratodontidae; genus Neoceratodus; species Neoceratodus forsteri. The sequence goes on from CM028129.1 coordinate 607,553,491, forward strand.
GAAGGACCCTTCCCTTGGTCCCTGCTCCAGGCAAGAATCCAATACCGGTTTTTGGAGTTTTCACCCACAAGCCCTGCCAGGCTCTGGAAGTACAGCCATCAAGCTGCCATGGACAGTGCTGCCTCTTTCCTCCAGTTTAATCCCCAGGAGTGCAGACATGCAATGTGGTCTAGCACTGATGTGCTGACATCTGCTGCACTCCTCTCTCCATTGCACTGCCTCTAGCAGTGCCTCTGGGCATCCCCAGGGGCCGCTGCAGAGTGTTGAAAACCCACAGCTCTCCCAGGATAAGTGAGCAGTCCTCTGGACACTAGATCCTATCATACCCCTGCCAACCCCTGCCAACCTGGGCTCACATCTGAACCTGGGTCACCAGCATGACACAAGGTGTGGCATCCAGTGCCTCAACCCTCAGTGCCACTGGGCCGGCCTGTATATTAATCTTTTGTCTGTGACTGTGTCAAATGCCTTGCTAAAGTCTAGGTAGGCCATGTCCACAGCCCCTCCCTGGTCTACTACTTTGGTCACCCAGTCAAAAAAATCTATTAGATTCATCTGACATGACCTTCCCACAGAGAATCCATGCTGCCTTGGGTCCTGTGCTCCGCTGGCCTCTAGGTGCTCAACAATTCTTTCCTTCAGAAGTGATTCCATCATTTTCCCTACCACTGAGGTAAAACTAGATGACCATTCAAAAATTGAGAAGACTCTTCAGAAGTTACAGTCACACGAGGGGGTGATTCAGAAACTAGTTGGGACTATTGCTGATACAGAAAAATGCTCAGTCTCAACACTCACGACCGTGGCTACCCTCACCAAAGAGAACAGTCAACTTCATTCTAGAATGGAGACAATAGAAACTGAAGTGAGAACTGGAAATATTAGGATGGTCAGAGTCCCAGAAGGGGTTGAAGGTACTACCCTATTATAATACTTGATTGCCTAGCTACAAGAAAAATTGGTGCTACCAGAGGGCTTTTCCTGGTCAACACTTACTAAAGCATACTGAGTGAACCCTCAAGTCCATCCGACTACACCGAACGTTCCTTGTACTATCTTGATTAAATCAACAGGATCTGAGATCAGGGATGTAATAATCCAAGCAGCAAGGGATGCATACTCATTGGAATTTCACGTTTCAGATATTAAAATCTATCTCAATTTGTATTTCTAAACGAGGGCCAGACAGAAGGCATTTGAATCTGTTTGGCAGCAGCTGAGAGTGCTGGGCATCATTCACTCCTTTTTGCTCCCCACCCACCTCAGAGTGGTATATGGGGGTAAGACTTGGCAGTTTAGCAATCCCCAAGATGTGGTCAGGTGGATTGAGAAAATTGAGCAGGAGTTTGTGGGGTTCAGAGAAGAAACTGATCAGGTTGATTCATCCTCTGGAGTGGAGGACTGATCCAGTATTTGAAGCTTACAAAGGGGAGCAGGTTTGGGTTTAATTGAAGATACTTAAGTTTCTCTCCCATTTTACTTCTAAAGATGTAACTGAAACAAATAACATTGGTACTTCATTGGACTGAAGGTGTGGACATGGGGACAGATTTAGGGGCCAAATAAAATCTTTTTCCTTTTTCCTATACTGGTGCTCACAAGGAAGTGAGTGGGAAAGAAGGGAATCCTCTGTTCTGTATGGCCCATGTTGCACCATGATCTTTACAAGGGTAGAAATGGCGGCAGTTGGCCCAGGTCATTTGCAAAAATAATTCTGTAGTATTAATTGTTTATTGTTACCAGTTGGAACATTGTTACAAACATAACTGTATTTTTATTATTGCAGGATTTGATTATCTCTGAATGCTATCTACATGATTTTATGATGCTTGTATGTGTTTATGATTGCACCTGGGGGACATGAATTTTCTTAAAGGGGTCTACTATTAATATGATTAACTTCCTAGTTAGAAACAGGTTAAATAGCAATCTCATATACTGTGGTAATCACTGTGTATTAAGCTCTCCCTAAATGAAAAACATTTTGCCTTTGACGAAGCTAGCAGCTTTTGAAGAATTGATGGACTGGATATTTGAACTTTTTAGTTACCCCCACATCCTACTGTAAATGATTACAGGGCAATGAGGATTACTGTTCTCCATAGTATTGTGATTAAAGCAGTTAAGCTGTTTGTACTGAACCTAATACCTGTATGAGATATTCGACTGTATAATTACACAGAAACTCAATAAATATGAAGTACAAAAACAAAAGATTTACCAGGAAAGACATACTGAGCTGAAGCAGCTCATTTTCAGATGCATCCTGGGGAGGGTGAAATGAGGAGAGTACAGCAGTAGGTTACAACAGTCAGTTATATAAACCAAAAAGATAAGGTAAATGATTAAGTAGCAACAAAATGAAAGAGATGAGCTTGGCAGAACATCTGAAGAGCAACAAGTAATATAATGGGAGGGCTGAAAGCCCAAGTCTTAATGGGGGGGTAGCTTCTCCCACATCCCCTACTTTAACCTACCTACTTCTGTCTGCTCTGCTTGGAGCATTTTGAAATCCACCTGCACTGAGTGAGACTGCTTGTCTTCCTGGGGGATGCCCTCCATTTCTCCACATTCTGCTACCTTTCTCCTGCCTGCCCCCTCCAATTGTCTTCCTTGCCTGGCTCTCCTGTTCATTTGTCTGTGGCCCCTCTGTTCCACCCCACCATCCTTGCTTCTGATTCTCCCTTCCTTCCCTCTCCTTCATCTGTTTTGTTTGCACTTCATCTCCCTACTTTCATGTTGTGGCTTCCCTTGTCCGGTCTGTTTCCTTTCTTTTCTTGGGCATCTGCTTTATGGAACCACTGCTCTGTTCCTCGTTGATGCTTCCAAGTGTGATGTCATTCCCTGGACACCAACCTTCTGCTACCACGATAGACCACTTGGCATTCACCAACTTCCCTTTTTGGTCCTTAGCAGTGTCTTCCTGGTCCACATGGACTCTATTTCCTGCTGGGCTCAACCCGGGGGTTCACTCTGTCCATTAGGTCCCAGTAATCACCGTACTTGTATCAGCCATTTTAGCACCTGTAGCAACCATTAAGCTGCAGCAGCTGATGACCTGTACCAGCCGATTCAATTACAATGGCTGTTGCAACAGTTTCCAGATTTGTAAGAATTACTCTGTTGTTACTGGACTCCTGAACTAAAACTAAACAAACTGGCTCTTCAATCCACCTTGCTTTGTGACCCTCACTATTGCTTTTGCTCTGACCTACTACACTGCCTTGTCTAAAACATTACTTCTTTTTGCTCAGACTGTATTCTTTCCCTGACAGCTAACAAATTCTGATTTAGCAAAAAAAAATAAAAAAATCACATGGGGAGCTCTGGGCTATTGTGAGAGTATTTACAGGCTTTATTGTTGGTAAGAAAGTACTGCAATGGAATGGTTTGGGCAGCAGTAATGTCTCAGTGTCTTCTCTTCTGCACCCTTTGCACTCACATGCCTTTCGGCTCCATACTTGCTTCTATGCATGAGACCAGCCTCAAGCTGACTGCCCTGCATTCTTGCTTCTGAGGTGGTTCTCGGTTGCCATCAGAGCCCCCTTGTGGACATTACCTATAGTTTCCATTTCTGGCAACAACGTATTTTAATTCTGTACATTCTGTCCCCCTTCTACCTAAAAAAAAAACAATTTATTTATGCTGCACCCATTACAGAACCTCACCATTCAAATATCTAACCCTCATTGACTCACTTCCTGGCTTCCCTGCTTCATGACTTCTCCATCTTTTGCTGCTCGATCACCTACTTTCCCTGCTTCCATTGTTCTGGCTTTCATGGTGGACTTGGTTGCCTTTCTTTCACTGGCTCTGCTCTGGTACCAGGTCATAATGTCATACGCGTAATAGCATATGACATTATAGCTAACCCGAAACAGCGCTGTCCATGACAGCAAATGGTGCAATACCGCGTATACTGCTGTACGCGGTATTGCACCATTCACACAATCCCAGGCAGAGGATAAGACCTCTGCTGGAACTGGGTTCTGTTGAGCAGCTGCTGTGGCTCACTGGACTGAGCCATAGCAGTAGGAACCCAGGCAACGCGTCTGGGAACGGGTTTGATTCCCGGTCCCAGACATTTTATTTTTTCCCACATTGTGCACTCTCTCAGGTAACCCCCCCGGAGTTGAGAAACTTTAGTGGGGGGGGTTCAGTGGTACAGCCCCCCATAATGGGGTGTGTGAGGAGTGGAGCCCCCCACAGAAAAAAGACTTATGCTGCATGGCAGAAATTGTGCTGTATTGGCAACGCGATTTTGCCATGTGGCATAATGTCTTGTGACATTATGACTCCATGCCCTCTGCTCTCATCCCTCATATTTGGCTGCTATCCTTCAGTCTCATTGGCCTATCGTATCAGTCTGTTGTGTCAGTGCATCATCTTGGCTAATCATCCATCTGCCGCTACCTCCCTGATGGCCGCTGGTTTGCCCAGCCATCTCCTGCGTACCACTTCATAGTCCTTTGTCCTTCTGCCTACAGTCCCTCTGCACTGCCTTCAGCTCTGATGGGCCTTTCCTGTTCCCTTTTGCTTATGCTCCTCATGCTTGGTTCCTGCCATCATTCTGTATTCCATCATTTCCATCCTCAGCCTCATCTTTGGCTTTTCTTAGTATAGTTGCTGGCCTGCTGCTCCCTTTTGCTGCCTTTCTTTCCCCCTGCTTCAGTGGCCCCAGGCCTTGGTAGTTCACTTCCGTGTCTTCTCTTTGGGCACTCCCCAGTTTGCAACAGCTCAGCTCTCACCCTTCGATTCACATTCCAGCCATTGTATCTTCAGCATACAGTACTAGTTCATTGCAGTACCTGCATTTCACACTTCTAGCACTCAGTCATCTGGGATTATGTCTCCTCATTTACTTATCTTATCTGCTCCATACGATTGGCAGAATTGCTCCTGGTCAGCTTTCTGAAGCCTATCCCTTCCTTTCCCAACAGACTTTCTTGATTCTTTGTCATTCCTTGACCTGCATTGCATCGTACCCACCTGACAGCATGTAAGCACCATTATCTCCTTTACTCACTATCGACTTATGCTTGGCCATCCTTCAGGACTTGAACCAGATAGCGGCTCTTCCTCCTCCACCACCTCTGAGGACTCCTTCTCCTGAACAGTCTATGGCACAGATTCATGGATGCTCTCCATCCTGACCTTCTCCTCAAGAGTTGCCTGAACTAAGTCCTCTGCATTTCTATTCCTCCATACCTGGCATGAACACTAACTTCCATCCTGGGATACCTGGCTGGAGTGGTCATCTATGGCTTATTCAGAGGCCCGCCATACCCTGCCATTGGATGCCACTGCATCAATTCTTGATATCTACCTCCATATCTAACTTGTTCTTGCAGCACATCAGACCACTCTGTCATCCCACTAGTGCTTGCTTGCCATGGCTGTCCATTGTCTTCCTTGATCTTTCTTGCATCTACTACCTCATAATCAGGCTCCATGCCTTTCTTTGGCATAGCTTTCTTGATATCCATGCCTCATCCGGAATGTCCATTTCCCGGCCTCCGAACTGTTTACTAATTTGGACTTTATCTCTTCTTCTTGATACACCATGCATACCAAGCACCTTCCTATGGATCAGGATTCTTCAGTTGCTATACCTCATTGCAGTACTGCTCTTTGACCTCTTTGCATATCTAAGACATCAAGGATGCCCTCAATTATTTTACCTGCTCTACTTCATGCATCCTGAATATCCACTGACCCATCCTCTTTACCTAGCTCCAAGAATCTTGCAACTGTTGCACACTCCATGATCTGCTCAAGGGACCACCTTATCCCTTTCTTCTCACATTCTTCAAGATCCATAAGATTTCATCAAGGAATACCTTTCAAGTCCTGCCTTCTGGCATTTCAGCTACAACTTCATGCTCTCTCAATGTTCACTGCTGTCTCACCATTTGCATGCCTCTGATACCATCCTAACAATTTCCTGTATATCTCATATTGGCATTTCTACTTGGCGATCAAACTTCAATGCATCCTGTTGACCGCTTCCGATATTCGTATCCAGTTGCTGTCTTCTAGCCTACTCCATCCTCACAGTTAATGCTGGTTCAGTCCTACAGTTCCAGCTTCACCTGGGTATTCAAGAGTTTCCTTCCCTTGGATGTTTTGTCATCTCTTCAGCATTTGCCTCTGTGGTGAAATAAGGAGAATTTCCTGTGCTTCACTCCATTTCACTCTGTTTCAATCATCGTGGGTTATTCTACTATCTGTCTAGCCTTGTTGGCCCTCTGAGTCCAAGAATCTCCTCTCCCTGCATCCTGGTACAGTTCCAGGACCATGGCCAGCATCTGTACAATCACTAATCTACCAAGAGCCATCATCATAGCCTGCCTTCTCATTCTCTACTGTTAGGCAGATTGCTGTCCTTCAGATGCATCATAACTAATTTCATACTCATTCATGGATCTCGCTCACTCCTTCCTTCACCAGGATTAGTTCATCGTTTTTCCTGGGTGGGGCATCTATTAGGATTTGTTCTACTTCCTCAAACCGCTGGACCTTGCCATGTTTTGTATGGCTACTGCTGCTATGCACCACCATTGACTTCTATTCCACGCAGCATCTGGATTGATGCTCAAGGGCTCCTTTCTCTCCTTGCATTGGGATGGCTTGTTTCTGGCTCATGTTCTGGCTATCTGACTCCTGTACATTGCTGCAGTCCTGTCTGCATAGCTCTCTATTTTAGAAGCACTGTTCTGTATGCCCTTTCATGATGTGCGCTTGGTAAGTTGTTAACTTTGGAGCCTCTTCCACCTTCCTGACTGATTATGCTATTCAGCAGCTTGCATGTTTCTCTTCAGGGAATTGACTCTGGTGGATGACTTTACTGCTTCCTTCGTTCACTTTTGAGTACACTGTATATGGCTAGAGATGGGCAAAATCCACAAATTCTATCCTGTGAAATATATCATGAAATTCACCCATATTGTGAAATATTTTGCGGGTGCAAAATGTGAAATTCCACTGCAGAAATTCAGAATTCTGCCCATGAATGGCAGAGTTTCACCACTCGTGGGTGAAAGTTCGTTGTCATTAGGGAATTTTGCATATTTCACCAGTGAAATTCCACATTTTGCAGGCAAAATTCCATATTTTGCACGGCTAAATTCTCATATTCACTAGAATTTCACTTCACCACTATATATGGCTGATACTCATGCACATTTACCATCTATTACTATTGGTGTTCTCTTTTGGGGCCTTCAGGTGCCAGCTGACTAGAGCTAGACGTTTCATTGCTTTTATTCCCTGAACCCACCCTCGCTTCCAGCTCCAATAAGCAGATACCACAAAGTTATTCCACTACCGAGCTCCAGCATTTCCAGCTATATGACTCATATTCCTCCACAGTCAAATCCATCCCATCGCACATATGCCTTCAAGACCTTTCTACCACCAACCTCAAAGTTCCTGGACTACCTATCTCCACATCAGTAGTTCTGCTCCTGAACATTCAGCCTTCCAGACCTTGCTCCATACTACCGTGTCTGACCTACGGATCTACCTTTTGCTATGGAAAGACACTTTGAAAGCAGTACTCATAAAGTACCTGGCCTCTGTTGGAGCCCTAGTCTTCCAGTTTTGTTTTGTTCTTTCATTTTTTCTAATTAACTGTCAGTCTCCATCCCTAGCTCTGCCTCAGGGGTATCAAGCACAGGCATGCTTTCTCAGCTGCCAGAGATGGGAGTCCCTGTCTTCAATCTTCATTCTCTACTCATTCCACTTCATTCCGCTCCTTCATCAGTCTCTGTCTCTAACTTTGCCTGAGAGACATCGAGCAAAGGCTGGTCTTCATGCCTGCCAGTGATGGGAGTCTGTTCCTCATATTACATATTCTGTTCCTACCACCAATCTATCAACTATGTGCTTCAGATCCACACAGTGCTTGCTCTTCCCTCATCACTGGACTGGCTTCCTCACTTCCAACCTGGATGTGGACTGCCTTCAGGAGTTCTTTCTTTCTATTCTTTTTGGGACCTCCAATATGCCACCATCTAGTGTTCAACCAGTCATCAATTACATGCCTTGGATTCCTTCTAGTAACCATCCCACCTTCCCTCCATGTCTTCTCCATCCATTACTCAGATCATCAGTTCCAGAAGCAAATGGTTTGATACCTTTTATTGGACCAACATTGATGTTACAACAAAAGAACAAAGTGCTCTAGCTTTTGGACCAACCAAGTCCTGCTTCAGAAGCTTTATGACAGTTATTTAGAAAATCCCATACTATTAACACCAAGATAATGCATAGAAAACAGAACTAATTCTCATTGGTTTAACATACTCATTCAAAACATAAAAGAGAATTACACCAGAGAAGCTAATTAACACCAGTATGTTTTTAGCTGAAAAGCCCCTGAAGGTCAACGGTTATCAGAAAATAGCAACAAGCAGAGAGTTCTACTCACATAAATTTAAAATGTCACAGCATGTTTCAAGAAAACAGTCTACTGATAACAAACCTTAGGATACTATTCTCCCTAATTACATGTAAGATGAGGCACTTGCAACTATAATTTCAAGTGTTCTTGTATTTTAAAGAACTCTGTGGATAATAGATACACGCTAAAATGAGGCCTAATTGCAAGTTAAAAACAAGCTCCAAAATGAAAATAAACAGAAATTATATATATATATATATATATATATATATATATATATATATATTAGAGGCAAAAAATCCATTTAATGTATCAGTTAAAGGTTGTTTCCACAGTGACAAAGTGAGGAAATTCAATGTTAGAATTGAGACCCCCTTATGACCCACCCCACCCACTCAACTGGCATTAGGGTGTGCTGGAGTTGTCAGCCCTAACTCTCACCCCATCACATGTGTAGAGAAGCTGAGGTGATGAAGTATAAGAGAATGGGGTGAGAGTTAGAACTGATGACCCCAACGCACACCCCAATGACGGTTGGGGGCGGGTGGGGGTCCAAGGGGGGTAGTTTCAACCCTAACATCGATTCTCACTTTTGTCGCTCTGCAACAACCCTAACTGATGCATTAAATGGAGCTTTTTGCCTCTAATTTCCCTTCTTTTTGAGAATGAGGCATATAAATAGTGAATGGAATGCTCCCACCACGTAGGTTTTTGTAACATAGTAATGGTAACAGCAATGCAAATGGAAACTGTAACTGTTATGCACATGGTAACACAAACATAAATTGTAAAGCAAGCATTAATAGGAACGCAGGCACAAAGTGACACCAAAGGGAACAGTGACACAAATGGAGACACAAGCGGATATGGAAATGTAACTGGTAACATGCATGGTCACGCTACCGCTATTGTAAATGCAAATGATTACTGTAACAGCAACAGTAACAGGGAAGGAAACAGAAACGGAAATGCAAATGCAAGTATGTACGGAAACGCAAACCGTAATGCGCACGGTGATGGTACCACAATTTTAAATGCAAATGGTAACGGTAACCACAACAATAATGCCAAAGAAAACAGTAACACAAATGCAAATGGAAACACAAAGGATGACGCACATGGTGGCATGTATGGGAACACTATCGCAAACTGGCACAAAAACACAAGTGTAAAGCCTACGTGTAACAGTAAGTGGAGCGCACTCCCTATTTTTCCCCCAAAAGTTCCATTAAGAAAGACAATGAAAACAAATAATGTATGCATAATAATGGGCCTCAGAGCAGAAAATGAGCAGTTGTAATACTAAAATGCTAATATCTCAGTAACCGTACGAAGTAGAAAAAAATTAAAATTTCACATCATTCATGAGTTTCCTGGCTAGGTTTTCATTAAATGTCATGATGAAAATTCAATATCTCTCACCGTTTCTGAGATACGAGCCCCGAAAAGTGTGGCAGATGCCACCATGTTAGTCATGTTAGGGAAAAAACGTTAAATTTTGAGTACTGTAACTTTGCATCCCTGCAATATTTTGCCACCAAACCAGCAAAGGGCACATCTGTGAGATATTGGCTGCCTTCCCTTTCAAATTTCAGCCCAAAAGACCAAACCATTGTTTTGCAGCAGGGTGGCAAAGAATTCCTGTCATTTTAGCCATAGTCTAGAAAAGTAGTGTCGTGATTTGCGACACCGTTTGCAAAAATTTCCGAAAGTGTCACAAGTGCGACACTACTTTTTCCAGAAATTTGAAAAATATGTTTCTGAAGTTTTTAACCCCAAAATAAAGACATGGCTTGCATCCTCAGGGCTCGAATAGGTAAACAAAAAAATAATTGTGTCCCTAGATGGTCCCAATTTAATTGCCAAGCATTTCTGTGATCAGTAACTGAAAATAAAATGGTGGATTTGTGACACTGCTAAGGCCATTTGTGACACCAAAAACTGCATTTGCAAAAGTGTCAAACTTTTTGTTAACTTTTCCCATTGACTTATAATGGGAACTTATTTTTTCAATAACTGTTGAACCGTTCAATATTTTTTCATGCCAATGTTCATGAGGGAATTTCCCAAAAAGCACATGTTGAAAGGATTGTTTCAACATAAGTAAATATGCACTAGGATTTCTTGCAGACAGCGATTCTGAAAGCTCATGAATGGAGACTGATCTGATGGTCAGGGATTTTGCTATCTCACGAACTAGGAATTTTTAAACTTTTAAAAACCTTCCCACTACATTGTAAATTAATGGCTTGGTCTTTTGACTTGAAATTTGCAGGGTATTAAGGGGATGCCTTAGAGATGTGAATTATGCTATTTAGGTTTTGGAATGTTAAGTGGTTCCATAGATATGCCATCACAAAGTTGAGATTTTTACCACAGGATAACATTGTGGTGCCCATAGCAATGTTTGGCACCCGAATCTCAAAAATGAAGCGAGATACAGAATTTTCACTACTTGCAGCTTAGATCACCTTTAGGTGATCTAAACTGCAGTAACAAGATTAGAAATCATAGATTACACCTGCAGTGCAATTTCTTTCCTAGGTTGAAGGTTCCCGAGATATTGGCAAACTGGTGCCACAAGGATTCCAAGGGTGTATTCTCAGAGCTTTTCAGTGTCCATATGTCATAAACAAAGTGAGATATGGATTTGATCAATTATGTTGTGTGGACGTCTCATTGTCATGATTACAGCAACACTTGAATTTTCTTCACAGCTGCTATGGTTGCTGAGATATTGGCACATTACTGTCATAAGGGTTCATTGCCTGTAGGGCTGCTGTATGGCTCTGTGGTTATGTGTAAGTGGGAATGCAAGGCCCGAAGGGCCCATGCTCCCACATAAACATGCCGTTATGAAACAAATGGGCAATGTGAAGGGAGCGCAGGACCCGGAGAGCCTGCACTCCCACTAACACATACCTGCTACTTTACACTTTCTCAAAAAGAAGGGAAATCCATTGCAAAAAACTTTGTTAATGCATCAGTTAGGGTTAATAGCACTGCAACAAAAGTTTGGAAATGAGATGTTATGGTTCAAAACCCTAACTCTGCATTCCCCCCCGCACACACACATGCAAGACACATGCAAGATTGTAAGACATTATATGAGTCAGTCACATCTGTAAGCACAATAGTCACTACACTGTACTCATTTCAAATAACACTATGTAATGAAAAAACAAATACAGTATCATCGGCATATCTTCTTAATGCAATGAAACTTAGTCTGTACAAATTTTCTAAATATTGATTTTTATGTGTCATAATTCAAAAATTGGATTGCTGCTGGTATCACTGCTACCACATAGGCATGTAGTAGCAGGAAAGATAGATCTGACACATACATAGTACTTTTCAGGTAATGCTCATGCTTGAAACTACCACCATCACATGTTGTTATACTGCTGCGTTACCTGGAAATACTCATTAGCAGCATGTTATGGTTAGCTTTGGATGTTACTACTGTTGCTTTCACATGTTACTTGTAAACTATACTACACATTTTTTTATTACTACCATTTGTTATAAGAACTGACTCACTCTATCAGAAAAAAAAATGCAAGCATCCAGTGACTGTTGGTAGGGGTATCCAAACTCTCATTTCCAATATAGCAATTAAATCTTGTTATTGATTTTTGTAACACAAAAATGCTTACTGTGGGTCATCACCCATGGTTGCCCAGCATGTGTGTCTACCCCCAAGGCACTCAGATGGCAGCAGAACTCACACAGTTGGTGGACCATGATGATGGATGTGTCTTGTAGAACATTTAGAGAGTTATATGTTACTTCTGTTACCTGATGCTGGTTGTCTCTGATTGGTTGTGTTGCCTTGGCCCGTCCTCTGCTTGCATGTGTGTGTGTGGGGGGGAGGTAAGGGTAATGCAGAGTTAGGGTTTTGAACCCTAACATCACATTTCCAAACTTTTGTCACTGTGCTATTGAACCTAACTAATGTATTAACAGAGGTTTTTACAATGAATATATATTACAGGGGCACAGTCACACCTCTGTAGTTAGGGTTGAGTGGGCACTTCAATGTTAAACTCACAATTTTGTACTTTAATAACTTTGCAACCAGTGAGTGGATTTGCACGAAATGTAGTATGCTCCATCTTGAGATATGGCTGTCTTGATCTGGCAAGTTCTTTGCAGTCTCTGAGTTATAGAGAGGTGAAAAAACATGTTTTTACCCATTGACTTTGCTGGGATTTTTCTTTGAACTTGCCTACAGCCCAGAGGGTTTATTTGTCTAGTATGAAATGTTCTGGATAGAAAGGGGACTACCCCACAGATGTGACTTTTACTAGTCTGATGAAAAAACAATAAGTTGTTTTTAAGTTATTGCAATTTAAAAATTTGAAAAAATAATTTCTGAGCATGCTCAGTAGGCACTTCAGTATAGCTGTATGATATGAAAGAGGAATCCTGCATTGTATGAGTAAATTCCTCTTTTGTATGGCAGCCATCTTGTTTCCAGTTTGTCTGAAATTCAAATTTGGAAACCTCCCAAAATGATATTGTGTGGAGGAACCAACAAATGTAACTTGCTTATTGTGACCTTCTAGGTGCATTCTGCACATTTCTGTTCAGAAAATGCCCTTAAAATGTATGTTATTTAACATTTAAATTCTTTGCTTGTATCGACATTGTATGACGTAGGATCTGTAGGATACTATTCTCCCTAATTACATGTAAAATGAGACACTTGCAACTATAATTGCAAGTGTTCTTGTGTTTTAAAGAACTATGTGGATAATAAATACATGCTAAAATGAGGCCTAATTGCAAGTTAAAAACAAGCTCAAAATGAAAATAAACAGAAATTATATATATATATATATATATATATATATATATATATTAGAGCAAACAAATCCATTTAATGCATCAGTTAGGATTGTTCCACAGTGACAAAAGTGAGGAAATTCAATGTTAGGAGTTGAAACCCCCTTGGACTCACTCCCCACCCCACCCACCCAGCTGGCATTGGGGTGTGCTTGGGGTTGTCAGCTCAACTCTCACCCCATCACATGTGTAAAGAAGCTGAGATGATGAAGTATAAGAGAATGGGTGAGACTTAGGACCGATGACCCCAATGCACACCCCGATGATGGCTGGGGGCAGGGTGGGGTCCAAGGGGAGTGGTTTCAACCCTAACATCAAATTTCCTCACTTTTGTTGCTGTGGAACAACCCTAACAGATGCATTAAATGGAGTTTTTTGCCTCTAATTTCCCTTCTTTTTGAGAATGAGGCATATAAATAGTGAATAGAATGCTCCCACCACGTGAGTTTTTTTGAGATAGTAATGGCAACAGCAATGCAAATGGAAACTGTAACTGTTATGCACATGGTAACACAAACATAAATTGTAAAGCAAGCATTAATAGGAACGCAGGCACAAAGTGACACCAAAGGGAACAGTGACACAAATGGAGACACAAGTGGATACAGAAATGTAACTGGTAACGTGCATGGTCACGCTACTGCTATTGTAAATGCAAATGATAACTGTAACAGCAACAGTGACAGGAAAGGAAATAGAAATGGAACTGCAAATGCAAGCATGTACGGAAACGCAAACCGTAATGTGCACGGTGACGGTACCACAATTGTAAATGCAAATGGTAATGGTAACCACAACAATAATGCCAAAGAAAACAGTAACACAAATGCAAATGGGAATGCAAAGGATGATGCACACGGTGGCATGTATGGGAATGCTATCGCAAACTGGCACAGAAACACAAGTGTAAAGCCTACGTGTAACAGTAAGTGGAGCGCACACCCTATTTTTCCCCCAAAAGTTCCATTGAGAAAGACAGTGAAAACAAATAATGTATGCATAATAAAGGGCCTCAGAGCAGAGAATGAGCAGTTGTAATACTAAAATGCTAATATCTCAGCAACCGTACGAAGTAGAAAAAAATTAAAATTTCACATCATTCATGAGTTTCCTGGCTAGGTTTTCATTAAATGTCATGATGAAAATTCAATATCTCTCACCGTTTCTGAGATACGAGCCCCAAAAAGTGTGGCGGACGCCACCATCTTAGTCATGTTAGGGGAAAAAACGTAAAATTTGGAGTACTGTAACTTTGCATCCCTGCAATATTTTGCCACCAAACCAGCAAAAGGCACATCTGTGAGATGTTGGCTGCCTTCCCTTTCAAATTTCATCCCAAAAGACCAAACCATTGTTTTGCAGCAGGGTGGCAAAGAATTCCTGTCATTTTGGCCATAGTCTAGAAAAGTAGTGTCTGTGATTTGCTACACCGTTTGCAAAAATTTGCGAAAGTGTCACAAGTGCGACACTTCTTTGCGACACTACTTTTTCCAGAAATTTGAAAAATATATTTCTGAAGTTTTTAACCCCAAAATAAAGACATGGCTTGCATCCTCAGGGCTCGAATAGGTAAACAAAAAAATAATTGTGTCCCTAGATGGTCCCAATTTAATTGCCAAGCATTTCTGTAATCAGTAACTGAAAACAAAATGGTGGATTTGTGACACTGCTAAGGTAATTTGCGACACTAAAACCTGCATTTGCAAAAGTGTTGAACTTTTTGTTAACTTTTCCCATTGACTTAAAATGGGAAATTATTTTTTTTAATGACTGTTGAACCGTTCAATATTTTTTCATGCCAGTGTTCAAAAGGCACATTGGGAATCCCGGCCGCATGCTCCCTAAAGTTTTTGAACCAGTCGCACAAACCATGTGACCTGTAGGTGCGAGCAAAGAATGCACAAAAACACGTAATTGCGCACACAGATGTCGCTTAATAATTCTGCAGCTGTATATTCGACTGGTACAAAAGTTACCAGACCCCAAGATCTATGGTTACGCCCTGTATCTGCCAAATTTCAGGCAAATCCATTGAACGGTGGCAAAGTTATTAAGGTGCAGAGTTTCACCATTTAACCTTAAAAGGGCTACTCTACCATAATATAAATAAATATCTATCTATGATAGATAACCCACTCTAAGGTGAGCAGTCACACTCGGATATACACATGCCTTTGTGTGCATTATTCAACAGATTTGCATGAAATGTGGAATGCGCAGTCTGGTATGATAGATCTCTTGATTTACCAAGTTGTGTTTTGGTCAGACTTACAATTTCTGCACAGCAAAACACTGAAAAATATATTTTTCACCACTTTTGTCAGGTTTGCTGCCCATCACACTGCAACCACACTATTTGGTGTTTTTGTCTGAAATTTGGAAGTACAAAGAGTTTGGGTCAAAGAATAATACAGCATTGGTTTGGTTAAAAAATATTAAAATTGTTCTAAAGTTATTAATTTAAAATGTTGGTTCTGAGCATGCTCAGTTCACTCCAAGATTTATATGTATGTTTTGTGAAAGAGGATTGGGCTCAAGGATTTTGTCAGCTCATGAAAGGGAATTTAAAAAATCCTAGTCTGTGAGGAAAAATTCCTTGTCCACAAGCCACCATCTTGTTTTCAATATTTCCTCCAAACAAAATGTCATAGCTTCATCCATGGGTAACTTCTTGTTGAAATAGGGCATGAGTTTTGTTAGGGTGGTGCCCACTACAAACCTATACCTTTGCTTTGCTTCATTTTGGCAAACAAACTGCAATTTCAAATTTTAAAATTCTTCATCCACGACTTGCTTCCGATCCCCTTTTGCGAGCTGACAAAATCCCAGTCTGCCATCTGATCCCCTTTCATGAGGCTGAAAAATCCTTTACTGTCATTTTGTGACCAGATGGCCTTTCTCACAGATGAGGATTGACTGGACAGTCAAGGATTTTGCTGTCTCGCGAAATGGGATTGGCTGGCAGACTGGGATTTTGTTAGCTCAATAAAGGGGATTGGGTTTTTGAATCCCCTTTCATGAGCTGACAAAATCCCAAACCACAACCAGACAAATTCCTAGTGCACCAGAAGACTGGAGAAGGGCTCATGTGATCCTGCTCCACAAGAGTGGTAGCATGGAGGAGGCAGGGAACTACAGACCAGTCAGTCTTATCTCAGTAGTGGGCAAGATTATGGAGGCACTCCTTAAGGAAAGGATAGTGCAACACCTGGAATCCATAGGAGCACAGGATCCAAGACAATATGGGTTTACAACAGGAAGGTCCTGTCAAACTTATCTCATAGATTTCTTTGACTGGGTAACCAGAGTGGCAGACCAAGGGGGTGCAGCTTATGTCACCTACCATGACTTCAGCAAAGCCTTTGATACTGTTCCACATAGAAGATTGATTAATAAGCTGGATAGGCCCAGGCTGGGTCAGAAGTTGGTCAACTGGGTGGCAAACTGATTGACGGGCAAAATACAGAGAATGGTGGTAAACGGTATACAGTCAGAAGAATTACAAGTCACAAGTGTGGTACTTCAGGGATCAGTCCTGGGACTGGAGGGTAAGGTTTGTCTGTTTGCAGATGACACCAAGATCAGCAACAGACTAGATGATCCAGATGGGGTGGGAAGAATGAGAGGAGATCTGGATAAACTGGCAAAATGGTCGGAAGAGTGGCAACTGGGCTTTAACACAAAGAAGTGCAAGATCATACCCATAGGGAAGAGAAACCCTGAAGCCACCTATAGATTGGGATGGGAGTTGCTGGAAATCACAAGTGAAGAAAGAGACTTGTGCATCATCATCATCATCACAGATTACCTGAAATCATCCAAGCAGACCACTAAAGCAGTAAGTAAGGCTAGATGGTTTTGATGAGTATTAGTAGGGGAATCACAAGTCATAAGAGGGAGGTAATAATCCCTTTTTACAAATCACTGGTTAGGCCCCATCCTGCACAAGGACATTAACAAAATGGAGGCAGTCCAGAGAAGGGCAACCAAAATGGTGCAGGGACTGCATCAGAAAACATATGAGGACAGATTAATGGAGGTCAATATGTATACCCTAGAGATATGTAGAACAATGAGTTACCAGCTAGGGGGAGTGCAGCTAGCCCAGACAGAGGAGGAGAAGGATCTGGGTGTGCTCATTACAGGGTCAATGAACAACATTGTCATAAAAAATGCTGATAAAGGCTCTGCAGTGGTGATTCAGTATTGAACCAAGAACATTATATTAAGGAAGTCAACAGGCAGCTAAGTGACCATGCCAACTACAGAGTACTTCTACTGATCTTAGTTTGTATGATGAGATACAAACTAGGATCCTAGTTCGTGAGTCATATGACGTAAGATCTTAGTTCGTATCTCATCATACAAACTAAGATCCTATTTCGTATGACTCCAATACAAACAAAGAATTTAAATGTGGATATCTCATCCATTTTTTTGTATTTTCTCACCACATTTTCAACATATGTATTTTGAGATGCCACCTCATGAACACTGTCATTGCCATTTTGTTACTCAGTCCCGAAAGGTGATTTTGTGGTCGCTGTGTGGAATCACCTTTTGGGACCAATTAATAAAATGACAGTCCCAGTGTTCATGAGGGGAGGTCCCAAAAAAGCTTATGTTGAAAATTTGGTGCAAAAAATCCAAAACACAGTCATGTTACAAGCGAGCATTGCGCAGTTTCTATGCACACTCATAACTTTGCCAATTTTTAATATTTTCACTCCAGATTTTCAACATTGCCATTTTTTCACATCTCCCCATGAACAGTATAGCTGAAACTAATCACATCCTGCCCAAAATTTGTTTTTGCACCTCTGGCACAGAATGGTGCGGTCGCTGTGTAAAATCTACTTTTGGAATGGATTAACAAAATCACAGTGCCAGTGTTCATGAGAAGATTTCCCAAAAAGCACATGTTGAAAATTTGGTTAACAAATTCCCCAAAATGGCCATGTTACAAGTGTACATTGTGCAGTTCTACACACGCTCGTATCTTCACCAATTTTTCATATTTTCCCTCCTGATTTTCAACATTACCCTTTTCTACCCTCCTCATGAACAGTATACAGTTGTCATTTTTCACATCCTGCCCAAAACATGATTTCACATCTGTGGCACAGAATGGTGCATTTGCTGTGCAAACACAACTTTTGAGGCAGATTAATGGGATGACAGTAGCATAGTTCATGAGGTGTGGTCCCCAAAATGCCATGTTAAAAATTGGGTGAAAAAATCCTGAAAATGTCTGAATTACATGCGTCCATTGAATTGTGGCACCCGCCTTGCCTTTTTGGCACCTGTATCTTGAAAATGATTTGAGATACAGATTTTTTTGTGTGGACTACACACCCGTGTAGGTTTCAAAGTCATGATTACAACTGCAATCAATCTTTTTCCATAGTTGTTACGGTTACTGAGATATTGCCAAATTAGTGTTACAAGGGTTACTTTTCATGATTATAGGGCTGCAATATGTCCATACTTATGTCTAAGTGTGAGTGCAGGGCCCAGAGGGCCTGCACTCCCACTTATACATATCATTATGCAACAATGGGTAGCATGAGTGGAGCGCAGAGCCAGGAGAGACCGCACTCCCACAACCACATACCAGATACATTACACTTTCTCAAAAATAAGGGAAATTCATTGCAAAAAAACTACATTAATGCATCAGTTAGGGTTTTTATTAAAGTGTGAAAAGTTAGGAAATAAGACATTAGGGTTGACAACCCTGCCACCCCCCCCACACCTACACACATCAATAGGCTTCAGGGTGTGCATTGTAACCATTGGGCTTAACTCTCACCCCATTCTCCTACACTGTACCATCTAATCTTGTTTACACATGGAATGGGGTGAGAGTAAGGGCCGATGACTCCAAGGCACACCCTGATGCTTGTTGGTGTGTGGAGGGTTAGGGTGGGGTTGGGTGGTGGTAGGGTTGGCAACCCTAACGTTGAATTTACCAGATTTTTATGCTTTAATAAAAACCCTAACTGATACATTAACATAGTTATTTGCAATATATATATATGGCATACAGAGGGTTTAAACTAAAGTTTACCCATAAAATGTTTCAGACAAAATATAGTATAGAACTTAGCTTGAGACATTTACTCAGCTATACTCTCAACCAGTTAATATATTCCATATACTTTAAGGCCTTCAGTGTTATGCCATGCTTTAATACATGATAATATCAATTGTAATTATAAGTGCCAAATAAAAAAAAAAAGACTTGTCAAGGACCCCAAGAAATTGAGACCATGAGCCTAATATGTACAGATTTCAACACACTGTCAGTGTATAACAAATATGTACAGAATCAGTCTAAGGAATCTGAATAACAACTCAGGAATTAAATCCCCCAGCCCCCCCCCTTTCCCAGGGAAAGATAACTAGTTAAAATGAGATACATGTTCAAGAGTCCTACAATACTACATCATCATCATTCACACCAATCTTTGCAATAGTACACAAAGGAATTAAACCTTTCATGAACCCCCAAGTAAATGAGATATGCATCTTAATATGTATAGAATTTAAAAATGTGACAGTGTGTAAGCCAACCGCAGACAACAAGTAGAAGGCCGTAAATATGCACTATATATGAGAACTAAGAGTCCTAGCTGTTGTAACATCATTATGTTATGTGCCTGAATAAAAGCCTACCTCAATATCACCACAATAACCACACTCACTATACCCACAAAAAAACAACAACACCCACATAAAATTGCTCCATGCCACACTGTAGAAGTGTGGTATAGACCTGGAGAGCTCTTTTTTATCCATCTAAAAGTCTGTTGCAACAGCACTTATTTTCTTGCTATTTCCTTCCTGTCCTCTTTGTTTCCCCCATCTTACAGATAGGCCACCTGTTAGATGGCTATCTGTTAACTCTCCTTTTTTTCCCTTTCAGGGCCCTTCCAGGAAAATCTTCCATTTGCTTATCCCCTTCCCCGTAATGATTCACAATCCTTCACGAACATGTGCACAACCTGCTGCACGATTGTGCGATCGTGCGAACATGCACACATTCCATCATGAATGTGCGAATTAGAGTGAGCGAGTTTAAGGCAGGCTGAAATGTCATCTGTGTGCAGAATATTAGTGTAGAGGGTTGTTACATCCATCGTGGCTAAAAAGGCATCCAGTGGTAAGTTCTTATAACCAGAAAGTTTATGCAGGAAGTGTGTAGTGTCCTGGATGTACCTATCCCTTTGCATAACCAGTGGTTTTTAAAATGGCTTCTACAAACCCTAAAATCCCCTCTGTCAGGGTACCATTACCAGAGAGTATGGGTGTACCTGGATTACCAGGCTTATGTATTTTAAATTTTTAGGCAGCATATTGAATATCCCTGGCTTGGGTTTACTGGGGATGGAAGCATTTAGTCTGCCTCAGACATGGTTTGGAAATGATCCAATTAACTGCTGTAGTTCTCTTTTATATTCTGTAGTGGGGTCACTTTCCAGTACCTGTAGTTGGTATGGTAACTTAGCTGCCTGTTGGCTTCCTTAATATAATGTTCTCGGTTCAATACTGAATCACCACTGCAGAGCCTTTATCAGCATTTTTTATGACAATCTGCCTATTAAGAATCTTACTAGTAACTCTCTGGTGAAAGCAATGAATGTATCTGTCCAGTTTCTTATTACGGCCACTTTGGGGTGGGGGTTAACTCAGAAAATTTATTTTTCTTATTCATTAAATTGTTATTGTTGGTGATTTCTTCAATGCCTGTGCGTGATTTCTTCTCTGCCATGAAACAATTCTTTAAGTCTCAATCTGTGGAAGTATTCCTCCATTTCACCACAAAAACTGTATTCTGTCCAGTGGTTTAGTTGGGCAGAAAGTGAGGCCATTGGAAAGTACATTTAATTCCCCAGTAGTCAGTGTGTGGTTGGGAAAATTAACAACTGAAAGGTGCCCATCTTTATGGCTTAGTTGTTCAATCACTTTATTCTGTTCTTCATGGTTGCTAGGAAGTATGGTACATTAAAGGGTATCTAACTTTTTGTTTCTAATGAGCATGGCTTTTTTTAAGGTTCTTTGGTAGTTCATGTGAATCTCATGCAGGATATCAGGAATTGGTTCACCAGACATCCTCTCCAGTGTGGCAACTATTTTATCAAACTGTTTCTTCAAAAATGCTTTCTTGGCATATGAGCTATGGATTCTGTGATTTCTCAATTTCTCAGGGGTCCTATGACAAAATTGTTCAGCATATGTAGAATTATCTCACAAGAGTGGCCCCAAGGATGAACCGGGAAACTACAGACCAGTGAGCCTCACATCCATCGTGGGTAAGCTAATGGAGACTAGCCTGAAGGAGAGGCTGGTGGCCCTCCTAGAGGCCAAAGGACTACAGGACAGCAGACAGCATGGCTTCATATGTGGCAGATCCTGCCAACCAACCTGGTCAAGTTCTA
The DNA here is from genome assembly GCA_016271365.2 of Neoceratodus forsteri. Taxonomy (NCBI): domain Eukaryota; kingdom Metazoa; phylum Chordata; order Ceratodontiformes; family Ceratodontidae; genus Neoceratodus; species Neoceratodus forsteri. The sequence continues at coordinate 607,575,187 of CM028129.1, forward strand.
TGATTGGGTAACTAGGCAACTGGACAGGGGCCATGCAGTGGATGTCCTGTATCTGGACTTCAGTAAGGCATTTGACTCAGTACCACATGGAAGGCTGGGAAGTAAGTTAGTAGGCACAGGGGTGGGTGCAAAGCTGGTGAGATGGGTAGTAAATTGACTGCAGGGAAGGCAACAGAGGGTGGTGGTGGGTGGGGAGCTCCCACACCCAAGGACAGTGACGAACAGTGTTCCACAGGGCTCAGTGTTGGGACCAGTGTGTTGTTTGGGATATTCATTGCAGACATATCATGGGATATCAAGAGCAAGATCAATCTGTTTGCTGATGATACCAAGGTAGGCATGGTGGTGGATGACCTAGAGGGGTGGCAGGGGTTCCAGGATGATCTGGCAAAGCTTGAAACCTGGTCAGACATCTGGCAACTGGGCTTTAATGCCAAAAAGTGCAAGGTGCTGCATTTTGGGATGAAGAACCCAAGGAGGAGTTACCAGCTAGGGGGAGTGCAGCTAGCCCAGACAGAGGAGGATAAGGATCTGGGTGTGCTCATTACAGGGTCAATGAACAACTCGGCACAATGTAGGAAGGCAGCTGCAAAGGCCAACAAAATGCTGGGTTGTATTGCAAGGGGTATATCCTCGAGGAGGGAGGAGGTGATTCTGCCACTGTATAGGTCATTAGTTGGACCACACCTGGAGTACTACGTGCAGTACTGGCATCTGTATCTGAAGAGGGACATTAAGTTACTGGAGGGGGTGCAGCGCAGAGTGACAAAGATGATCAAGGGGCTGGGGGACTTATCATACGAGAGGAGGTTGAAGTGGTTGAACATGTACTCACTGGAGGAGAGGAGAGGAGAGGAGAGGAGAGGAGAGGCAGGGGTGACATGATTGAAACCTTTAAATTCATGAAAGGAATAAACAAGATGGGTACAGAGGGGCTGTTCAAAGTAAGGGAGGGGAGGGCCACCAGGGGTCATGATATGAGACTGGAGCGAGGAAGATTCAGGAGGGAGATGATGTGACACTTTTTTACAGAGAGGGTGGTGGCTGGGTGGAATACGTTACCTGCTGAAGTGATATGCAGTAGAACAGTGGACTGCTTCAAACGAGGATGGGACAGGACAAGGGGGAGGGTTAATGAAGGGGAAGGGTGGAAGGGAGGGGCAGCTATAGAATAAGGGGTGCTAGCTGCACATTCAAGCAGACTTGATAGACCTCTGGGCCTTTATCTGCTTGCAAATTTCATATGTTCATATCTGTGTTTCTCAATGGATTCCCAATAGTTAGATCTTTAGGGATAATGTTATTTCTTTTACACTGGGATAAAAAATAGATGTCACTGTCTAGCTGTACCAGTTTCTTTTTCATGTTTAGCAACTGCCATATCCTGCGGCGAATTCTGGTATCTTCCATGTTGGCAAACAAATAGTGTAGCTGCCGTATCGGTCCTAGTAAGAACAGATCCTAAAGCAAATGGTTTGATACCTTTTATTGAACCAACATAAATGTTACAACAAAAGAGCAATATGCTCTAGCTTTGGGACCAACCAAGTCCTTCTTCAGAAGCTTTATGACAGTTATTTAGAAAATCCCATACTACTGTATTAACACCAAGATAATGCATAAAAAACAGAAATAATTCTCATTGGTTTAACATACTTATTCAAAACATAGCAGAGGATTATGTCAGAGAAGCTAATTAATACTAGTATGTTTTTAGCTGAGAAGTCCCTGAAAGTCAAAGGTCATCAGAAAATAACAACAAGCAGAGTTCTACTCACATAAATTTAAAATGTCTCAGTTTGTTTTAAGAGAACAGTCTACTGATAACAAACCTTAAGATACTTTTCTCCCTAATGACATGTAAGATGAGGAGCTTACAACTATAATTGCAAGTGTCCTTGTGTCTTAAAGAACACAGTCAATGAGAGGCAAACCTGTGGATAATAAATAAATGCTAAATTGAGGCCTAATTGCAAGTTAAAAACAAGCTCCAAAATTAAAATAAACAGAAATTATATATATATATAGATATATATATGTAATAGATAAACCACTCTGAGGTGTGTGGTCGTGCTCTGATATATGCATGCCTTGGATTGCATTGCTACACACGAGGCCGCAGGCCTAGTGCATCAACCACCCAAGGCGTGCATATATCAGAGCGCAACCGCACACCTCAGAGTGGTTTATCTATCTTATAAAATGTAAAAATTGTTTTTGAGGGGTAAAAGTGCAGTGTGTGGTCATGCACTGATATACACAAGGTCATGGACATGTTTCAACCAACCAGCAGGGATAACTCTTCCCTACCCATTTTATAAATGTAATATATATATATATATATATATATATATATATATATATATATGGCATACAGAGGTTTTAAAATGATGTTTACTCAAAGTGAGCAAATGTTTCACACAAAATGTAATATACAACTTTGCTTGAGACATTTACTCAACTATACGCTCAAGCAGTTAATATAGTCCATATGCTTTAAGGCCTTCAGTGTTGCAACAGGATTTAATACGTGATAGTATCAATTGTAAGTATACGTGCCAAATAAAAAAAACTGCATGTCAAGGACCCCCAAGGAACTGAGACCATGAGTCTGATATGTACAGATTTCAATACAGCATCAGTGAATAACAAACATGTACAGAATCAGTCTAAGGAATCTGAATAAAAACTCATGAATTAAATCACCTAATTTAGCCAACCTGATTATTAGGAGTCAGCCTGAACCAGAACAGAATACCATGATATCATACTGTACATGACCCTGTCATCAATTCAGATGTAAGACTTGTAAGCTCATTTCCACTTCAGATTGTGTGGTTACATCATAAAACAGACAATTCAGGATACAGGGAAATTATACATGTACATCAAGTAATGTTTATTTCATTGAATGCAATAAATGTCCTCACACAGGTTATGTGGAGAGACAATGCAACAACCCCGCACTAGAATGAATTCACATATAGAATTTGAAACATAGAATTTGACAGCAGATAAGGACCGCTTGGCCCACCTTGTCTGCCCATTTCCCTACCTAATGGATAAGCCACAGATCCTAGTTAACCAACAGCCTACTTCCTCCTACTCCCCACTAGAATTTCCTTATGTCTGTCCCATGCATTCTTGAATTCCCCCACTGTTATTGACTCCACTACCTCCTCAGAAAGGCTGTTCCATTTATCCACATTCCTATCTGTGAAAAAATTCTTCCTCACATTACCTCTGAGCCACCCCCCCACCATCTTCAAAATATATATAATTTCTGGTTATTTTACTTTTGGTGCTTGTTTTTAACTTGCAATTAGGCCTCATTTTACCATGTATTTATTATCCACAGTTTTGCCTCTCATTGACTGTGTTCTTTAAAACACAAGGACACTTGCAATATAGTTGTAAGTGCCTCATCTTACATGTAATTAGGGAGAATAGTATCCTAAGGTTTGTAATCAGTAGACTGTTTTCTTGAAATATACTGAGACATTTTAAATTTATGTGAGAGGCTTGTTGTTATTTTCTGATAAGCTTTGACCTTCAGAAGATTCTCAGCTACAAGCATACTGGTGTTAATTAGCTTCACTTACATAATCCTAAATTATGTTTCGAATGAGTATGTTAAACCAATGAGAATTATTTCTGTTTTTAATGCATTATATGGGTGTCAATAGTATGGGATTTTCTAAATAACTATCATAAAGCTTCTGAAGATGGACTTGGTTGGTTCAAAAGTGAGAGCACTTTGTTCTTTTATTGTAACATCTCTGTTGGTCCAATAAAATATATCAAACCATTTGCTTCTGGATCTGTTCTTACTAGGATCAATACGGCAACTACACTATTTGTTTGTCACATCATCAGTGGAATTCTAGTTCCACCATCCTCCTCTCAATCCTCCACTATTCCATCCATCAATTCTAGCACTCCAGTGTCACCTTAATTACATCTCCAGCATTCTATCATTACCTTTCAATCTACCAAAGATCCTTGACCTGGCTAACATCATAAAACTTCTACTGCTCCAAAACACTATTACTTCCTGTAATCATTATTCAGTACTACAAACCCCTCATATCACCATATTCAAGTACTGACCACCAGTGCCTAGATATAAAGTTCTCATTCATCCATTCATTCCAATCTATCTACCATACTTATACCACCAAGTCCTTAATACTGGATATAATAAAGACATTCCAGATATCGTTTAACTACCATCTTCCTTCATCTGGACATACTTCTGACCTGGACTCTCCTTCATCTTCAGAATCTACCTCTCTACTCTTATATTCAAAGATTCAGGATATGACTCATCTACCTAATACCATTCTCACTTCAAGCTTCCAGCACTCAATTACCACCACATAAATCTGAACTTCATCTAACCACCCATCTTCCATCATCTGGACACTCATCCAACTCGAATTCTCCTTCATCTTCCAGAAACTACCCTCCTACTTACACCATCAGAGATTCAGTAGCTATGGCTCATCGACCTAACTAGAAATGCAGCTTAGTCCACAAACATTTAGGATTATCTCCTTGAGGTTGCCTAGGGGACAGGCAGGTCAGTAGCCATAGGTCCTCAGAGGTTTCCTCCACTGGGGATTTTTCCTCTCCTGCATGGTATTTGTCAGAGTATCCTGAATTGGAGGAAGTAATAAAACTTAATAATCTTTTTGGGCAGCTATTCCTACCCCTACCCAGCATTCCTACCAAGGGTGGAAATAGAGAAAGGTCATGATAAAAACTCATATCTTCAAGTTCATAAGTACACCCAAGCACTACACTATGCACCACACATTGAATGGGAGGATTGAAAGCCCAAAGTTCAATGGGGGGATAGCTCCTTCCACATCCCCTACTTAAACCTATCTACTTCTGTCTGTACCACTTGGAGCATTTCAAATCACCCACCATCCTCCCCAGCCTCCTCTTCCTCCTCCTCTGGCACTCTTCTCCACCCATGATGCTGGGCCTCTATTTCTTCCCCTACCCAGCATTCCCACCAATGATGGGAATAAAGAAGACATATTAAAAACTCATATCTTCAAGTTCATAAGTATACACAAGCACTATGCTATGCACCACACATTGACGTGTAAACTGAAACACAACTGGAGTGTGAACAAGGCACTTCTAGGTACAGTATTAAAGTGCAGATGGTAGCAATTTATTGGCACTTAGTTCAGCAATGAGGGATCATGGACACTAGGGGGAAGGGGGATTTAATTAGAGCAGGAACAGGGGCAGTGTGGAGAGGGAATTATAAATGAAAATACAGCAGATGATCAGAGACAAGTATAGGAGTGAGTAGTGAATTCATGGAAGAGACATTTGAGTGGGAGGAAGGAGCAGTATGAATGGTAATGGGAAGAGAGACCCATACTTAGCAAAGTGGAAAGAGAAGGAAGCTTTGCCAGCAGATGATCTTATGGCAAGGAATGCAAGAAAGCAATGGCCGGAGCAGCATGGGAGAAGGAGGTAGTAGGAGGAGAACTGAGGAGAGAAGAAATGTAAGGAGGGATGGACACAAGCTACAATTTGGAGAAGAAGGTAGCACAATGTGTGAGGTGCCTCACATCAAGGGTGGGAAAGGAGAGGAAGGAGTAAAGGGAGCAGTGGTGGGTTTTAAGAAGGCAATCAAGGGCAAACTGGTAGAAATGGTGTAATAGTGAGCCTAGTCTGGCTAGAGTGGATTTGGGAGTAGCACTGTAAACAATGTTATCATAGGCAAAGATAGTGAGACTTTTCCTCAAGTGAGCCTTTGTGGGCAGGAAGCAAGATACTTGTTTAATTTCTGTAAAGTGCACCCAGTTTGGGGTGAATCTTCTGATGCATGGCACCACATGAAGAGAGAAATTGAGGTCATCTGACTAGATCCTGAGGTGTTTAAAGGAGGACACATTCTCACTTGCAACACCATCAAGTGTATGGAAGGAAAGGAGGGAGATTAGCCAGCTTCATGTTTCAAGTTTCAAATTTATTGATTGACATGAAGTCATTACAAATACTACAAACATCACGGGTCACTATAAAGAGTACAAGTATTGAATGCCAGTAAAAAATAAATATAAGTCCACTTTCTGTTAAAATTTCATACATGTCTCTCAATTATCAAATCAGATTGTATAGTTCAGTAATGGGAGAGTATGAGAACATGCTTTGTGAGCAAGAAGAGGAGTCTGAGAGGACTAGGCCTTTAATAATCCTCCCAAGTGGTAGGAGCAAGTAGGACTCATCTGGGTTCAGGTCTGGCTGCCTACACCCCCATCACAGTACTGTAGGCTGTAGTCTTTAAAGTTCTAAAAAAAGAAAAATATATAAATTTAGAACTAAAACCCAATAAAGGCAAAAAAGGAGTTGGCCTCTCTTACTTCTCAGATACATAATATGCCAAAAAATGTTTCATAAATCATACTGAGATCTTTGTAAAATAAGACAATTAAAATCTATAAATTCATACATACCAAAAAGCGTGCAAGGCTATACAAAGTTGCCATATCAAAAGAATTGCACTGCTGGCTCTGTGGCACAGAGCAATGGGTGTTTGCTTGGCATGCTGGTGACCTGGGCTCATGCCCTGAGCCCAAATGTCAAGAGCAGAATCTGGCAGGGAGGGGATTTAGAGCATCCTTTAGATACTTACCTCCTGGAGATGGGCCTTAGCAACCTGAAGGAGTGGCACACGGGGAGCCTTGGATCATTGTTTATCACCTCTGGGGGTGGTTTGGGTGGCATTTTTGGTGGTGTGTGGCCTTAACATGCTGTCAAATGTCACTGCCTCCAGGATGCTGCTGCAGCTGGCCCATTGTGGGAGGGTGTGGATGGGTCAAGAAAAAAGCTGAAAATCTGCCCTCAGCCAGCCGGATGATGGCTGCCAATTCCCACTGCAAAGATAGCCCAGAAGTGTCTATGCTGACCCCTTTTGTGTCTGGGATACATAATAGATGCCTGTGGGTGTCTCTCTTCTCCTGGTTGTGGTCCCAAAGGGGAAGGGCCCACTCAATGAAGGGTTAATTTGAGTTACAAGGGGTAATGGTGCAGACGGGGTGGCAGATGGTGACAGAGATGGGGTGGCGGTGGGCCTTGGCAGCCTGAAGGAGTGGTGAACTGGGAGCCCAGGGAGGAGAAAAAGAAAGAATTGTACAAAACACATATTATTTGGTCTGGAGGAAGAAAAAGGTTTGCCAAAATTGGTCCCAACCAATGGTTTCTTTTGCTGTGGCACAGTGGGCAAATAAGAGTGACATGTTTTAAATCATAATCAACTTCAACACCACAATTACAAAATGCAGTAGCTGCACTGGGGCATTTTTGCCTATAATATATGTAATTGGCCTCATAGAGTTCCATTTTAAACCTTGTTATTTTGTAATTGTGGTGTTGAAGTTGATTATGACTTAAAACATGTCACTTTTATTTGCCCACTGTGCCACAGCATAGGTACATCAGGGAGTGAAGGAAGACCAAGGGAGGGATAGTGAGGCTTAATAAAGGGAGGAGGGTGGGCAGAGGAGACTGTGAAAGGCAGAGATACTAAACAAATATTTTTGCTCAGTATTTACAAATGAAGAGGGGGAGGTACCTAAAACAAACAGTAGAAACACTCTGGATACAGAAGTTGATATCAGCCCATTTACAGAAGAAAGGGTTCTGAATGAACTCTTAAAACCGAATGTGGACAAAGCAATGGGGCCTGATGGGATTCATCCCAGAATTCTAAAAGAACTAAGGGTAGAACTAGTGACACCACTGACTACCCTTTTTAACAAATCATGGAAGGATGGGGTGGTACCCGAGGACTGAAGGAGGGCAGACGTGATTCCCCTTCACAAAAGTGGGAGCAAGGCAGAAGCAGGAAACTACAGACCTGTTAGTTTAACCTCAGTGATAGGGAAAATGATGGAATCACTTTGAAGGAAAGAATTGTCAGTATCTAGAGGCCAGAAGGGCACAGGACCCTAGGCAGCATGGATTCACAGTGGAAAGGTCATGCCAGATGAATCTGATAGATTTCTTTGACTGGGTGACCAAAGTAGTAGACCAGGGAGGGCTGTGGACATGGCCTACCTAGACTTTTAGCAAGGCATTTGACACAGTCCCACACAAAAGATTATTATACAAGTTAGCCAGCCCGGGAGTGGGTCCCAAGATGACAGCCTGGGTAAATAATTGGCTGGAAAATAGGACACAGAGAGTAATAGTAAATGGAGTCCACTCAGAAGAAAGGAGGGTTACTAGTGGGGTACCGCAGGGTTCAGTATTAGGACCCATCCTCTTCAATGTCTTTGTAAGCGACATTGCAGAGGGACTGGAAGGAGAAGTATGTCTCTTTGCAGATGATACAAAGATCAGCAACAGAGTTGATGCACAGGGTGGGGTGGAAAGGATGAGAAGGGACTTGGCAAGGTTAGATGAATGGTTAAATGTATGGCAGCTTAGATTCAATGCTAAGAAGTGCAAGGTAATGCACCTGGGAAACAAAACCCAGGGAAGAGTACACAGTGGGGGTAAGATACTAACAACAAAAAATGGAAAGGGACCTGGGGTAGTCATATCAAATGACCTAAAGGTGGGCAAGCAATGTGAGAGGGCAGCAAGGAGGGCTGGGGGATACTGGGATGCATAGGGAGAGGCATCACCTGTAGAAAACAGGAAGTTATTATCCCTCTGTACAGACAGCTGGTGAGACCCCATCTGGAGTACTGTGTGCAGTTCTGGAGACCCAATCTCCGCAAAGACATAGACAGGACGGAAGCTGTCCAGAGGAGGGCAACTAAAATGGTGCAGGGTCTGCACCGGAAGACATATGAAGAGAGACGAAAGGAGCTAAATATGTATAGCCTCGAAGAAAGGAGGGAGAAGTGGGACATGATAGAAATGTTCAAGTACCTCAAGGGAATCAACAAAGTCCAAGAGGGTAGCATCTTTCCAAAAAGACGTGTGCAAGAACAAGAGGGCACAATTTGAAGATGGGGGGGCAGCTCAGAGGTAATTTAAGGAAGTATTTTTTCACAAAGAGGGTTGTGGATGCATGGAACAGCCTTCCGGAGGAAGTTGTGGAGTCAAAATCAGTGGTGGAATTCAAGCATGCATGGGACAGTCATAAGGCCATTCTAGGGGGTGGGGGTAGGAAGAAGTAGGCTGCTGGTTAACTAGGATCTGCAGCTTATCCAGTAGGTAGGGAAATGGGCAGACTGGGTTGGCCAAGCGGTCCTTATCTGCCGACAAATTCTATGTTTCTATGTTTCTATGTTTCTATGTTATTATTCTTCATTCATAAGGACTGGATAAATAAACTAAGTAAGGTTCTTAACAATGGCAAGTTTTGAGATGCTTGTACCATCTATACAATTTCAAGGAGGCAATTCTTGAAAAGTCTTGATTAATTGCAGCAACCCAGACTCTAGTCCTAAGTTTATTAACAATTCCAGTTTGGGCCTAACATAAAGTTCATGAAGTAAGTTGCCCAGGCCCAAAAGGAAAAAAAAATGACCTTTAATAAATCTAATGTATGGAAAGATAAAATTATTCTGAGTGTACTTAATCTGCTCCTCAAGACATTGTCTCGGTAAATGTTCCTCTGGTAGAAGAACAAGGAGGCAGTATAGTGCAATGGTTTCAGGCACACAGCTGCAAATTTGGAGACCTGAGTTTGAATCCCACAGCCTCCACTTGCATACTGTGTGACCCTGAGCAAGTCACTTAACTTCCTTGTTCTCCCAGGTCACACCTGGAAACAAGCTTCAGCTTAGTGTGCCTTTCCTGGTTAAACAACTTCCCCTTCCATACAAAAAAAAAAGATACACAGCTAAGGATAACAAAGAAATTATAAAAGAGACAAGAAGGGAAGTGGAGTAGCACAATTTATAAAAGATGTAATTGAAAGCTCAGAGTAAATCTTAGATAATAAAGATGCATATTCTGAATCTATATGGGTGACAGTGACAACTAAAAACAATAAAAAACTCTATGGTTAATGCTTATAGACCTCCATCAAGTTCGGTGAACGATGACTCCATTATAAACAAAGAAATTGAACACCGATCGAACAAAGACAATACAGTCATCCTAGATGATTTTAACTATGCAGAAATAGATTGGAAAATGATGACAACAAGGACAAATACAGATAAGAAATTCCTAAATACCCTAGCCGAGTCAAGATTACAGCAAATGGTACACAAACCCACAAGTGGAGAGAACACATTGGATCTCTTAATTATCAACATCCCAGATGAAGTAAAAAATATTAAAATAAGAGAAACCTTGGGGAACAGTGACCACAATATTATAGAATTTGTGGTTAAAACAGTTGTAAGAAGGGACACCAGTAAAACTATAAGAAAAAAATTATAATAAGGCACATTTTTCGGAAAAAAAAAGATTTAAGCAAATGGGATTGGGAAAGTTCTTTTCTTCACAAAGATGTAGAGGAAGTATGGAATATGCTAAAAAACAAATTGCTGTCTTTGGAGAATGAACATGTACTAGACAGATGCATATATAACAAGAAAGAGAAAATATTTATGTGGTGTGCTCGGAATGTGCTTAATCAAAGTAAAAAAAAAATGGGTATATAATAAAACGAAAAAGATGCTAACCAATAATCAGTAGCAAACTACAAATCAGAACTTAAAATGCTAAAAAAATCTAATCAGAAATGAAAGGAGAAAAGCATAACTAAGCATTACAAAGGAAAAAGATAATAGGAAAGCTTCTATGTATGCATCAACACACCAAAAGGAACATATAATTTCATCAGCCCAATTAAAGTGTGAAATAAGGAAATTCAGAACTTAACAGTAGTAGCAAATACATTTAATAACTATTTATGTAATGTGTTCAATATTGGAACAAATGCAGAGAAAAAAACAACTGAAAACAGAAAAGTCTAAACATATGTTTTGTTCTGCAAAGGAGGTCAGAAAACTCTTGCACAAATTAAAATCCAACAAATCCTCAGGCCCAGATCATCTTCACCCAAAGCTTTTAAGGGAAATAAAAAAGTATATAACAGCACCCCTAGCATATTTATTTAATAAATCCTTCAATACTGGGATGGTTCTGGCTGATTCAGTAACAGCAACTGTCCTGCCATTATTTAAAAAAGGGGAGAGATCTGAGGTGGCCAATTATCACCCTATCAGCTTGAAGTCAGCTTCATGTAAAATAATGGAAACATTCATAAAATGTAAGCTAGAGGGAATGTTATCTATTATTGGCTTCCATGACCCCAAGCAACATGGCTTCAGAAAAAAATAGAGCATGTATTACTAATCAGCTCTGCTTCTACAAAAGAGTAAACAAATGTATTACTAACAATCATCTACTGGATGTGGTTTATTTGGATTTTTAAAAGGCCTTTGATAAGGTCTAACATCAAGTTTTGATAAATAATTGTATATTGGATGGTAACATTGTACAGTATTATGAGTAAATGGACAGGAGCATTAAAAGGGCTTACCACTTCCTTGGCTCCTAAAGACCTTAATATGAACCTTGGTAGTAAATTGCGTATACTACAAATTGATAAGAAAGTTGTAGAATGTATAAATAATTGTTAGGTTGATAGGAAGCAGAGGGTTAGTGTGAAAGGTGTTCATTCAGAGTAGGGTGACATTGCCAACAGGGTGCCTCAAGCCTCCATCCTGGACCCAGTTTTGTTTTCATTCTTCAACAGCGATATCAACAATGATATAGATGGTTGGATAGTGAAGTTTGCTGATAATCTAAAGTTGGTGGGCTCAGTTGGTGATGGCCTAGACAGGCAAAATCTTACTAGAAATTTGGAGAAAGTTGACTTATGGGCAAAACAGAACAAAATGATGTTTAATATAGAAAAATGTTTAGCACTCCACTTAGGAAGGAATAACATTGAACAAGAATGCCACCTGAATAATAAAACAATTTAAAGTGTAACCACTGAAAAATATTTCAGAACAATTATAGATAAAGATCTAGATTTTAGCAGACTTACACAAAACTTGTCAGAGAACAAACTATCTACTAAACAGCAGTAATATAGCCTTTATCTGTCGGAGTGCAAATTGCATATTGCCTCTTTATAGGGCATATGTAAGGTCCCATGTGGGCTATGGAACACAGTTGTGGAGCCCCTACCTAAGGAAGGATGTGGTCAGGCTGGAGAGGATACAATGTAGGCTCACAAAGATGATCCATGAATTAAAAGATAAATCATATGAAATATAGACTGATGCATTTGGGTCTCTACAGTCTTGAGAACAGACATATAAGAGGGGATCTTCTAATGATGTACAGAACTGTTCGTGATACAGAACAAATGACAGAGATGGGTTTGGAAATACAGAACAAACCATTGGGACTCCCATCACATAAATATCAGATCAAACTCGACCAGTGTAAAAATAATAAAAGACTAAATACTTTTACCCAAAGAGCAGGTAGAATGTTGAATGCACTGCCATCTTATAGTCCAGAGTAGTAACATCAACATATTTAAAAATAAATTAGGTAATTACCTGTTCTATAGTGGGGAAAATTCAACCTGCTAATGCTGGTAGATAGACTAGATGGGCAAAATTGCTTTCTTCTGTCTATACCCCAGTATGATAATACTCATGGAATGCTGAGGTAGGCAAGGTTAGAAAATACTTGCACAACTCTGTGAGTGTCTCCTCCCTAGTTGTGTCATGTCATTACTCAGCAATTATGATTAACACAGTGACAATGTTGGAAATAACTGACAAAGAGATTAAAGTAAGTCTGACAGAATGCCTTCATTTTTCTTTTTAGAGGATACATACACTCATTCAACATTAGGGAGAAAAGGTCAAGGACAATGGTCCATTGAATTCTCCATTCCTACCAACACAGTGGGAATACCCTGACACCTCTTTTCCTCTTTTCCTTTAATTTATTAAGCAACTTTAAAAAGCCCCATGTAAGATCTGAACAGGAAAACCTTGTAAATAGGGCACTTAATGCCCTAGTGGTGTGTAATCTGTGAAGTCCTGTATAAAAATAAAGCTTACTACTACTTCAAAGTAAACTGTCAAGTCTGGGCTGGTATATGAATAATGTGTCAGCTGATACAATCAGCTCCAGAAGACTATTTCAGTTGTCTGCCACTCTTGTGTTAAGCAGATAATTCCTGTGTTTCCCTTGAACTGGCTTCCTTTAGATGACATTACGTGTCACTTTGTTCTCTGACCCTTGTAAGTATAAAAGAAATGGATTTCATCAGATAGTATTGTCCCTTGATCATGCCACCTCTGCACTGATTCTTCTTTTTTCATGGAAAAATATTCCCATTTATAGCCAAGTATTCCATTTCAATCTCCTTACCCTTTTTACCTCTTTCAGTAACTTTCATTTCCTTTAGAATTCAGTACCCCCATCTTTAGGTCCAGATGCCCAGTATGAGGCTGAATTAGGACACAGTCATTAAGGACAGAAGGTGTGAACTTCCAGTTCAGTATGAGGCCTGATCATAACACAGTCAACAAGTCCAGGATGGAAAAGACTACTGTTCACATTTGTAGGTGGCCCTGTTCAGAGAACACCTACTGAGCACAGCAGGAGTGGGCCTTCCCATCCACAGAAGAAACAATAGAACTATTAGCAAATTAATACATTCTGGTGATGAATAGGAAGTTATGGAGGTTGGATTAAATAAGAGGGACCACTGTACTTGTGATTTACATGAATAATTGACCACTAGGTCAAATATAAGAAAAAGATTATAGTTAGTGTTATATGATTGTAATATGATCTGTATGAGTCCCTGTACTGCAATGACTTCTGTATGTTGTGTGCTTTAAAAAAAATTAATAAACTTCAAATAAAAAAACAAACAATTGAACAAAACCACTAAGTGTAGCAGGAAGGCCTGTGTGTCAGTGGGAAGCCTAATTCCATACAACCATTGAACACGGCAAGAGGACTGATTTGTATACAGCTGTTGAGTACAGCAGTGGGTTGTTTTCCATGACAGGTGGTTGTTATTATGGCTGCAGGGTGGAGATCTGCAGACATCTTGCTATCACAGTAGAAAAGTGGAGCTCACTAGATTCCAAACGGACTTCACAAAATTGGAGCTGGAGCACAATCTCTCCACTAGTTGAAACAGTCTGATGTGTCCCTGCACCGTACTATTTTTTTTCTGTCTGACAAGGTGGCAGCAAAGGCCAACAAGATACTGGGGTGCATAACGAGGGGAATCTCCTCAAGAAGGAGGGAGGTAATCATCCCCCTGTATAGGTCACTGGTCAGTCCACACCTGGTGTACTGCATGCAGTTCTGGTGTCTGTACCTGAAGAAGGATGTCAGATTGTTGGAGGGGGTGCAGCATAGAGTGACAAAGATGATCCAGGGATTGGAGAGCAAGCTCTACGAGGAAAGGCTGAGTGAGCTAGGTATGTATAGTATTCCTTGGAGGAGAAGAGGGATGGGGAACATGATTGAGACTTTTAAGTACTCAAAATGGATAAACAAGACTTGAACAGAGGGGATCTTCCAATTAAGAAGAGGAAGGGATATGAGAGGGCACAGTCTCAGACTTGAGGGGTAAGATTCAGGAGGGAGGTAAGGAGACACTTCTTCACAGAAAGTGTGGTGAGCAAGTAGAACACTCTACACAGGAGGTGGTGGCCTGTAAGATGGTGTGCAGTTTCAAGAGGGAATGGGACAGGGTGAGTGGGAGGGTAAATCTAAGGAAGGGAGGCACGGGAAGGGTAGCTGTGAGATGAGGGTCTAGTTGCACAATTGATCAGACTCAACAGGCCATGAGGCCCATTTCTGCTGGCATTTTTGTCTATTCATATGTTCATATGACAAAGAAAGCTTAAAGGGGAAAGAGCTGTGAAACGTATCCTTCAAGTACCAAAAAAAAAAAAAGAAAGAAAGAAAAACACAGTTAGCTCCCTCACTCTCTCTCTCTCTCTCTCTCTCTCTCTCTCCATCCTGACTGGCATTTCAATTATGGGATGTCCAGATAAAACATTTCCTACTGTAGCTGGAGATTAATGATGGACATCACTTGAGTAACAAGGCTGGCATCTGTAACTATGCTATCCTGCAGCGGCTGTCAAGAAGCATTTTTTTCTTCACTCTAACAGTATTTTTAAGTTTTGATGGGAAATAATGGTCACACTAACAGTACATGTATTTCAAACTTTATTGTGCATAACAGGACTTGTGTGATAATGTGGTTACTAAACTTCAATCTGAGTTGTATTCTCTTTCAAGAAAGAATCATAGCTCATGGTCTTTAGTGAACATGTCAATTTACTCAGCATTTCACTGCCATAAGCTGTAACTGAGATTGAGGAACAAGGTTCAGATTTTGTAGGCTAGTAGGACATGCCTCAGATCAACACAGCATAAAGGAAAGTGTTGTTATGCATATATTATGTTGTGCTGAAAAACATCAGCCCAATGCTCTAAATCCAAATGCCAGGTGCTCGAAACATGGTTACCCAACATCAGGATTTTCCCCATGGCAAATGTTTCAGGGGCTTTGCCCTCTGCACCCCCCAACACACACCCCATACTTAAGGATTCTAACTCTACCATGGGTAAAATCCCAATTTCAGGCAACCGTGTTTTGTGCACCCGGCATTGGGATTGTGAGCGTCGGGCTGATGCATTTCTGCATCTCAAATGGTTACCATTGTTATCAGTTTAGGAGATCTGCAAGAGTTATATAAAGGACAGCAGTCAATAACACAGTCATTTATGTAAATCATTAAATGAGTTTTTTTATATCGGTTATTCTGGTTATTGTTTATAGTTTTTTTTATGTTATATCTTTTTACCTCTTCTGGCCACCTGATCTGCTTCCCTGTCCTCACATCCTCTCTGGGGATTTCAGCCATTGTCCACCTCTACTGCAACCAGCCTGGCACCCTACTCCTGTGATTTACCCCCCACAGCAGGGTAGCAGGGAGCCCCCAACTCCCCACAGAACATGGATCCAGATGGGTGCCATGCACCAGCCATGGCAAAACTCATGGACTGCCATCAAGCCACTCAAAGCAGGAGCCATCCCTTTTTCTTGGCTTCTTCCTCAGAGCCAAAGGCATGCAATGACGCTGATGGAGGGGAGTGCACACATATCTGCATGCGCTCCCTCCTGATGTCTGCCCCCTGCTCCTGCCATTTTGCACAGCAGATTATCTTGTCCCCAGCCTCTGCCAGGAGGCAATCCTGTGATGACTGTCATGGGCCCCCCTTCCCAGAGAAGGAGAACAGTCCATTGGATGCTCAATCCTTCTCCTCCCCTTCCAACCCCTGGTGACCCGTGCTCATTCCCGAACATCGGTCGCCAGTGTGGTGTGAGGTGTGGGGACCAGTGCCTCAGCCCTTAGCACCACTGAGCCAGCCTATTGCTTATAGTTTTGAAATTAATTGGTTAAGGTTAGTACAGCAAGGAAGGCCAAGAAAGGAATGTTGCATGCAAGCAGAGACAAAGGGCTCTGTTTGTATGTTTCCAAATATGGCAAACTGTGCTCACATCATGGAAAGGGTGTGTGTGTGTGTGTGTGTGTGTGTGTGTGTGTGCATGTGGCACCTTGTTAACCTTTTCCTGGTACATTAAACTTTTCATAGTCAGTTTGCAAATGGCTGTAATGCTATGTAGTAGTAGTGTGCACTGTTCAGAACATGCAGCAGTCATGTGTGTTTGTGTGTCACAGTGCTTATCCCTAATGAAATAACAGCTATGGTTAGATGTATGAATAAATAAATGCCATATAAGGCAGTGTATGTGTGTTAGTATGTGTGTGGCAATGTTCTGTTTGTGTAGACAGTGCACTGCTATGCTTTACAGGAATATAGTGTATATGTGTATATGTATTAGTCAGAGTTTGTGTGTATCACAGCAATTAGAATGTGCAGTTCGGTGACTCAGTGGTTAATGAAAAAATTGCTAGTGCACATTCCCCTGCTATCTAGATCAGTTTCAGCCTTATGCATGTCATTTTTGAATTAAATGAGATGTTCAGCAATGTTGTTCAGAGAAGGTTTTTCAGGCTGAGAGGGACATTGGAGGGTGAGCATGGGGGAGTGCCACTAGACACCAGGGCAAGCATAACTATCAAGGGAGATGGCTATGGTAAGGAGGGAGGGTGCCACTAGACACCAGAGATAAAGTGCAGTGTTATGGGGCTGGGCATGGGATGGTGGGGAATGCCACTAGACACCAGGAAAGGAATATTACAGTGACAACAATGGTAGGGTGGGGGTTACTACTGGACAAAATGGAATATACATATAAATATATATATATATATATTAGAGGCAAAATACTCTGTTTAATGCATCAGTTAGGGTTGTTCCACAGCGACAAAAGAGGAAATTCAGTGTTAGGATTAGAAACCCCCCTTGGACCCCCAGCCCACCCCCAACCAGCATCAGGGTGTGCATTGGGGTCATCGGCCTAACTCTCACCCCATCATGTGTAAAGAAGCAGAGGTATAGGAGAATTGGGTGGAGAGTTAGACTGACGACCCCAACGGCAACTTGGATGCTGGTTGGGGTGGGTTGGGGTCCAAGGGGGTTTTCAATCCTAACACCAAATTTCCTCACTTTTGTCGCTGTGAACAACCCTAACTGATGCATTAAACTGAGTTTTTTGCCTCTAATTTCCCTTCTTTTTGAGAATGATGACAACAAATAGTGAAAGTAATGCAGCGGTGAGAGTGCAGGGCCCGAGTAACAGGAACAGCAACACAAACAGAAGGGACAACAGTGGCGCACATGGTAACGGAAACTGAAATGGTAATGGAAATGTTAATAGAAATGCAAGTGCAAAGTGATGCCAAGACGAACAGTGACGCAAACGGACATTGAAGCACATACAAAAACACTACTGGTAACATGAACAGTGATGGCAGCAGTATTTTAAATGGAAATGTTAAGTGTCACAGCAAAAGGAATGTGAAAGGGAACAGAAATGGAAATGCGCGCGCACACATAAAGCAAACCGAAATGCACACAGCCACGGTACCACAATAGTAAAAGCAAATGGTAAAATTAACTTGAAGAATAATGCCAAAGGAAACAGAAATGGAAATGGGAATGGAGGCGTATACGGAAACACAAACCGTAATGTGCATGGTCACGGAACTGCAATTAACGCAAATGGTAACAGTAACAGCAATAATAACACCAGAGGAAAGAGAAATGCAAATGCAAGTGAGTACAGAAATGCAAACCGTTATGCGCACGGTCACGTTACCACAATTGTAAACGCTAATGGTAACAGTAACAGCAAAAATAACAACAAAGGAAACAGAAATGAAACAGAAATGCAAGCGCATATGAAAACACAGACTGTAACACACATGGATGGTACCACAATTGCAAATGAAACTGGTAATGGTAACAGCAACAATAACGCCAAACGACACAGAAACGCAAACACAAGCAAAAACGCAAACCGTAATGCACACGGTGGCGTAGACGGTAATGGTGCCACAAATGGTAACAGAAACCCAACTGGAAATGCTAACTGGCACAGTAACGAAAGGGCACACCCTTCTTTTCCCCAAAAATGCATTGGAAAACACAGCAAAAACAAAGAATGTATACATAACAATGGGCCTCGGAGCAGAAAATGAGGACTTGGAATATTAAATAGCTTATATCTCAGGAACCGTAAGATGTAGGAAAAAAATGTAAATTTCATATGAAGTATGACTTTCCTGGCTAGTTTCATGCTTAGCCCCCATTACAGGCCTAAGTATTTTTGTGACAAAAAGTCCGTATCTCGCACCATTTCCGAGATACGGGCCCCGAAAGACACGACGGGCACCGTAATGTTATCCTACGGGGAAAAGTGTTAACTTTGGAGTACCGTCACTGTGCTGCTCTGTTATATTTGTTCACCAAACCACCAAAAGGCATATCAGTGGGATGCTGGTTTTCTTCCCTTCAAAATTCAGCCCAAAAGACCAAACCGTTATTTTTCAGCATGGCGGCAAATGATTCCTGTTATGCGGTGGACGCCGTAATGTTATCCTATGGGAAAAGTGTCAATTTGGAGTGCCGTCACTTTGCTGCCCTGTAATATTTTTTCACGAAAACACTGAAAGGCACATCTGTGAAATGCTGGCTGCATTCCCTCTAAATTTTAGCCCAAAGACCAAACTGTTCTTTTGCTGCAGGGTGACAAAGAATTGCTGTCATTTTGCCATAGCCTGGAAAAGTAGTGTCGCAATTTGTGAAAGCTTTCACAGAAATTTGCCACACTTTCATGAGTGCGACACTACTTTGTGAAAGTACTTCTTCCAGAAACTTGAAAAACATATTTCTAGGGTGTTTAACCTCAAAATAAAGACGTGCCTATCATCCTCAGGGTCTGACTAGGTAAACACAAAAAGAATTGTGTTGCTAGAGGATCCCAAATTTAAATGGCAAGCATTTTTCTGATCACTATCTGAAAACAAAATGGTAGATTTGCAAAAGTAAAATGGCCATTTGTGAAAGTAAAAACTGCATTTGCGAACGTGTTGAACTTTTTGTTAACTTTTCCCATTGACTTATAATGGGAACTTGTTTTTTGAATAACTTTTGAACTGTTCAATATTTGTTCACAAAATCTTCAAAAGGCACATTGAGGATCATGGCTGCATGTTCCCTGAAGTTTTCAGACTGGCTGCACAAACCGTGCAACCTGTAGGCAAGAGCAAAGAAATTGCAAAAAAGTGTAATTGCACAATTGGTTGTTGCTTAATAACTCCACAGATGAACATCTGACTGGTACGAAACTTGGCAGATCCAAAGACCTATCATGCCCAATTGTGCATACCAAATTTCAGGCAAATCTGTTGAACAGTGGCAAAGTTATTAAGGTGCAAAATTTGACCCTTTAACCTTAAAAGTGCTACTCAACTCCTAAGTCTGGTAGTACCCGTACTTACTATAATATATATTATATATATATATATATATATATATATATATATATATATATATATATATATACACACTGTATATGTATATATATATATATATATATATATATATATATATATATATGAATAACTGTGATTATGCCCTGCATTTCTGCTGCCTACAGAGCTGCCAGTCTGTATTTCAGTGTAGCAGACTGAAGTAACAGTGTAATCATATTTGAGTTACCATTCTGATTACACTTTTAAGTTTTTCTGTGTGATTACCCTTTAAATAAATATCAGATAGACACAGATTGCTGAAACAGTGCACAAGACCTGCATTTATATGTAGTTACACTAGTAAGAATAAATTTAGTAATGCCAAAAGTAGTAACATGCTAGTTACAAAATAGATTTGCCTTTACAATTTGCATGGCTATTACATGTGTAGCTGCCTTTGTAAGAACAAATTACATAATGCCAGTTGAGATACAGTGATAGTTGTGCAACAACTTTTCTATTATACTTTGCAACAGCTATTAAATGTGTGGTTACATTTGTTACTGGTTAGCCCCAGAATTCCTATACTTAGTGAACATGAATATAATTAGCTGCAACATCTGAAGGATACCTCTTCTTGACTGGTAACATTATTTAACCACTCTGGAACAACCACACCAACCCCAACCAGTAGGAGAAACATCTAACAGAGTTCATTAGACTCAATCACTCAGTGGTCTGATTAGCTTAAACATGTTATTTTAGCCTCAAGAGCAAGAGGCTACTTGATCAGGACCTAAAAACACATACAAAGTTTCAATAACTATATGCTCATTCACTTAATTATAAATACTATATGACCTCAGTATCATAAAGTTACCCCAACAGAAATAGCAGCATAGAGAATAAGGGCTTATGACACTTTCTTAGCTGATACAAGCACATTTGACACCCAATAAAAATATGTTTAATATAACAGGCACTTGCCTGGTAAAATCACGTCATCTGCATTTGATGATCAAAGTTGTGTCTCCCTAATTAGGGCAGTTCACTATTAAAGTACATAAGCAACACAAATAAAATAGAAAGCTTATAATAAAAATCAAGTAAAACACATATATATGTTCCCATTCTATCCTGAATATGGTGTCTAAAAGAAAAAAAATACTTAAAATGCTCATAAATTATGTAAAGTTCAAACCTGCTTTTAAGCATAAAACTATTTCAAAAGATTCAATATACCAAATGTTTCAGTTTTCCATCAAAGTTACTCTCTGACGAGAAGTTCTTCTCCAGACCAAATTATACTATTTGGTTACACAGAGTTCTTAGAAACATAAAAACATAGAAGTTGATGGCAGAAGGAGACTGCTAGGTCCATCTAGTATGCCCATTTGTTTTGGACCTATTTTGACACTCTAGTTGCCCTTTGTAGTCAGGGCTCCCTTATGTCTATCCCATGCATTCTTGAATCCCACCGCAGTGTTGACCCCTACAACTTCTTGAGGCAGGCTGTTCCAGGCATCCACTACTCTTTCTGTGAAGAAAAACTTCCTGGTGTTGGTAGAAAACCTTCCTCCTTGCAGCCTGAGGTCATGTCCCCTGGTTCTGGAGCCCTTCTTAAAGTGAAAAAGTTCCTGTACCTGTAACTTGTTAATGCCTTTTATGTACTTGAATATTTCAATCATGTCCCTTCTCTTTCTCTTCTCTGCTCCAGGGAATACATATTCAGTTCCCCAAGTCTTTCTTCGTAGGACATGTACTGTAGACCCTGAATCATTTTTGTCACCTTTCTCTGTACTGTTTGCACCTGGTCAATGTCCTTCCTGAGGTGAGGCCTTCAGAACTGGACTCCGTATTCTTGGTGAGGCCTGACCAGCAATCTATACAGTGGTAGTACCACCTCCCTCCTCCTGCTTGTGATTCCCCTCCCAGTGCAGCACAGCATTCTGTTGGCCTTCAATGTTGCCTTCTCAATCTGCTTGCTAAGTTTCAGGTTGTCTGAGATTATGATTCCCAGATCTCATTCCTGGTTTGAGGCTGCCAGTCTTTTGCCTGCTAGGTAATACTCCTTTCTTGGATTTTTCTTTCCTATGTGCATAACCTTGCACTTTTTGGTATTAAATCTCAGCTGCCACACTCCAGACCATTCTTTTAGTTTCTTGAAGTCAGCTTACACCTTGCTGACTCCTTCTGAGGTGTCCACCCCCTGTTACATATCTTGGTATCATCTGCAAACAGACACACCTTCCCTTCCAGTCTGTCAGCAATGTCTGATATAAAAACATTGAAGAGCAGAGGCCCCAGCTCTGAGCACTGGGGCACCCTGCTGGTCACCCTGCTTTCCACTGATTGCATTCCATTAACCTGTACCCTTTGTGTTCTGCCTTGTAACCAGTTTTGTACCCATCTGACTACTTCTGGATCAACTCCTGTGTGGTCAAGCTTCTTTACCAGCCTTCTGTGTGAATCTGAGTTGAAGGCCTTACTAAAGTCTAGGTAGACCACATCTACTGCCCCACCGTCATTCACTATTTTTGTAGCATAGTCAAAAAAACTAGAGCAGATTTGTCTGGCATGACTTGCTTGCTGTGAAACCATGCTGTTTAGGGTCTTGTTGGCCACTAGTTTTGAGGAATGCTATGATCCTCTGTTTGACTAGTGTCTCCATTAGTGTCCCTACTACAGACGTGAGGCTCACTAGTCTGTAATTACTAGCCTCTTCTCAACTGCCTGATTTGTGAAGTGGAACCACTATTGCCTTTTTCCAGTCTTCAATACCACACCACTCTTCAAGGATTTCATAAATAGAAGTGCAAGAGGGGCTGCTAATTCTGCCCCCAGTTCCTTAAGGATTCTGGGATGCATCTCATCTGGTCCCATGGCTTTGTCTGCTTTAAGTTTATTTAGCACCTCCATTACTTCAGCTTCTGTAAAGGGACTTGTGTCTACCCCTGGTCCTGGGGTGTTGTGTTTTATCAGGGCTTGGCCATCCTCTGGGTCCTCTTTGGTAAACATCAAATAGAAGTATTTGTTGAGGATTTCAGCTTTCTCTGGGTCATGTTAGGTGCATTCCCCTTCTTCAATAGCAATCTTTACTATCCACACTTTTGCCTTCCTACATTTCCCAATGTATCTAAAAAATATTCATCTCCTCACTTTGCCCCATCTGCTATGTTTTCCTCTGCCTGGACTTTTGCCTTTCTAATTTGTTTGTTATACTTTCTCATTTTTTCATTGTATGACTCCCGGTCTTTCTCAGTTTTGGTTTCCTGGTGTATACTGTACACCCTCTTTTTTTCTTTGACTGTGGTAGCCACTTCCTTGGAAAACCACAGAGGGTTTGTTTTTCTTTTTGCTTTGCTGACCCATCTGGCACATTGATCTGCGGCAGTCTTTATTCTTTATTGCGCTCTTGAGTCTCTCCCACATAACCACCACCTCCTCCTCAACCTCTATTTCCATTAACTGGCTACTTATGTTGTTCCTCATTTTTTGGAAGTCAGCCTTTCTGAAATCTAACACTTTTATCTTTGAGAGGCTGATGTCCTGTGTTATGTTTACCTTAAAGCTTACCATGTGATGGTCGCTGTTGCCCATATGGCATCCCACTTCGATGTCCTTGATCCTTTCTGAGTTTGTGAGGACAAGATCGAGAATGGCATCTCCCATTGTTGGGGTTTTAACAAGTTGGCACAGTCCTGCACCTCATAGTGACAGTAAGAAGTCCCTACTTCTTATTGTTGCTGCCGTTAGTGTGATCCAGTTAATATCTGGTAGGTTGAAGGCCCCAACCAGTATTACTTTGCCTTTATCAGACATTTTGTGGATTTCCTCTATTAGGTCTTTATCTCCTTGATTTGGGGGCCTGTACACAGCACTGATTCTGAAGGGTTTTCCCTTGCCCGTGTCTACTCTTTGCCACAGTGAATCGAAGTCCCTAGGTTGCCATTTTACTTTTGTGGCTTTTATTTCCTCCAAAATATAAATGGCTATCCTCCCCCCCTTTTTTGCCCTGCCTATTTTTCCTGAACAGATTGTAACTGGGAATGGCCTTATCCCATCTGTGGTTTTCAATGAACCACATTTCTGTTACAGCCACCCAGTCCAACCTTTCTGTTTCCAAGATGGCTGTGAGTTCAGTAAGTTTATTGGTTAGGCTCCTAGTATTTGCAACCATTGCCTTCCAGGAATGTACATCCTCTTAGGCATGAGGTTGTACTCTGTTCCTGAACTGCTCCAATTTGCTTGTTCCGGCCAAGAGATTATGGAGGTAGCTGGTTTTGTAAAAGAAGTCACATAAATTCAGCTTCAGTAGAAGATCAGCTGTAGAAACTTTAAAATGTCAAAAGTTCGGACTCCATAATAAGAGTTCAAGGACCATAAGCAGTCATGTAAACAGTGCTAAAGCTGTTCAACTCAATTCACTTGTTTGCCCAAATATAGAGTGCAAAACTAAAAGAGTACCAGGAATTTACCCCATATCCAGCCTTCACAGTCATTGGACAGCATCCTTACAAAATACAACAGATCTCAGTGCAAATGAACTGGGAAAAATCATAGTCAGGTCACCACCAAACTTATCCCCCATATTCTATCCAGGGGTACGGGAGTCCAATCTCCCATGGAGGCCTCGTTCAGTGACTCAGTTCCCAATGCCTCCATTGAGTTGTGCTGCACAGTGACATATCATCATTAAAACATCTGTGGAAGCCACCTGCAAAACAAGACAAAAAACAAGTGCGCCTTTGAACGTATGAGCATAATACTTTACTTGGTATCACATCTCAATAGTAACATGAATACAGTGAAAACCATCACAGCAACATTTTTGGCAGTTCACTGTGATGGTCTGCTAGGTTCCCAACACTGTTCCCTCCAGGATGTTCACCCCCTCACCGAACCAGCTCTGACTC